>CM033749.1:38980580-39681559 GCA_019671005.1 Hibiscus mutabilis
TGCTGGATCAGTGCACTTGCTCTCCCAAAGTTATTCACACGAGCCTTCACCGTGGTCAACGGGTCAAGAGCATGCTGTGTACCGATTGTGAGAGTGTTCTCGTTACTTGAAAAGCTATGGGTCAGCTCTGCGCCGACTGCCGTGTTAGTCAATGGACTAACTATGTGGTAGTAGGAAGCATTAAGAGTATCGCCTTTATCATTCCTGTAGTTTATCAACAAAAATACCTCGTCAAAACCAGAAGCACTCGTAGAAATAATAGAATCCACTCGGGCAGATATTTCTAGGTAACTTTCATGCTTCGGAACCAATAGTTTATAAATGACAAGGATCACATAAAACAATTCAATAGAAGAGAAATATGAGCGCACATGAAAATATATAAACCTAAAGGTTAACCCCAGCTCTGCTGAAAGAACTACTTACAAAGCCAATGAAGCAATGAGGTCGGAATGGGTGAAATTCAACCCAGCATTCAGTTTCGTTAAGTTCCCACTGGCAGGGTCAAATGAGAGATCAGTCCCAACAGTGACAAGGTTGTTTTCAATCACACCAGAGAAGTTAACAAGGGGACTTGGAGTCAACCCAATGCTGGTGCTTATGCCAGCATATTCATGTTGGTATTGCAGTTCCACCTGTTACTACAACAATTAAAACCTCGTCAATTTACATGAAACCAAATAAGTTTACAGAAGGGAAGGGCAAAACGAAGCAACAACACATTCGCTAAACCAAGATGCTGAAAATGTTGGTATAAAGAGCATAAAGCTTCAACTACAAGTGTAAGGAAGCCTCCATTACCTTGCCAGACTTTTGATCAGGGACAATGCAAGTAAAGATTGCCTTCAAACCCGGCGCAGGCTCATCAACAGTAATAGCAGTGTTAAAAAGGGCGCAAGGCGTACTGAGGCGATAGAGGTTCTATAGCCAAGGCGCAACGCGCCTTATTGAAGTAAAGTGCACTTTTTAAAATTTAAAAATATATAGGTTTTTTCCAATTGTATAATCAAGCAAGAAGAATAGTTAGTGCAATGTAAATACCAAAGAGTATTCATGAGAACATTTTATTTGTTAAGCATAACTTCAAAGTTCAACAAAAGAAAATTATAAATGCACATAAAACATAGTACTAAACAAGAAAAAAAAGTTAGCACTTTAAAAAGGGCTATAAGTTCAATAAAACTAGTTATATAAGTGGTCTCAAAAGGATAGATGATAATATGACATCATATATAATAATCTTCTCATGAAATCGATTTTAATTCGAACTTAAATTAAATTAAATAACTGAGAATTGAAATAACTTTGCAATGTATCAAACAATCAATTTTAATTTGAACTTGAAAACTCGACCAATTTAATTTAAATCTCAAAACTAGGTGTAATGATTTAAATTAAATCATAATAGAATAACTTAATTTAAGATTAACTTAAACTTAAATTAACTAAAAAATAATAACATTTTATTGTATTAAACAATTAAATTTAGTTCAAATTTCAAAACTCAACCAAATTAATATAAATATAAATGTGATCTAATTTAATATATTTTGTATATTAATGTAAAACACAACCAAATTAATTTAAATATAAATTCGATCTAATTTAATATATGTTTTATATATTGTGTGTTATGGGCGTCCTTTTTATTATTGTAAAACTTAACCAAATTAATTTGAATATAAACTTGTTTCAATTTAATATATAAATTTGATTCAATCTAATAAATTTCTTTTAATTAATAATATTTTTTGTAGACCCTTCTCTTATCCCAAATTAGTGGTATAAAAATAAAATAAAAAATATATAAAAAGAATAGAAATGAGAAAAAAGTGAAGAGGCAAAATATAAGAAGTAAAAAGAAGAAAAACAGTGAAGAGGTGGCGCCTTTTAGCCCCTGTGCTTTCTGCGCTTTCTGTGTGCCAGTTGGGCTTCACCGAAACCGCCTTGCCTGAGCCTCTAGGAGGCTCTTCACTCTCTTTGCGCTGCGCCTTGGCGTCTAGGCGTGCCTCAGTGGCGCCTTTTAATACACTGAGTAATAGTGGTAAAAAGCTAAAAAAACCCCAAAAATACAAGATTAGATACGATTTAAGGGTTAAATTCACCATTGACAAGAGAGTAAAAACTGTACAAGACAAAAACATTCCTTAACTTTGTATTCATCATAATAAGATAGCATTCAGCCATCATCGAATACAGCATCCAAATTAAAGGCTTATCAAATTGTGAGAAAAATTTACAACTTACATTAGAATTAGAGTCAACTTTCACATTGGTTGTGATGTTCTTGTTCTTCAGCTCGGTGCTTATATCACCCAACAGCAATTCACCTTTCTTAATTCCAGTTGATGTGATTGCCTAAATATTCATCAAATTGAAGAATAAGGATATCAATTATATAAGTGGCCCTAAGCCATGAATCTCTAGATCAATCACAAAATCATGCAGAAAAATAAACATTTCTGCAAACAAATTCAAACAACTTAATATGCATCGTTATAACTAGAGTACTACACCCAAAAAAACATAATAAGTAAATAATATGCTGAAATTGCCACATTTTTCAGCAAACATCATAGGCTAATAATCGATATAAGAAAGAGAGATCAATAATGAGAAAGTTCACATATATGAGTTCATTCGTACTACGAAAATAAATCAAAACAATAGCACAAGCTTAACTAAATCAGCTGAAAATGGATATAATATTTAAATATCCAAAAAATTTAAGAAGAGAAACTCACAACTCCATTGGAAGTGTAAGTAGTGACTGTGAACTTGTGATCGGCCTGGTAATCCTTGTAAAGAAAATCTAAATTAAATTGAAAAAAAAATCAGTAAAAATAAAAAAAAGAGAGAGAGAGAAAGAAATGAAATGAAGATAAACTAAGAAATAATTTATTTTAATCTCACCTCTGGCCTTTTTGCCGATATCGGTGTAGAGACCGGGGCCTTTTCCCATGCTCCTTGTTTTTTTTCCCGAGAAAATGGAGAGGAAAATGAGAGAAACGAGAGCTGGTTGCGCGTTACTGACTCTTCGTTGTTTACGAAACACACGGAAGAAAAACCAAGGGAAATAAATTATTAAAAAACTAATTAATAAATATTGGGTGATTGTGGAACGTTGATCTTGCGTGGGGGAGATATTCGCTGTTGTTGACCGTTGATTTCAAGTACAGCACGGCGGGTAGTTAAGGCCTCGGGAGTGGAGGAATCTAGATTGGGCATATTCGTCTACATAATAATATCACGTTTTCAATTCCGGATCTTTGATTATTAATGTGTTTTGTTAAGGCCCTGTTTGGTTCTATAAAACTATCTTACTTTAGCCCAAGCTTCCGAGCTTGTTGATCTTTCAACAAAAAAAAAAAAAAAAATCCGAGCTTGTTGAAGTTAGGCTAAACAAGGTTTTGGGTTGGCTAGACAAACATGTCAAGAGGCTGCCTTCTTCCCATTAGAAGTAAGCATTTGATCGAGTTGAATAAAAAAATTTAGTTAAATTGACAAATTTTATTTTATAATTTAAATTTTATTTGAATTTTTTTAGTGAAGTCGAATTATTAGGATTTATATTCAAATTTAATTATAAAATATTTATAACTTTATCGTACTAATTGGTTACAGTTTAAATAGCTTTATATGTATGATATACAAATTTATAGATAGATAGATATAGATATTCATATATTTTCATATATGATATACATATACCAAACAAAATTAAGTAACTCGACTCAAACTTAAAAATTGATTCACTAATTACTAAAATTTTGAGTTATTCGAAATCTAATTTAAAATTCTTTTGAGTTAAGTTTATAAAATTACAATTTGCCCACTCTACTTCTAACACCATTTGAACAGACATGAACCCCATCCCCGCTCCCCAACTCAAGCTCATACTTGAACTCCTCCAAATTCGAGCCATGATCGAATTGCATGAACAACTCGTAAATGCGAGCTGGCTTCTTCAGGACCGTTTCAATGTCAACACTGAAGTGAGTTTCGAGAAGTCCCCAAGCTCTGTAATTCTTTCAACAACTCCGTTAAAAGAAAGTGGCCCGTCCGCGACTAGGCGAGCAAACCGATCCCGTACCGAGACGTTGAATGCTTTGTCGTCTTCAACGAAGTTAACTATGGTGATACTGTCCAACACTTCCACCCTCATCCTTTTCAGCTCTTTAGTTCGCTTCTCAAAATCAAAAGTGACAACTTTGAACAGCAGTAGAAAATAGAAAAATACAAGGGAAAATGTTTTAGACTTTTAGGCGATCAACGTGCACTCTTTAACCGTACGTAAAGAGCAAAGGAAAAGTAAATGCTGGATGCGGGATCGTTTCTCCTGAATAGTAGAATTATCGAAAAATGATATATTGATTTAAAAATATGCATATCGTATATCAAGTCTAACATGATATATTAAATAAATTTTAAAAAATATATATTTCTATATAAAATATTTTCAATATCAAATAATCTAACATGATTTTTTTAACAGCGTATTCCTTTTAGAAACTTTATTTTAATGCGAGCAATGTCGAAAAGCTAAGTTGTTTAATGGAAAAACTTTAGCCCCGTTTGAGAAAGATTTTTTCAGCTAAAATTAAATATTTGAAATATTCTTAGAGGTTTGATTAATCAAATTCGTTAATTTGAATGTTTGGTAAATAGAAAATTGTAATAGCGGATTGAGGTGGAACCTCTTATTTTGAAAAAACTCATTTTTGTAACTTTTTGGGTTAGAGGCTTAGATAAAAGACTTTAAAGACTTTTTTATCCTTGATAATTATAAAAATTTCTCTAAATAACATAAATTTAATTAACTAATAAAATTTTAAAATTAATTTCACAAATAAAAAATCAATAAATACGTATAAATTTAATAATTAATAAAATTAAATTCAAAATATAATTTCATAAATAAGAAATTAATAAATACATATCAATTTAATAATTATTAAAATTATATTAAAAAAATATTTTCACAAATAAAAAATTAATATGCACATCCTTATATATGCTCAGTAATGATATTAAAAATTATTATTTTTATAATCTAATCAATATTAATAGGTACAAAATGTTAATAAGTAATGAATTATTCAAACAAGTATAAAATATAATCATATCCTTATATGTCATTTTGTTTGTTCAAATAATCAAACAATTATCAGCTATCAGTTAATTTTAATAAACACTTTTATACAATCAACTAATGTAATCTGCTAATCAAATCAGCCAATGCTATTAGTTATTCGCTATTTAAACAGATTTGTATATCACGCTGGGTCATCTATTCAATTGATATGAAAATTAAGTGAAAAAAGCTCTTTAAATTACATGTTCAATAAAATTGTTTGTTTCACTCTTAATAAAGTAGTTATTTAGATCTATAATTGCATCTTTCCTGAATATAATAAAGCAAATATTGAAATCAAAATACAATAATAAATTCATAATACCATAATATTTGAGTAACTAAAAAACAATAATAAATATGGTTATGAAGTATCTTACTAACAAGATTCTTATTTCTCATGATGAGAGGGCGTAGTATTAAAATAAAACGATTTTTGTTCATTTTCATGTATTTCCCTTAAATAAATTTCTAATGGCTTATTTACTGGTAAAAAATATTATGATATTGACAATAATATGAGAGTTTTATTTTTGCGGCGCTTGAATGTTTTGTTGAAGAGAGATAATTAATTCGCTTTAGCTATATAAGGCGTGGGGCAATTTCGTTGCTTTTTCAATTGCAAAGTTGGCACAAAACACTCTTTTTTTAATACCGATCATGTTTGGCAAACAACTTTTTAAGATAAAATTAAATATTTGAAGCATTTTTAGAGGTTTGACAAGTTAAATTTATTAATTTAAATGTTTAATAAATAGAGAATTGTAATAGCAGGTTGAGGTTAAACCTCTCATTTTGAAAAAGTTCTTGTTAAGAGCTTTTTAAGTTAGAGGTTTGGATAAGACTTATAAATACTATTTTGTTATTGATAATTATAAAAAATTTATTTAAATAACATAATTTTAACTAACTAATAAAATAAAAAATATAATTTCATAAATAAGAAATTAATATATAAATTAATAAATACATATAAATTTAATAATTAATAATATTATATTCAAAATATAATTTCATAGATAAAAAAATGATAATTATTAAAATTATATTAAAAAAATAATTTTACAAATAAGAAATTAATATGTACATCCTCATATATGCTCAGTAATTATATTTAAAAATTAATTTTCATAATCTAATTAATATTAATAGATACAAAATGTTAATAACTAATAAATTGTTCAAACAATTATCAAATATAATAATGTCATTGTATGATATTTTACTTGTTCAAATAATCAAACAACTATCAGTTATCAGTTAATTTTACCAATCACTTTTCTACAATCAGCTATTTGCACTTTACTAGTCAAATCAATTAATGCTATTAATTATCTGCTATCAGCTATATGTTAATTACTAAACAAGGCCACTATAAATTTTTAGAGGCTTTTGCTAAAATTTTGAAAGATTTTTTTTTGAGTACTATAGATTTTTTGGAAGAATTATATTAGGACTATGACAAATTAAAATGTTTCTTTGAGTTAATTTAATTTTTCTTCTTATTATATTAAAAAAATATTAATTATATTACATTTAAATTTTTTATTGATATTAATTATATTGTATTTATAATTTTAAAAATTATGTATTAAAAAATTATATTAATTGCATTATATTTATAATTTTCAAAATTATATATTAAATATATATATACATAGCACTGCGTTGTTTAACATGCTTGATTCGAATCTCTCAAAAGCCAAAAAAATCTAGGCATATGATTTTTTTTTGAATAAAAGAGGGATAGCTTTGGGAGAAATTTGGTAAATAATTTAACTTAAAATTAATATTTGAAATATAAAATATGTCGGAAGAATTTTAGAAATTTAAGGTATTTTTTACAGTGCTATGAGAAAACGCCTCCTATAGAAGGTATTTTTTTATTTTTTAATATTTTTTTAAACCCAAAAAATTAAAAAAAAATAGAGAAATACACATCCTATAGAAGACGTTCTTTTATCTAAAAATATTAAAAAATAAAAAACGCATCATATAAAACTATAGAAAATATAATAAATTTCTAAAATTCTCTCAACATATCTTATATTTTAAATATTAATTTTAAGTTAGATTATTTGCGAAACATATAGTTTTGCGTTATTTCTAAAATTACGAAATTGGTGGGAATCTCGATGATATTTCCATTTTGTTTGGTGCCAAAAGAAGGTTCAATAATTACAATAATAATAATAATCCATTCTCATCCCCTGAACTTCCTCTTCTACGAGATTACGCAAAAAGAAAAAAAAAAGATCAAAATCTACGTCTTTCCACTTCCTTTGGCGACCGACCATGGCGGCTGTTACCGTGGATTCTCTTCTCCAGAATCCTACCCTATTGTTTCGTCCAAAATCTAAGATGTTGCTGAAACCACCTCGCTCATTGGATTGTTCTCGAAATCGGAAGCTTCTCCTCCCTCGGAGCTCTTGCTTTTGCAGCTTCAAGCCTCGCCGGACGAGTCTCGTCGTCAGTGCCAGCTCATCGGAGACGGCTCTTATTGACAACTTCGACACCTCTTCTTCCGATGACGTCTTGTACAAAGAGACTTTCCCCGTCAATCGAATTGAAAAGGTTTTCTAATCTTCTGCTTTGCGGATTTGTTAGTACTTTGGAATGGCGTTGCTTGATATGTAGGGAAATTTTGAAAAGTTTGATGTTACTTGTGTAAGTTCTGCTGATCAATGAAGCTTAATTCAATACACTGTAATAATTCCTGGGGGAAAGTACCGTTTTCAAGTCGAACAGATCTGACTATTCTATTCTAGTATCAGTGTAACTTTGGAGAAAAGAGATTACTGATAATTTGAACAGAGATCTGGATTTGGCTTCGGTTTGATGATGTTTTCTCTTTTTTTAGTGGCTATTAATTTCTTTGATTTGAGATGTTAGGTGGAGGGTAAAATTTTCATTAGGTTGGATCAATCAAAGAATCAGCAGGATTGGCAGCTTACAGTAGGATGCAGTCTTCCAGGAAAGTGGATCCTTCATTGGGGAGTTTCTTATCTTGGTGATAGTGTCAGGTTAGCCTTGATCCAAAGTGTTCCTCGGATGTTTTTGTAGGTTAAGGAATTGAATTATATTTGTGCACAGAAAGATGCTACTTTACTGTTGGGGTGTTCAGTTAGCAAAGAAAAGGGTATTTAGTACTTCTTTTTTTGTGCATTAATAGATTGTCTTCGAATTTTGCAGTGAATGGGATCAACCACCCAAAAACATGAGACCTCCTGGCTCAATTCCCGTTAGAGTACGCGTTGGGTTCTAATTTTTGTATAGAAGACTGCCTTTTCATTATGAACATAAATGTATTGAGTAAGTGGAATCTTTTCAGGACTATGCTATTGACACTCCCTTGAATAAACCGTCTAAAGGAGATATGTTTCATGAAGTAAAGATCGTTTTTAATCCCATCAGTGAAATTGCTGCTATACATTTTGTCCTGAAGGTTCGTATTTCCAATATGAAGTTATCAAGATAATGCTTTTACGTTCAATATTCTAATCATTAGTCAATCTTATTATTTGCGGGATAACATGTTGCTGCAGGATGAAGAAACTGGAGCATGGTATCAGCACAGAGGTAGGGATTTTAAGGTGCCTCTTGTGGATTACCTTGAGGATGATGGTAGTAGGGTTGGAGCGAAAAGAGGGTTTGGCATAATGTCAGGTGGCTGAAAGTGTTATATTTTGTTTCCTTTCATCACTTTCAACTTATATAAGAAATCAGTTTCTGCTATTAGTTTAAATTTATCAAGGATTACTTCAAAAAACAAAACAAAATTCTGGTGTGATAGTGCATACTGGTCAGAAATCACTCCTGATACAGTATATATTATAGATCATGAAATTCAGTGTTTTGAACTGATAATGAACTTTTATTGCTTAATTTAATGAAACAATGGGTAGGATTAACATCACTAAAATGACTTTATTGTTATCTTCCTTTTCTTCCATGTGGTCTGCGCCCTGTGCAATCACGATTCACAGTTAGTGTATCTGAGGTTGAATTCTGCCTTGTTCCCTGAAACCTCTTAGGTGCAGTTACAGATTGATATAGAATAATGAGAAAAGCGGCGTACTTGCTGATAATTTATAGGATCCCCATCTGAGCCTAGTTAATTGGATGTGGGTCAGGAATCAGGATGGGAACACACTGGACCATTTTTCCGCCATATCTCCGTTCCTTGTTCAGTGATATACTGACTCGTTTCCTTGGCTTCTCCTGATCCTAGGTGCACTGCAGCAGTTCTCTAATGTGCTACTTAAAGCAGAAACCTCACCTGCTGATACTCCAAACAACAACAACAATGAGTCCAAGGACTCTAAAAATACAAATAGGCACCTTGAAGGGTTCTATGAGGAGCAGTCCATTGTAAAAGAAGTTTCTGTTGGTAACTTAGTGAGTGTCGCTGTTAGGAAGTCTCTTGAAACAGCAAAACTTGTGTTGAATTTGGAAACTGATATACCTGGAGATGTTGTAGTTCACTGGGGCATTTGCAGAGATGATGCTAAAAGATGGGAAATTCCTGCTGCCCCATATCCACCGGAAACAACTCTATTCAAGAACAAGGCTTTACGCACTTTATTGCAGGTGCGAATTGTGATTATATTTTCTCAGTGATAACTTAATTGTAGGCTAAGTTCTCTTCTTACTACAAATAAATAGTTCCACTCTTGCTAAAACATGTTACGTAAGCTTATACATTCCTATTGGCATGTCAGCAAATAGTTTTTACCAATTTCACACTGTTGCTTTGTTTTCCTTTATTACTTCTTGTGATAAAACAAAGAATATAATTGTTTGGGACACAGATATAAAGATCTGTGTTAGATTGTGCTGGAACACCTCTCTGTAGAAACTAAAGGGTGAACATATCATAAGAGATCACTGAGCATAGGAAATGAAGGGTATAATCTTATTCTTTCTGCACCACATTTCATTTTTCTTCTTTTTAGTTTAGTAGCTGTATGTTCAAATAATAGGAAGTTTTTGAAAAATGAATTGATTGTCTGATGCTCTCAGATAATTTTGAAATGAAGTTTAGGTCTATGATTAACAGCAATTAATGTTTTGGTGTACTGGAGTTAGTTTGTTCACACAGCAAGGAGAAAGGATATTGAGTTTGCAAACTTGCTATTTATCAAGTGTGAATGTCTAAAAGCATCTATTTGTTGTAATTTTGTTCTAGGGATTCTGACCCTCTTGATTTAGAAATTTTATTTTATTCATTTATTGTTCTTGCGTCAAACCTTTTGCAGCCAAAAGCTACAGGAAACAGATCAGGAGCATTATTCACTTTAGATGAAGAAGTTTTTGGATTTCTTTTTGTCCTCAAGCTGGACGATAACACTTGGTTGAAATTTGGAGAAAATGACTTCTATGGAGAAAATGACTTCTATGTTCCTCTCTCTGGTGCAAGTAGTGTTCTGGGTCAATATGTCCAATCTGAGAGTACAAGTGAAGAAATTTCTAGTGATTCGTATACTGATGGTATCATCAATGACATCCGAAACCTGGTTAGTGGCATTAGCTCTGAGAAGAGTCAGAAGACCCAAACAAAGGAAGCACAAGAAAGCATTCTTCAAGAAATTGAACAGCTAGCTGCAGAAGCTTATAGCATCTTCCGGAGCTCCATTACAACTTTCCCGGAGGAAGATGTTTCAGAAACTGATACTGATTCAACAAAACCCACTGTTAAAATATCATCTGGAACAGGATCGGGTTTTGAAATATTGTGCCAAGGTTTCAATTGGGAATCCCATAAGTCTGGACGATGGTATATGGAACTCCAAGAAAAAGCTTCAGAAATATCTTCACTTGGGTTTACTGTGATTTGGCTACCTCCACCAACAGAATCTGTCTCACCTGAAGGATACATGCCAAAGGACTTGTACAATCTAAATTCCAGGTACATACATAACCAGTCTTTCATGTCTATCTTTTAGTGCTTGGACTAGGTCTTATATATAGGGTTATTATATCAAGCACTGGCAGTGGAAAAAAACTTTTCCACAAGCATGCCTAAATTCTCCTTAAAAACTAAAATTCAAATATCTAACCTTAAAACCTAAACCCTATCCCCTAAACTCTAAAACCTAAGTGCTATCCCCTAAAGCATAAACCCCTAAACTAACCACCTAAACCCCAAATTGAACCCGCTTGTGGAAAAGTATTTTTTTCCACTGCCAGTGCATGGAATATTTCTCCATATATATAGAATAGTTATAACTAGAACTCTTTTTTCAGGAAAAGAAGTGATGGAATTGCATTTTTATGTTTGCACCAGTAGCTCATATTATGTTGGTTCCAAGTATCAGATTTTGACCTTCTCTTCTGCAGTTTGTTGTTTACTTAATTTAACCGTCTGTTTTGGTAAAACTAAATTGAGACTTATGTTACTCTTATTAGTCTAAAATGTAGGTTGCAAATACCTATTGGACATCCAGAGATGTATCAAATCAGTGGTTATTTCTTGCATATGAAAGAAATCTTGTGTTACATGTTCAAGGGTCTAAAGCAAAACATTGTGTAAATTTTCTTGATTTATCAGATATGGAACTATTGATGAGCTGAAACAACTTGTGAAGAGCCTCCATGAAGTGGGTCTGAAAGTTCTCGGTGATGTTGTATTGAATCACCGTTGTGCACACTTTAAAAATCAGAATGGTATATGGAATATTTTTGGTGGTCGCTTGAATTGGGATGATCGTGCAGTGGTTGGTGATGATCCTCATTTTCAGGTATTGCTGTTTTCTTTTGTTCTGTAAGCGTTAAGAAACATAGGGCATTTAAGAGGTTCATGGATAGCACTTCTTAAATTCCTTAGTTGATATACAACTGAGTTGTTGCACAAGTTCCTAATCGGGTTACTTATTATTTTGATTGTTATAGGCTGAACATTGTTCAGCTAGCATTCCCGTGTTTTTGCTTGTTCTGCAGATTTTCAATCCAGACCTGAAGAATATTGCTTATTTCATGCTTGATTTGGTGCAATCTTTCGATTGAACTTTATGCATCTGTAATATTGATGTTCTAGAAGGTATGAACTTGTATTTTTTTTAATACAGGGGCGGGGCAACAAAAGTAGTGGAGATAATTTCCATGCTGCTCCAAACATTGATCATTCCCAAGAGTTTGTAAGAAAGGATATCAAAGAATGGCTTGGCTGGCTGAGGTTAACACTTGAGTTTCATTTCTTTCCACTATCAAACATGCATGAAAGGATTACTAAAGCATGTATTTTCTTAGTTTGATCATGCTTTTGCCTTCTTTTCTTTCCCTGTCAAAAGTTATTGGATGTAAACAGATGGATACATATGATTATTGGTTTGACACTATTGACCAAATTGCCTTGTGGTGTCAAAATATTACTTAAAACCCTCTAATTTGAGAATAGAAGATATATAATATAGGCATCATGAAATATTTAGATATTTTTTGCAGCTATTATTGATTGTGCTTATTGTTAATACTTTATATAATTGTATATACTGGCAATACGACGATTACATAAATGAACTAGAAACACAGTTGCAGTTTATATTAATTAGTATTTATCCTGTATTTCTAATTACGTACATTGCCCAACAGAAAAGGGGTGTACTGATGGATAATTTTCATTCTGTAATCATACAAGGTGCAACATAGTGGTTCATTGTCACAAGTTTTCAGTCCAATCCTTGATATTTGAAAATTTCTACCTTTTCCTCTCACAAAAGGAAAAAGAAGAAAAATAAACTTTTCTTTGTGCTGGCTATATGGCCTAATTTTACACAAGGTTTTTTGAAAATGAAAAATATCTCATTCTGATGATGGATTCTCTTGGCATAGCTATTAATAGTTGTCTTGCATCGAAATGGCATTCCATTGAGATATTTGATTGTTTCAATTGCTTAAAATCTTAGGTTCTATTTTTTGGTTATACTCCCCAATATATTTTACCAACTATTTCAATTTTCCCCCTTTATTGAACAAGTTTATCTTTTAGTTTCTTTCAAGAATATTTCTTACTTCATGTTTCTCCATAATACATACTTCTACTGCACGGTTTTGTTGATGTGATATTTAACTGGCATTTTTGTGGCATGCAGAGAAGAAATTGGTTATGATGGTTGGAGGCTGGATTTTGTCAGAGGATTTTGGGGTGGTTATGTCAAGGACTACTTGGATGCAAGTGAACCTTACTTTGCTGTGGGTGAATATTGGGATTCTCTTAATTACACATACGGTGAAATGGACCACAATCAAGATGCCCATCGGCAGAGAATTATTGACTGGATCAATGCTACAAATGGAACTGCTGGTGCATTTGATGTCACAACCAAGGGAATTCTTCATTCGGTAAGCTTTCTTTCAAATTTCTTCTGTACAGATTTATTTGAAGGAAAATACAACCTTGTTTTATTGGTTGGTGTCGCTTGTTCTGCCCACAAATTGAGAACCGTTATTTGGTGTTTCCAGGTGTATTGCATTTGCACCTAACTGGCATGATTTTTTATTTTTCCTAATTGGCCGTCCTCTTCTTCGTTTGTCCTTAGCAATCATTTCTAATCCTTTATTTTCTAAAGTAGCAAGGCACAGGTAATATTTACGGATAATTGTTTCACCCAGGTTCTGGAAAGATGTGAATATTGGAGATTATCGGATCAGAAAGGACGGCCTCCTGGGGTTGTTGGATGGTGGCCATCTCGTGCTGTTACCTTTATAGAGAATCATGACACCGGTTCCACGCAGGTTTTAATCTCTCTCAAGTCTTTTTCATTTTTTTTCTAAACTGAAGTAATCCGAAGAATATGATACATGCAAAATCAAGTGCTTGTTATAATAACACTTTCCATAATAACACTTTCCCTGAAACTGAGGCTTGATGAAATTGTTGAACTTCTGTCTTCCTCTTTTCTCATCTACGAAAATTAATTTTCTTCTTTAGGTTTCAGTTACATATAGCTTTCAGTTAAAATTTACTCAATTCAAACATTTTATAGACGAGAGCAGTGTTCATATGTAGAGTCCTATGAATTTAAGCAAGTTATTGTTAGTTATTTAAGTTTTCAAGGTAAGTTCACTTGTAATAGAAGTCAGGCTGCAGAAGTGTTTGTCTTAATAGATGGTTGATTCTCAATATGTATTGTTCATATATATTCACTGCAATTTTACTTTGATGGAGAAAGAACCTTGAAGTTCAAACTTCGAGGAGAGAGAATGATTCCCCCTATTTTAATCCTTTTTTTTTCACCACTCTTTAGGGTCATTGGAGGTTTCCGGGCGGAAAAGAAATGCAAGGATATGCTTATATCTTAACTCACCCAGGAACTCCAGCTGTGTTCTACGATCACATATTCTCTCATTATCGATCTGAAATCACTGCCCTTATCTCTATCAGAAACAGAAACCAAATCCATTGCCGGAGTACGGTGAGTATCAAATACTACGCTTCATATTTGAGGACTAAAAATTTTCAGTTCTTTTATACTTGAAAACTAACACAATCTAATCTACTTTATAAAGAGAAAAGATTGGGAAGTAAACATAAACATTGTTTATCAGAATTCCAATGTATGGTTTGTGAAAAACCGGAAACCTTTGCTGGACTGATCCAAGTGCATCTCACTTGCTTATTCCGATTGCATGAATCTAATTTAGGTTTTTCTAACTTATCTGTGCCGTATATTTGCTACCTGACTCCTCTTCATTTACTCTTCCTAGGGAGAGTTCAGGAAGTTATTTTTGTTGGTAAATCACCAACCAGGTTAAATATTGACAACCAAAGGAAAATACTAACTTCATATTGTGAGTTATATATGGCAGGTTAAAATCGTCAAGGCGGAGAGGGATGTGTATGCAGCCATCATGGACGAAAAAGTTGCGATGAAGATCGGACCAGGTTATTTTGAGCCTCCAAGTGGTCCCCAAAGATGGTCTGTAGCCCTTGAAGGCAAAGATTACAAGGTTTGGGAAACATCTTAAATGTAAAACCATTGGCATTGTTTATTTGTCCAAGTGTATATATCCTACACGGACATCGATCATCAAGTCGAAGAATGTCGAACCTGTATTGTGGGGAGGGTGTCGCCCTCGCCGATATTATTTGGCATTGTTGTACCATTTTTTACTCGGAAATACATGTGGTGGATTGATTAAAGGCTAGGCTAAACCAGGTGATTATTGAGGCCAGTTAGCCAATGTCGAAGGAAATAGTATCCTTTATGTATGTACTATATGATATATATTTGAAAAACATACTGTATTGATATTATTTTGTTATGAAATAAAATATAGTATTTATTATTTAGTAAATTCTAGTTGCATTGTAAAATAGAAAATATTTATAATTAAGAGAGAATGTTCTAGGTTCTCTTTCTTCATATAGTAATAACCGCTCTGAACCTCAAGAGCTCCGTGGTGTCTTAAACTAAAATTTTTATTCTTTTGCTTTTAAAATTTTCAAAATTTCCGATGATTAATGGATACGTACATTTCCTTGGACGAAAATTCCTAAGCAGAAATGAGACATTTTGCTGTCAGACGTAACATAATCCCAGGTGACAAAAACTTGCATTTTCGGATATAATGAATCTGATTATGGGCGATGTCTCTAGTTCTTAGGTTCAACTATATTTTAAGTCCTTAAAAGGTTTTGAAATCTAGTATATTAAACCCTATTTTTTATAATTATTAATATTTGACCCATAATTTATTATTCTAAAATTCACTTATTGGTCGAGTGGTCAATGATGCTCATACTGTTTCATCTTGTGTGTGTTTAAATCCCGACATTTGTCTAGAAAATATAATATATCTCTTTTTAATTAAGAAAAAATAAATTCTAAAAAAAAGCAATCGTAATATAATATTGAAACTGTTTTTTATAGATTACGATTGCGGTTCTTTTGTGGGGGAGACTACGTGTATAAGACCACGTACTTATCCACTATCTAGTTTAAAACATAAAGTAAAACCTCGTCCGGTTCAGGTAAGTTAAAAAGAGGGATTTTATAGAGGAAAAAACTTTGATATACAGGCTGTGTAAACTTTAGTTTACACGTGCTTTTTAGTTTTAGAAGTTAGGGTTTTAGTTTAGGGTTTAATGTTTAGGGGTTTAGGTTGTAGTGTTTAAAATTTAAGGTTAGTGTTTAGAATTTAGGGTTTAGGGCTTAGAGTGTGGGGTTTAATTTTTTAGGGTTAGGGTTAGAAATTTAGAATTTGAGTTTTTATAGTGTAAATACACAGGCTTGTGCAAAGGCTGTGTATCAAAGTTTTAGCCTTATATAAATATGGCAAAGTCGTCTAAAACCTTGAAAATATCAGAGGTGGGGGGATAGGCTTAGTGTCAATTCACTTTTGCTTGTTTTCTAAGGCATTAATAAGTTAACAACTTAACTATTTTTAAAAGGCAGGGTTAAATTTGACTATTTTTAAAAGATTAGAGTCAAATTTAACTAAAAAAAACTTGAGGGTCAAAGCAAAAAAACTTATAAACCTTCAGATGTAGTCATTAGTTTTACGATTTTGGCCTTCACCTTTTTTTAACTAAATTTGATTAATGATGGTTCACTTAACAGTTCATGTATATTTCATGCAAAACATTTTACAGCTTTCTATTTTTTTTTTTGAAATTTAGTTTTTAATTTTTAAAATAATTGTGTAGTTAAATTATTCGTTGACATATAAACAAATAAATATATCAACACTTGTTTGATGTAATGGCAAGACACATTACACTCTCAAAGAGAAAATTCAAGTTTAAACTTTGAAGATGATATTGTTGGAGGAAAAGTCACGAATCCCGAACATGATCATAAAATGAACATGAATTATATAAAAAAGAATAAAACAAATAATAACATTTTAAAGTTTGGTGGCTAATTTAGAATTTAAAGGTTAAAGTATAAGATTTTAGATTTAAGGTGTCAAATACATTTTACTATTTTAGGGTTAAAATAAACAAAGTTGTACCAGGATTAAATATGGGACACATTCCTGCTCGGTTACAAACGCAGAATACAGACACTTCATTTTTGTCTTTGGCTGATGTTGTGAGCATCGACAGGTTTTGTCCGAAACAATATCAGACAACAAAGGAGCAGATTTAAGTGAAAAACACCAAGTTGCGCCGCCTGTGGCTGTGTATATAATCTAAAACACCACTTTTCAGTTTCTCATCCGTCAAGCACCCTTTACATTTTGAGATTTTATAACCATGGAACTTGTAATTGCAAAATTCGAATCAAGCCCCCGGAGAACTCGTTCGTTCACCGTCGAAGGCGACGCAATCGACACAAAGTGTATCAAACGACGTCGAAGAGATCATTGGAATGGCGGTGCACTGGGCTGCAACGATCAACAACAACAGCATCAACAGCTACAAGGTGATCAACTTACTGCAACCACAGTGAAAAGAAGTTCAAGATTCAAGGGAGTCAGCAGGTTCTTAACATGCACTTTCTTTTTTCTATCATTTGTTAAAATGCTTTGAACATCTAACGGTGTGGTTGATTATTACGTGCTGGAACAGAGATCGATGGACCGGAAGGTTCGAAGCTCACTTATGAGATAAAGCTTCATGGAATCCAACCCAAAGGAAGAAAGGAAAACAAGGTATTTTTCGATTTTTCTGCTTGTAAAATCCGGTTTCTCGTCAAATACATGCACGTATTTGCTAATTCTATGATTGTTTAATGTGTCATCCGGTTGAACCTTGGATGAATTTAGCTGGATGGACCAGTTTATCTTGGTGAGTCCTTAATTTTGGAGCACAATTTGTCGTTTTTTTTGAGAAAAGTGAATTAAATGGAAAAAAATGGTGTTTGATTAGGAGCTTATGATGAAGAAGAATCTGCAGCTAGAGCCTATGATTTGGCTGCAATTAAGTACTGGGGAACATCTACTTTCACAAATTTTCCTGTAAAATTACTGTCTTGATGATCTGAGAAAGTTTTTTTCTTTTTAGGGTAAATTACGTAAATAATCACTTTACTCTTAAACTTATTTTGGTCACTGAAATTTCAAAACGTTCAATTTACTCACTGAAAATTAGACGTTGGACTTTTTGTTACTCCTCGTTAACTTTTTGACGATGTTCATTTATCGGCGAACGAACGAACTTCTCCAAGATTCGAACGGTAAAAAATTTCATCGGCACAAGAGAAGCAATATACAGAGAAACGAGTTCTATCCGACGACAAAAGAAGAATGACGATAAAAATTAAAAGATTTTGGCCGATTCGTGAACTTCGGAGCTTTTTCCGACAAAATGGATGTCGAATTCAAATTCAAGGGGCGAGACGAAGTGATTGGTGAAATTTGGGGCCCATACGACCACCATCTACAATCATTTGGGGTTTAAGAGTGACAAAAATTGTTCAATGTCTAAACTTTAAAGACCAAATAATTTTAATATCTAAACTTCAGTAAATAAATTAAACGTTTTGAAATTTCAGTGACTAAAATAGATTTAAGATTAAAATTTAGTAATATACGTAATTGACCCTTCTTTTTATTTCCTTGATGCCTGGAAATATCTAATATTTGGTCAAATGCACATATATTTTCCAGGTATCTGATTATCAGAATGAGATTGAGATAATGAGAAATGT
Source organism: Hibiscus mutabilis (assembly GCA_019671005.1). NCBI lineage: Eukaryota > Viridiplantae > Streptophyta > Magnoliopsida > Malvales > Malvaceae > Hibiscus > Hibiscus mutabilis. The sequence continues at coordinate 38,999,310 of CM033749.1, forward strand.
GACAAAAGAGGAATACTTAGCCTCTTTAAGAAGGTGATTTCCTTTTCCAATATGTCAAAACATCACATTATATTATTCAGACTCGAATATAAAAATCGATAACAAATATATTCATTTCTTTTCTAAGTTCTGACCGGATATTCCAATACCGATATCGTAATATACGTCAAACGTGAATAGTAGACACGGGTACTTCATGAAAAATAAAAAGTCTGTCGCGTATGATCGATTCTTTTTCTGTATTTAATCATCAGTTTTATAGGAGAAGCAGTGGGTTCTCAAGGGGTGTTTCCAGGTACAGAGGAGTAGCAAGGTAAACATACAAGGAGACTGAATTAACCATTTTTTTTTTATCAAAATGTTTGAAAAATAATGAAACATTAATTAAGATATTTTACAAAATGCATTGCAGGCATCATCATAATGGGAGATGGGAGGCAAGAATAGGCAGGGTTTTTGGAAATAAATATCTTTATCTTGGAATATACAGTGAGTTTTTTTTCTTCGGACACTAAATTTCGTCCGGGATCGATCCGGAGTCGATTAAGTCCGATGGCATGGTCTCTTATTGCAGGTGCACAAGAGGAGGCTGCACATGCTTATGATATTGCAGCAATTGAATATAGAGGGATCAATGCAGTAACCAACTTTGACTTAAGCACATACATCAGATGGCTAAAACCAGGAGCCAATGATGCCCTTGTTTCGGATCAAATTAAGACAACCTCGGTGTCTAAGCCTCCGCCACCGACACCGAACTTTTTCCCAACCGAACAAACAAATAGCTTACCTCTCTTTAACCCCAATGCCTTAATAGCAGAGGAACTCCCTGATATCCGAAAGAAGGCCGTCGTTAGTCATTGTCCCAATTCATCATCGTCTCCCCGGACGGCACTGAGTCTCCTTAGATCTTCGATGTTTAACAAACTAGTCGAGGAGAACTTGAATGCGAATTACGACGAAAACGAAGAGGAGGTGACCGAGGTAGAAGTTCACAATGTCCTTTTATGTGCTCCAACAACAGAAGTGCACTGTCTGGTTTAGAATCCGAAGAGAGTAAGCTTTCATTATATGATAAAACAGGGCAGTCCATGTGGAATGGTGCCTTAAATCTTTTAAGGTAACCGAATATGTATCGAACACAAGAAATTTATCGAAAATCGAAAGAATAAAAAAAACATAATAGGACTAAACTGAATCAAGTGGTTAATAAGTATGGTTTACAAACTGTTAAATAAGCAATATGATTTTTTGACAATGACAACTGAATTTTATTAATAACTATAGAAGATATCCCAAATGCAACGCATCCAAAAAATGTGCAAAAAAAAGTAAATATTTCTATTGAAATTAACATACCGACAAAATTCAGAAGCCTTCTTGAATCTCTATGTCTCTATCCAAACAAAACGTTTTACGGGTAAAAAAAAAATGATGAGCGAACCAAAATTATCTGGCAAATAGTCGTTTGAAATATCAAATTATGTGTTAGCTATTCTCTATCCAAATAAAATATTTTACAGGTAAAAAAAGAATGATGAGCGAACCAAAACTATTTAACAGATAGTCGTTTGAAATATTAAATTATGTGTATAGCTAACTTCTCTCAACTGTCACACTGCAAAATGATGGTTTGGGCTGTTCCCAAACCATCATTTTGCAGTGTGACAGTTCAGAGAAGTTAGCTATACACATAATTTGATATTTTAAACGACTATTTGTTAGATAGTTTTAGTTCGCTTATTATTTTCTTTTACTCATAAAATGTCTCGTTTAAATAAAGACATAAAAATTTAAGAAGACTTTTATTCAAACTCGTCGTTTTTATTTAATCTCCATCATCATTTTTCAGGTGACCATCATTTCTTTTTCATCATCTATTTTTTCACTCGTAAAATATATTGTTTGGATAGAGACATAGAGATTCAGGAGACTTTTAAACCATCATTTCGTTGTTATTTTCAGTTGTTTAGGCCTAAGGTCCTTTTGATTTAATTCTATATTACCTCGTGTACTATTTTCCTCCATTTAAATTAAGAATTTTTTTAACAAGACACGAGATGATATTTCCGATATATATTTTCTATTGAAATCCATACATTCTTTACCAACAAAAAAATAATTAAAATTTATTTTAATATCATACAATTAACTACAAATTAACGTATGTAGTACATTGTTGTCATTTCAAAATAAAGAATTTTAGTCCAGTGGTTAGGTGTGCCTTATTTTCGAGAAATTATATCATGTGTCATTCTCGCTACGTCATCTATAGGACCAACCAATAAAAATTAATCATCTCATTATTTTTTCCATGTTATATTTTTACCAAGTGAATCTTCACTTGGTAAAAATAATTTTTAAAATTGATTTACAGTAAATATGAGTGGAGATTCACTTGGTAAAAATATAACATGGAAAAAATTTAATGAGATTGGTAGTTTTTATTGGTTGGTCCCATTAGTGATGTGACGGGAATAACTTATAATATAATTTCTCCTTATTTTCCCTCTCACCCCCAAGTTGGAACCCTTCCAATCCCGCTTTATCTCAGAGATTTCAGGTATGATCCCCCTATCCCTTGATTTAAGAAGAAGTTATTAAATTATTTTTAATTTAAAAAAGAATCAAATTGAAAAATGTATAATGACGAGGGCTAAAAAATAAAAAAAATTAATATTTTTATTATATAACTTTTAAAAATTTAATAATTATTTTATAATATTTAGGGTAGTTTAGTGAACTTTTTTGACCATGCTTGGCGAGTCGGTCTGTCACTTTATTTGCTTCGCGAAACACATGAAAAAACGGTACTTCTCATCCTTGATCCACCAACTGAAATATATGTTAAACTAAGGAGATATGGTCCCGTCCAGGTGACCGGGCATAAAGACAAAATTATGACCATTAGGTCCTATATTTACTAAATTAGGATTCAAAATTTTATATTTTTCGGACTAGCACCATTACAGTAAACTCGCCGCACAAGTACAATGAGTTCAAAAACTATATTATTTTTTATTCAAACTCACCGTAAGAGCACATCGAGTTCAATTTTTTTAAATATCCAGTTTAAATTTTAATCAGATGATTAACCTAATCCTAAACCGAAATCGTCATAGGGGAATGACGAGTTCCCTCTGCCTTAACGACATTCTAGGGCTAAGCATAATGACGTTTTGAATCCATTGAACTCGTCGTGTGTGCACGACGAATTTTGTTTAGGATTATGTTAATCACCTGGTTAAATTTGTTTGAAAGTGTTGTAAAGTTTGGACTATAAATTATGTCAATGACATTTTTTTTAAATGATAAAAGTTTTGAAAAAATTATTTTATTAAAAATTAAATTTGTGAAATTTGTAAAGTATCTAAAATTTTGTAATTGTATTTTAATGCACAAATAATTTAAGTAGTAAGTAGTATAATGTTTTAAACCAAATATAAAAGTTTAATTTAATTATTTAATTTCAATATTATAATCCTTTAGGTAAATTATGCAATGGTGAAAATTTCCTATAAAACATGTAATATTTTTCCGTAAATACGCCTAGAACGCATATATAATAAAAGAAAATTACACGTAGGAATACTTATGCATATCGTACTTTTGCTATCAACTTGGCAGCCAAGGGTCCACTCAAATAAATAAGAAAGAATATTAGAATTATGGGTAAACTAAACTAAAGGCTACTTAGCTTCAAATTTAATATTGATTTTATGATTTATTTTAGATTTAGTATCAATTTTATCATTGAACTTTAAAATATTTTAATTTTAACACATAACTTTTGTTTTGGTTTAATGTATGAACTGCATCTTAAATCATAGCAACCATATGACGTGGAAGTTTGGTGTTAACGTAAAAACTTTAGGTCATGTATCGATTTTGATTACGATTTGATAACTAAACTTTTAAAACGTTCCAATTTTAGCATTGATTTGAGTCACTGTTGGAAACTATAATTTTTTGATATATTTGGTGGTCTGCCTAATAACCGATGAAATTGTCTTATCGTTCTATTGCGTTACTAGTTTAATTTTTTTTTTCAAAATCTCTTTAAAATTTATAAAAATAATGACAAAAACTATTTTGGGGGTTTAGCGGTTTTCTCATATTTAAGGAGTTTGGGGTGTTTGTTCAAAAAATCTGAATGATGAGAAACATTATGTCTAGAAGACCGACAATATATTTCGAAACTAGCCTCATCAGATCATTTTCGCAGGAGATCAAAGCACTAGAAGTCAAACATTTAGATGTATTTTTAACGATTTTGAATAAGTTTCGTGCAAAATCAATATGAGAAGAAGAAAGAGGGTGAAATGCAAACATTTTGGTATTGATATTATTGTGAATGGTGATGAGCGAAGATTGTCTGGAGCAATAACCGGAGAAATTTTTCAAAAAAATAATATGAGAAAGATTATGTCATCACACTGTTAACTATTTAATGATCTAGTATTTATATAGAACAAAACAAAATTCCAGTCCTAAAATTAAAGTGTGTTAAAGTTGATGGCATTTGAAGTAGTTTACCTATAATGATTGGTGAAATCTTTTCATTAAAGATAACGAAGAATAACCGACTGTTTGGCATAGTGACAAAGGCAAGTTACTCTTTCGGTGATAGAATTCGAATTCGAATCTTATTATGAGGGAGAGTCACGAATTTTAAACATAAATCACAAAATAGGCATGTACTATACCAAAAACATAACAAAGAATAATAGACAATTATTTAGCCTAATGAGATCAGATGTTATATCCTTTAATCAAGATGAAGAGTTTGAGTAATGACGTTGTGAATGAAACAACTAATTGAAAGGGTCGTTCTGTAATGAAATCTTTGTAGTACATTATCCTAATTAGTTAACCAATAAATTTAATGTCAATATTCATATAAAAATAGCAAAATATATATATAGTTGGCACTTAAGTGGAGCTAATCCTTAGTCCCCTTTCAAGGGTAAAATTTTAAAATACTTATTAATATTATTGATTTTTAATAAGGCACTTATTTGATGGGCCAATGAAAGTTTTTTTTCTTCACACGTGGATTTTTAAAATTGTTATTTATTTTTTGTGTAGGAATTTTAAATTCCATACTTTTGTTTGTGTTTGTATCTGTATGCGTATAATTTTATGGTACACGTATGAATGCAAATCTTCTGTCACCTGACCTTATATTAGGACTGTTTTCATTCTAAAATCATGTAGTTTTATTAACGGAAATGTTCTTTGTTGGAAGGCTCTCCGGGCATTTCGTACCCTCAAGGGCATTATAAGGTTTCAAGCACTTGTTCGTGGTCACTTGGTTAGACGACAAGCTGTGGCTACCTTATGCTGTACATGGGGAATTGTTAAGTTCCAGGCATTGGCTCGTGGTCAAAAGGTCAGTTCAGATATTGACATTGAAGTGCATGAAAAACATCTAAGACTCCCTTGGGTGTTTTTTTCTTATAAACCAGTGTGTAATGACTTGTCTTGCAATTCTGAAAAAAACTGTAAACACAAGTTGTTTAATGCCCTAGTTATGTTCATTGCTTATGTGGCGCTTTTGGACTTGCTAATCATGCATATCATGCTTCTAAGCTGATTATATTTAATTTATTTAAGCAGGGTTTGAAAAGTTCAGTTCCTTTCAGAGTTGGTGCATTCTCTCAGGGTTCTAAAAAGAAAACAGGCAATGTCTTTGTTTAAAAGGTATGGCATTTTTTCTTTCTTTTGCTTTCTGATACGACCATTGGATTCGGCTTATGTTTAGCCTTTAGGACATTTTCGTGCTTGTAAAATTGCTGCTTGTGCTTATGCATTCCATCGCTTGCAGCTTCTAGCTTCATCACCTGCCGTGTTACCTCTACGACTTCAATATGGTCCAGAGGAACCTAACTCGTTATGGCAGTGGCTTCGACGCTGGACAAGTTCACGTTTTTGGGAATCCCCTCTGCAAGTAATTAGTATTCTGGCACTGAAGTCTCGAACAAAGCAAAGTGTTTGGAAACTGTCCACTGCAAAAGTTGAAAATGGATCTTGTTTTACTTTGGAGCATGAAAAAACCAAATGTGTTGTGAGGAAAGTTTCTGGTAACACAACAGCAAATACAGTTCTGGAGCATCCGCAAAATGAACTCGAGAAGGTTAAGCGGACTTTAAAAAACCTTATTGCGAAGGAGGTTTCTAAAAAGTCTGAGGTTGATGATAAAACAACACAGACTCCGGAAAGAACTACTTTTGATGCTCCTGATGTTTCAGAACAGAAGTCTGATGACATGATGACAAGAGAGGCGAGTGCTACAATATCAATGCCGTCAAATCTCGAGGCAGATCTGAGATTGTCCCAAGAAGACGCTTCTCTCGATGAGCCTAATGTCTCTCCTGCAATTGACTTGGCACTTGCTGAAAACAATGATAAAATTGAAAACATTCTGGTTCCGGATGAGTTAAGCTCTAAGGATAAGCAGATCAGTGATGTGAGCTCAAAAAAGGCAAACCAAAGAAGAGATTCTTTCCCTGCAAAAACCGGTAATGTAGAAAATGGGTTAAATAACACGGTGAAAGTGCCCAGTTATATGTCACCAACTGAATCGGTGAAAGCTAGGCTTAGGAGTCAAGGCTCCCCGAGGTCTGCTCGTGAAGTGGTTGAGAAAAACGGGTTAAACAGGCGATATTCGCTGCCATCTTCGTCAACCGATAGCAATCTAAGTCCACTGTCACCAGGTGCTCAAAGACCAGCTCAAGTAGCTAGCAAAGGAGGTAAGGTAACTTAACATAGATGTTTTATGCCTTTCCATTTGTGTTGCCATATCAGTATTATCTCGGTATGCTACTTAGTTTACCCCGTACTTTCGGTAAGACACTGGTCGTTCGCATCGTTGTACTTACATTCATGTCTAGTTGAGCATGCTCATGTTGGTTGTTATATGTGATAGTTAGCATTCAGATTTCATCTTCACATGGCATGCTTGTCGGTTTTTATTACTCGGTTGGCATTTTCAGATAAGATGGTCAGAGATGAGTGGAGGAGGTAATTTTCGCACAAGGAAGCGTTTCGTGTTCTCTTGCAGTTCAAGTTTCATCTCATGTGGTCACTTTCGATGCCTGGTTGTCGAACCAGGATTGTTAACAATCTAATCATTTTGTTTTTCGGCTGCATTTTTGAGTCCATTAGTATTTTCAGGTGGGTAAATTGGCAAGTAGTTGTACATGTTTAAGCTGGTTTGTTTGGTTTTTGTATGTGTGTAATTTTTAGCTGCTCTTTTGTATCAGAGTTCAAACATAACAATATCGTGACGACCAAGTGTGTTTATCATAATGCTTTGGCTTTAATATAAGATATATTTTAATCTTTAAAATTAGAAAATATTTTGGAGAGAAGATCTCTGCAACTATTGCGACAATGTACAAAGATAAATTTTGTATGTTGAAAGATGTTTTGAGATACATTAAGTTTTGAGATATATGTATAGAATAAAGATTGAAAAATACTTTGATACACAAGCTTGTTAAAGTTTACACATGCCTTTTAATTTTAGGGTTTAGAGTTTAGTATTTTAAGTTAGGGGTTTAGTGTGTAGGGCGTAGAATTTAAGGTTTATGGTTAGAGTTTAGAGTTAAGGGTTTAGGTTTTAAGATGCTAGGGTTTAGGATTTAGGTTTTAAATTTTATAGAAGGGTTGTGTAATTTTTTTGCACAGCTTGTGTATTAAAATATAACTCATAAAGATTACATAAGCCTTTATATTTTAGGTAAGTGATTTATTTTAGAATTTAAAGATTTAATTCATAGAGTTTAGTTTGTAGGTGTTATAATTTAAGTTTTATGATGAGAATTTAGCGTTTAGAGTTTAGGTTAGGATTAGAGATTTAAATTTTAATTTTTAAAAAGTATATATATATATATGAAAAAATTATATGTGTATATATATATATATATCAGATTATAGAATACATTAAATTCCACGTATGAAAAAAGGGTGAGTTCTATAAATTTATCATATCAGCGCATAAGGTATGTTAAGTATGGTCAAGAAATTTTCCATTTGAAGATTTAATTAATTGTAAAATTTTAAATAAAAATTGGGTTATATTTTGATATACAAGCTGTGTAAAAAGATTTACAGAACTCTTCATATTTAAAATATAAAATCTAAAACCAAAATTCATAGCCTTAACGTCCTAAACTCTAAATTATAACCATAAACTTTAAATTCTAAACCCTAAACCACAACATTAATCTCTAAACTCTAAAATTAAAAGGAGCTTATGTATCAAAGTATTTTCCATAAAAAATTGTTGTTCTCTTAAAGGACTTATTTGACTATCACTTAATTTATGGGGGGTTAAATTATTATATAGGCTATAATTCTAGTAATGGAAAAGTCAATGGATCTTTAATGGTGGTGTTAGTGGGCTTAGGCTTTAAGACGAAGAGACGGTCGGTCTAGAGTTGGATAGCCGGCAGAAGCCCTAGTGGCGTTTCAATAACAACCACTAGAAGAAGAGTCGTGAAGTCATCAGTCCAATCAAATAAATACACGTGGAGTACACACGTAGCTTGGCGCTACTTCTTTATGATCGACAGGTTGGTCGTTACAGGATCCGTCTTTCCGTTAAAATTATGATCCAAATTTTATTTTTGGATCGGCCAAACATTTATAAAAAAAAAACAAATATAAAGTGGGTAGAATTTCTTTCTATATATATATATATATTTTAAATCAAAAAATATATCCTATAAATAGATACTAGGTTAACATCATTGTAATGTGAAATTTTTTTCTCCTCTGCCCTGGATTTTCCACTTGGTGTCTAATTCTTAGTATGTTCGTCGTTTATTATCTCGATAATTATAACAGTTTCCTCCTTCCTCGATTCTTTTATTTATTTATTTTCAGATAAAAGCAGAGGAAGAAGCAGTTATTTAACGGCGTTGTAATGGAAGCTCCCGGCGCCGGACTATGGCGAGCTTTAGTGTTGGCGTTTTGCGTGGCCGGGATTTGGTCTGCCTATATTTACCAAGGCGTTCTTCAGGAAACTCTGTATGTTTTTTTTTCTTACTAGTTTTTGAAATTCTATATTTATTTATTTTTCTTTTTTATGCAAATTGTTCTCTGTTTATTTATTTGATTCTTCCGGACTTTTCCGATTAACTGCTGTTTATAGTTTTCGAGGTATGCAGTATTAAATATGCAACAAAAATTCGAAATTTCTTAGTTAATTTGGAAGTGGATTTAGATGCAAGGATAGAAAAGGGGAAAATGGATCTTAGTGAATGTTTCGCTTTAGAAGTTAATTCTAAAATCAGGCGAGTAAAATGGCTATTCTTTAGGTTGAATTATAATAATTTGCGGTGATCCTTCCATTTTATTGTAACGCAACATTCCATTTTGTTTTTTCTTGCTGAAACTTTGATTTGAAAATTTTACTTGAATGAAGATTGAAGTGTGAGCATATCGTAGTAAGTTATTTTATCGTTTCACAATCAGAAAATTTTTTTTCTTTCTTTTTTTTCCTTTTTAGATCCACCAAGCGATTTGGCCCTGATGGGCAGAGCTTTGAGCATCTTGCATTCCTTAACTTGGCACAAAATGTGATCTGCTTAGTTTGGTCATACATAAGTAAGTTTCGCCATCCCTCTTACCATACTATTGTATTTTGATAAAGTTTACTCTTCCTGGCGAGGAGTAGAGATAATAATTTGTTTGTTCACGTGACTCATATACAGTGATCAAGCTTTGGTCCAGTGGCAGCAGTGGCGGTGCACCATGGTGGACTTATTGGAGTGCCGGAATCACGAATACAATTGGTCCAGCCATGGGAATTGAAGCATTGAAATACATCAGTTACCCTGCTCAGGCATGGTCTTAGATTCTCCATAGCTGTTAGGCATTCGTTTTATCTCTCATGTTTTCGTGCCCCTCTAGTTATTGATATACAATCCTAATCCACATTTGACAAACCGATTCTTAATTAATTATGCCTTTGCTAGTCTAGTTCTCGTAATTGGTAAAATGTTTTTATCGTGTACAAAGTTAAACTATCAACATTTGCTATTTTAGTGCATGACGAGTCATTGATTATAGTTGAATCCAAACGTTTTCTGGTTAGTGATGGGGAGTTAGTCCTTGGTATTATGGTTGCTGTTGATTTCTCCTTGGACAGCTAGATTGGTTTTAACTTCTAACATTTGATGCTGTTCGCCTTACTTGCAGGTGCTGGCAAAATCCTCAAAAATGATTCCAGGTAGAATATACATTACTTTCTCTGAACTATGTTTTCTCATGATTCTTCATTGATTACTAACGGTATCATGCAAAGCATTATAATAACTTTGAATTGGTAGTTTATAAGGAATGTGTCATTTATTCCAAAATTTGCTTTAGGTTAAGGAAACATGCATCGTGATGTTTCTGATTGATCCAATAACATATTTTTTCCCTTATGCAGTCATGCTGATGGGTACTCTAGTCTATGGTATTCGATACTCTTTCCCTGAGTATATCTGCTCATTCCTTGTGGCTGGAGGGGTATCTATGTTTGCACTTATGAAGGTGAGAGATGTGCTATTTGTTGGACTGTAATAACAATGTCACTATTTTTTTAGTTCTAATTGGCCTCTTGCTTCTGCAAAAGGCATATTGATGATTGTCTTCAAGGCCCCCTATGAAATCTCAGTTCCGAGTCGTTTGCTTTGCTCATATGTCTGCTTTGATCTTATTCCAGACTAGCTCAAAAACAATCAGCAAGTTGGCACATCCTAATGCACCCCTTGGATATGGGCTCTGTTTTTTGAACCTTGCATTTGATGGCTTTACTAACGCCACTCAGGATTCAATAAATACAAGGTATGTTTATCGAAATCTTTTTTGTACTTTAGCTTTGGTGCTTTGCTATTTTGTTAAACACTTATCATGCATTACTGTTTTATCAAAGATATAAGTTTTCCAAGTAAATTTTGGTGCAAACTGTTTTTTTCCAAAGGAGAACTTTGGTTCATTCATTTTTTTTCTTCGCTTAGGTATCCAAAGACAAGTGCTTGGGATATAATGTTGGGAATGAACTTATGGGGTACCATATACAACATGATCTACATGTTCGGTTGGCCACAAGCTAGTGGTTTCGAGGCAGCGCAGTTCTGCAAGCAGCATCCAGAAGCAGCCTGGGACATTTTTCTCTACTGCCTCTGCGGCGCCGTTGGCCAGAATTTCATTTTCTTGACCATAAGTCGATTCGGCTCCTTGGCCAACACAACCATTACCACGACCCGCAAATTTGTCAGCATCGTGGTATCTTCTCTGCTGAGTGGAAATCCACTGTCCACAAAGCAATGGAGTTGCGTACTCATGGTTTTCGCCGGGTTGTCTTACCAAATCTTCCTCAAGTGGAAGAAGTTGCAGAAGCTGCAGAAGAAGAGAAAGGCCTGACCAATGCCTTTAACAGGTTTTGAGCTGGTTTTTTTTTCATTTTGTAATTTTTTTGACCGTCCCATGTCATACCATCATTGCAACCCCAAGGTTCAATGATCCCAGAATTTAAAGCAAAACTTAGGATTTGGTAATGTAGTTTATAGAGATCTCATTTGAGAAGATAGACGTATCTGTTTCAACAAAGGAAGTTCTTAATCCTAAGTTTGGTAGGAGTAATATTTTTATCTCAGGCCTTAGTATTTATCATCGTGGCATGTACATTCGTTTCAATATAATAGTAGGCAATTTGCCTACTCTACCTGTAAGATAAATAGAAAGAAGGGGAACCAGGAAAGCTGCAAATAAGATCCAAATACACAAAATCAATAATAATCAATGAATGCTTGGTTCTCCTACTTCCCTTGTTTTTCTAAATGGTGGAGAGTTTGTTATTGTAGTAGCAAGCAGTCAGTTCAAAATGATAACAATCCCCAAGTGTCAACAATCAATCAACAGAAAATTGGCTCAAGGTCGAGGCCAATTTCAAATAATCAAAGTGTATAGAACAAAATGTTGAGACTTACCCAACTTAGAGCCATAACAATAAGCACCGAGTGCATTGTGTCAAAACCATCCCTTCTGGGGCTACATCGATGAGGCCATCGATAGAGGAAGTGGGGGAGAATGTCAAGGCCATCCCTTATTCTATTGCGACCCTGCCTTGACAAGCCAGTTCAGGACCGAGCAATGGTGAACCGAGCGATAATATGAGCAATCCCTGAGGAGCTACCAAGTCAATGATGCAAGTTAAGATGCTTTGGGAAGACAATGAAGGCCCTATCCAGAAAGTGTCTTCATTTGGGACGAAGCAACGTCTACTCACGACATTCCTGGTAAGTTTATTTAGCTCTTTAGGGGGAAGTGGTCTGGTGTCGGGTCTCCACCATCCCCTCGCCTGGGCTAGCGACCGAGCTTCCTTGGTGTAAGCGACCTACTCCTAGGCCCATGTGGGGCCTATGTGTGAGGGCAGTGGGGCATAGTGGTTGGCGCACTGTCTCCTTGGGAGAAATGCTTAGGGACGGTTTGGGGCCATAGGACCTTATATCGCGCTCGTGGCTGAAGTACGAGGTTGGAGTGCAGCTATCGCTAGGCCCTGCGGGATTCGAAACTCTAAAGCCTTAGCGCATTGTGACCCTGAGAAGGCTAGACCGAGATAACTCCTTGGACAATAGGGCATGAGAAAGGCTGACTTGTCTGGGTAACACCCATTTCAAGTGCCGCACGGCTTGCCAACCGAGTAAAAGAGGCATGTCCGTGACACGTGATATCCAAGCCAGGTTACGATGGAACAATGTAGTCATGTGACAGTGGTGTTTGGTTATGACTTTTGATACAGTGGTGCGTATTTGTTAACCAAACGCCATAGTGCTCATGTGCCAACTTGAACACTGAAGTTTTATTCAGTGGTTGTGGTGCGTGGTGACGCCATAGTCAAGAGTTTGACTATTTGTGGATCAGTTGGTCTCACGCCAAGCGGTCCTACAGGTGGAGTGGGCAGGGTGGATCATCATGACAGGCAAAAAAAAGAGACTTTTTTCTGTGCACAGAGGTGCTGGATTGTGGATTCTACGCCAAGCGCTCCGGTAAATGAAGTAGGCAGGGTCGAATGATAGTAAACCAAGCGCTCTTTGGACTGGAGTAGGCAGGGTGAGGGGGACTACGCCGAGCGTTCCCATGTAGGGAGTAGGCAGGGTGGTCGAATCCTACGCCAAGCGCTTCTCTTCAAGGAGTAGACAGGATGGTGTAATGTCACGCCAAGCGCATCCATTAGTGGAGTAGGCAGGGTGGTATAGTTTCACGCCGAGCGCCCTGTGAGGGTAGGCAAGGTGGCTAGAACCTACGCCAAGCACTTCCGCGAGTGGAGTAGGCAGGGTGACTCCTTATGATGCTGATTGATCAAGACCTAGTCAAGGCGCAAATGTGTCTAATGGTGGATTTTGGCAAGGTAGTGCCGATGTGTTACATTGGCGCAGTGGCGCGTGTGAATTAGAGCACAGTGGTGCTCATTTGTTCGTTACAGCTGTAGCATTGTTGTTGGTTGTTCAAAACAGTGATCTAGTTGAGGCGCAAAGAAGTGCGAGAACTTTTGGTGGATGAGATTGAACTTTGCACAATAGTGCCTGTCCATTATTTGGGACACAAGCAATATTTCTGGTTGCTTTAAAGGCTCGTTGATGGCTGTCTATGGGACATAATGAAGTGTGTATTCCTCGTAGCACGGTGGCATGAATTCTAGCAATATGAGGATGCTTATGTGCCACTCAAGAGGAGAGTCATTCCCTATGGTGGCTATCGGTAATAGTGATGCTTATTTTGATACATTACTTTGTGTCGGTAACCTTTGCTTATTGATGTGTGTTTTGTCTTGTTAGCACAAGGGCGTGTGCAGCCCGAAGCATAAAATGTGCTTATTTTTGTTAATCTAACATATTGGTGCTTGTCGTTTCCAGGGTAATGTGATAATTTCTTGATTGATGAAAGTTAACGGCAATATTGTTTATCTTGGCACTGTGGTGCTTGGTTGTTGCTTAATTATCTTTTTCCAAGTGAAAAGAGAAGTGTGAACAGATGGATATAGATTGATACGATGGATAGTCATGGGTTCGCATACTAACCCTAAAGGGAAGAGTTAAAGATAACTTGAGACAGTTCTATAGTTGCTTTATGTTCGGGGGAATCAATACGGTAGAGTCGTGTTCCTCAAGGTTATAGATTCACTCATTGATAAAATCAAAAGATTATGATAAGACTCGTTTGTTGTGGGAGTACTTTGGTACAGTGTGATCGTCTAAAGGTGCAGGACAAGACTCGTAGGATCTCGAACTATTTAATGAAGTGGTCAAAGGATCGCGGCGATCGTTGTATGCTGGATGGAGTGGCCCCTCCCGAAACATAATGGAGTAAAAGGGAGTGTCGAGTTATTGGTATGCTCCCTCCTGTTGATGTGGACTCTTTTAGCGGTAGACATACCATGGGTTCTCGAGGGAAAAATCTGTTACATTGTCAAATAAAATCAAGGAGCCTAAGGGGAATGCTTCCCATAGCTAATAATTTGTCCGTAAATGACAATTTTTTCAAGACACATTGGGTCTTAAGGTAAAAAGGAATGTGTTGCGATGTGGTAGTTTAGACCAGATTCTTCGGCAATAGATTGCAAATATGGGATGACAAAAGTTGTGCGAGTCAATACAATTTTATCTTGGATAGGAAAAAAACTCATTTTGGTACGAAAATCTTCCTTTGATGGGGATGCTGCTATGGTAAGGCAGAATGCTTTTTGTAAAGCTACCCGTTTGGGTGAGAAACACAAGGGTGGTACAACTTGGTAATGTGGGTGTATCTGAGAAAAGCTCTCCTTAGAAGTTCCTTCACAAGCAGAGCCAAAGAGTGAGCGTGGGACAGACAAGCTCGAGGGGTATGTGGTGATGGTTCAAGTACAATTCAGATTTCACCTAAGTGTTACAAAAATCCCCAATTTGGGCAATGGTGATATGGGCTACTACTGACAAGCTATTTGGTGGGGCGAGCTAAGAAAGCCATGGCTTAGGTCGGACCGAGAGACCGGAAGCAAAACCTGGTTACCACAGATATGTCAGTGTTACCCAAAAAGAGAAATGTGGTGGTTATGGAGTTTAGAAAGCACCTCCCAGAGTTTGGCAAAACGGAGGGTGAATTGCAGCGGGGACGTACTGGGAAGTCCCACGGAACTTGTAAGGTACATTTCATTTTATTATTATGCAATTAAACTAACCAATGTCGTGGACAGTTTTCTCTTTGTGTGTGTTATGAAGGCAAGTATTCCAATTAATTCCTTGAGGGATATGGGGCAATCGATTAAAGAACCCGACGGTTTGAAGGTTTGGCAGGTGTCAAAAGCCCTGGTCGTATGCAACAGAGATAAATGTCAGCTTCATGTAACAAAGGACACGGTACAAATATTACACCCGTTTGTAAAAGATGATGTCTGTGCAGGCACCATGATTCTGTGTGTCGACAGAAATTGTGACAAACACGGAAACGTGGAACGGGTATTGCCCCCTAGAGAGAACACACAGGTGCTGGGACGTCGACACAGGGTGGTGGATCGATAGACCCTAGTTAGTTCAAGGAACTTGAGGCCGCAGTGGTTGCCATGAGAGCTATGGCATCAAATGATCGGCTTTGAGCAATAGAGGAAACACAACAATAGTTGACTCAAGCTATCAAAGATTTTGGTAATGAAGGCAAAGAAACATTAAGTCATATGAAGTTCGAACTGGATGAGATCAAGACTCAGGTTAACTTGATACAGATAGCTATGGGCAATTCAATGACAGCAGATAAGGGTCCGAGGACTAGGTTTTCGGAACCTCAGCGGTATGAAGGGAACAAAGATGCTAAGGAGCTTGAAAATTTCTTGTTCTACGTTGAGTATTATTTTCGGTATTCGCATACTAAAACAGATGAAGACAAGGTCTCAGTGACCTCGGTGTATCTAATAGGGGACGCCAAGTTGTAGTGGCGGTCCAAGTTTATTAATGGTGTTTGTTCTATCAAGATATGGAAAGAGCTGAAGGAAGAGTTAATGAGCTCCTTCTTTCCCGAAAATGTAGAATATAATGCTCAGAAGAAGCTAAGGGATTTAGCGAATACAGGTTCTATTCGAGATTATGTAAGAGAATAAAGAGGTCTTGATCCTACATGAGAATACTTTACTGATTAGATGTCGTGGGCATATGGGGAAGAGTTTGGTATCCTGCGAAAACCTAAGTCATACGTAGAGAGCACAAGTGAGACATCATTTTGAAGTACACGACACGAGACTAATGTTGATATGATGTTTGTGGGGTGCTGATACAGGTTCTTTTGCTGGCGTGATAACAAGATGAACTTTTTTAATAAGTGGATAATGGGGGAAGACATCAGTAGATGGGGGAAACTAACTTACCCATAGAGTATAGGCCATAAGTGCCAAGAGATCAAATGTGTACTTTTGTGCTTAATCAATAGTTCTGTCTGTTACAAAGGGTGTGAATGAGAAACGAAATAAGGGGGCAACTTGATTGGCTATTACAAGGGCCATAGGAGACCATTGAGAAGTTCTAGTGAGGGCATATGACCATCTATTTGCTACTGGAACAAGGGCAAGGTTGTTCGAGAGAATATTGATGTGCATTCACTTGGCAAATGGTGCATGTATAATTGAGTAAGAAGAAAACCTCACGAGTGGATGATATTAGCTTGACGTAGAGACTGCGTTCTCAAATAATCAAAACACTTGAGGGATACATACAAAGGCATACCATGATTGGTTGTAGCATAAGACAATGTGTGTCAACCAGGTATCATACGAGACTTGTGTGAATATGTTTTCATTGATAAAATTGCTTGTATATCTTATAATACAGGATGTATTGAGGAGAACAAAAGGCAAGTACAATTTTATACGGTGTTGGCAACTAGAGATCATCTTTGCATTATTAACGCGAGCATGTACTAGCAAACTTGGGTTAATATTGATGATATATGTATGGTGACACATTCAGTACTTTGGAGGTCTCGGTACGAGATGAGGCAAAGTTGGCGAAGATGCTTAACGCTGAGGAGCAAGCCATTGAGTGACGAGTTATAACACGTTTGCTCATGGCCGGTATGTTACTTTTGTATTTGTGTAGGTTAATGGACAGATCGTGGAGCACAAAGAAACTACAAGACACTTGTTCGAGTGGATCAATGGTTTGTTACTTGTCTTTTGCTCGAGCCACAATCGGAGTAAAAGTGAGGGAGCATAAATCTAGAACTCAACATGAAAGAGGTGGAACTGGGTCATAATGAGTCTGTGGTCATTCTAGACGGTTATGGATGTGCAACATAGTCAAAAAGGAGATAGAAAGAACCCAGGATCGAGGCTTGAATTAATTGCTTGAATGATCAATGGCGGGAAGAGAAAAACATATCAAATCGAGCACGAATCGAAGATGCCATAGATGTCCATATAGGCTCAACAAGTGATGAAGAACTGGTGTCAACATCAACGAGAACCATCCCTTCTTGGACTACATCGATGAGGACATCGATAGAGGAAGTGGGGGAGAATGTCAGAACCATCCCTTCTGGGGCTACATCGATGAGGCCATCAATAGAGGAAGTGGGGTAGAATGTCAAGGCCATCCCTTATTATATTGCGGCCCTGCCTTGACAAGCCCGTTCAGGACCGAGCAATGGTGGACCGAGCAATGATATGAGCAATCCCTGAGGAGCTACCAAGTCAAGGATGCAAGTTAAGATGCTTTGGGAAGACAATTAAGGCCCTATCCAGAAAGTGTTCTCATTTGGGACGAAGCAACGTCTACTCACGGCATTCTTGGTAAGTTTATTTAGCTCTTTAGGGGAAGTGGTATGGTGTCGGGTCTCCACCATCCCCCTCGCCTGGGCTAGCGACCGAGCTTCCTTGGTGTAAGCGACCTACTCCTAGGCCCAGGTGGGGCCTAGGTGTGCGGGCAGTGGGGCCTAGTGGTTGGCGCACTGTCTCCTTAGGAGAAATACCTAGGGATGATTTGGGGCCATAGGGCCTTATATCGCGCTTGTGGCTGAAGTACGAGGTTGGAGTGCAGCTATCGCTAGGCCTTGCGGGATTCGAAACTCTAAAGCCTTAGCGCATTGTGACCCTGAGAAAGCTAGACCGAGATAACTCCTTGGACAATGGGGCATGAGAAAGGCTGACTTGTCTGGGTAACACTCATTTCAAGTGCCGCACGGCTTGCCAACCGAGTAAAAGGGGCATGTCTGTGACACATTGCAGGTGGTAAATGCCGTAAACTGGTCAACAAGTTGACCAGAACAGCTCCAGGCCCATCACTAAAAACTTCATTTTGAGGATTTGTATCTTTTGAACTAGCATGCTCAGATTTTGACACTCGTTCATATCCATTTGCAGCATGGCTCCTCTTAGCATTGGTAACAACAGACACTTCAGCTTTTGATTTTAAATGTCGGAAGCCATTTTGTATGGAATCATCCAACAAAGGAAAAGAATCTGATAAACAAGCTGACTGATTTGCTGGCGATGAAAGTGCAACCTCCTTAGCAAAGCACAGAGTCACAACAGTACAAAATAAGAGAAAGACCTGAAAAATTACCAAACAATTTTTTGAGAATATGTAGGATGGCATCAAATAAAGTATTAGAAAACATGTGCAACCACAAAATGCACAAAATTAGCATTCAAACGCGGTAACTGCCTACTGAAAAGTCATCAAAGTTCAGAGAAGCTAACTGCATGTTTGAATTGTTAATCTTAGGCAGTAGCAGAAATAACTATGTCAAGGTCAACTCATGAGAATATTTGGCCCAACAACAAAGAAATGAATTTCATTAGCTCATGGAATCAGCAGGACAATGATAACTACAACTGAGATCCACAATTTCAATAACAGAAAACCATCATGCTCATATTTAATATCTTTATCTAATCAATAAGCAAGTTAAAGTGACATACCATAATTCAGATCATAAATTGACAAATTAAATGTACGGAAGTAACATTTAGAAGAATTTCAGTTTTCACATATCCCAGAAAGCTTTATAAGTGTGAAAGTTCAATGGACAATGCTACTTACCACAACAACAAGAAATGCTGCTTTAAGATTGGCACAGGCTCCACAGCAAGCTCTACTTTCCAAGAAAGGAAACCATCTGTGTGAAGATAATTTGTAGAATCAGAACAATACCTAAATGCAGTAAACAATGAAACAAAGCACAGCATGTGCCCATAATTGTTTGTTTCATCACAGTAAAACATATATAAAAAATTACCTGTGCCAACTCCCACTAGCACCAGCTGAAAATCCCAAGATGTTCCCAACAGCCATCCATAAGCAAAATATAGCATTTGCAGAATTATGTTGATCAGGACCTGAAACATAGACATCCAATATCTTGTCATGCACAGTATACAAAACATGCGGTATTATACGACCTTATAAATGAGAGGCGCCGAACCAAAACATCTCAATGTTACTATGTCTAGGCTAGAAAACTTTCCATTTTTCTTAAGAAATAAGTTAGTTCACCTGATAGATCAGCCAGAAGGGCACGAGCCGGTCCCTAAGAAAATAAAAGCTCTACTATTAACTCGTGTGGAAATACAAGGGCGAACTCGTATGAAGAAATAATTGTCATGGAAGGCTTACCTACACTGTATTGTTAGCAAGATCCAACATTCAGAACCCAATAACAAAGACAAACTGCTCTTGTCCGTGTACCCTTAAATGTACTGCATTGCAAATATTATTTCATCAATTCCATTGTTGTTGTTGTTTTGTGTGAGTGTGTGTGTTTTGGGAGGGTTGCAGAAAAGGAAACCTGCAATGCTCCTTTGTGTCACCTAATATGTATCCAATGTCTGCAGAAAACCCTATAATTATCACCTATATTACAAAACTTAGTTTAGCTGATATACAACACAGAAAACATAAGAATGATTTATTCAATAAGTAGAACAATCTTCTTTAACGCTTACAGCAAGAGAAATCAATAATAAGAAATTAAACTCACTACTACAAAATAATAAATTCACCCTTGACAGCTTGACAGTAATATATGTTGTATATGTAAATCCTAGATGTGAAAATAGGTGTAATTCGTTCCTGAAATGGAAAAAAAGGAATATAGATGGAAAAAGGTGGAGAGGTTGGACGTAAAAAAAATTGAAATGATCATTAGTGATCCAACGAGGATAAAAGGCCGTCTCCTTCCATATTTTGAAGTGCATTTATCACTCCAAATGCCAACACAAGGTTGAACCTAACATCAAATGTAAGCCAGCTCAATAAAACACAAATACAAATAGGCAATATTTCTCCCAACTTCTTTTTAACTGTAGTCATTTACACCACTGCAGCACCAGTAGGAAGGAGCACAATGAAAGTTTGAATAAACAAGGTGATTCACTAATATGCATCACCTACCACAAGGCCAGTTATTGGACCGCAGAGCCAAATAAATGAAGAAAAAGCATGCTCTATTCCAAGTGTCTGCATGAATCAAAAGTAAAAAAGGAAATCATCATAAGCTCAAGAGAGCTCAAAGCAGCGGTTAAAAAATCACGGCTGAAGCTAACAAAAAATAAATGAAGAGATACTAGTACATGAGCTTTGACAATAGATTTTGAGAATTTTATTATTTTCACTCACATACCAATAATCAAAATGCAAAAAGCATCAGCTATATAGATGATAGTAAAAATCAATGCCTATTTGAATCATCATTCTTGTTTTAACTTCTGGCCATCCTATATGACACTGTCAATGATGAAGTATTTCTACAAATTAATTAGAAGAATTTCCAGAAAAGGGTAACAAAGAAAAAAACTTCTCAACTCCATGATTTCTCTTTTCTAACTTGTAATTACACCCAAAATTATTTCTAAATACGAAAGAAATAAGTAAGTTATAGATTAAACGGTAATGAAAAAGTAATGCTGCTATTGCAGTGTCTACTTCCCCGATTCTAAGTGATTCAATTAAAGAATGTATACAAAAAGTATGCATGATTTTTTTCCCAAACTAATCATAATTTAAACACATTACATCTAATTCAAAATTCACATCCAATCATTATTTTCCCCTTAAATTTCTCATAAAAAATTGCAGAGACCTGAATGTAAGGAGTCAGGAGCGACAGTTGCAAAGCCCAACCAAACTGAACCCCAGCCGCGACCATACAACTAAGAACCAGAATCATCAAGCTACAATCCTTAGATCTGACGTGGATCGGCGACGACGAGTTAAAGTTTCCGTTGGGAAGCCTCTACGAATTCAGATCGACCTGATGCTGAGGATCGTCAGTCATTTCAACCTCCAAATCATTCTTTAAGTTCCTGTAAGGAACCCTGATGGACACCGAGTCACTCGTTCCCGCCATAATCTATTTGACTCAGTTGCCCATTCAAGGAGCTAAATAAATCCAACCTTCACATTGAAAATTCAGAACATAAAATCGAAATGAAAAATTGAAAACAATTACATTTCCTTTACTTTGTTTTTTCCAATTTGGATCTGAATAAAAGTTCACGTCAAAGCGAGGTCAAATCTGGGCGGATGTGGGGGAGAGGCGCATGGATTTGGAAGAAACGTTAGAAAGAATGGACGGCCTTCCGCTCGCGTTTAGGGGTCTTGTGTTTGGCTACGTCACGTTACATCGAGCGTAATGCAGACTCGTTTCAAGAGCTTTACGCGTAAGGTCCATGTTCTTGTTTTTATTCTTACTGATGACCACGTGTTAATCGTGGGAGAACGAAAGTTGAAAGGGGAGTGTTGAATCAGGGGCGTGATAGAGAGGGAAGGAAATGGATCAGGACCGTTGGTTTAAATGACTTTGTGATGTAGGAGAAAAACCCCGAGTTCAACGAGTGTTAAGGGATTGCCCGAGTTAAGTGCACAGACAAAAAATAGTGAGTCAATGAATGACTCGGTTACCTACCAGTGTTGTGTGTATTAATAAGGCACATTATATTTTTAAAGAGAGAACGTGCGTTCAAATTCTAGAGACAATATTATTAGAAAGAGTAGCCTCATGCCTCGAACATAGACCGTACGATGAACAGAAATGGAGT
Source organism: Hibiscus mutabilis (assembly GCA_019671005.1). Classification (NCBI taxonomy): domain Eukaryota; kingdom Viridiplantae; phylum Streptophyta; class Magnoliopsida; order Malvales; family Malvaceae; genus Hibiscus; species Hibiscus mutabilis. Next base: position 39,021,367 of record CM033749.1, read on the forward strand.
CGAAATTAAACTACGATGGGGACTAGACTGAATAACTTTGAAACGGATAATCTTAAAAAGTAATTAAATAAAAAAATTAAATGATCAAAGTTTAATTTTATTAATTCTAAATGATAGGCTCATAGAAGAATAATAAACAAAAAAAAAATTAGAAAGGATAAAGATTTAATTATAATAATTTTAAAATTATTTAGACTTAAAATATAATTAATACATCAAGTTTTGAAGGGGCAATTGTCCCTCTCACTTTCCAGGTAGCATTGTCCTTAACATACATGAATGACTCAGTTGCTGTTTTTTTTGTTCGATGCTATGGATGCTTTTACTTTGGGGGTTTTTTTTAGAAAACAAGATTTCATAAACCTCAGAAAAAGTTCTACAGCAAGATACAAAATGGCAGGGTCGGATTGACAACCCAATCCGGAGGACAAAGAGCAAGTCTTGTCATTTTAGCCAACCAATCAGCAATACCATTACCAGCAAAAGAAAAAGAACAAGACTCAAAGAATAGAGTTTTACAAAGGATATCTTTTTCGACCGCTGCCAAGCTCCACGCGGAATGATTCTTACTACGGAGTCTTCCAACAAGTCCAGTATTCTCCGATTCAATATTAATGTTTCGGAGACCCCTCATACTGGCACACTGAACACCAAATCTAACAGCTTCAGTTTCAGAGTCATTGACCGACAAAGAAGAGAGCCCTTTTGAGTCGCCCCCCACGATATGACCAGAGCAGTTGCAGCACTGCCTGAGGAAGCGTCAACATTAATTTTGGGGGGACACTAAGGCCCCAAATAGATCTCCATACTTTCTTCTCAAGTTTTGGATCAGTACTTGAAGAAGAACCAAAAGTTTTGGATCAGTACCCTGATTTCTTATTGGCCCAAATCAATTAAGGGGCCTCCAATGGGAATTTTTAGAATATTCTTTGCCTCCTGAGACTCAACTTTGTTGACATTCTATTCCTTGCCTTCAGTATCCATAAAGTTCACCACTCGTGAATCATGGCAGTTGGCAGGTTTCTCAGAGGAAATGCAGAAATTTGGTGATCCTCTCATATGAAAGTATCCTTTCCATTGCCAATGGACCACAAAGCACTATTTTTTAATGTTTGAACACCATTATGAACCCATGATGGAACAAAGTCACAAACCACGTGGAATTCGTACTGCGATTCTCGAAGAGCAAAAATATTAGTACTACAATATTATTGGAAGGGTAAATATACATTTTTTTACTTGTATTTGGCTTCACGTTTTAATTTGGTGTTTAAGTTGTTTTTTTCAATTAAGTACTTGAATTCGGTAAAAAAAATGTTTTATTTGGACCTTAAAGTTCTTTTTTTTAATGAAAAGGGGAAATGCTATCGTCGGTCTAATTAAAAACCTTCATAACCTAAATGGAAGAAAAGAGTACCTCGGATAACAATTACATCAACAAAAATCACAACTATAATAACTCATCCACTCCAATCGGAGGTACAAAATAAACATGTATCAACAAATCTCCCTTTGTGTACAATCTCGCCATTCTATCCGCCACTCTATTGCCTTCACGCCGAATATGTTGGAAACACATTCACCAGTTCGTAGCGCACAAAGCACGAATATGTAAAACAATCCCAGGAACCTCATTCATCCGTGCATCACCTTGCATTATCTGAATTACCTCCACACAATTCACATCCACAACCACTTCCCTAAGCCGTAGCTCCCAAGCACATTGCAAACCGGCAAAGACCCCCCAAAGTTCCGATTCAACAACACTACAGATTCCTATAAATTTTGCGAAACTCACAATCTGATTTCCCTCATTATCTCGGATAACAACACCACATGAAGCCTGTCCATCATCTGGCCAACGTGCCTCATCACAATTTAGTTTAAAACAACCAAGAGTAGGGGGAGACCAATCCACAGGAGATGAAACTGTGAAAGCCCCTGAGTGCCCCCTACCACACGCTGCAGTCCCTTTGAGATAATGGTTTGCAGCCATCAGCTTCTTTCCAAAATCGACCTTTGATCCTCCAACGGATTGTCAAAAACCACCGAGTTCCGATAAAGCCAAAGGTTTCATACAACCGAACCAAACAAAAGATCCCAATCCCGCCCATCTTTAGCAAAATAAGTCGATTGAGAGAGGTTCATCCGCAACCATTCCTGAAACTCCATATGAAAAAATTCATCTAATCTTTCAGACTTAACTAATGCTACCCAAACCATCATTGCCGAGAGGCATAACCGCAACAAATGATTCACATCCTCTATCCCATTTCCGCAAATCAGACATTTTGCATCCACTGAAAACTTACGACGAACCCGCTCACCATTAGTCATCACCTTATCACAACACACGAGCCAAAGGAATGTACAAATACGCTGAGGACCACAAAACCGGTGTACCTCCTGTCAGACCGTCTCATAAGGCCCAAACGCTAATCGGTCACGCATACTATACGCCGAGCGTACCGAAAAACATCGATCAGATGCACCTGACTAACTGGCCCAATCTTTCCGCAGTTGCTGATTCGGTCCTTTGATCGCGACAATTCGATGCAAGATTAATTGCGGCAGATTCTGCTGAAACAAAAACCATTTCCATCGCCCATCCTCAAATGCCATTGATGCTACCGATACTAACACATCAACATTTGCAACCGATTTCACGTACTCAATTAAAGGACCTAGCTCCGAAACCCATGAGTCTGTCCAGAACAATACATCTTTCTCATGGCCAATATTCCATACGATATTTTCCCTAATATCCTTCCATATCACACTCAAACCCCTCTACAGTGAAAAATAATTACGAAACCGAAGAGCCTCTGGTACCCCATGTAAACATTTTTATTTGGAATTAAGAAAGCGGACCCATAACGCGTCAGTTTTCGTGAGCAGCTGAAAAGCAACTTTCATTAGAAATACATCGTTTTGAGCAAAGATTCAGCGAAAACCAAGTCCCCCATGAGCCTAGGGCCGACAAATATTAACACATTTAACCAAATGTACTCCTGAGTTTGAGTATACACCAGACCAAATAAACCTTCAAAAAACTCTTTCCAACTCTAAACATGTCCTTTTCGAAATCACTACAGCTGCATAGTATACATAGGGATCGCTGATAGCACAGCTTTTGCCAAGGTTATCCGTCCGGCCAACGATAACGTTTTTGCTCTTCATCCATTTAATTTATTATGAACCATATCAACTAGATATTTATAGGATGCTGAAGTAACCCTTCTGTGCAAAACTGGCACCCCTAAATATTTACCCAGGTCCATTACCTCTTTAAAACCAAGCAACTCATTCAATTGGCATTTGACCCCAACTAAAACATTCTTAGAATAAAACATAGTTGTCTTTGCCATACTAACCTTTAACCTTAAGGATGCGCAAAATTTGTCAAGAATCAATCGAATAGCTCTACATTGTGACACTGAAGCCTCAACAAAAAGAGTATATCATCTGCAAAGAAAAGATGAGATATCCGCGAACTCGTTTTTGAAGTACTGAACGCTTTCCAACTGCCCTCTTGTACTGCCTTTTTTATAGATTGAGCCAAGCGTTCCATGCACAAAACAAATATATAAGGTGATAGAGGATCCCCTTGGCGAACCCCTCTTGATGGAGAAAATAAATCTGTCGGAGACCCATTACATAGAATTTGAGTCGATACTGACGATAGGCAATGCATAATAAGATTCTGAATCTTATCTGGCAATCTAATGTCCAATAATGTGTCATTTACAAGGCTCCATTCCAGGCGATCATAGGCCTTCTCCAAATCAATCTTGATGGCCAACCACCCTTTACGCCCATTTTTCGACCGTATATTGTGTATAATATCCTGCGTAATGATGATGTTATCCGTTATAGCACGCTCGGGGACAAAGCTAGTCTGGTTTTCAGACACCCAAATCGGAAGCATCGGTTTCAGTCGATTTATAATAATCTTTGTAATCAATTTATAAATTACCGAACACAAGCTAATTGGGCAAAACTGGCTCATTTTTTCGAAATAGGTACTTTAGGAATCAACATCAAAAGAGTACGATTGATTTCAGATGGGAGGATACCTCCTTCAAACACTCTTCGAGCAAAGCTACATACCGACTCCCCAACAGTCGACCAATTGCGTTGGTAAAAGGCAGCGTGAAAACCATCTGTTTTTGGAGCTTTCATCGGACCCATCGCAAATAACGCACCTCGTACCTCTTCATCAGTGATCGACCATTCAAGGGATTGAACCTGATCCTGAGGCACTTTCGAAAAATCACGACGCATATCATACGGCTCAAATTGCCCTCCTAAGCTAGTAAAAAGATTCGAGTAAAACTCTAATGTAGCATCTGCCAACTTTCCCTGATCCGAAAAACCACGTTTCATCATCCAAACATAGGGTTGAAATATTGTTACGCCTACGACGTGCGATTGTTGAGGCATGGAAAAACTTAGTATTTCTCTCACCATTCACAGCCCAGTTAATACAAGCCTTTTGCCGCCAAAAAATCTCTTCCTCTTCCAGGACTAAATGCAACTCCTCATTCAACTTATGTTCAAGCTCCACTAAATACTCAGAGTGTCGTGTTTGGAGTGCTCGGTCTATTCCCCGCAGACGTATTTTATTCTCTTCTTACGCTGGGCTATATGACCAAACACGTCATTGTTCCAAATCTTAATTTTGTCTCGAACCTCTGTCATATTCTCATCCAAAGATCCTTCTAATTTCCAAACTGATAACAGAAATTCCTAAAATTGAGGGTGTTCTTGTCAAGCTTCCAGAAATCGAAACGGACGAAACGTAGGTAAATGATCCCTCTCCTCCAAATTCAATAATAAAGGTCGATGATCAGATCCAATTTTATCCAAATGTGTAACCCGGGAGTGCAGAAATTTAGTAAGCCAGCAACTGTTCACCACACATCTATCAATCCGTTGATACAGGTCACCACGACTCCAAGTGAAGGGAGGACCCCGAAATCTTAAATCTATAAGGCACGCATTCTGTATAAACTCTACAAATAGCCTGCTCCCACCATCACATTCCTAGACCCTCCACGACGTTCATCAGGTGACAAGATGGCATTAAAATCACCACCCACCACCCATGGTATTTGCGGTCCCGGATCCAAATCAACCAATTTGCCCCAAAAAAACTTTCGTCTCGTCGAATCAGGACTCGCATGCACCGTTGTACAGTGCACCCACTCTAGATCATTCAAAGTACGACAACGATAGTTAATAAACTGATTAGAAACATGTAGAATCTCCACCTCCACTATTTCATCCCATAACAACCACACAACCCTACTAAATCCATTCGCTTCAACTCGGAAAGACTTATTAAACCCCAGGGAAGCAATGATACGAGTAGCACACGGCCATTCACCCTTGGCTCAAAAAGAGCCACCACATTATACTTTTGTTCTCTAACCAGTGACCTGAAAATAAGCCGAAAAGGAATGCTCGTCGCACCCTGACAATTCCAAAAAAGAATATTCATCATTATAAAAACACAATATATAAGGAAACTTACTGTTCCATCGCCTGAGGCGAGCCATCCGGGTCTACATTCCCTATGCCAATCGCCGCTTGGGCGTTCTCTGTATCCCCAATACCGTCTGGACTCATCTGTACACTCTCGTGAACCGCTCCTGCCGCTATAGTCGCAACCTCCCCTGTAGCACTTGGATCTATATTATCCAGTTTATTGGCAAAACTACTTATCCAATCGAGGAGTATCGGCTGTGAGGAAAGCTTTACTGCCTCGGTCTTGCACATCGAAAATCCTATCCTCCCCCGTTCATTCAAAGAACGACCCGCATTACCTCTCGACTTAGTGATCTTTCCCCCTGTGGAACTACCTTTCTGGATCAATTTTTCAACTATCGTTACAGCAGTATGACGCACATCCCCTTTCCCGCTCTCCTTATGCAACACTTCAGCCTCCTTCGAACTCACTAAAGGTACAACTGTCATATTATCCATGCTACGTGCCAGCTTCTTAAGCTTCTTGTCCAGATTAGAATCCATGTAAGCTGAATTCTTCTCCACATTCGACCTTCCATCATTCTTATCAATCCCTCGACCCGAACCAACTTCAGTGACCATCTTCTCTACACGTTCTATGTTCTTTCTATTCCCGGCTAACCCCTTTGATAGAACAACATCCGCCTCCCCTTGTTTCTCGGCTAGCGCATTAAAACGGGATCCACTACTAGTCCCACCCGTCTGCTTGCCATTCGTTCGAGCCTCGTTAAACGCATATTAGCCACGACGACGACGTATCTCTGTCAACATCCATGGTCCATACAGTTCCTTCTCACTCGGCTCTCTATTATGGATCGAATCTGATGCATTCGGCACAACATGTTTTTTAGGTTCCGTATTAACATTACCCACTGTGAGATTTCTGTCCTTCTCCAAACCTATGCTCATCGACACACAATTCTCCTTGGCATGACCATAGACACCACACGCAAAACAAATATTCTACAGGCCTTCATACTCTAGTTTTTGGATTCTCCCATCGATGCCAATGCAGGGAAGTAGTGGTTTATTCAAATCCACCATGACCGCCAGCCTAGCGAACCTTCCCCGTTCACCACCCTGAGTATTGTAATCCACACGCACTACTCTTCCCACAAACGTCGCAATGAGGCAAAACAAAGTTTTAGAATAATACCGATAGGGTAAGCCTGGCAAACAAACCCAAATTATCACATGCGTGGGTGTTTCTTCGATGTCGAGAAAGACCTACTCCATGGTTGGACCGTCAGACAATTCCCATAAATCGTCCATGGTACTTCTGATAACACTTTATTGTAGTCACTTTCCTTCTTCATTCGTACAAGAAAATAAGAGTTATCCAAGTCAATTAATTGAAAATCCCCCACCGGTTTCCATAAAGCCTGGATACGTGCCTGCAGCATTCTGAAACCAATCGATCGTCGTAGCACTCGGACAATCACCGTGTTGCGCATGTTACTGTCAATCTGATCGTGAACCCAATCAGAAAACTTGATAGACGGAAACGATCCAGACCTATCAATGATATAATTAGATTCTAAAACAATCACATCATCGTCTGCTTGTCTCCAACTATCCAATTTCTTGCCCTCCACGCTAGGTTTAGACGCCACAACATTGGCATAAGTCGGCGCCACTCCGTTGCCAAATCTCATCGTTGCCGCCGGGCTAACAATCCCGCCGGTACTAGCAGCCGCCACCTCCTGAGCATCCATCGCATCCCCCGAACTAAGGACCATGTTAGCCTCATCACTCGCTAAATCCACGGCTTCGAAACCATCCCCGTGCCTTTCGTTTTCTTACATTCTCAATGCAGATCCGTGGCCATCGATGAACCTTCCCGCTCCAAAGATTTCGGCAACGTAAGGTGACACGCAGGGTCCGGCGGCCATCGGCGGACCTTCCCGCTCCAAAGATTTTGGCTCATTATAATACATAAATTTTATTTTATTTTTAAAATTTATTTGAATAAATCATTTATTGTAAATATCTATTTAGACCTTAAATCTAAGTTTGTGTATCTAACTAGATAAAAAAGTGGATACCATATTGAACCTTTTTTTGACAAATTCTAATCTTAATCCTATCTAGGGGAAGAAAGGAAGTGCTCCTACCGGGAGGGAATGCGAGAAATCAAAGATGAGCAGCTTGGCCAACCGGCCAAATATGCTTGCTCAGATACCTATGGAACTTTAAAACTAAATTCAAGTAAAAAAATATAATATCAAATTGAACCTTGAAACTAAATTTAGATAACAAAATGTATATTTACCCTTATAAAAAATAACCACAATACAAAGCATGTGTGATCTCACTTCCTCGTGTAGAATTTGTTGAATTAAAATCCGTAATTGTGAGCTCATGTATAATGCATAACGTTATCTAAATTATGAGTTCATATGTATAATGGCATTGGCATGGTGCACTCTTTTTTTCCTCCAATAGGTTTAGGGAGGATTTTTAATGAGGGTCTTGCCTTTGTCTTAAGTTGTATAATTCATTCAATAAAATCATGCATATTCCTTTCAAAAAAATGTATAATATTATTATAAAATATGACACAAAATTAAGTGACCAATTATGTTAGGCGTGTCATAGATATTGAAGTGTCATAGAAATAAAAGTGCAGATATCGTAAGATGCATTTATAATTTAATGAGGGGCATAGTTATAAATACTTAATAGGTGATTTAATAATCAACTATATAAAGAGGTAATGGTTCCTAAAAAAACGTGTTAACTTGTTTTTCTCTCCTTCCCATTAGAGAATTTTACGTCAATAGATAACATATCTTTTTGGAAGATCGATACCAAAGATTTGAGATTTCAATATCAAAATTCTAAATTTTCAATTTATAGATGAATTCATGTACACTTCCGCATCTAGGATTTTATTCTTGATGATTTAACATGACAAATCTTGTGTTAGATTTCATATTATGTTATACTTTGGTTCTAACAGAACTTCGTTCTTAAAATAATAAAAAAGTGAATGATTCAAATCCTTACATTATGAACAAAGTAAATTGAATTAGAATGATCGTATTATAATAATTCTTTACAATATTCGATTTAAATTATGTCAATAAATTACACATAGATAATTATACATAAAAAAAAGGGAATGTACGTATCAATCAAGAATCAAGGGTCAACAAAATCAAGTAATTGGAAGAAAAGAAGGGGCGATAAATGGGCATTGAATCACTTTTTCCTTTCAATTTTCACGATCTTATAATAAAAAAAGGAATATCACGAATTCACGGAATTAATTGTATACACATTTCAATTAGAGAGTAACTTAGGGGGGACACGAGCCCACCTTAATTTTTTTAAATTTTATATATTTAACTTCATTTTTTAATTTTTATGAGATATACTCGTCTTAAAATTTTAAAATTTAATATATATTTATCTTTAAAAATATTTTTGAATCCGTCATTAATAAAGACAATAAAGAAGGTTAGACCCAAAAGAAAATTTGGTGTGCACAACTAAATCACATGACCCTGCTTTCGGGGTTGACCTTTCTAATTTTACTCTTAAAAATTTAAAACCTAAATCTCTTCTTGCTTAACATTAACCAAAGATATTGACATCAACTAAGTTTGTGATGTATTAATAAAAGATACGTAAATTCTAATTAATATTAAATTCAATTCTAAACAATTTTTAACCCTTCTCTTTTACAATTAAAAAATTACAAAATATAATTTAACAATAAGCATTAACCCCTCTCTATATCTGTACACATGAAAATATTTTGAGTAAAAAAAATTATAAAAATGAAATATGTGTACCAGTATTTAAATCTTGCTCGGAAAAAAAAAACTCATTAATAGTATTTTTGTATTGTAATATTAATTATTATTTTATACATCGACGGTGAAATTTTTTTCACAATCAAGGTTATTTAAGTGTTTAGATTCTAGGGGTTATGAATTTATGTTATATTGTTTGAAATTTAAGATTCAATGTTAAAATTTATAATTTAGGGTTTATGGTTAGCATGGCCGGACCTATATGAAAATATTAGGGTGCAATTAACCCCACTAAAAAGTATCTTCTATATGAAAATATTAGAATTGTATTAGAGTTTTTCAAAGAAAATATTAAAACTAACCCCACTTAATTTATTGGAGTATGAGGTCAACAATAATTATTGTAGTGGTATGAGAATTTCTCATACCCCATTCCTACTCTGACCCGCTATATAAAAATTCTAACTCTGCCACTGATAATTGGGGTTGAAGTTTTATGGTTTTTGGATTAGGAATTTAAATTCTAGGTTCAAAATAAGCATGCTTGTATAAAATTTTTCACACTAAAAATGTATTAAATATTTACCTTATGTTAATTATAGCCAAACATAGCTAGTTAGGTATCCTCTTTACATTTGAAAACTTTGTCATACTCTTCTTAGATTCATGCACAACACCATGAACAAACCAAAATAATTTTTTAAAAATTGGATTTTTTTTCTCTCACTAATACTAACTACTACTAGATGTGTGGATTAAGTACTATTCTGGTTGATATTATTGTGGTTATAATATTTTACGGGTCATAATTTTGAAATGAACTCCATTTCAAGAGTGGGGATTAAAATTATAGCGTAATGACGCATCGTAACAGCTTTTAAAGTTATTATAACACTGCAACTGTAATTTAAATACATACTATATTTTTAGAATCAAATCACGGCGTAACGTTCGTAACCATTATTTAGTATTATAATTTTTTTGACACATTAACAGAGCAACTTTATTGATAAATAAAATAAAACCAGAACATAAACATAATAGAGATTTTAGAACATCCAAAAAAGCGCCCAAAAAAATCATAGATCTAAAAAGAAAAGATAAGCGATGCACCAGTCAGATCAGACACTTCCTCTTTGCACCAAAGAAAATCTCTACGGTCCAATGTAGGAAGGGTCCATGGGGAGTTGTCAAAACACGAACTATAATAAATCCCCAAAATCGGCAACAACCTTTCAAGCCTATTCTCAAAAACAACGATTCGCTCTAGATTACATCGTCAAACAACCCAAAATGAGATCAAACTCTACGTGACCACCGACAAACACGAAACAGAGACAAGCGATGTGAGGATCACCTTACGAACACCCAAAACCTGTAAAAGTAACCATAAAAGCGTGTCGTAAGATAAAGTCGTGTCATAAAGACAGAAAATGTGCGAAGAAAAGAAAACAAGAGTTAATTTAGTATTATAATTAATAGCGGACGTTATATAACAATAATATCTGGTTGTAAATCAACTCATAATTTTTATTTTATAAATATACGAGGGCAAACTAGATAAGTATACAAGTCTCTCAATGACAAGAGTTAATATCATGGTTAAACTATACCCATATTGGTCAACCCTTGTTCTGCATTACTACAAGTTATTACAAGCAAGCCCTAGATATATGGAAAAAGCTACCTACCGGCAGGCTGGTTATTCCATAAGTAAACTCCTGATAATGGCTGCTTGGTCGCTATCGGTGTCCGCCGAAGCTAACAGCTGAGACAACCGGTCGCTTAAGCCGTCGATTTCTCTGTGTAAGTTCCTGATATAGTTGCAGGTTTCCTGTAAGACCTTGGAAGCAGACACCTGAAAGCCAAAGGCTCGCCGGAGAAAACACATCAGTTAACGATGTCAGACGAAAGAAAGAGATAAATGTAATATAAAAAAATACATTGATTTGGTACCTTGTCGGAGCGTCTTCCACGAAGCTCGGGGATAAGCTGTTGTAACTTGGAAACAAGGTCGATAATCTGATCATCAGTGATCCTGGAACCACTTGATTGACTGGAACGTGATCTTCTGCTCGACATTGTTGCGTCAGGAAAGAAATAAATCTACAAAAATGAATGTTTAAGGATATATATAGATAGATAGATATAGAGAGAGAGAGATGGGATTTGGTTATGTCAGAGAAGGGGGAAACTGGGGTTATGGGATGAGAAGATCAAAGAAACAAAGTAGTAAAACAAACAAGAAGAAAGGGAGAGATGCTTCGGTAGTGTGAAATGCATTGAAGAAAGTAGTGGGCTAGGCCTGTTAATAAATAGGTTTTCTTGGTATATATATATATATGATACGATCCAGTTATATAGTATAAGAATTTTTAAATCTTACACGTTTTTTGGATCGTTGGATGGGTGAAATGAATGTCTGAGATTAACAGTGGGTTATGTAAAGATTTCACTTAGAAAAAAAAGTAAGGAATTAATCTCAGTCATCTATTTCACTCATCCAATGATCTAGAAACGTGTAAAACTATGAGTTTTACATACGGTGTAAGTGGATCACATCGCTATATATTATATGTATGAATTATCATCCACTTAGACTATGTAAAATTCAATTAGTTTTATACTAATTAATGACTATTGGATGGGTGAAATTGATGGATAAGATTAAACACTCCTTATTTTTAAACTTTTAATCTCATTATCCATTTCACTCGTCTAATGGTTATGAATTAGTGTAAAACTAAGCCTTAACTACAAAATAAGTGACCAAACTATAACTCTTTTTTGCAACAGGTGCCTAAAGTTTTATTTTTAGTTGACATAAATGTCCAAAATTTCATTTTTGGCTTATTTTAAAGTCAACCGAGGCACCTATTTTGGCTAGAACAATAAATTTTAAGCACATATTTCAGTCAAAAAAAACTTTATGTACCTATATAAAAAATGAGTATAATTTGGGCACTTACTGTTTATATAGTGAAGCGGTGAAATTAATTGAGTTTTAATGGAGCAAGAGGGAACATAATTCCTGTGACGAATCTATGTATGGTGAAGGGTGTGCACTTTTCACTTTGAAATTTGAACTTTATTCGGTCAATTATATTATATGTATTTTAAGTTTTGAATTTTTTCTATCTATTTTATTAATTATGTCCATCTTAAAATTTCTAAATTCATATATAATATGTATATATACCTTCAAAAATATTTCTGAATCTACTACTATAATTTCGAATAGAAAAAAGAGGGAGAGAGATAGGCCATACTGTCCTGATCGGAGTGTCTGGGAACTGGGGTAAGAAGGCAAGTGGGTTTAAGGGGGAAAATGTAGTGAATAATCACCCATGTATGCGGCCCTCCCCTCTGTCAGTTTAGCACGCAAGCCCATGTTCTCATATTACTTCCTGTCTTTTGAATTATGTGTACTCACTAATTTAAAACAAGTTTGTAATATAAAAAAATACTTACGTACATATCTAAACAATTATTTAAATTGTTGACTGCGTTGATTTTATGAGTTAATCGAAATTAAAAGAAATTTGAAATACTCTTTTTCAAAGGATATTGAATGTTATTTCCTTTGTCTACTAAATTTGTGATTTTTAAAAAATTAAATTTTTTAAATTTGACAGTAATTATTTTAAAATTTTTAATTGATTAGATTTTATAATTTTAAACTAGTTTCTAAAACATGTTTTTTTCACATTTTTATCAATAATAAAATTTAAAATAATAACAAATCAAAGTAAAAAAAATGACAAAAAAATCAATATTAGACAAATTTAGTTAGACATGGACTATTATAATAGTGTTTTTATATTTCTATATATTTATATATTTTGTAAATAAAAATTTAAAATTTGAAAATCAAACGTATGGTTGATATATTTATATAAAAATTATTTATCAATCTATTAATGATCATCTATTTATCGGAAAGAGCACGCTTCGAAACCCACAGCTAGGGTTTTGATGTCGCTGGTAAAGATTACCAATTACCGAATGGTCTATTTCACCAGAATTGAGCTTCGTGATAATTGATTTCACATCGCTCTTAGCAACTATAGTCCGGATACCCAAATCGCCTGCAAATTGAAGCCCTTGGAACATAGCCATCGCCTCTGCTGAGAAAGCTGAAATTTATCCGAAAGCATGAACCAATTACCAGTCCATCAGCATCTCGAATTATAATACCAGATGATGATTTTCTGTTCTGGTTGTTTATAACTCGCATCGACATTTAGCTTGTAGGTTGAATTATAATACAATCTGCCTCTTCTGGAGAAAAATGGTGGCGAACCAGTTGTGTATGCCACCGTTGCTCATTAGGTACCATTAGTTCCGAGACCGTTAATAGGTTGTGAGATCTCGGGAAGGTAACCTTGCGAGAGGGTAAACCCGGAAGCTAAAAATCATTCCATAATGAAATAGGTTGGCCTACTAATATTTATAATATTATACTCTAAATTATTTAATTAGTGTCATGTCTCCACACGTGATATGTCACATGTTCCACCTTAACTCAGCTAGATTTAAAAGTGGTCAAGTCTACGAATCAAACTTAGATTCGTCTGCAGATAAGATGGAGTTAACACCGACTTAAGAATTAAAATGGAATTGATTGAATCAGACATGGTATTTTATAATAATTAAAAATGTCGATAAGATCGTTAATCAATTGCTATTACCCGCAATTTCCTCGTAATATGGTCAAATTTTTGTTGCTACGGTACGGTGAAATGATTGAAGGACTATATTGCACGTAAAAATTATGGTGAGGGTATTTTTTTTTTTTGGTGAAAATGCAATGAACCTTTACCTTGCCATGTGCCATGTGACCTCCATGTTACGACACAATTCAAGGTCTCGGTTAGGACAACCTAACTGGATATCTACACGACGAAGATCACATATGTTTTAATACCCTTTTCAATTTCGTAATTATTATGTATAATCTAGCTCGATAACTTTGATGTTCGTGTTACCATTTGTGTTTGAAGTTTGTAATTTATTCATTCTAATAATATCATTTTCGATGTTTAGATTTAATTTTTTTAATTTGAAATTTTATTTAATATATTTTTGTTAGCAAAATATTAGTCCAAGAAACATTAAAAAATGAAATACTGATTTAAATTATTGAATTGAACTGAATAAAAAAATAAATACAGATATACCTAAAACAAAAATTGAATATAAAAATAGTATTGAAATAATTTACTCGTAGTAGACAAGAAATCGGATATCATATTTGTTGAGGTTTGTTTTTACATATTATTTAAGATAGATTCGGTCGTTTTTCTTGTGCTAGAGAATGTTAATTGGCTGTCTCTCAAGAAATAACAACATAATGAGCACAACTGTAGTATGGTTGCAATAACAAGCGGGATGTAACGTATGTTTATTACGTTTAAATAAAAAATTCATACTGAAAAATTATCAGAAACTAAATATTTAAAAATCAAGCAGTCATCAATATCAGATATTCACATATGTGAATTAAGGTAGCTATTCCCCAAAATAATGTCTGGACTAAAGAGCCATTAGATTCTATTTAAAGTTTAACATTTTAATTCCAAAACAAAAATTTGAAGGAATATGCTTTATCGATGAAAGAAAACATTTCGTATTAGACTAAAATATCCATATACCATAAGAGGGTACGATCAATTTGGACTTTGAATATCACGTACAATGTACAAGTGCATGCACCAACAACCCGATATGTTTGAATTTGCACTATCTGCTCACATGAGAGAAATTCACCTTAATTCTTTCAATAACTTTTAAGTTGGTTTATGTATATAAATATATCGCACACTATCGATGTGACAAATAAGTTTTTCATTCTTCTCAACCTAATTCACAAGTGACCTGATTTGAACATCAATTTTTTATTAATTACTCAATCGTTTTGAGCATGTGATATATCATTGTAAAAGTCTTATAGATCATAATATAAAATTATATTTTTATTATTTGAATCTTCATCTTTACAATTGAAAATATACCTAAACGTTTTAAAAAACCATTTTTCTAACCATTTTCAAGTAAATTTCCATACTAATAATAATTTAAAAATGACATTTTGTCCATTACCTACATTTTAGCTTTTACATTTCACGAGGAATATTATTTTATAGTAACAAATTTTATCATTACAATTTTTTTAATATTTTGTTCAAATTTGACCTTAAAGTTAAACTACAATAAATAATACATTTCAGTAAAAAAAATGTTTTTATCTTATTTATTTTCTGTCACCTTGATCAAAAGATAGATCCTAGAAATATGCAATTGATTCGTTAGAAAAACACACTCTTATATTTATAAAATAATATACTATAAACTTCAACCTTTATATTATAAAGAATAAAAACTCCGAGGCCAATTAATAAAATGTTCTTTTTTTTGAACAAAAATAAATAAAATGTGCTTTTAAATGGGTTCTACTTAGGTAACTGTCCCATCAGTCCTATAAGAAATGATATACATTAAAATAATTACTTTTTCATAAAATATATGGAGTACTTATTTTATTATCAACATATATATACTTATTTTTTATAAAATATAAATACTAAATCGTAAAATATAAAGGTCGTGTAAATTTTAGTTTACATATGCCTTTTAGTTTTAGGAGTTAAGGTTTTAGTTTAAGAGTTTAAGTTGTAGGGTTTAAAATTTAAGATTATTGTTTAGAATTTAGGGTATATGGTTTAAGGTTTATGATTTAATTTTTTAAGTTTAGGTTAGAAATTTAAGATTTAAATTTTACAATGTAAGTATGTAGGCTTATGTAAAATTAATTTTACACAGTATGCATATCAAAATTAATTCTTTAAATACTAAATTATAAACTTGTATTTTAAATAAAAAATCTTACATGGAGATTGTATCCGTAAGGGGCAAGTTGCCCCTTTTCCTTCATTAGAAAATGAAAGTCGCTTCGCGAAGAAAAAAAAGTCGTTATTAGCTAAATGTATAATAAAATTGTGTTTTAATTTTAAAAACTTGTAGTAATTGTTTCAATATTTTAATATAAAATTTTCGCCTTCATCCCTTTTAAACAATACGTGTGCTAAATTTTTAATTATAGCACTCCAAATATATATATATATAGTTTTTAACTTGGATAACTCATTAAATCTCGTTTTATATCCAAATAAAATTTCAATCTTTAGATTAATGGTTCATTCATGGACATGTGACAATGCGATGTACATGTTTTTTTTTCTTCTTGTACTAGTGTAACTGTTTGCTTTATTGTCCGATCTTATTGGCTGATATTAGAGGTAAATAGGTAATATTACATCACGGAAGGAGATATAATGTAAATACCATACTAATAAAGAAAATACTTTGATTTATAAGTTTGCTTAAATTTTAATTTATATATGTTTGTTAATTTTAGGTTTTAATATTTAAGGATATTTTTAGACTTTATGTGATTTAAACTTTAGGATTTATAACATTATAGATAGAAATTTAGTTTTTTGTATAACCATCGGTATTCAATTCAACGGCGATTAATTAAATTGCGGGTACAGTATAGGCCCATTATGAGAGAGGCTCTCCAACCCACTTGCTCCATTTCACAACATCAAATTTCGATCCTCTAGCCTTGCTTAAGGATCTGGTGCCTCATCTTACTAGACCAACGAGTTGTTGGAAATTTAGCTTTTTAATTTTATAGTTTAAATAGAAAGGGTTGTGTAAATTTTTTTACGCATATCAAAATAAAACTTATATATAAATATCTCAAAATTTATAATTAAATATCATTTTAAATACAAGGCTTAAATATACATTTGATATTTGAAATAGACACTTTCGCCCAAGTTGGTATCTAAAGAATTTTTACTCGTAAGTTGGTACTTGAACTAGGCACGTTCTTTCAAGTTGGTTTTTAAAAATTATTTGCTCCCAAATTGGTACCAAGTTTTTAATTTCATCAACTATTTCGATACTTTGATTAACAGTTTTAGTCTCAAAACTCGTACATTTTCTCAGTTTAGTCCTAATTTGAAATAATTCAATAAATTTAACCATTCATATTTAAATTTTTCACAAATTTAGTTATTTTTTTGTGATATTATCCAACCAAATGAGTTTATCGGATCAAAACAATTGTTAGATGATTGCATTCTACCATAATGCAACAAAAAGTTATCGTTAAAGGTTATATTTTGATACACAAGCTGTGTAAAAGAAACTTACATGACCCTTCTATAAAACTGAAAACCTAAATTCCAAACCCTAGCACCCTAAAACCTAAACCTTAAACCATAAACCCTAAACTCTAAATTCTAACCATAAACCTTAAATTCTATACACTAAACCCCTAAACCCTAACCTAAAGCCCTAAACCCTAAATTGAAAGGCTTGTGTAAACTAGCTTGTGTGTTAAAGTATTTTCCATTTTTTTTTGAACAAGAGTATTTTCCTATTTTTAAACCTTTATTATAATAGAAAAGTAATATAAAATTTATGGGAGAATAACTAAATTGATATAATTTTTAAATAAAGAGGTCAATTTAATAGATTTAGGATCCAAGTTTTGTTACCAACTTGGCAGTCTGCGGAAGATGTTTAGTTCAGATATCAACTTGGAAGTAAAAATTCTTTAGGTACTAACTTGGTAGAATGTGCCTAATTCAAATATCAATATGAGAGCAAAATTTTTTAAGTACCAACTTAAAAAAAAATGACTGCTTGAAATGCTAAAAGTATTTTTAAGCCTAAATACAATTGTAACATAAAATTACATAAATATAAGACGAATACATGAATTATGACCCAAACCAAACGGAAGGAGACTAAAGCAAACCAAAATTGAAAGAGAAGAAAATTAAAAAATCTACTAATTGGTCAAATGATTAAAGATATTCATATTATTCTATTTAATTTGTATAGATTCGAATTATAATATTTCTTCGGATCTCAAACCTTTGTGCCACTGTCTTTGCAATTCAACCATGTGGGATGTTTTCCTTTGCCTTGTTTCAGACATGTATCCTGAAGCCTTAAAATGGTGCATCCTAAAACTGCAGCAAACCGAAGGTCGGCAACTCTTTTTTTTAATAATTAAAAAAATTACTATGTCGGATTATTTCATTCAATAATGTTATTTATAAGATTTCAAATATTGTAATAATTTGAAGGGACAAAAATCTTTTCATATTTTTCGGTGTCCCTTTCTAAGTCTCAACACTAAAAAAATTAAATTTTAAATTTAACCTTAAATTCTAAATTCTAAATTCTAAAAATACACACCGCCCATAATTCTTTAAATTCTAATCATAAACCTTAATCCTAACCTTAAACCTAAACCTTAAATCTAATTTTTAGTATGAGCTTAGAAAAGAACACCAAAAAAGTAAGGATTTCTATTTAACTTTAAGGTTTGAATACTGCAACAATCCATAAGTTAGCAACCTTTTTTTATATAGTAAAAGTATCTTATATGTCGGGTTTACAATTGTTACTCCAGCAATTATCACCTTTGCAATTCGAACTTAATTTTTTTTAAGGAACGTAACGTGTCTTATTCCTACACTTTAACACTTTAATTTTTTCATAGCAGTCGGCCGCTCATCAACAAAACCGGCATCATATGGAACTAGCCAAGTGATTCATTAGCCTCTTGCACCTCAGTCGTTTTCCTACGACAAAAACAACAAACTAAACCCTGTTTTTGGCCATATGTCTCATCTGGATATTGTAAACCCTTTGCTGCTTCAGCAAAGTTCGTTTTCTGACAACAATGTTCATCATGTATAAAAACCAGATAGCTAGAAACCTTAAGAAGGATGGATTGGTAATGGGAATGGATGCATGTTGTTTATGGGGACAAGAAAATCTAAGCTAAAACTGTGGTTTCTCAAAACATCAAAAGACAGCACATGTGATGTTTTATTTTCTTTTAGACATAATGCCCCTAACGTTTGACTGAATAATCATTTTGGCTCGTATTTTTTTAACTAAGTTAGCCCCACCGTTTTATTTTGGGTAAAAATGACCTCTATGCGGATGAAAAATGTTATTCAACTAATATCAAACAACTTGAAATGATTTGACAGAATGATATATCAACAGAAAAAATAATTTTATGTTTTATATAATTTTATATGTGACATTCTTTCAAGTGGCATCTTTGTCTATATGATAATGCCATGTCAGCATACTCTAACATGTAGATTTGTCACGTCATTTCAAGCCATTTATCGTTAGTTAACTAATAATTTTCATTCGCAAAAGGACTATTATGAACCAAAATGATTATTTAATCAAACATTAAGGGTATTTTTTGACTTTATACTTTTCTTTTTTATATACTTTTTCCAGCTAATTAATTGAAAGCTTAAAAATAAAATGAAGTTTTTTTTTAAGGAAATGAAATAGTGCAGGAAGACAACATAAACGGATAATAATGGAAAGTCACAGTTAATGTCTCGAAAACAATAGATGACTTAATCATACATGTGATTATGATATGAAATCTTCATTTTAAGAAGCCAGGCCATGGCCCCAGGATTTTTTTATAATTGTATATGCATTTTTCTGTTAAATTATATCCATTCTTCAAAAAATAACTTTTTATAATTTTATTTTATGATTTAAATTTATGTTCCAACATATTGAAAAAAAGGTTAGATTTTGATTTTTTATTTATTTTTATTTTATTAATTAGTCATTATTTTGTAGTGCGTCAAATTAACATATCAAAATATAATCACGTTAATTCAAAGTAATTTTTCTAAACTAACTAACAGTCGGTCTAAGGTATGAGACATTAAAGTATTTAAACAAAGTTAAAAATTTGAATTATGATGTAGTGACTTGTGACTAGGGTAGACTTGGAGGATGAAAGGTTCGTCCTTGTAATGGAATTCTGTAGTATTTGATTTAGATTAGTCGATCTAAATACGGTCATACATTTTTGTTACCATTATGTTGGTGGCCCTTCTATGTTTCAAGATTATATTCACAAATTTTGTGTAAATGTCGAATACGAATATATTCCTTTGATTCGTTTCACAGTAATAGCATGGGATTAATCCAAGTTTAAGAGGAGAAAACTAATTTGCATCAATTTTAGTTACATGTTAATCTGAATTTTAAACTCACCTGTCTTTCAATTTTAACTTAGCCTTAGCATTTAAATAATTAGAACAAGAAGGTTTTTACAATGTGCAGGGCCTTGAATCCCCTTGTTTACTGGTATAATTGTAGTTTTTATCCATTGAAAAAAAGTTAATCATTCAATCTAGTCCTTTTAACACTTGAAAATCTTCTTTTCTGTCCCTCAAATATTTTAATTATTCAATTTAACCACTCTATCTTTTAAATTTTATCTCGACCCTTCTAACCAGAATTTCTGACTTCACCTCTAACAATGTGAAATGCATATCCAATATAAAAGATTTTTTATACGTTCATTCGGCAGTGGTCCAAAAGGAGCCCAACTTTCCTACTATTTCAGTCCTATGTATTTCCATATGCTTTAACTAATACGACCCAGCAAGGCCCAACCAGATGAGTCCATACAATAACAATACAGCTAGGGGTGGTAACATGGGGAGGAATAACAGAAAACTATGAAGATCCAAATCGGTGGAGATGGAGAATAACCAAAATTTCACTTACGGGATGGGAACCGGATAAATTATATACTCGAAGCTTAAATGGGAATGAAGACGAGGATTAATATATCTGCACCGTGTGGATCCACGAACTATATCATAAATACTATGAGAATCCTCGAAAAATATCCACATGAATACCCGATATTTTAGAATTTTTAAAAAATATAGATATATATACGTATTTGTCTCCTATTTACCTATATTTGTTTTAATGTATAATATTTGAATATTTTTAAATGTAATGAATATGTGACTTGTAAATTAAAGTTGATACTATATTTTGACTAGTAAAGTAATAAGTTTTGTTTATTTTTTTATAGAATTTTCCAAAACTCGCGGGAATTCGTGCGAAGAGAATATGTGAACGATAAAATATTTAAAATTTAATATTTAGATTTTAAGATTTAAGTTGATAGAAATATATAAAATTACATACTCTATATATTAAATAATTACCAAAATTTTATTGCCATAACAGTAACTTTTATAAGAGTTCCTCAACTAGTTATAAAATGTTGGTTACGCTCAGTTGCTCTGCGGCTATATATACATTATTATTTATTTATTACCAACCTTCCACTTTTCAATTAAATCTCGTAATTTGTTGTTATAAATATTCGATCAGACTGCCACCTCAAGCAATTATTATTATTATTATTTGCTGAGATTCTACCAATAACAAAAGCTACAACATGCACGAAACTATGCTTCTCAAAAGTAATGGGGAAAACATGCATGCATGCATGCGTTTGGTTATGGTCATAGATAGGGGTGGATCCAAAAATTTAAACTTGATGGTTCACCGACCAACAATAAATACAATTGCATGTAAAATGAGAGTAAATTAAAATAGATATTATAAGTTGTATTTGAAAATTACAAAAATAATCAAATTACAGATTAATAGGACATATTTAGGGTGGGCAAAACTCGATTAGACTCCATAAAACTGGATTATTTGACTCGACTCGATGCGAAAAAACTTGAATCGTCTTGACTTGACTTGTAATTTTATAAACCCGACTAAAAAAATTCAAATAAAATTTGAGTTATAAAATAGAATTTTGAATAACTCGAAATTTTTTATAATTAGTGGACTATTTTTCAAGTTCGAGTCGAGTCTCTCAATTCTTCTTGATATATATATATATATATATATATATATATATATATATATATGAAGAATTATATATGTATTGTATATAGTTATAGAAAACCGTTTAAATTAGAACTAGTTAGCATCATAACATTATAAATGTTTGCAATTAAATTTGAAAAAAAACTTGAACAACTCGTCTCGAATTGAATTTTATAAACTAGACTTGACTCGAAAAAATTCAAATAAAGTTTGAGTTATAAAATAAGGCTCGTTAACTCGACTAAATCAAAAAAATTGACTCAACTCGATTGAATGTCACCCGTAGACATAATAATGACTACAAATAAACTTAATTATTGAAAAATAAACCAAAAAGAAAATAATAAAAAATAAACACTAAAATAATAATAATAATAGAAGAAGAATATAAGGTAATTAAAATAATGAAAGTGATAATAATAAAAATAATCATAAAAAATATAGTAAAATATAGGAGAAAATATACTATAATCATAATTATAATTATAAAAAAGAGTATATTAACTACAAAAAAATAATAGTGATGTTTTATAATAATAAAATAAAATTTTAATAACAATAAATATACAATGCGATAAATAAATAATGGAAACCAACAATCAATTGATCTAGTGGGATAGGCACTAGACCCTTAAACAATGTCAGAAGTTTGAGTAATGGAATTGTGAATAGAGAAAATTGGATTGAGAGGGTTGCTCTCATAATGAGCCTTTGCATTACTCGATCTGAGTTAGTCAGCCAATGTGTTAATTACCAGTGGTTAAGCAAACAAATAATAAAAATAAACATGTTGATGTATCAAAATGAAAGAAAATAAAACTTGAGAATGTCAAAATAGCAAGTAATTTATGAAATTATATTAAAAAGGATTACAGATAAAATTGGAATGGCCAACATATAAATTAAATCCAAAATAGTAAATATTACACTTCCAAATCTACACCACGCATAATAGGAATAAAAATTATCTGCGCCTTTTTGGTGCTTTTATTTATGCACTACGTTAAAAAAATTAGGTTTAGGGTTTAGGAGATTAAATGTAGGGTATATTTAGGGTTTATGGTACAAGATTTAGGATTTAAAATTTAGGGGTAGGGATTAAAATTTATATTTCTAGTGTTGATGCATAGAAAGGGACGTCGAAAAGAAGTAGAAGATTTTTATTCGCATAATAATGGGGAAATTTTATTTTTAATGGTGGGTCACATGACCCACTAGGCATTACAGTGGATACGCCCCTGATCATGGATCGGATCAGATCAAATTTTTGGTGAATTCATACTTGTTTAAAAATTGAAATTCTACATTTGAACCCGATCCAATATTTGAAGATGTTTGATTCAATTCAAATTTTGGGATAAAAATTTGCTCTGATCCTACACAAATAAAAACTTATTTTATTACAGAAAATAGATAGATAATTGTATCCAGGGACAGACGCAAATTTTTATGTCAATGAGTGTGAACTTAAGATATCGATAGAAAATATAAAAAAATACAAAGAAAATAGATAAACTATATGAGAGTTTAAATTTTTTAAAGGTGTGACTTCCTCCTCCAACACTCCATCCCTCAATTCGTGATGTTTTTAGCAATTATCTTTAAATATACAGAGATAAATTTAAATAAATATCTCGAGTCAAAAAAATTTATCCTAAATTAAAAAAAAAAACTCAACCTTATAAAATCGGACATGATAATAACCCATCAAAATCAGATAATTTGAGCATCTACATGCACCCAATTCGATGTCGTTGAATTCTAAAAGACCTTTCTTTTCCCCAGAACCTGATTCTTGAAAGAGAAATGATGTAAATTAATGGTATTCATTTCATTCCATTCATGGTCATGTTTGAATAGAGTGGACCTAACTATGGGTAAAGTGATAACTACAATAACCTTTGGTAAGGATTATTGTTTAGCCTCATCATTGTGTCACATTGTTTTTCATTTGTTGAGATTTCAACATCTCAGGTCGGCTTAATCAGAGAAATTTGTTAATTTTAAAGTTTCCATATGAGATAATATTTATTTAAAAATAAAAGGATTAAAGATTTTGAGTAAGTATATTTAACTGGATGATCAAGTTGATCATTTTTATTCTTTTATTTTTTAAATATGTAGACCCACTAAGAACACTTCCATTTATTTTCTTAGAGTCTCCATCCCTTCTCCTATAGGTAAAATTATGATTAGATTTAAGATTTGTCAAAAAAAAACTGAAGATTTTGTAATGCAATATTTATACGATATGCTTTTTAATATATCAATGTGTAATGTGTTTTTTTTTGACAAATTCTAATTCTAATCATAATTCTACCTAGAGAGAATGAGAAAGAAGTGAGTGTTCTTAGGGGTCTAAAACACATGACCTAAAAAAAACGAGGAACAAATATGAGCATCTTGGCCAACAGACCAAATATGTATAAACCAGGTTTATTATATATTTATATATATATATATATATATATATATATATATATATATATTCAAAAAAGGGAAGCAGAAGGGAATGAAGTAATGTCAAACTTTTTAGGGTTTCTTCTGAAAATGTTTAAACTTTGTCTCATTATATTTTCTATTCATTTAAGTCTTTTAATATTAATAAATAATTAACTACTCATTTAAAATTTACTTTTGCGCGAACCCAACAAGTAATTTTAGTTTTATAAAAAAATAAGTAGTTTTAATAGAAAAACAGATGATGTGCATCTTAAGAAGTTTGGCCGCAACCGCTTGTCGGCAAGGTATGTATGCATTGTCAAAATGTTAAAAATATGTATAAATAGACATTACATTTTAAATTAATCTTTAAAATTAGTAAAATAACTTTCATTGAAAAGTTATGTTTTGATACACAATACGTGCAACAAAAATTTACACAAAAATTCTTATTTAAACTATACAATTTTAATATATAAATTTCTACCCTTAAAATATAAATTCTAAGTCATAAACTATAAATTATAATCCTACATACTAAACACTACAACTTAAACTCATAATCCTAAACTTAACCCCTAAATTTTAAATTTAATAAGTTTATGTGAATTTTAATTTAGTTTACCATCAAAGTTGTACCCTTAAAAAAGCACTCCCTATTTGTTTCTTATAAATTTTATCTCTGTAATATTTATTAGTTTTTTTCTCAAAAATAATTATTAGTTTAGATTTTATATTCACTACTTTTAGTTTTTCATCTCATAGTAAGTATACCATAAGATTAGCGTGTATATACAAAGAGAACAAAAAATTGATATATATGTTGCGGACACAATCCTTTGTATCTTATGGCTTAGGAATTTAGTTTATGTTTTACTGTTTATGGGTTTTGTTTGTAAGGTTTAGAATTAGAATTATGTTTTGGGATTTTAGGATAAGAGGTTTTGATTTAAAATTTTTAAGAGTAAATAGACATACATGTGTAATTTTTTCGCAAAACATTTCTATCGAAAAATTACTCAAATATTATTTGTTCTGTGATATAATTTTTTAATAATTTTAATGTGATTACAAAATAATATATGCTCATACTTTTTTTAACACTTCACTTGAGACATCAAATTCAAAGACCTTGAAAAACTCAAATACATTACTAATGGTATAACCATTGTTTTCTTTATGTTCATTAAATTTATTTTTAAAAAATAATGATTACGGACAATAAGTTGTTTTAGTGGAATGAGGCACTAGATCGTTTAAACAATGTTAGGAGTTTAAATTCTGACGTTGTGAATTTAGCAATTTAAGTTGAAAAATTCATCCTTATAATAAATATTTATAATATCTAATTTAAATTAATCAGTCTATAAATTAAATATAAATAATTAACCCTTTTAATAATGTCATTTATAAAATTCGAGCTTATATCATCTCTTTGGTAATATTAATAGATCTTAACACCGCATCCAGCGCTTGAAAAACTAAATTTCAGGGGAAAAAAACATAAATATTTTTGAAAAAAACTAATTGTAAATTTCACAATCACAACATTTTCTCTACTAATGATGAAACTTTTGCTTGATCGCATAAAATCCTCCGCTAAAAACAAATGACTTTCCAATTGACAAGTGCACCCCTATAGCTAGAAAATTTATTCTCTCTCTATACAACCAGCTATGCTCTAGGAAGAATATATAGCTTTAAAATATTTATTTAGGACGTTTTTTAATATTACTATATAATTATATAGAATTATTATTATTATTATTATTACATAATCTTGTTGATTATAAGAAAAAGAGTTTTTTTTTTTATAAATTATGATTATAATCCCACTTAGAGAAGAGAAGAATAAAAGAGTGTTTCTATCGAGTATAGAATTCATAACCTAAAGAAATGTAAGAGAACAAATATGAGCAGCTTGACCAACCGATCAAACGTACTTGCTCGAAAAAAAAAGTTATATATAACATAAGTCGTACATTTATACTCATCTGACGATTAAAAATAATATATAAAACTACATAAATTTTACATCATATAAGTAGATTTTAATATCGAACTAATGATTGAATAAAAATTCAAGTACATTGGAAAAGTATCATTCAACTTGAATCAAATCGGGCATTGTTGAGAAATAAATATTCTTTGAACCCACTACTAAAAGCAAATGTCATGCATGATAAGGAGAGATCACTCATTTCAAGCTGCAAAATTGGAATAAGCAACTCCTCTTCTTTTATAGCTACGATTTGATTTAACCAAAGTTGCAACTCACGCGTCATAAAATAGGAAGAAAAGCATCTAACCCTTTGAGTTTCTAGAAGATAAATTAGAGGCAAACCCAAGATAGCTAAGATTGAAAATTAAAATTGAATTTAGCATCAGTTCGATTGACATTGGATTCGAATGCTTTTAAGCACAATTGTTTATAATTTAAATGTTAAAGTTGTGAATCCAACAAGTGGTCCCACTGAAAAAGATAATGATGTTTATCCTAGGAGACCGAGTTCAAGTCGCATTGTCTGCAAGGTGTGTGTGCATTGTCAAAGGGTTAAAAATATGTATAAACATATACTATCTTGTAATTACCTTAAGACTACTATTTTTTTTGAAGTTGTAAATAATTTAAACATTGTACTTTGTAATAAATCTTTCTTAAAACTTTGATTTCAATCTATGTCAATGTACTAAAGTGGTAGGATTGAAATCTTTGAGAAGTTAAAGGTTTTAGATTGAGTTTCGCCGTATGCAAAAATGGAATAGTTTGTAATTTTATAAACTTTGAAGGGGTGATTCCATAAACATGTTTTTAGAAGGTTCAAAAATAAATTATAATTGTTTCGAAAATCAAAATGTAAAATTATCATTACTAGTTTATAATTCTATAAAATTTGAAGGGATTAAGTTAAAGTTGTACACTTTTGGGGACCACGACATAGTTTTACCATTACATAAACGTATAAATTTGAGATTAAAAGGACTTAAATAATATATATTCAATTGTGGGGTCTACCTCCCCATATTACCATTTAATCTTGATAGCAACTTTTTCATATGTAAAAATATATTTTTCAAAATAATAATAATAAATTTTCCTTTGGTTCGGAAGGCGAAATTCACGGATTTCTTGTTCCCTATTTATTATTATTTTATTTTTAATGAAGACGACATAAAGGCAACATTATCAACCAATAGATGATGAGAGAATCAAAATAAATTTTCCCTACTGGAAAAATTTGTACATTGGTGTTAAATTTTTCAATTTTGTTTGCTACAACCATATTGAAGATATATTTAGGTATAATTATCGGTATCGAATCTATTGACCAACTAATATTGATTGATTACTGCATAGGCTTACTATGAGATGACACTCTCAATTTAATTTGTTTAATTTAAACACCGTAATTTGAACCCTTGACCTTGCTAAGGAATTCAGTGCCTCATCTCATTAGATCAAGTGGTTGTTGATATACTGGAAGTATATTAATAATTAATATTATATGTTAAATTATTTCATATATTGACAGTAAAGCTTTAGAATGAAGATTAAGATGTCATCAAATGCTTCAAGTAACAGTCGGTCTAATAGGATGGCGGTAGCGGAATTTGGGGTAAGAGTTGGAGTAATTTCATTTTTTCAAAAAAAATAGAAGCTTAAACTAAAATTTTAAATTTTTTTTAGTGGTTACCTAAAATTTTTAATAATTTTGAGAAATTTCACAAAAACTTCTAAATATTATGAAAGGAGACTACTTAAAAATATTCAAAATTTTGAAATTTAATATGATTTTTTTAAAATCTTGAGAGGTTAAATTAAAACTTTTAAAAGTTACATGGGTAAAATTCTATTTTCTCACAATTTTGAGGGCTATGTCCCCTAATCCTTTACACATTCTGCCATTGCAGGATGAGACGTTGGGCTGTTCAAACAATTTTTTATTCAAATTTAAATATTGTAAATGTATCAAATTAAATTGAAAAATTTGTATTCATAATGAATCAATGCAATATTTAAATTTCGATCGGTCAATTAATAAAAATAAAAAATGGGTTATAATAATTTATATTTTAAATGCATATTTTATTTATCGTGTTTAATATTGTCATGATAACTTTGAAGGTGACGTCTGCCTAACGATGTGTTTTATATTTTGGGATAATATTCTTTCTTGTAGAAATACGTCTCTCCTTTTAATTCTTTTCACTTGGCTTTGTGTGCTTAATTGCTTATACGTGGATAAGTTTTTACTTTTTTATTAACAGTTGGGAATTTAAGTTTATTCCATTATTATTATATTTTTTGTGTTATAATTATATTCAAAATATTATATATAATTTTCATACAAGAAATGATAGTTTGATTATATTTTTAATTTAATTTTCATGTACCATATTTAAAATATTGTTGTACTTCGTGTTACATTCATTATGTACTCATGGAAAAATAAAATATTGTTATGCCCAAATCTCCCATCTTTTACTCCCAAATTAAGTCCCCTTAAATCTCTTTCGGATTATAAATTAAGGACACATTTTAATAAATTACAAATGATCCCTCAAATCTTTGAACCGTCATGTTCTTTTGAAGATAAGTATTGTGGGTTAAATTCTTTTGAGGGGTGGGTTATCTTTAGGGGTGAAATCAAGATTTTTTTTAAGAGCGGGAATAAATTATAAATGTTTAAAGGGTTAAAATATAAAACTATCATTTTTAAAGGATCAAATTGAGTTCTCATTTAGGTGGTAAAACACATTTTTCCATTATTTTAACTTAAAACTTTAAACGGGTGAACCTCAAATTTAATCATTTTAGGAGTCATGGATTTACCATCTTCCTTATTCAACAGTCTCAAACGATACGGGTCAAGTACTGGATAATTTTCTTTTAAAATTATATTGAGATTGCATTTACAATTAATATTAAAAATGTTATTTATTAAAATTTAATTAGAAAATATATAAAACTTAATAAAAATTTCAATAAGAAAATAAGTTATTTGATTGATTGGAATCTACGTCGATCAAATTTAAATAAAAAAAAAAACAGCAAGGCAAAGCGCACTTTTTATGGTGAAGGAATGGGCCCTTTGCCAGATAAACACCAAACTAAATATGCATGTAAACCACCATACATGTCACATGGGTCCTCAAATTTCATTTCTCTTACGCACTAAAACAAGGGACAAAACCACCCAACAATTGCCAAAGTGGAAGAGAAAAAATTGAAAAGACAAACAAGAAAAGAAGAACACAATGTGGTTGTACTAATTAAGACACATATTGCTTCATTTACATTATTTATACTAATCATCCCCTTCCCACCAATTGAGTCATTTGTTGACCCCCAAAAAGTCACTTCCCTTTCAATAATTATTACTAGGGCTGTAAATGAGACGAGACAGATCGTGAGCTACTCGAACTCGACTCGATTCGAGCTCAAACTCTGCTCGAGTTCTTAACGAGCCGAGCTACTTGATACTTGACTTGAAAAGCTATCGAGCTACTCAAAAATATAATATACTAAATTTTTTTATTTTTTTATAACTTAAAATTTAAATTCCTAAACTTAAAACCCTAAAATATAAACCCTAAACGTAAGTCTTAAACCCTAAAATCTAAATCCTAAATTCTAAACCCAACTAGGGATGTAAATAAGACGAGACAGATCGCGAGCTACACGAGCTCGACTCGGTCAAAGCTCGATTCGATTGGACTCAACTAGAGCTTGAACTCGACTCGAGTTCTTAACGAGCCGTGCCGAGCTACTTGATACCCGACTCGAAAAGCTCGCAAGCTACTTGAAAATATAATATACTACGTTTTTTATTTTTTATAATTTAAAATCTAAATTCCTAAACTTTAAACCCTAAAATATAAACCCTAAACATAAGTCTTGAACCCTAAAATCTAAATCGTAAATTCTAAACCCAACAATCTAAACCTCTAAACCCTAAACTAACACCAAACCATAAAATTAACAATCTTGAGTTTACACAACTTGTGTATCAAAGTTTTTTCTTGATATGGCTTTAAATGAGACGTGACAGATAGCGAGATACTCGATTCTGACACGGTCAAAGATCGGTAACACTTGACTTGATTGGGCTTGAATCAAGCTCGAACTCGACTCAAGTTTTTAATGAGTCGAGTCGAGCTCAGATTTCTCAGACTCGTTAAAAATTACTCAAGCTTGAACTCGACTCGAAATCTTAACGAGCCGAGTCGAGCTCAGCACTACTCGAGCTCGACTCAGCTCGTTTACAACCCTAAACCCAATAACCTAAACCTCTAAACCCTAAACTAACACCCTAAAATTAACAAGCTTGAGTTTACAAAACTTGTGTATCAAAGTTTTTTCTTGACAGGGCTTTAAATGGGACGTGACAAATGACGAGCTACTCGAGTCCAACACGGTCAAAGATAGGTCAACAGTTGACTCGATTGGGCTCGAATCAAGCTCGAACTTGACTCGAATTCTTAACGAGCTGAATCGAGCTCGGATTTTTCAGGCTCGTTAAAAATTACTCAAACTCGAACTCGACTCGAAATCTTAACGAGCCGAGTCGAGCTCAACAATACTCAAGCTCATCTCGGCTCGTTTACACCCCTATTTATTACCCCTTGCTTGCCTTTGCTTTTCTCCGAATCTCTTCTGTCTCAAGTGTTTATTAAGTTAGGTGATGAAAAGTTTAATATCTTTTAAATAATGTTTTGTGTT
The DNA here is from genome assembly GCA_019671005.1 of Hibiscus mutabilis. Lineage (NCBI taxonomy): Eukaryota > Viridiplantae > Streptophyta > Magnoliopsida > Malvales > Malvaceae > Hibiscus > Hibiscus mutabilis. The sequence continues at coordinate 39,052,612 of CM033749.1, forward strand.
CGAGTTTTGTGGATGAAAGAATTTCGTCAATGACATAATATACTATTTTAGGTTTATTTATTAAATGCGAAGTTGTTTAACATGTATGATTAGATCAAGGATTATCATATGGTATATTATCAACCAAAACAAAATCATAAGCAGCCTTGAAATGGTGGCAAGTATCATTTTCATATATTAAAAGTTTGTAACTAAATGAAGCATCCGTCACCGTTTTAAAATTGTTTTTGAAAATACTTTTCACCAACATTGTGAAAAATAATAATACAATTAAATTATAATTATTACCATGTGCACTAACAATTGAGTTTTGCATAAACGACATTAAAATGGTGACAAATTATTTATCTCATTTATTTACCTTTTTAATTATTAAATTTATTACTCAATTCAAAAAAATATTAAAATTATCACAAAACACTTATCATAACTTAACCCCGGAAATGAGCCATGTACATGAAGGGATGGACCACCGGATTTATTATTTTTCTTGTTTTTTATATTTTAATAAGAATATCTGCTTTTGTGGCACGTGTTTTCTCTATCATTGTGACACGCTTTTTTTGCTTTTTTGTGGTTCGTTTCATCTGTCCTTGTGGCATACTTTTAGCATACCTTAGCAGTCGGTTGGTGCTCGTATAGAGATCTTCACGACGCTAATCTCTGATTATAGTTCTGTTGGTGGTCTTAGAAAGATGGATCCCCACTCGGTTGATGTTTGGTTGACGATGTAATTAGACCTGGGTAGCGGAGTAATTTGCCTGATAGCTTGGTTCGCACACCACTCTTTTTTCACCCCGTAAAGCGTCTCGTTTGGATAGAGACAAGAAGATTCATGAAGGTTTCTGGATTTTAGTATGTTAATCTCGATGAGAGTGTTTGCTTTTCTTTGCATCATTGTCAGAGATTTTAGTGGACTTGTGCCTTTTTTCTCTCTTTGATGCATTGTATTGTATTATCTTTTATGGTGATTAATAAAATTCAGATGGCATTGTTCAAAAAATTTAGGTAAACTAAGTCTTCCTAATTTTTGGGATTTATTCACTTTTAAAGATCTATTAGTTTTAAAACAAGGTACATTAAGCATTGCCTCCAACTTTTTTGGTAAATTTACGTTTTAGATCATACTAGTTTTGACACTAGACAAATTAAGTCATAACCCCTTATTTTTCAGTTTAGGTATTTTTTAAGCCCTTGTCAATTTTGAAACTAGACAACTTAAAGCCCGACCACCATTTTTATTTAAATACTTCTTATGTTCCTATTAGTTTCAAAAGTATACAAATTAGACCATAATTTATCTTTAAAATTTGAATTGACATGTTGTTCTTTTGTGCATTCCATTGTGTGCAGGGGTTGACTGTTGTATTCAACATGTCCCTTGAGAAGGCAACGTGTTGGCAGATAGTTTGAAGAAGAGTATTTCCCGTGAGAATGATATCCCAACTTAGTTTTCATTTTTTGTGAGGTATGATTCGGACTGTTCTATATCGACATCTTGCAATAGTTGTTGCTTAAGGGTTCTATTATGTTTTGTTCTGTCTTTCGGTTAATATTGTGTTTGTATGATCAAGACTCAGATGTATTAATAAAACTTGGGCACTTTTTCCCATTCCCTGGATTTGATTTCGACTTTAGTTAAATTTAGTTTTGAAGGAATTTTTAATTTCTCTTTTTTTAAAAATAAACTTTTGGCCATAACCTACATTTTATTATTGTTTACATTCTACCCTTTAATGTCTTATCTTAATTCCGTCCATGTGTACCGCTACTTGTCGAACAAAACTCCCACTACTGTTGCAGTCCTTTAATTTATTTGTGTTATCAAATGTGTTTTTTACTTTTTCAAATAAAATTACCAGACATTAATAAAAAAATATTATAATATAAACAAATATATATTATCACCCTCGTGAAAATAAAATTTCTTCCGAAATACTCGTAAATAGGAGATAAAAATTATCTTCTCATTTTCGATGTCTTTTTTTATATTTTAATATTAAAAAATTAAATTTTAAGTTTTAACTTTAATTCTAAATCTTAAATCCAACAAATCCACTCTAATTTAATTCTTTATACACCAACTTTAAATGGGTACAGTGTCTATGATTTTCGCAAATTGGAATTTAGTCCATTTTAACACTGTGATAATGCCACACACGAGTTCGCGACTTTACACGAGTCAGCGACACGTGGCAATGGTGTATTGGATGAATGGACTTTCTAGGTTCATGAAAAGTAGTTAGTGCACTGCACGGCAGAATCTTTTCCTTTTGTGGGTATAGTGGAGTGGACTTGCTTAGTTTTGAAGTCTATTCCTATTATTAGGGTAAATTGCTATTTTTAATTCAACTTTGTTAGTGTTTCTGCTTTGGCCACTCAATTTCAAAGATTCCAATTTCATCATTAAACTTTTATATTTAACTCATTTTGATCACTAGACTGTTAAGTGTTATGAAATATGGAAGTTTTGATACTGAACTTGTCGCTAATGGTAATTAGTGACTGGAGACGATTGGCCAAGAACGACGGTAAGAATGTTCAGTGGCAACATCAATGCACCCCTAAAGTTCACTCCCTGAAATTATGTCATTTTGGGATCAATAGCCACGTCAAAACGACATTATTTTGGCCACATCGACAATCGTCGTCCAAGCCATCACGTTGTTATCAAGTTAACGACCCAATGATATAATTGAAGTCAAAACTAAAGTTAGTGCTATAATTGAACAAATTAAAAGCTTAATGGTATAAACGATACAACGTCTAAAGTTTAATGTTGTCTGGTGTAGTTTACCCTTATTTAATTATACTATTTAAAATTTTGATGTTACTAACCATTAGGACTGTAAACGAACCAAACGTTTAGTGAATCGTTTCGTTTATGTTCGTTTATTTATTAAATGAACGGACATGAACAAGATTTTTTGTTCGTTTAATTAAATGAACAAACACAAACAAAGGGCACTTCGTTCGTTTACTTTCATGAACGTTCGATAATCTGTTCATTTACGTTTGTTTACATTTATTCACATATATCCATTTATATTTATTATTTTCATAAAAAAGTATTATATTTTTAAAAAAATTAAATTTATTCACATATGTCTGTTTGTCCGTTTGTGTTCTTTTAAATTTATTCACATGTGTCCTTTGTGTTTGTTCGTTTGCATTCGTTTATCATTTTAACGAACGAACATGAACAAACAAGAACAAGTTGCATTCCTTAACAAACGAACACAAACAAAAAACTATGAAAAACTATGTTCGTTTAGGTGCTCACGTTCGTTCATTTGTCCAGTTAAAATCAAACAAACGAAAATGAACATACCCTCGTTCGTGTTTGTTCGGTTCGTTTACAAGCCTACTAACCATAGCTCTTAAGTTTTTTATTTATTATTATATTATTTACGATATCAAATTAATACAACATTACTCGTTTTGTAATGCATTAAATCAAAATATTATTGTAAATGGTTCTTTTTGGGATGTGTGATTTTAAAATATATTTTAACATTTTTTAATTTGGAATTTAGTGGTGTTTCGGTACCATATATTTTAAAATATATTCCAAACAAACACACAAGTTTCTTGTGATGCCATTTGGTTTGACCAATGCACCTGCTGCTTTTATGGACATGATGAACCGTGTGTTTCATGAGTTTTTGGATCAGTTTGTGGTTGTGTTCATTGATGATATCCTTGTGTACTCTCGTACCGAGGAGGATCATGAGAGACATTTGAGAATTGTGCTTCAAACGTTGTTGGCTAATCAGCTTTATGCTAAGTTAAGCAAATGTGACTTATGGCTCAAGGAAGTTGTGTTTCTCGGGCATGTGGTGTCAGCCGAAGGAATCCGTGTTGATCCGCATAAGGTTGAGGCTGTAATGAGTTGGAAGGAGCCTAAGTCTGTGACAGAGGTTAGGAGTTTCCTTGGTTTGGTGGGTTACTACCGGAGGTTTGTGGAAGGGTTCTCCAGTTTGGCGGCCCCGTTAACAAAGTTGTTGCAGAAGAATGTTCAGTTTGAGTGGACGGAGGATAGACATCGAGCTTTTGAAAGGTTGAAGGAAGCTTTGACACGAGCTACAGTCTTGGTTCAACCATAATCAGGAAAGGAGTTTGTGGTATATAGTGATGCGCCGTATGTTGGGCTTGGTTGCGTGTTGATGCAGGAGGGTAAGGTATTGGTGTATGCATCTAGGCAGTTGAAGGTGCATGAACGTAACTACCCTACTCATGATCTTGAGCTGGCTGTAGTTGTGTTTATCTTGAAGTTTTAGAGGCATTATCTCTATGGGGAGAAGTGTGTGGTTTATACAGATCATAAGAGTTTGAAATACCTGATGTAACAGAATGAGTTGAATCTTAGGCAACGTAGATGGTTGGAGTTACTTAAGGATTATGATCTGACCATTGAATATCATCTGAGGAAAGCCAATGTTGTGGCGGATGCTTTGAGTAGGAAATGGACTGTAGAGTTGAGAGCCGTGTTTGCTCGGTTGAGTGTGACGAATGACAGGGGATAGTTGGTCGAGTTGCAAGTGAAACCGTCCTTGTCGCAGATGATTAAGGAGAAGCAGTCGTATGATGGGAGTTTGGTATCTAATGTGGAAGATATTAGAGATAGAAATCCTACGGATTTTTATTTCAACGATGATGGGGTGTTGTGTTTCAAAGGTCGAATAGTGGTGCCTAAAGATGAAGAGTTGAGGCGTACTATTTTGACTGAGGCACACGTAAGTCCTTTTGCTATGCATCCCGGTAGTACTAAGATGTATTGAGGGTTGAAGGGGGAGTACTATTGCGTTGGACTAAAGAGGGATGTGGTTGATTTCGTTGTACAGAGTATGGTTTGTCTACAGGTAAAGGCTGAGCATCAGTTCCCTTCTGGGTTGTTGCAACCGTTGAGGATACCAGAATGGAAGTGATAAAGAATCACCATTGATTTTGTGTATGTGCTGTCTTTGACGCCGACAAAAAATGAGTCCATTTGCGTGATTGTAGATCGGTTTACGAAATGTGTGCATTTTGTGCCTGTGCATACTAGTATACCTTTGATAGGTTGACTGAGTTGTGCATCTCTAAGATAGTGCGTTTGCACGAGGTGCCCAAATCTATAGTTTTGGATAGGGATCCGTGATTCACCACAAGGTTTTGGGTGAGTTTGCACCGTGCTTTGGGAACCCAATTGAGTTTCAGTACCTCGTACCACCCTCAGTTAGATGGACGGTCGGAACGCGTGATTCAGGTTCTCGAGATATGCTAAGGTGTTGTGTTATTGAGTATCAGGGAACGTGGGAGAAGTAGTTGTTGTTAGTGGAGTTTGCTTACAATAACAGTTATCATGCTAGCATACAGATGACACCTTATAAGGCATTGTATGGCAGAAAGTGTCATACGCCCGTGTGTTGGGCAGAAGCGGGGGAAAAGTTTGTATTGATGCCCAATGTTTTGAAAGGCACGACCGAAAAGGTAAAGTTTTAAATATTTCAAAAGTTTAGTATTTCAGTTAGGTGTATCGAAACGGCTTGGTGGTGTATCGAAACGGTGTATTTCAAACAGTATCGGTACGGGTTTACCCGTTTTGATACAGATGGTCATTTTTCTTGTTAATGTCATTTTGGGCAGTTTTGTTTTCCTTGCTTTTAGTCCCTGAATCTTGCCAGTGCAATTATATGTGGTTGAATGATCGGATTGAGCTGGAATTTGAAATGAAATATTTGAAAACCGACTAATTGAAGGTTGGTAACTTAAAATGAGTTTTAATTCTGAAATTTTCTATATTTGCAATTTGGTCCCTAATTTACGAATGTGACCAATTGGATGTCAAATTGACGCCCGATTGAGTTGGGGTGGCACTTGATGTCCGTATGAACATGTAGGGTTAATAATTGGCATCTAGATAAGATAAAAGAAAAAACAGAACTGGTTGTATCTCTTCGGTTTGCTACGGCAAACCTAATGTAGCCTTCTTGGTTCGGTTGGGGTCTAGGCCGGGTCAAGGAGATTACAATTATTTTTTAAAATTATTTAATGTTAATTATTTTTAGGTGATAAACTTATTTTTGACTCATTCCTCTACAAGGAAATCGAGAATAAGATGTTGTGGGAAGTTGAAAAAAATGTTGGTGTTTTGATTTATTCGATAAGTTGCAAGTTTTGTATTCTTTATAATGTGAGATAGAATTTAGGCTTGATTTTGTTTTCGTAATTGTTAGTGGATTGTGCAAGGAGATGTTGATATTGACATTGGTGCCAATCTTTCAGTTGAAGGTGCATATGAAGATGAGGGTGTCAATGATCATGTGAAGATCGTTGACATTGTCGACACTTTTAGGCTTCAGGTTAGTCGGCTTTACTTTTAATTTTTCCATGTTTATAAACTTTTTGAGTTTGAACTCGAAGAATAGGGGAATCGGCTATGACAACACGATGGATATCATTTTTTGCGCTTCTTGCTCTTGTAGGTTTTAGATGATTTTCACTTTTTCATCTTTGCTTTTTTTGTTGTTATTGAAGTCTATATTGTTTTTGGAGGAATTAAAAAAAGTAATCGATGAAAATTTGCAAGAAACTGTAGTGAGAGTGAAGAAGATGTTCGATACCTAGTTTTTCGTACTTCGAATGGAAGAAAATAATAAATTTACTTTTTTAATCCAAAAATTAAAAATGATGTTTAAATTGATAATATTTTACACTAAATTGATAGATTGTATAAGTTTTAGGTACTAAAACTGATATTTGACCAAGCAACGTCACTATTTCTGTTTATTTTTAATAGTTAGGGTACCAAAATAGAAACAATACGTAACGTTAGGTACCATTTTGCTAGAAAAATTAGCTTAGGTACCAAAATAGAAATACAAAAATAGGTGAGGTACTAAATATGTAGTTTACCCTTATTAAAAAAATAAAAATTTAATATGTATGAAAAATAATTTAATTAATTTTTTAAACAATTATTAATTGTATGTTGAATCCTTAAAATTTTTAATCTTCATTAATTAATTTAATAGTGTTCAATGATATTTAGCGATAATGTGTTCAACGATGTTCGTCGTGCGTCGTAAAATTTTCCAATAATCCACCATTTAACAAGGCTTCCATCAAGTTATGGTTTTTAAAAATTGAAAAAAAGTTCATTAACATTAAACAATGTTTTAAGTTGGAAACAAAAGCCGGCACACACGGACATTCTCCCTCCAATTTCCATGACTATGTCCACTTTATTTACAAAAATATTATATTAATTAATAATTATAAAGATAATAATTTTGATTTATTTTAATTAAATAACCATTAATTTATTATAAAGAACAAGTAGAGCATAATTTATATTATAATTACTTGGAAAAAAACCTCACATAAGAAAAAGATTTTATGCAAAATTAAGTGTACATGATAAAATTCAAAATTCAACTATTAAAGTCGTAAAACCTCAACTTTGTTTATTTTTCATATAGCATTGCTATTTCAAATTCAAACCATATATAACTATTCGGTATCCAACCAATTAGTCAATTAATTAGGATCGGAACACTATAGAAGTTCATCACGTGAACAAATCACACGAATCAGCTATTTCATTTACAATATCAAAATCTTTTTTCTCATGATCACTTGATTTTCGACTAATTAATCAACTAATATGGATTCAAGTATTGCAAAGGCCCGTCATGAAGGCAATTCTTTCAATCCAGCTTGTTCCGTTTATAATAATAAGATTGGAACCTTAAATATTGTTTAAGTGACCCAACACTTCATCATACTAAATAACAGTAATCGATCAAATAAGATCGAATAGACAATAAATAAAGCTGTTTTTAATTTTAAAAATTGAAAGAAAAAATAAAGTGGAGGGCTTTATCTTATATTTTAATTAATATTTGGTTCCGGATAGTAAAAAAAAAGAGCTTAAACCAAAAAACAACCCTCAAACTATGCTTTTTTTATTTTCAGTTTTTAGCCCTTAAACTATGATTTGGGCAAAATAGGCCCTTAAACTATCATTTTTGTCACTTTAAGTCTCTAAACTATTTTTTGATCAAAATAAGTACCTAAACTATATCATTTTTCTTCTTTTAGTCCCCAAAACTAGGGGTTTTCAAATCTGGGTACTAGGTGTTCGGGTATCTAAAGTACCGGGTACCCGGATCTTCGGGTAGTAGAAAATGCGGCTCGTGTACCGTCTCGGTTTTTGCGAGTACCCGAAAATTCGGGTATTTGAATACCCGAATATAAAAAAATATATTTTTAAATATAAAATATTTTATTAGTTTAATATAAAAATATGTATTTATTAGTTTAATATAAAAATATGTATTTATTAAATATAAAATATAAAAAAATCATAGATTTTTTATTAGTTTAATATAAAAATATGTATATTGAATATAAAAAATATTAATTTTAAATATATCCGGGTACCCAAAATTTCTTAATTTTGTGACCTGGGCTCGACCTGAGAAGTGACGGGCCGGACACAGGTAAAAAAAATTTCGGGTAAATACCCGGTTATTTATGTTTGGGTAATCGGGTCGGGTCAGCCGGGTCGGGTATTTTTGAACACCTCTACCCAAAACTATTAATTGGTCAAAAAATCTTCGTGATGTGTCAACATCTTATTAGTCGAAATAATTTTTTTTACTTAAATAACTATCGGACTTAAAATGACCATAAATGATAGTTTAGGGGCTTATTTTGATATATGATATTTTAAAATTTAAAAAGAACATAAATATTTATGTATGTTAGAAAAGCCTATAAAATAATATTTGTGTAACCATTGACTTAAAGTGATCAAAAATGATAGTTTAAGGGCTTATTTTGCCCAAATCATAGTTTAGGGGCTTAAAGTGACCAAAATGATAGTTTAAGGGTCTATTTTGCTCAAATCATAGTTTAAGGGCTAAAAGCAGAAAAAAGACACAGTTTGAGGATTTTTTTTTTTGTTTAACACTAAAAAAAACAATATTAACTCTTCTTTTTAGTTTGAAAAAGAAAGTGGGGCGATTTTCTTTATAATTAAATAAATAATTTAAAATTTACATGCTATTTTTTTGAATAGTCTAAAGGTGATTATAAGATAGTATTTGTTCATATATATTCTTAACCCTTTGACAATGCGCATACACCTTGTAGACAAAACAATTTAAACTTGTATCTCCTATGATAAACATCATTCTCGTTTCCATTGGGATACTTGTTGGGTTCAAATTTACATTCTATTCTATGATGAAACAACTATTAAAATTTTAATTTTTATAATGATCTAAATATATAAATACTTATTTGATTATTTTTATCTCTAAATAAAATGAGGAAATAATTTTAGCTTGGTATTTAATTTAATTTAACTTAAATATAATGTTTGGTGGGCTATTAAAAGATTGTTAGCTAAGCTCAGTGGCTAATTAATTAGTTTATTTTAATATAGGCATAACGAAAAATTAGTCTCGATGTATATTTATTTTGTCAGTTTGATCTTTATTTTCTTCTTAAATTAATTCGTCTTTTAATCTTTCGAAAAGAGACGGAACAATATTATTAATTAAGACATTAAAATTTTAATGTCGTTGCATGATATCTTACATAGAGGTCCATATGTACTTCATGCATTTTATTCTTTTTTGTTTTTTAATATGTATAATTTTAAATTATTTATTAATACAACATATTAGACAAATAACACCATGTTAATATATGTGAGCTATTATCCGAAGATTGTTAAAATAAATGTTTTAATCAATAATTTTGTTAAAAATTATTTAAAAGAATGATAACTAATTATGTTTTATTTGATAAACTGGAAATTTGAGTGTTATGAAATCAATTATTAAAAAAAATTAGTGTTAACTTTGAATTATAAATATGTTTGATTTTCCGTTTAAAATTTAATGTTGAATATAATTAGATTGTTTATAAATATAATTTCTAAAAGATAATATAACTAAAATATATTGAAATAAAATAAAAGTGTTGAAAAATAATATCCATTGATACTTATCATTTTCAACACTTTTTTACTAAAAATTACAACAAATAATTCAAACTATTATCAAATATGTTTAAAATATTTTTTTGTTGCCCTTCTGATTTCTAGTATTTTACCCCCGACTAATTCAGACCGAACCACATTGCACACTTAGTTTTAGTGGGTGAGTCTCTCAACTGAATTTTTTTATACACAAAACTTTGAACTCTAGACCTGATTAAGCGATACTAAGCTGCTTACCAATTGGACCAATCCATTGATAAATATGTTTAAAATATTAGCAACTGAAATTATATATTTTCAAATAAATTATATTTTTAAACTTACCCTTAATTTAAAAAATGAGTAAATAGTAATTTAATTGAAAGGTATAAAAGCTAAGTTAAAATTAACATTATACCTTTATATAGAGTATATTATCTTTTTAGAAATGCTTTTTTTAATATAAAAATTTGTGACATTGGTGGATGATTTTGGGCCGTTTGATGTGAATATCGAGAGACGTATGGGATATTAAAAAATAAAAGAAGAAAGCCCGTGGGACCACTCAAACCCAACCTTGACGGTTTAGAATCTCATCCACTAAAGAAGCTGACTCGGAAACTATTACAGCTAGATTTTGCTCATTTCATTCTCCCATAAAAATCAAAACAAAAAAATCAACACTTTAACTAAAATATTCTAATAGAATATATTAAAAGGAATAAACTGATATATACATTGTTTTTAAAAAATATATATAAAAAACTTATTAACTTATAAAAAAAAAACAGTATCTGTTACACATATTTTGTAAAATTTAGTTTGCACAAGTTTAACTATTTTAGGGTTGGTGATTTAGGTTTTACGGTTTATATTTAAAACTTGTGATTTAAGGTTAGGCTTTTAAATTTTATAGTTCAAATAAGATGGATTTTATAATTTTTTACACATCTTGTATATAAAAAATAACTCTTAAATATGGGCTATATTTTGCTATACAATACGTGTGAAAAAAATTCACAATAAATTCTATTTAAAATATAGAAAATACTTTGATACACAATCTTGTTTACACAAATATTTCATTTAGGGTTTAGGGATTTATGCTAGGGTTTAGGATTTATGGGTTTAGTGTGTAGGGTATAGAATTTAAGTGTTATGGTTATAATTTAAAGTGTATAGTTTAGGATTTAGGTTTTCCTAAAAGTATAAATCATAAATTGTAAACCCTGCAATCTAAGTCATGCAACTTAAACCCTAAATTTAACAGACTTGCGTAAACTTTAATTTTACACAACTTGTGTATCAAAGTTTTTCTCTTTATATATAACATAAATGAAAATATCAACCAAGTGTGTGGTGTAATGACAAATACTATAGCATAATTTTGATTGACATTAGATTTGGAGTTTTTTTTTTTGCTCAATGATTTAGAGTTTTTTTGGTAGGCTTAACTACAAAATAAGTGTCCAGACTATAGGTGTGTTTGGTTTTACGGTGGTAGAATTGATTTTGGATCATCGTGATTTTATATAATTAATTTGTGTAAAATTGATTTTAAAGTAACTTGATTTATGTTTGGAATTTTTTAAGTCACGATTGTGTAAAAATATAGTGTAAAAATCACGATCAATCACAAAAGCAGCTTCTACCTTGCTTTTCCCAAAATCACGATTGGTGTCCATAATTAATTTTGGATTTTTGTTTCCAAACATGTTAGCATGGCGATCGAGGCATGTTTTCCCGGTCAATCGGGATTTTTGACATCTCACCGGATATTCAAACATGCACTACGTCTTTTTTTGCAATAGGTGTCTAAAGTAATTTTTGGTTGAAATAGATATTTAAAGCTTTCATTTTTTGTTGAAATAGGTGCATAAAGTATTTTTTAGCTGAAATAGGTGCATAAAGTTTCATTTTTTGTTAAAATAGGTGCCAAAGCAGGTGACTCAGTTGACTTTAAAACAAGCAAAAAAAATAAAACTTTAAACACTTATTTCAGCCAAAAAATATTTTATGCACCTATTGCAAAAAATAAACATAATTTAAATACTTATTTTGTAGTTAAGCATTTTAGGTATAAAAAATAACAAAAAAGAAAACTAAGAGACAACCTATATACATAAAAAATACATGAAACACAACACAAGTAGAGGATGCTCTATTATTACAAATTCGAAAGGGTTTTTTTTGCTAAGACTTTGTTTTTGTTGTGTTTGGAAGGTCAAACCAGTTTTTTTTATAAAAAAATTTCAAAAGCAATGAAAAACAATAAAAAATTTGGTCAACAAACCTTGGTTTGCCCACAGTAGCAAAAAAACAGGGCCTAAGTCTTGTCATACAATTTACAGCCTTATTTCTTTCCATACAATATACCATACAATTTATAATTAGATATTCTTTAAATAAGATAAGGAATTTAAATCTTAACGTTGTGAATAAAAAAAATTGAGTTGATAAAATCGCTCCATGCTGAACACTTAGAAAATCTTATATGAACTAGTAAATCAATGAGTCGGATATTAATAATTAGATAAAAATGAATTATTTAATTTCTATATTTTTGTTTCATTAAGAAACGAGGATAGTGGTCACTTTCCATTATCTAAGAAATTGATTGAAATGTGATTAACGTTGACTTGGTCTGATTTCATTATTTAAAATTTATTGATATTTATATTCAAAAAAATATTGGTATTTAAGATGAATTATTTTAATTGCCAGCTGGGCCGTCTTTAAAACGAGGCGGTCCACAATTTTCCAATAAATCACGTCATTGCACGATTAAAACTGTCTGGGATGTTTGATTTGACAACTGATTGTTTGGGTAGGCGAAGTGCTTTGTTTTCTTTCCTAATAAATAAATAACAGCGTTACCAAATCATTTTTTTTTCATTTTTATGTTTATTTATCAAAGAAAAAGAAATTTTCTATGTATGACGAGAATAGGGAATTGATTTTTAAAATTATTAAATGCATATAAGTTGAATTTGTTAATATTTTTTCAACCATTCCTATTAAAGAAAAAAATCGTGATATTTCAAATTTATTTTCTTTCATTTTCCCTCTATAATTTTTAAAAATTAATATTTGACCCATAATTTGCCATGAAACCGCCAGCCGAACGGTAAAGGGAATAGATCAATATATTAATTATTAAGCTCACAAGGAATATGTTTCTTCCACGTAATTGATTGTTGGGACTTCTTTGAGTGTTAAATTCTACTAATATTTTATAAAAAAATTGAACTATTTTCAGTTTTAAGTGCGTTTTCATAATTTTACCACATTGAAATAATTTCAAAAGCTTATTTATCCGAACATGATTATTAGACCGTAAAACATACATGCATATTACAAACAAAAAATCTAACCACTAACACTCGAACTCTAATACTAAACCCTAAAAATTAAACACTTATAGAAAACAATTTTTCCACTGTTAATACATATAATATTTTCCATGTATATAACTACGAAAATGACAAAAAAATACAAAAACATGTTATACAAAAAGCTACTACATGCTACAATACATGACAGATATTGTTAAAACAATTTTGGGGGGGGGGGGTTATTTTTTAAATAGAAGTTCATATTAGAAAACTTAAGATTTGTCGAGAACTTTTTAAACAATTAAAAAGCTACTTAATTAGAAAAATCAAAACAATTAAAACTTACCAAGAATTTAAATTTTTTGAAAGAGTCCAATTATTTTTTTAAATTATGGGTCAAATATTAATTTTAAAAAATTATAAGGGAGCCAGGACCACTTTTGACTCCAATTTAGGTACGCCTGTACTTAAATAATTACATAAAATTCTAGGGATTGTTTATGTGAGGTTATAATATTTTCAAATATGTTTGGGTCTAACCTTTCAAAAAGATAGAGCAAGGACCTATTGTTTTTTGGCATAATCAAATAAGAATTAAACATTTTTGGATCTGCTCAAAAATAAAAGCCGTTATTTGATTATTTTTCTTCAAAAAAAGCATGTCTTTATTTGAGCAAATTCCAACACGTTAGGATATTATTTGAACATTTTGAAAAGTTTGGTCTTTATTTGAGCAAGTATGAAAATTTATATCATTTTTCAATCGTTTTGGTAGGTTATGTCCATATGTGAGCAACCCTTAAAATATTAGGTCCTTCTTTGAGTATTTAACCTAAAAAAGCTAAATTCTTATGTGTTTTAATTATTCTTTTGCTGGGGGGGGGGGGTAGTAATACGTTACAAAGAATGATAAGAAACAAAATAATAAACGAACCAATGAACACTGCTATTAAGATGGAATTTGCCCCCTAAAACGTTGTTTTGACCACCGCATAATTAACAAAATGCAATTGGCCAGCCAGTCAAATGAGTAAAAAATACTAAATATTTTAATTTAATCACCCATTCATTTCAAATAATTTTTAAAGTTATAATTGAAGTTATTTAAATTTTAAGTATATTAAAAATTTTAAAATAATGTCCAATCTTTATAATAAAATTTGTTGTTTTTAAAGTGTTTATTTTTTTATATTAATCAAATTTAGGGGTGTAAACAAGTCGAGTCGAGTTCGAGTAATGTTGAACTCGACTTGATTAGTTAAGAACTCGAGTCGAGCCTAGTCATGTTGAATTTGACTCGGCTCGTTAAGAACTCGGGTTGAGTTCGAGCTCGAGTCGAACTCAAATAGCTCGCGATCTGTATCATCTCATTTATAATCCTAATTAAATTGATTCGTAGCATTAATTCAGTCTAACACTTAAAAGAAATTAATTGAATTAAGTATTTAATTTTTTGACAAACGAATTTAAGTACTTAATAGAACTTTAAGCTTAATTTTTTTAATGAAAACGATTGTAATCAAAGCCCATGGCTACCGTACCGCAGAAAATTGACCAGCCGAGCCAATAAATTAGAACCGTTAAAAGACGTAAGGCTAACGGACTCCACTTTTATATAACACGTTTTTCATAGTAATTCAACACGTGTTCAAACGGCGCTCACCGGTTATCGGTTGTTTTACTCCTCTTTTCTTTTTCCCCAGCCGCCGCCGCCGCCATCATCACCTTCACCTACACCGCACCCCGCCTCCCCCCATCTCCTCTTCCCCGCGCATTCACCGCCCATAAAAGGGAAAAAGTATTTAATAATACCTCAATTTATTTATTTATATTTTCATGTAAATTATCTATACTTTTTTTTACTTAATAAATCAAAATTCAATTAGCATTTTCTTATTTGTTGTTTGGGGAGAGAGATAATAGAGAGAAAAACTTTTAAGAGAGAGAAAGGGGACCTCTTAAAGATTTTGCTCGCGAAGCCAAAGCTCTCCATTGCTCGCTCTGGTTTGCGGACAAATTCCAGAGGACGAACAACTGACCTATAGAGAAACAGAAAAAGAAAATTAGACGAAGAAGCAACAGGAAAGCGAAGGACAGAAACAGCAAAAAGGAAAAAAAAGTGAAGGAAACAAAAGGAAAAACGAAGTTCGTGACTTAATTTTTGACGTAGAAAGGAAAAATTCAATTCGATTTCTTCTTACCCAATCAGTAAGTTCCTCGCAACATTGTTGTTATTATCATTCCTTCTCTTTATTTCTTCTGTTATTTCTATGTTATATTCGTTAAATGAGATTAATGATATTATGAACAGATCTAATTCGCGCTCTTATTCTTCTTTTGTTCTTTTCAATCAAGCAGTTATATATATATATATATATATATATATATATATAATGTTCTGTTTGTTTTGTTTATGAAATACTGAGATCTGGTACTTTTTTTTGTTTCAGCTCATTTGATCCTGAGTTCTCTTTTTCTTGTTTTATAAATTTATTTCTGTTTAATCTCCTTCGACTTCTTTTTCATTTTCCATAACCAGTAGACACACACAAAAAGAGCCTCTGTGAATGATTTTTCCTTTATAAATCTCAATTGGATCGTTCTTTTGTTGGCTTCAAATCTCTGCTTGATTTATTATATCCTTTCGAATTTCAATCGAAACCTTTAGTTAGTTTTGTTCTTCTTTTCTGAATAGGTTGAATTTGTTAATTTCGACACCGTATTCTTTTTTTTTCCCGGGGGACTAAAACTAAAAAAACCTTGTGCTTCTTACAGTGATTTAAAATCTCCCATATTTTTATTTTGGGGAAAGTTTTCCCTGTTGAAGTTGGGGAGGGAGGAAGAGTCATGTTGGAGGACCGGTCCTGTGAGCATTGTTTGTTGTTTGCAAGCTCTCGTCAACAAGCAACCGAGTGGGCTTACATGTACAATGGGAAGCGTTCACTGGAATTCCCCGATTCGGATGGTACTTGTCGGGGAACCAAGTTGGCTAAGCTCTCCTCCGATGATTCTTCCAGCGACGATAACAACGATAATACTAATACTAACACTAGTTCTTCCCCACAAGACTCAGGTGAGCTCCTCTTGCCTGATTCAGGTGACCAATCCGACGATGACAGTAAGCAATCTGATTCTTCTTTGGATTTGGATGCTTCACTTAACCAATTAGACGAGGACGGCTTGTTGGGTTCTGTGGAGGACTCATCGGAGGAACAGTCTGAGGAAGATGATGATAGGGGTTTTCCGGATTCTCCTGAGGTGGAGGATGGTTATAGGGAACATGTTGGGGAATTGTCGTCAGATTTGGATGGCTTAATCCAACCAATTGGGAGAGACAACTCCATCAGTTGTCTGATAAGGTGTTCAAGGTCTGATTATGGTTCCATTGCCTCCTTGAATCAAAGTTTTCGTTCCTTAATTAGGAGCGGAGAGATTTACAAGCTTCGGAGGTTGAATGGAGTGATTGAGCATTGGGTATACTTTTCTTGTCAACTCCTTCAATGGGAGGCATTTGATCCAATTCGACACAGGTGGATGCATTTGCCGAGTATGCCTCCCAATGACTGTTTCATTTTTTCAGATAAGGAATCCTTGGCTGTGGGAACCGAGTTGCTTGTTTTTGGCAAAGAGGTGACTTCTCAGGTTATATATAGATACAGTATTTTGACTAATTCATGGACCTCTGGCACCAGCATGAATGCACCTAGGTGCTTGTTTGGGTCAGCTAGTCTTGGAGAGAGAGCGATTTTAGCTGGTGGTTGTGATTCTCGGGGTAATATCTTGAGCTCTGCGGAAATGTACAATTCCGAGACACAGAAGTGGGAGACTCTCCCTAGCATGAATAAGCCGAGGAAGATGTGTAGTGGGGTATTTATGGATAGAAAGTTTTATGTAATTGGGGGAGTCAATGGTGTTGGGAAAGATGCAAGGGTTCTCACTTCAGGTGAAGAGTATGATTTAGAGACTAGAAGATGGACTGAAATTCCGAACATGTCTCCCGGAAGGAGTGTAGCAGCTGGCGAGGCTGAGATGACTGCAGCAGCTGGAGCACCCCCTCTGGTTGCAGTTGTAAATGATGAACTGTATGCTGCTGATTATGCTGACATGGAAGTAAAGAAGTATGGTAAGGAGAGAAACTCATGGTTGACTATTGGAAGATTGCCTGAAAGGGCTATCTCAATGAATGGTTGGGGTCTTGCATTCAGAGCATGTGGAGATCGCCTTATTGTGATCGGTGGACCTAGAACTTCAGGGGAAGGTTTTATAGAGCTGAACTCATGGGTTCCAAGTGAAGGGCCACCAGAATGGAACTTGCTTGCGAGAAAACAATCAGGTGGCTTTGTTTATAATTGTGCTGTCATGGGCTGCTAGTAAATGCTTCCCAGCTAATAAAGAAAGAATTCTGAATTATTGCTAATGGTAATTTTCCCCTTCTTTCTTTTTTATATATTTTCCCCTTGGGATGGGAGATATGGGGAAGAGCTTCAGATTTTACTCAAGATTCGATAGAATGATTTACTGATAGCATGTCTTGACTCTTGTGTTTTTGTTTCTTTTTTCAACTTCATTCAAAATTTCTTCCATTAAGTTTGTGTCTTCCCCCGTTTTCAGTGACACGAAACGAGAATTTGCAAAGGTTGGTGTCATGTAGCACAGGAATAGGTTTTAATAATTTGAAGTACCAACATATTGGTAGGTCACCATTTGAGATTGTTGAAGCTTTGTTAAGAACACAGAAGTAGGGTTTCTTTATCCTTAATTTTCTTGGAATGGTCTTTAAGGGAGGAAATAAGTTCTGGGGGTTGTAATCTTGGATGTTGGCTGATGTACTGATTACATTGATCAATACAATTGATGGGGGTATATATTCCCAGAATTTTTCTTATGTACACTTTGGAATCTTTTCTTGGTTTTAAATTTCTTTTGTTCAGTTGTTGCTCTTGGTTCTTATTCCTTTCAATTATTCCATAAACCCAGAATATAGATTTTTTCTCTCTACCTGCACAATCTTGACAATTTGGAGTTCAGATTGTGCTCTGCAATTATGAGAATCTTAGTTTTCATGGTTTTAAGAGAGACTATCTGTGTCGAATAATATTCCGTAAAACGAATATCAATTATGACATCCCTGCCATGACATATTTTAGATGCCTTTGTGAAGAATCACGAATCGTCTCGGCTTACAGGACGACATACTAAATCTCTCTATATCTCTTTATGCGTGTCTGGTTTCATTTTTCTTCCACTCTACATTTCGGAATATGGGCTATTTCGAATTGATTTATATATATGTATACCGTGTTTGTATGTATGATAGATATTGTGTTTGGAAACCGGAAAACTTGATAAATCTTGCTGAAAATTGTCTTGTCTATCTCATTTGGCCTGTGCATACCTTTTACCACTTTCCTCTGCTGCTATATTTAAGCCAATCCAGCAGGAAAATTGTATTAGGCTTTTGGTTCTCTTGTAGCTACTTTGGGTATGCCAACACCTTACTAAAATCAGAAGGTGGTCCTATTTGCCCCAAGTTTTAATTATTTTCCTTCTTCTATGCAATCAATTCTATGGTGCAATTTTGTCATCTTTTATTATTGAGGAGGCGTTTGGTGCATTGTTTTCTTTCTTTCTTAGCTGGGAAGCATAAAAAAAAAAAGTAAACTACTCATGTGACAACCGAATTATTTGTGTATATTTATTTTGACTATCGAACTAGACAACTCGTCAATCAAATTATCAAGCTTTTAAATTGGTCTTATTTTGACTACCGCCGTTAAAAAACTGAGGGTGGCGTGACAATTAAGGGAAATTTATAAATTTGGTCCTTGTTTTTTTTACCTATTATATTAATTTGGTCCTAATTTTAATTTAATTAAATAAAATTAACCAACCACATGACGACACATGTCACCACCCGATTGGATAAATTTAAGAAATTAGAAGGTTGCAAATAGAACCTGCAACCATCAAGAAAAACTGCCCTCACTCTACCGCTAGGTCAAACCTTTCAATTGTTTCAAATATACTAACTTTTTTATTTAATGGCATGCAAAATTCTTCATTTCACCCGATCTCTGATCAACAATTAAAACTTAAAAATTCATAGTCAACATTGCACATTGATGTCTACAACTAAAAGTTGTATCATTTGAATAAATCATAGTTGAAAAATGAAGAGATTTTCTTTTTTACATGGCGTTAATTAATTGCAGTGTGGCTTTCTGCTTCTAAACACTGGATTGGTGCCTATGATCATGTAGAGTGTATATCACTTTTGAATTCCTTTTCTTCATTTTCTCGTCACAAAAGAGAGTTTAATGGATAAATTGCTTCTGCACTTTGTTTCTTTCGAGGTTTCATGGTATTGGTGTTATTGTCAGTGTTAATTGTTCGAATATTTTGCCAGTATGTCGGTCCCTTCAACGGTGATGCCTCTGGAAGTTCAGGAAGCGCTAATGCAAATGTTGATACTAAGAGAAGGAAAATATGTAGTGAAGAAATTGATCATAATATTGCCAATAGTGTTGACAGCCCGGAGAACACTGATGGTGCAGGTGGGTAGTTTTCAGGCCTAAAAAACTAGGATCGACATTCAGTTCAATTTTGTTCAGGCCCTGGAATTCTAAATTCATTGAGAGTACCTCATTCTGGTAGGTGGAATTCCAAAAGATGGCACTTCCATCTCTGCAAATACTGATAAAAAAGAAGCACCAAAGTTGATCGGAGAGTGAGTGAGGGTGAGAACGAAGAACTCCGCGTGCTATTAAATAAAAAAGTTAGTATATTTGAAACAATTAAATGGCTTAGCTTAGTGGTAGAGTGAGTGCAGTTTTTCTTGATGGTTGCAAGTTGGAATCCCAGCCTTCTCATTTAAATTAAAATTAGGTCTAAATTGATATAATAGGTAAAAAAATAAACTAAATATTTTATAGATTTCCCTTAGCTGTCATGTCACCCATCCGTTAGTTTTTTTAACGTCGGTGGTCAAAATATGACCAATTTACATGCGGTGAAAACAAAAGTTTCTACAAGTGCCTTAATTTTAGGATTTAGGGTTAGGATTTAGATTTTAGGGTAATATGGTTAAAGATTTATGTTTTAACCTATAAACCCTAAACTCAAAATTAGGACCAAATTGATATAATAGGTAAAAATAGGGATCAAATGTGCAATTTTATAAATTTCCCTTAACTGCCACTTCACCCCTCTGTTAGTTTTTTAACAGAGGAGATCAAAATAGGACCAATTTAAAAGTTTGATAGTCTGATTGACGAGTTGCCTAGTTCGGTGGTCAAAAAAAGTATTCTCAAATAGTTCAGTGGTCACCTGATTAGTTTACCCTTCAAAAGTGATATTATAATGTTAAAATAGATGAATTATTATCCCATACACAGACGGCACAAACTTTTTGTTTCCACAAACGTCTTAATTTTAGGGTTTAGAGTTTAGGATTTTTAGCGTAAGGGTTTAGAATTTAGGGTTAGGGTTTAGGTTTTAGGGTAATATGGTTAAAGATTTAAGTTTTAACCTATAAACCCTAAATTTTAACCCTAAACTCCAAATTCTATCAATAACCCCTAAATTTAAAAATATTACTAAACCCTAAACGGAGTATTTAAACCCTAAAACTAAGTGCTTGTAATATATGTTTCTTGAAATTAATGCCATATGTCGAGCTATCAAGTGTGTTTGTTTTACTCATATTTTTCGTGAGGCAAATGGGATGGCTGATACATTGGCAAAAGGAAGGGCTAATTGAGTTTCTTGGTTTCATGCCAGGCTATAGTCCTTTGCTGAAGCTCAGGTGTCTAGCGATGTAGAGTGTTGTTCTCTTTCTTATTTGTTGCTTCATTGGTGTATGCATAGTGATGAAGTTAGAAATTGGGAGTGATTGGTTTGATTTAGTGTGGGGTGTTCGGTTGTTGTTCTTTGCTTTGGCTTAGTAGTACTTAGCTTGGTTCGATTGGATTTCTCGATATTATCAGGGAGTACTCTTTTCCTCCACTTACGGTTAGGGAGGTTTTTAATGAGGCTCTTCGATAATAACATTTGTATAATTTTTTTCATTAATAAAATCATACTTGATGATTAAAAATTCTTGAATTTAGTTATCGATATGGTGAGAAATAAGAATCGTAGGGCCCGAGGCTTATTGGTCAACTATAAGTATACATGTGACTACGGGTATCGAACTCGAATTAAAATGAAACTATAATCATTTTTTTATAGTTTCACTTTCCTAAAACATTTTTAATGAAAATATTTTTTTATATTTTTAATTTTTAAAAATTATTTTTTAATTATACAACAAAACACGTTTTTCCATCATTTTTTATTTTAAAAAAAGTTAAAAATAAAAACCGACTATATTTACTAGAACCAAACCGATCCTAAAATTTTGAATCGTGGTGTTGGATTCAATTTGATTTATTCCGACCGTTATCGCTCCTGGTATCGAGCGAGAAAAACCAAATTTGTTCCGGAAATAAAAAGACATTATGATGAAAACATACAGAAAGAAAGGCACTTTCTGATGAAAAGCTGGCACAAGACTAACTAAATATTCTTTCGTACTCTGCAAACTTGAGATCTCTGTCAAACTGTGATGTTTCTAGACATTGAATACGAGTAGGTACGGGGTACGATAATTTTAAGGCGCAGCTTAAAGATTATAAATTTTAAATTTTGTTTAAAAATATAAAATATTATATTATTTTTATAATATTTTATGTTAATTTTTTCTCGTATTTTTAAATAAAAGTATAATTTAAATTTTTAAATCATTTGTCAAATATTTTAATAGGTACAAATCCTAATCTGAATTCACAAAAATTTGATGATCAAGGTTCAATCTCTTTAGTAGAAAATATATTCTTCATTTTGTAATTTAGAATCGGATTCGGGTATCATAATTTTGATGTCTTAGCTTGTCTATTCGTATCCTCTTAGAATAGCAACAAATTATAATTTTGAATTTGAATATGTATTTTTTAAATAAAAATAAATAAATATCCGCAGTTCAAATTATCATCCTTAAATTTCTTTTCCATCTATAAAAATCAAATTCAAAACGAATAAGCATATTTTTTGTTTTTATTTGTGTTTAATATTTATTTATTTGCGAAGTATATTGTATGAATAAATAAGTAATCTAATTTATTTATTTGCGAAGTAAATTTCGCCGTGATAAAAAAAAAGTGATGTAAAACAGAAGTTTTGTCTTATAGTGGAACAAACATATGCAACAAAGATTCACTAATGCACGTGTCTTGATTAAATGGTGTAGTGCTTTAAAATTATTATTATTGTTTTTGAAATAAAAATTAATATTTATTTTGATCGAAGATATGATGTGGTACGTTAATTTAAATTTGATGTAAGCATACATATGATGTTTTGATTTTTTTAGAAAAAGAAATGAGGCCGAAGCCATTACATCAAACCCTTCTTATACGAATGTATGGATGACCAAAAATGTCTCTATGCAAAAAATAAATCAGATTAGGAGGCGGGGAAGGCTCTTTGCAAAACTCAATCCAAATTAGTCGATCAACAAGTTGAATACTAGTAGTTAAACAAAGAATTAGAGGAGGTCTGAAACCCAATTCTTATTTAAAAAATAAATAAATTAAGGGATACTTGATCCCCTAAATTACCTATAGGCATTTTACAGCATTTTAGCAACATAAATTCTGCTTAAGAAATCCAATTTCTTGCAGTCCATGAACGCAACAGAGTGATTGGCCCAAAGTCTATGCAAAAGACCTCTCAACATCGGGCTTTGCTTCTGGTGAATAGAATTCATCGCCCTTGATTTTTTATATATACATTATAGCGATATTTAAATTTTTAACATAAATATCGAGATTTGAACCTACATAAAATAAAAACGGGTGGATATTTTAGTCCAATCAGCCAATCAAATTATCTCATTTATTACCGTTCTTTTGTAGTATACAAGTGATTGACTGGATTGAAGACCAAACGATGGATCACATCCGACAATTTTGTGCTCGATGGATCACATTGTCCGACTTTTATATAAATGAAGATTCAGTTACACAGTGTAAAATTCTTTAGTTTTATACGTTGGACAGATGTAAATGGGTATGTAGATTAAAATTTAAAAATAAAAAGTTTTTATGGGTAAAAAAGAAGTAGATAATGTAAATGCACAAAAAAAATCTCAACTATCCATTTACATGTCAATATATGTTCTTTATGCTTAGTCTTTTGAAAAGGCACATACACCGTGCAAACTACGTTGTTTAAATTTGGATCACCTAAGAAGAACAACGACATCCTTTATCATTGAGACCGTTCAATAAGTTCTAAAATAATTAAATAAACTAATCATAAATGTCTTAAACTCATGACATATGCAAATTGTATGTATAATTAGTTAATAATGCCACAAAACTAAGAAATATCTCACCTTTATTTATCATTGCAAATAAACAAGGATACCCATTAAAACACCAAATTATGGTTAATATTATAAACAACTATCCTGTTTAATATTGTGTTAAAAAAACTTCAAAAAAATATTATGAAATTGTTAAACGTATTTAAATTATAATATTAAAAATTAAATATGGTCTGAATACCGAATAAAGAAGTGTCAATATCACTTGAACATTGGGACAAGAAATCTGTCGACAATGATAATACCCCACAGCTTGATTAAGGGTTTAATAAAAACTTTGGTAAACGGTTCAATTTTTATTTTTAAATCTTTCATGTAGGTTTTACGAATCGAACCGCATATCATTAATAAATTTTCTTATATGGAGAAGAGAAAAAAAGAGGATCGCACTCAATTAGTTTCTCATTATGCATACCAAAATCGAAGATCAAAATCAATTATATGATGGATTAATGTTTGATACACTACCAGTGTAAAAAAAGTTTACACAAGCATGCCTATTTTCAAGCTTAAATTTAAAATCTAAATTTATAACCTTAAAACACTAAACCCTAAATTCTAACCATGAATCATAAATTCTAAATCCTACAACTTAAACCCTAACATCTAAACCCTAAACTAAAATCCTAAACCCCTAAATAACCTCACTTGTAGAAACTTTATTTTCCACCGCCAGTGTATAGGATAATAATAAGATTATGTATATATATACTGATAAAAGTGGAAAAATAAAAGCATGATCAGGCTGTAAAGGGCATACACTAGCTAGTTGAATCATGCCTATGTTCTTCACTGTGACGTACTACTTGGTGTGATCTGGTGGCGGGAGATTTCGAAACGTTTGTTCCGGGAATCAACCTATGCGCGTTCAGTGCTGCGAGTATGCCTAGATGAGTGTTGGTAACTGAACTGCGGTGACCGATTCCCGAACCTGAAGCAAAATTCATAAAATGCACCCCGCTAGACATGGTGTTCCGATACATATTGGTAGTATTAGTTGAAGGCAATGTCAAGGATCAGCAGCGCCACACCCGCGGATGACTTGATTGCTAGAATTTGTCACCGTCCAAAACGTCGTTGAGATCGGATTTTGACTCTCCAGAATCAAACCCGTTGTCGGTTGTATCAAGTGTTAGATTATTTTGTTAAGAGTTTTAGTCAAATTAGTTAATATGATTTGTTTGTTGAGTGAGAGTCCTAGTGTTTAGAAATTGTTACTCTCCACAATATCTGCAAACTTGTTACAGTAGATTGTTTGTTTCTATTCCTATTTAAACTCTTGAAATATGGTGAATAAAGAACGGATTCATTCAGCTAAAACTGATCTTAAGTTCTCTTTCTCCTTTTATAATTAAATTCAACATTTGATATTAGAGGCCGATGGCATCTGATAGTAATGGTTTTGTACAACCATCAATTCCTCGTTTTGATGGTTTTTACGATCACTGGAGTATGTTGATGGAGAATTTTCTAAGATCCAAAGAATATTGGGACATCGTGAAGAATGGTGTAGCTGAATCAACCGCAAGAGAAACGCTGACCGAAGCGCAATCCAAATCTTTGGCTGAACAAAAGCTCAAAGATATTTTATATCATTTATTAACGATTTTAGTCAAAAAAACATGGGTGTATTTTTTGCAGGAAAAATCTGAAGCATTTGATGCTTTCAAAAGTTTTAAAGCTCTTGTTGAAATCAAATTGATAAGAAAATCAAAATACTTAAAACAGATCGTGGAGGGGAATTCTGCTCTAATGAATTTCTTGCGTTTTGTGAATCAAATGGCATAAGAAGACAATTGACTGCTCCATATTTACTGCAGCAAAATGGTGTATGTGAAAAAAAGAATAGAATCATTCTCAATATGGTCAGGAGCCTGCTAGCAACAAGAGGAGTTCTAAAATTTTTTTACCTGAAACAGTGATGTGGTCAATTCATGTCTTAAACAAAAGTCCAACATTTGCAGTAAAACAAATGACTTCTTAAGAGACATTGAGCGGCAAAAAACTCGTTGTTGATCATTTTAAGATATTTGGATGCATAGCATATGGAAGTATAAGCAAGTTTGAGTCGGCATTCTTGCATGGTAGCTTATGGGAGAAAGTGTTTGTTGATCAACCACCGGGTTATGAGAAGAAAGGGCTGGAAAATAAAGTTTATCGACTAAAAAAGATCTCTATGGACTAAAGCAAACACCAAGGGCCTCGTACAGTCGCATAGATGCTCATCTTACGAAATTGGGATTTGAGAGATGTGTCCTTTTGAACGTATCCTTTATGTTAAGTCTGATGCAAGTAAAATTCTTATTGTTGGTTTTTATGTTGACGACTTGATATTTACTGGTAATAATGTTGAGATGTATAATGAGTTTAAATTGTCTATGATGAAAGAATTTGAAATGACCGATCTAGGGCTAATGCGATATTTTTTTGGTCTAGAAGTCATTCAAACTGCTGGTGGTAATTTTATCTATCAGAAGAAATACGCTAATGAAATTCTTGTAAAGTTTAAAATGACAGATTGCAAGCCATTTGCTATACCAACTGAACCTAGTTTGAAGCTGCACTAAGATGATGATGGAAAAGAAGTAGACACCACCTACTTCAAGCAAATAGTTGGCAGCCACATGTATTTGACATCTATCAAGCCTGACTAAAATACATCTCAATGCAGCTAAAAGAGTCTTGAAATATGTGAAAGGCATAATTAATTATGGTGTGTTTTATAAAAAGAACTTTGATGAGAATGTTGTTGGGTATATTGATAGCAACTATGCAGGGGACATTGATGATCGCAAGAGCACCTCCGGTTATGTTTTCATGCTTAATTCGGGTGCAATATCATGGTTGTCAAAGAAACAACAAATAGTTACACTCTCCACAACCGAGGCTGAATTTGTGGCAGCAACATCATCTGCGAGTTAAATTTTGTGGCTTAAAAATATGCTCAAAATACTCAAAACTGAGCAAAAAGGTCCGACAATCATAAACTGTGATAATATGTCAACTATCAAGCTGTTAAGAAATCCAGTGATGCATGAAAGAAGCAAACATATTAATGCCCGCTTCCATTTTTTGAGGGACCTATACAAGGAAGAAGTGATCGAGTTGCAGTACTGCAGAAACACTGAACAGATTGCCGATATTCTAACCAAACCACTTAAGCAACCAGCATTTGAAAAATTAAGAAGGATGCTTAGAGTTTGTTCTTCTCAAGACATGGATCAAAGAATTGTCAAAATAAATAAATCCTAAATTGTTTTCTACAGAAATCAGTTTAAGGGGGAATGTTAGTTAGATTATTTTGTTAAGAGTTTTAGTTAAACTAATTATCTTGATTTGTTTGTTGAGTGAGAGTCGTATAGTTTAAAAATTGTTACTCTCCACAATATCCGCAAACTTGTTACAACAGATTGTTTCTTTTTATTTAAACTCAGAAATATGGTGAATAAAGTACTAATTCATTCAGCTAAAACTGATCTTAAGTTCTCTTTCTCCTTTTATAAACTCAACATCGAAGTAGTTCCCGAGTTGATTTTGCGACAATTCTTGGTGCTCGGGCATGTTCTTCTTCCTCGAACCAGTATCCTCCGCCGCGGCAGCGTCACTCACTTTTGTTTTGCCTGCAAGAAAGCATTCACGTTCGGACTCGATCAAAATTTTAAAAGAAATTGAAAAGAAAGAGAGACAAAGACAAGGACAACAAACCGGCGTTAACTGGTATGGTTTCTGACGGTGATCTTTGCTGTTGAATCTTGATACTCCCTTTCGATAGCCAATTGAAGAATCGCTGCAAAAGATGGACTTGAATTCGGACCCAGTTTACCAATCTCTTCGTCAAGGTTTACAGCCACGGCAGCAGGTGCGAATACTTGCCTACCATTCTTTGTCTTGTGATAGTTTTCTTTGGAAAAGAAAATATCGGTATTGCTTGCTGTGGCAGTAAACCTCGAGGAAGAGATTGGACAACCGTGCCTGGATTGAAGCCATCGGCGGTGGTTCTTCAATTGGCCATCAAAACGGAGAACCGATTCGAATGTAAGCATCCGGTTTCTTGCAGCGTGGTTGAGGTGGAAATGGAATAAGTGCCTAGGGTTTGCACTTTGCATGCGTGGCTGCGTGCCTCGGTTTTTAACAAGGAGATCTTAGGTTTAGGTTAAACTACCCGTTACCCAATATTTACCCGTCTTTCTGTTTTTTACTCCACTTTTTTATCGACAAAATGGTACCTTATATTATGATTTATTTTTATTTTGATATCCTATATAAAAATATCGACATGCTAACTAGAAAAGAAAAAATCATTTGCAGCAGCGTACCACATCATTTTATTTCCTAGTCAACCTGTCGCATTGGAAAAATTATATCATAGGCTTGGCTTACTATATCATCCATGATCCCAACTAATGAAAACTATTCAAATCAACTTTCTTGGAAGTTATTACATAATGAAAAAAATGATGTGACAATCTGCCACGTGGGCTAGTTAGCATATTATGTGTGATTTTCTCTTTCTTAATCAGCATGCCATTAATTTTTTTAACGATTGAAGTATCGAAATAGAAACACAAACGTAATGTTGAGGTACTATTTTATTAAGAAAATGAAATATAAAAATAGAAACATGGATTAGGGTAGGTACTAAATTGGCTAGTTTATCTTTTTATTAGTAGTTATTATAGTTGACAATTGGACGAGTTAGCCGGTTTCAAGTATTTCGGATTTGAAGTTAGTAGGGTTAAAATATGTTTAGGAATTAGATTTTAGGGTTTTATAAATTTTGAAGTTATTTAATTTTTTAAAAAATAAATAAAATTTGAAAAAATATGTAAAGAGACTCTAAATTTCAAAAAAAAAATCCAATGTTTTGAATTTTGAAGTTATTCTTCGAATATGATATATATTTGTGTCTTATAAGTACTTATAATTGGGATAAATTCATGTGATAGACGATATGTACTTATAAGTATCAAACTGTATAAAAATTTTCGAATATCAAAATGATAATTATTAATTGGGTATAACAGTGGAAACAGAAATAACATTTAACCTTTATTATTAGGGTAAGGGAAAGTTTGAAACCCAAACTTTTTTTTTGAATTTTAGGCTTTTTAGAGCATTTTAGCAACATAAATTCTGCTAAGAAATCCAATTTCTAGTAGTTTTAAAAAAAATTATATGTATATATATCTATCGTATTTAATCACATACGATGGAAATCATTTTTTTCCTTTCTATAGAGTAATTAATTAAATTAATCATAAATGCCATAAACTCGAGACCTATGTAAATTGAATGCATAATTAGTTTTTCTTGACAAATTCTAATCCTAATCTTACCTAGAGAATAAGAAACAAAGAAGGGGTACTCTTACCGAGTCTATAACACATTACCTAAGAGAATACGAGGAAACAAAAATGAGCAGCTTAGCCAACATTTATTTGTCAATGCAAAGAAATAAGGATGGATACACATAAAACACCAAATTATGGTTAATATTATGGGAAAAACTTTGATACACAAGTTTACACGTGTCTTTTAGTTTTAGGGGTTAGGGATAGAAATTTAGGAATTGGATTTTTATAGTGTAAATACACATGCTTGTGTAAAATTAATTTTACACAAGATAAGAGAGTGACAAATGTCACTTTAATATTGGGACAATGAGACTATCAATAATGATAATACTAATATTATTTGAAATACATTATTGGGATCATATCTTCTTACGCTATATAAATTTTTTTAGCTTTACTCTAATTTATGATCATTAGATGAGTGTAAATTAATGGTTGGATTAAAAATTGGTGTTTAAATTTTTAAGGGAAAAGAGAGAAAATGTTTAATCTCAATCATTATTAGAATACCCCACAGATGATTAAGGGTTTCACATAAAGATTTGGGGAAAGCTTTTATTTTTATTTTTAAATCTTTTTATGTCGGTTTTACGAATCCAACTGCATATCCTACTTTCTTATACGGAGAAGAGAAAGAAAGGATGATCAAACTCAGTTTCTCATTATACTCGCACCAAAATCGAAGATTATATATATATATACTGATAAAAATAAGTGGAAAAAATAAAGTATGATCAAGCCATAAACTTATAATTTATTGTAAAGGGCATACACTAGCTGGTTGAATCATGCCTATGTTCTTCACTGTGGTACTGTACTACTTGATGTGATCCGGTGGCCGGAGATTCCGAAACGTTTGTTCCGGGAATCGGCCTATAAGCGTTCAGTGCGGCGAGCATTCCTGGATGAGTGTCGGTAACTGAATTGCCGTGACCGAAGCGAAACTCATAAAATGCACCACGCTAGACATAGTGTTCCTATACATATTGGTATTATTAGTTAATGGCAATGTCCACAAAGGATCAGCAACGCCACTCCCGCTGATGACTTGCTTGCTAGAATTTGCCACCGACCAAAACGTCGTCGAGATCGGATTTTGACTCTCCGGAATCAAGCCCGTTCTCGGTTGTATCAAGTAGTTCCCGAGTTGATTTTGCGACAACTCTTGGTGCTCGGGCCTGTTCTTCTTTCTCGAACCAGTATCCTCCGCTGCGGCAGCGTCACTCAACTCTTGTTTCGCCTGCAAGAAAGCGTTCACGTCCGGACTCGATCAAATTTCTAAAAGAAATTGGAAAAAAGAGAGAGAGAGACAAAGACAAGGACAACAAACCGACGTTAACTGGTATGGTTTCTGACGGTGATCTTTGCTGCTGAATCTTGATACTCCCTTTCGAGAGCCAATTGAAGAATCGCTACAAAAGATGGACTTGAATCCAGGCACGGTTGTCCAATCTCTTCGGCAAGGTTTACAGCCACGGCAGCAGGTGCGAATACTTGCCGACGATTCTTTGTCTTGTGATAGTTTTCTTTGGAAAAGAAAATATCGGTATTGCTTGATGTGGCAGTAAACTTTGAGGAAGAGATTGGACAACCGTGCCTGGATTGAAGCCATCGGCGGTGGTTCTTCAATTGGCCATCAAAACGGAGAACCGATTCGAATGTAAGCATCCGATTTCTTGCGGCGTGGTTGAGGTGGAAATGGAATAAGTGCCTGTTCTTGTAGGGTTTGCATGCGTGGCTGCGTGCCTCGGTTTTTAACAAAGGAGATCATAGGTTTAGGGTAAACTAAACATTACCCAATATTTTGCTGGTTTAGGTCGAGGAATATTCCATAGTAGTATTTATTTTAGTTTGGTTGTGCTATAATATTTACCTGTAGTTATATATAAACTTAGGTTTTCATCCGATTATGGTTTACTATCTGTATTCTGTTTGTCACAGTTATGTTTTGAGGTGATCTGAATATTCATTAAGAAGTAGTGTCAAAAGTTGGGAGTGTGGGGGTTGAAGGCCCTCGCAATACGAAACTGTTTAATTCGTGTGGATCTCTACTTCACTATTTAGATATGCGGTGAAGAACATGAAACTCAGTTGTAATTTGTAAATAGATACTAGGGATTAAGTTAATATCATCAGTTGTAATCTCTTTCGATATAGTGAAAATTTCTCCTCCTCTACTCATAATTTTTCTCTTTTTAAATTTTCGACGTAAATCTTGATGTTTGTTTTCTTTTCTGTTTCTGCGATCATTTGTTCTTCGTTATTATCGTTTCGATAATTATAACATTGCTTATACTTCTCATATGTATTGATCAAACTTGACTTTGTATTTTTATGTGCTTCTCCCAAAAAAAATTCATTTGTGTTATAAGACATTTTCAATTGACGAGACATTTTTAATTTAGATTTAATTGTACGATTTAAGATAAATTAAATCTTTGTGTTATAAAATATTTTCTCATCGTTATTTTTCCTTTAACGTTTATCTTTGATTATCAGACTTTTAAAAAGATTTTATGTATATATTTTCTTCATTTTAGATGAACAAATCAAGACATGTCTTCTCTTATCACAACTCCAAAAATCATACATGCTTTTGATCAAATCAAGACATGTCTTCTCTTATCACAACTTCATCCGACAACAACCTTAGAAAGTCGACAAAGAAACTCCTTTTAAACTACCAACACCGTCGGCAATGGCGGTTTAATCAGATCATTAAGTGTTCAAATCATTTCTATTTTTAAATAAAGAGTGATAAGACATTCGGGTTGAAGCTTGAGACGAGTTTAGAATATTGTTAAAGTAGGTTTTAAGTTTTAACGATGGTGGGCATGAGCTATGGGAACTTGAAGACAAAGCCGTTTATTATTATACTTCCGTAGCGGTCTTATACATTAATCATTTGACTAATAATACAAAAAATAGGAATTCAAATATACAACAATAAACCTTTGTAAGTATGCAAATAGCAACACAACCGAAATGGTGGAATGAAAGGATGGGTTAACCGGCAACATCGGTTCGGCCCGACTCGTGCAACCCTTAGGTTGGGCCAAACAAAGCAACCCATAGAATAAAGGATAAAAACAGAGGAAAGAAAGTAGTCCCAAAAAAAAACACAGACACTGAAAACAACCAAAGTATTTTGTATTATAAAATTTTGAATTTATTTAATCTTTTAAAAAATAAATAAAATTTGAAGAAAAAAATGTAAAGAAACTCTAAATTCCGAAATTTTTTCCAATGTTTTGAATTTTGAAGTTATTCTATGAATTCGATATATATTTGTGTCATATGGCACGTTCCCAATATACCATGTCGCTTCTTTGCAACAGAATTTTGGGACAAATTCATGTGATAAACGATATGTACTTATAGGTATCAAATTGAATAAAATTTTTCGAATATCGAGATTATAATTGGGTATAACTGTGGAAACAGAAATAACATTTAACCTTTATTATTAGGGTAAGGGAAAGTTTGAAACCCAAACTCTTTTGTGAAATTTTAGGGGACACTTGACATCCTAAATTCCTTATAGGCTTTTTAGAGCATTTTAGCAACATAATTCTGCTAAGAAACCCAATTTCTAGTAGTTTAAAAAAGATTTATATGTATATATATATATATATCATTTTTAATCACATACAATGGAAATATTATTTTTATAGAGTAATTAATTAAATTAATCACAAATACCTTAAACTCAAGACCTACGCAAATTGAATGCATAATTAGTTAATAATACTAAATAACTAAGAAATATCTGACATTTATTTATCAATGCAAAGAAACGAGAATACACACAAAACACCAAATTATGGTTCATATTATAAACAATTATCATGTTTAATTCTATGGGGTAAAAAAGTCAAACTTGTTTAAAATTATTGTATTAAATAAACAGGGTTTGAACATATATAAGAAAGTGCCAATATCACTTGAATATTGAGACAATGAGATTATCAACAATGATAATCTAATTTTATTTGATATACATAAGTGAGATCAGATCGTCTTACACTACATAAATTTTTTTAATTTTATTCTACTAATTTATAATCATTGGATGAGTGTAAATTAATGGTTGAGATTAAAAATTCATGTTTAAATTTTTAAGGGGGGAAAGAGAGAAATATGTAATATCAGCCAGTACTAAAATATCCCATAGCTTGATTAAGGGTTTCACATAAAAATTTGGTAAAGACATTTATTTTTATTTTTAAATCTTTCAGGTCGGTTTTACGAATCAACCTTATAAGGAGAAGAAAAAGAAGGATGATCACACTCATTTAGTTTCTCATTATACTCGCACCAAAATCAAAGATCACAATCAATTATATGATTATATATGTACTGGTAAAAGTAAGGGGAAAAAATAAAGCACGATCAAGCCATAAACTTGTAATTTGCTGTAAAGGGCATACACTAGCTAGTTGAACCATGCGTATGTTCTTCACTGTGGTGTACTACTTGATGTGATCCGGTGGCCGGAGATTCCGGAACGTTTGTTCCGAGAATCGGCCTATACGCGTTCAGTGCTGCGAGCATGCCTAGATGAGTGTCGGTAACTGAACTGCCGTGACCCATTCTCGAACCCGAAGCGAAATTCATAAAATGCACCTCGCTAGACATGGTGCTCCTATACGTATTGGTATTATTAGTTGAAGGCAATGTCCACAAAGGATCAGCAGCGCCACTCCCGCTGATGACATGATTGCTAGAATTTGCCACCGGCCAAAACGTCGTGGGGATCGGATTTTGACTTGCCGGAATCAAACCCGTTGTCGGTTGAATGAAGTAGTTCCCGAGTTGATTTTGCGACAACTCTTGGTGCTCGGGCCTGTTCTTCTTCCTCGAACTAGTATCCTCCGCCGCGGCAGCGTCACTCGACTCTTGTTTCCCTTCCAAGAAAGCATTCACATTCGGAAAGTTCAACGAATCCTCCGACGATAAAGCGACGGCCGGAAACAACATCCGCCGTTGTAGCTGAGAAGACGAGTCGTCAACCCCATTCTTCAATTGTTGTTGTTGTGCGGTGAAATTCGGGTTTAAATAAGCGTTCCTCGAGTGCGAAGCGGACAGACTGGAGCCTGAACTTCTGAGAGAGACATTAAGGGACGTAAAATTTGCAGGAATAGTACCTGTTCCGGTGGCGGCAATAACAGCAGGCTCAGCTTGTTGAAGCAACCATTGAATGGTTTCACCATCAGATTTGTGGCCGAGCTCTCTCGTCAACTGGAAAACCCTTGCGGCACACGCTGCGGGCATCCGGATGCGACGCCCTCGGCCTTCCACCTTGGTGTGGCGGTCCTTGGTAGAGCTCCGCTTAGGTGGAGCTTTCTTGGGCGGCAGCTCCGGGTTGGAACAAGGTGGCTGTTGTTGTTCTTCCTTTTCCAGAAGCTGTAGGGGGAATTTTGACGTTGGGATCCCGTTTTCACCTTCCATGACCGTTTGTTTTCGGATCCCAAAACACTTTTATTCCTCCATGATCGACCTGTTCTCGTTTTCTCTCTGCGAAGAGAGGTTGAAGAATATAAGGGAAGAATCCAAGCTTTTTAAGCTGCAGATTCATACAACAATTGAAAGGTGAATTATTATAAGGGAATGCAATGATTTTTTTATTTCGGGAGATTGAAAATATTTTGATTCTTCGAGGATCTCTTTGTAATTTGACTAATGTCCATGTTTTGTAGCTTCTTTATAGGAACAAAATCTGTCGGTCTCTTTTTAGGGTCACCTACCAATAATTTTATGCCACTTGTATTAGTAATTTATTTTAATTATTTTATTAATTATTTTTATTTTATTAATAATACATGTGGCATAAAATTATTAATAAGTCGTATAAAAGTACAGAATAAACAGAAAAGTTCTATCGGATTTTAGGGGAAAACATTTTACGCGAAAGAAATTGTATGGTTAAAGTACATAAGTACGCACTAAACTATGAAAAATATAATTTTGGTCATTGACCTTTAAAAAATGATAGTTATGAAATTTATCAAATTATAACAAAATCATTAAATTATTGAATTGTTATATTATTTTATTACATCCAATGACCATTTTGTAACATGTTGATTAATTTAATAATATTTTGTAATTTTGAAATAGTAATAACCAAATTGATTTTTTTTTCATAGTTTAGTGATTACTTGTGTACTTTTACCGAAATTATACTTTCTAAATAATTGTTTTTTAATACATAGGTCAACGTAAAAAATACACGACCCTTCATATTTAAACTATAAAATCTAAATCGATAATCCTATAACCTCAAATCTTAAACCATTGAATATTAAACCCATAAACTCTAAAATAAACATGATCGTATAAAATTTAGTTTACGTTACTTGTGTATCAATTTTTTTTCTTCTAAAACAATTTTTATGAGCGAAGTGATATAAAATTTATATACAAATCTTATTAAATATATGTTTGATTCTTAGTTGTTTTATTAAAAAATAATATAAAAACTAAAAAAAGTATGCAAACATAAAAAATGATGTTATGATATTATTAATTTTTAATTTAAATTGGGAGTAATTTAGTAAGTTTCAACTAAATTGATGTTTAGTTAGCCTATGGCAGTAAATTCAATTGGAACTCTAATTATAGTATAAATATATGAGATAACACAACCACAAATATGTTGATTTAATGAGATGAATTATTAAATCACTCAAATAAATTCAGAAATTCAAATCATGGTGGCCTGAATGAAAGAAATTGAGTTGGGATCGTCACTTACATAATAAACTTTTTTAGTAAATGATTCGAATTAATTAATCAATAAGTTGAATATAAATAGTTATAAAAAAGAAAAAATAAAAAACTTTTGGTCAATGAAGTTGATAACTTTTTCCATCATGGCCCTTTAATATTTTTTTATCCACTGATATTTATTGAACATTTCCCACTGATATTAATATAATAATATCTAAAATTAAAATTGTGTTTTGATTATTTTAATAATGTGATACTCTATATAATATTATATTATCACATCATAAACAGACTAAAAAAATTAATCTATCAAGTCCATGAATTAAAATAAAAAATAAAGGGAAATTTTCAAGTTTGAGAATTAAAAATTATTTAATCCTCATATTTTTAGTATATAATTAAATCTCAATTTAATAAAAAATTTGTGACCGAATTCAGAGAATGTTGTAAATAGAAAAAGGAAAATATTGGCAACAGTGGCCCTCCCTTGATTCGGAGTCCACGTGTGCCGCTGTTTACCATTCAGTCCAACTGAAAGCTAACTCAATCATTGCATTTTACCTTTGTTCTTAATTTAAAAAATAAAGACGAAACCCACCCATAAAAAAGATACGAGATTTTTTAAATAAAATTAAATATTTAAATTATAATATTATAAATGAAGAAAAATGAGTTAAGAGAATTATTTTATATTGAATTTCTGTAAAAACCCGAATTAATAGGCTAATAAGTGGTTAAACAAAAAAAAATACTCCATTGCCTATGTGTTGAGACCATGAAAAGCATATTCTTGATTTCATCTGACTAAATAATAAACCATTCTAATAGTGTCAATAAGATCACTTAATAATATCAAACGACCTTAGAAAAATCGGATCGATGGTCGAACATGTCATATCAACAATTTTCAATTCATTTGATTCGATTGATTTAATATGTTCAATTATCTAATTTTATAATCATCGAATGAAAATCAGAAAAGTAATAAAAATAGATTATCATCTTATACACAGGCGGAGAAATTTTTTTGTTTCTACAATAGCTTTAGTTTTAGGGTTTAGGGTTTAGAGTTTAAGGGTTTAAGGTTAGGTTTTAGGGTAATATGGGTAGGGATTTAAGTTTTAACCTGTAAACCTTAAATTTTAACTTTAAACCTAAAATTTTATCAACAGCCCCTAAATTCAAAAGTACTACACTTAAACCCCTAAACTTTAAATCCTAAACATAGTCTCTAACCCCTAAAACTAAGGCGTTTGTATAAAAAAAGTTTCCATAGAATAAATATCCATAAAAAATTTCAAATATTGGTGCTATTGGTTGAATCTAGTTTTTTTTTTTTTTTTAAATCCCAAGACCCAAAAGAGCTTAATATAATTATAATGTTTTGGGAGGGGCTAAAAGGACAACTTCCTCGTTTAATTAAAGGAGGCCAAAGCCCCTCCCTACTTCTGGCTACATTCATGTATACAATGTGGTTGATGAAAATCAAAGGTGATTCGTATTGTGGTGTTCAAGCCTCAAGGTTGTCAATTTGGATATTTTGGTTTTTTACAGAACTGAAAAGTTTAAAAAATAACACAAGTTTACTGTAATTGTGTAGTTATATGGCATTCGGAAACTTTGTAATCTTATTGCATTATGAATATTTCATTTTTGTTTTGTGGTAAAGTTATAGAGACCCAAGTGAAAGAAAATTTAAATTGTAGAGATTAAAATGAAAATTTTCAAAATGCAGAAAATTCATGTATTGAATCTTTGTGAATAATGTTATATACATATAGAACAATCAAAGTTTTAACCGCCAACAAGTTAAAAATGATCGAAGTCAATGAGTTAAAATTTTTGATAAAAACTGAAAATTCCAAAATTGAAGATCGGAATGATGTTTTTTTTAGGATGAACACGGTGTCAAGGCGATTATACTTCCTTGCCAACATGTTAATTTCGAAAAGTTACGTGAAAAAAAAATCGTCTCAATTGGACATCCGAGCACAAAATTATAATCTTTCAAATTTATGGACTCACCTTATAGTTGAAAAATCAAATACTAATACATTAATTTTCATTTCAGTCATTATAATTTTATTTTATTTTTACATTTTAATCTCAGTTGTAAAAAAAATACTCAAAGCAAATATAACTCTAAGGTAATGTAAAAAATGATTATTTTCTAAAATTAATATGAATTGTTTTTAATTTTTTTAAACAAGGATCTTTTCCCTAAACAAACTTCTGCGCCTCTTTAACTACTTATATAGAGAGGGTAATGATTTACTTAAAATGTAAAATTATGAGTTTTACATGTTTGTTAAAATGTTGGATTGATGAAATGGATGACTGATATTAACTCTTTATTTTTAAGTGATAATCTTTTATATCTTACTATTCATCTCATCTATTTACAGGGACGAAGTTAAGATTGAATCATGAGAGGACAAGATGTTTAACTATAAAATAATCGAGATCTTAAAAACTAATTAAACCATAAATAATTAAAGAATGTAAGATTTAATTTTATTAATTTTAAAATTAAAAATCTTAAAAACATCATTAATAATGTCCGTTACCATTCAATTTACTCATTAAACAATCAAAAAAACGTATAAAACCTAAAAACTATTATCCTATCTAAACATATACAGAAAGAGTGTGTGTGAATAAGGAAGGGTATAAATGTTTGGAAAAATCACGTCACGTGGCTTGCCAATCTTTGACTGTGACGCTGATGGCTTACCCTCCATTTCTGCTCCTTTGTAATTAATTATTCATACTAATTTGTCGGAATGTTGGATGTTACCGCGCTGAAAAAAATAACAGCCTTCTCTTTTACTTTTTACTTTTGATCTCTTTCAAACTTACAAATTCCAATCCAACACTCCATCCATTAACCAATCCTTCTAAGCTTATTCCAAATATATCCTACTATCAGAATTCGAGTATTAAATACTTAAATTCGATACATTTTTTACGAATAAATTAAATTAATTATTTGATACGAATTTAAAAACAAAAAAATACTCTTTTAGTCTACTTTTTAATAAGACAATGAATTATTCAAGTTTAAGTTGACTCTCAACTTAATGCAATTAAAGAAAACTTTAACGTTGGCAAAAAGAAATCAACTCAATTTAAAAGGTCGGTCCAACTGAGAAAAATATATAAAACGTGACATGAAATTCATTGGACGTGGTTGAAAGAATTCAGCATTTGGTGTCAAGTTCTTTGACTATGGCATTATTGAAGAAATAAAAATTCACCCATTTCACACTACTACGTCGGTATCTTTTCCTGCCTCTCTTGTTTGTTTGTTTGTTATTTTTCTTTCTTAAGGTTTGAAATCCTTAAAACTTACTTGTTAAGTACTTTTATAGTTTCTTTTTTTTTTTCAAACTTTGCAATCGTTTATACACAGTTGTGAACTCAACTTTTACTTGTTAGTCTTCTGTTCTAATATGATTTTTATGTATCTTTCGTGTTTGTTTTATAATTCATATTTAGGAATTGTAATTATTTTATTAATAATGTTTTTTTCTAAGTTCGAATATGAGCTCTCTTTTAATATAAAAGTTACCACATTAAAAATGGCCATGTTTTTTAAAGTTTGTTGATGGAGTTTTTCTTTTGTCCTTCCTATTTTCAAGGTTTTGCCCTGATAAATTCAGAACGTCCCTCGTCGCACACTTAATTTTGGTGGGTAAATCTCTCAACGGGGATTTCTGCATACACAACACATCGAACTTGAAACTTGTTTAAACGAAACCAAGCTGCTTACTAATTGAATCAACCCCCGTTGGTGTTGACGGAGTTTTTGACTATTCTAAAGTTCATTATTTGGTCAATTAGTTGTTGAATCGGTTAATAGTTAAAGATTTTTTTAATTTGACCATCGGTTAATAATTAAAGATTTTTTTAAAATTTTGATCATCAGTTAATTCGTGTTCAAAATCGGTTTATTAATCAAAATATTAAATATTTAATAGTCTATATATATAGATATATATTTCAAGCCTACAATCACTAAGATATTAACAGACCCAACTAATTTTTAATTCAAATATAAAAACACTCAAATTGTTTTTGGTATAACTAAAACAAAAACAAAAACTCTAAAATTTATAACAAAATTCTATTAATTCAAAAACAATTTAAGTTAAGAAAATGTTATTCGATCGATGACTAAATTAATAATAAAATAACAGTCCTAGCCGTTTATAGGAAGGTCCTTCTCCGGTCTCATTGGCAAAGTTGTTGGAGTTTTTCCATAAATAT
This sequence comes from Hibiscus mutabilis, assembly GCA_019671005.1. Taxonomy (NCBI): domain Eukaryota; kingdom Viridiplantae; phylum Streptophyta; class Magnoliopsida; order Malvales; family Malvaceae; genus Hibiscus; species Hibiscus mutabilis. Next base: position 39,092,704 of record CM033749.1, read on the forward strand.
TGCGTCTGTTTTTCTTTCCTCCAAAATATAACATCAGCCATTTTATTTTTCAAACTATTGCATTTGAACAGTGAACATGAAGATGATTTCAAAAGTGTTTGACTTTAAACAGTAAATAAAATTAAATTGAATAAAATATTAAAGTCAGAACTAAGAGGGTCAGACTTTGAACAGTAATTTTATAAAAAACATGCTGAAAATTATCAAATTATTGTTCAAAGTCGGACCCTGTTGACCCTGACGTTAATATTTTATTCAATTTAATTCATTTACTATTTAAAGTCGAATCTTTTTAAAATCATTTTCACATTCACTATTTAAAATACAATAATCTGAGAAATAAAATAGTTGATGCTATATTTAAAAAAATAAATTAAAACACCGTATTTATGAAAAAATTCCAAAGTTGGTGGGTGGGCTGACACTGCCGCGTCACTCACGATAGTTGGAGTCTTCAGTCTTCTGACAATGAAGGGATGACGTAATCTACATCCAACTGCTGCTACGTGGCAGTGTTGAGGTGGTTGTCCCTCCACCTATCCTAGTTTTTCCCTCCAAAACCCTAGGGCTCATGTCCACAGCTCTAACGACAATTATTATTATTATTGTTACTGTAAAATTTTAACTCCCGCCACTTCAAGTCATATATTTAATAAAAATTATAATATTAGTAGTGTTTTAATTTTGTCTGTTAAAATAAAAACTTACACTATTAATATATTAAATAATTGTTTTTTTTAAATATAACTTAAATCAATTAATTAAATAATTATGATATATAAATATTTCAAGTTGGAGTGCGTCATATCATACATGACTTTCAACCGCTATTTTATTTTGGTTTAACTATAAAACAAGTGTTTAAATTATTATTTTTTTAAATTTTTAAAATTTTTTAGTTAAAATAAATATCTAAATTTTATTTCATTACCATTTAAAAAAAAATTTGGACACCTAAAAAATAAAATAAAAAATATGTAATTTAAGCACTTATTTTTTAATTTTTTTAATGATCATTACCTGAAAATAGTCATGGAATAAACTTCAAACACGTATTTTGATCAAAAAACACTTGAAGTACGTAAAACAAAAAATATATAATTGAAACATTTATTTTATAATTAAGCCTTTATGTTTTGTTTGTATCATTGGGCTGGGCTGGGTTGATAGTCCTAGGGTTAGTTATGTCTTTATAATCAAAGAACTTGGGTCAAATTGTGAATTTTATCCTTTAATTTTATAAAGTTTAGTCCCTCCACTTTATTTTTTCAGGATTTTGTCCTTGTTTAAAAAAGAAAGAAAAGATAATCCAATTGAGTACCACTGTTAAACTGTTGACTTGGAAATAAGTTATGTAGGCAGAAAATCCTTACTGAGAAACTCACCCACCAAAGTCAGGTGTACAACGCGGGTTGATTCAAATTAGTCAGGGCGAAACCCTGAAAACTTGAAGGACAACAAAAAAAATAAAGATCCATAGTTCAACGATTTAAATTCATATATTTACCGACAACTAAATTATATTTTCATTTTTTTCGTAAAGAACATAGACTATATACTGAAAAAATTGGAGTAAAGAGACTAATCAATTTTCATAGAGGAATGAAAATAAAATCAAATAAAAAAGTTTATTTCTCTTAGGGTGAGAACACATTTCATCCAATGGTAGGATGCCAATACCTTTTCAAACAAGGTTTTCTTTAAGGAAAGATTTCAGCATGCAACAAAGAGTTTACTAATAGACACATAAAATTAACACCATACTTGGTTTGTGATGTTGACTTCACCCGACCCGACTCGATCGATGAATTCTTTTTAAAAATAATAAGAAATATATATAGTTTTTGTTACTTATGGTAAGGGGATTAAAAGAAACCTTTACATTATAAGTCGTTATCAAATGAATTATTGTTATCATCATCATCTAGTCTAGATTTTGGGTACCATTTGATGGGAATTGTCCACCTAACATAACTCTACGTTAATGCTCTACATTCATCATCACATGTTTGAAAACATCTTACAATCATATAATATACCTAATTATATATACAAAACAATAATATCAATAATGCAATGGTTCCCACTAAATATCAAATATTGGGGATTTTATGTGACGAGTCGTTTCATAGACACTATCATATACTTAGGCAAATCAGTTCAATTATTTGGGGTTTTGGAAGATAGTTCGACGATCAGAATCCGAGTCTTGCATCACTCGTCTGTTTGAACCAAAATATATATTCGATACGAATATAAACCCTAGATCGATATGTATGTCAAATCATTAAGAATAAATACTAGATTTGCGGAAGCGTACCTGAATCCATTGATGGAGATTTTTCAGAGGGTTTGATCTTCCAAGATGATAGATTACCCCTTAGCACACAACTCTCAGACGGGGAAAAGAGATATGCAAGTTAACCTAGATCTCGGGGACCACTACCCTTTATATAAACTGAATTAAAACAGTTTATTAATATTTACAACTCTGCCCCTCATTGAGTTATAAATCTAACTTATGGTATCTACACTTTTAATTCCATGACAATTCAGTACATATAACACGTGTAACATAATTGGTCACTTAATTACGTGTTAAACTTTATAATAGCAACGTACATTATACATATGTGCCCACTATTATTGAATTTTAATCCAACAATCTCCCACTTGGGCAACATATGTTACCCGACAAATGTACGACCTTATGAGCTCAAAAATTTGCTATCATGTAATAGGTATTCTATAACAATCTCGTCCATCAATTATATCCATATAGGATCAAAGCGGTCTTTGCCATATCAATCATATTTGGACCCATCAATGGTCACGTATATAAACATAATCAAATGACATAGATCAATCATGGATGCGTAGCATGGAAATTACATGTAAATGTGAACCGAACATGCCTATTTCAATCGGGTCCTTTTTAAACATAAGTGAGGTCCTTATCCAAATAAGAAAAGAGTGGATTAATCAATACTTTATTTACGATCAGAAAATAACCAAATACATAAATGTCGAAAATAAACATAAACATAAAGTGAACAAATAACAAACTCCCACTCAAACAATAATATCCTTAAATGATGTAACACCCATATGAGCGGTGTGTGCTCATGAAAGACCTTGGGTGGTAAACCTTTTGTGAGCGGATCCGCTATCATAGAGTTTGTCCCAATGTGTTCTATGGATATTTGTCCACTTTGCACTCTTTCTTTCACAACTAGGAACTTTATGTCAATGTGCTTTGACTTAGACGAGCTCCTATTGTTGTTGGAATGCAACACTTTGTTGATTTATTGTCACAAAATAATTTAAGTGGTCTTTCTATATTCTCCAAAATACGCAGCATTGATGACAAAAATTCGCAGCCATATTCCATGATTAGATGCCTCGTAGCATGCTACAAACTCTGCTGCCATAGTGGAAGAAGCTACAAGTGTCTGTTTGACACTTTTCCAGATATAGCTCCACCGGCTAACAGATAAATATAGCCTGATGTAGATTTTACGCTATCTTGGCACCCAAAGACAAAATCAGAATCCGTATACCCTACGACCTCCAAATGATCTGATTTCTGTATGTGAGCATATAATCTTTTGTTCTCTAAAGATACCTCATAACCTCTTGGTCGCTTTCCAATGGTCCATACCAGGTTGCTTGAGTATCCGCCTAACATCCCAACAATGTACGCAATATCCGGACGCGTACATATACCGAGCATACATTAGACTCCCAATAGCTGATTTATAAGGAATCTTATGCATTTCTTGAATTTCAAGATTACTTTTAGGGCATTGGGCAAGACAAAACTTGTCTCCTTTAGTAGTGAGGGTGTCTATTGGTTTACTATTTTGCATGCCAAACCTTTTAAGTACTTTATCGATATAGTTCTTTTGTGACAATCCAAGAATACCCGAGATCGATCTCGATATATCCGAATTCCTAAAACAAAAAGCGTCCCCAAGATCTTTCATTTCAAAATGCTTAGATAGAAATCTCTTGGTTTCGTGCAAAGTAAGCCTATATCATTCGTGGCAAGCAAAATGTCATCGACATATAAAACCAAAAATATGTACTTACTCCCACTAAACTTGTGATACACGCAATCATCAACAATATTCATCTCCAAACCGAACGAGACAATTACTTGATGAAATTTGTGATACCATTGACGAGAAGCTTGTTTGAGTCCATAGATGGATTTTGTTAATTTGCAAACTATATTCTTTGGGTCTCCCGACTCAAAGTTTTCTGGTTGCACCATATAAATTGTTTCTTCAATTTCTCCATTGAGAAACACAGTCTTAACATCCATCTGATGTAACTCAAGATCAAAATGAGCTACAAGTGCCATGATTGTCCTAAATGAGTCTTTCGATGAAACGTGTGAAAGTCTCGAAAAGTCAATGCCTTCTTTTTTTGAGTATAACCTTTAGCTACAAGACGTGCTTTATACCTCTCCACATTACCATTTGTATTCCTCTTGGTTTTAAAAATCCATTTACAACCAATTGGTTTTGCACCTTTAGGTAATGGGACAAGTTTCCAAACTTTATTGTCTTGCATGGATTTATACTCTTCTTGCATGGCATCAATCCACTTTTGAGAGTTAATACTTTGCATGGCTGATGAAAGTTGATCGGATCATCTTCCATCATTCCATTATCATCCTCATTTTCTGGAGAAATACAATATAATCATCCGAATAGCATTTCTCCTTTCTCTCGTGGATCTCCTTAATGACACTTGTTCTTGAGGTTCTTTGAGTTTGCTCTTTCCGAACAATTACCTCATCCCTGAATAAGAGGGAGCTGTTCGACATTGTCTTGTTGAGGTTCGGATTCACTTCTTGATTGATGATCGGTATAGAAACTTGAACATCATCAAAAGTGATAGTAGGAACCGAGTTAAAACTCAATTCCTCCTCAAAGACAATGTCTCTTACCTTATTTCTCCCTCCAAACTCAACATCCTCAAAAAATATTGCAATTCTCGTCTCAAAAATATTCTTAATTATGGGATCATAAAATTTATAGCCCCATAGATCGCGCTCGAATAACCAATAAAGTAGTTGCTTCTTGTTTTGGAGTCCAATTTCTTTTCAAGTGGCCTATAAGGCCTTGCCTCATTGGACATCCCCAAATGTGAAAATGCTTTAGAGTGGGCTTTCTACCCACCCAAAGCTCATAAGGTGTCTTTTCATTTTGCTTTTAGTGGGAACTCTATTGGAAATAATGTACTTCTTTGTCTTTAATGCTTCTCCCCAGAGTGACTCGGGTAAGGTAGAATGAGCAATCATACTTCTTACCATATCTTTAAGAGTCCTATTACGTCTCTCAAAGAACACCATTCATACTAGGTGATCCGGCATGGTGTACTATGGGACAATACCACATTCCTCTAGGAACTTTGCAAATGGTCCCGAACGTTGTTCACCCGATCCATCATATCTACCATAGTACTCACCACCACGATCGATCGAACCTTTTTAATCCTTTTGTTGAGTTGATTCTCAACTTCGACTTTATAGGATTTGAACACGCCCAAAGACTGAGATTTTTCATGAATGAGATATAGGTACCCATAACGTGAGTAATCGTCTATGAATGTTATGAAATATTGTTGACCATTCCAAGATGCCGTAGGGAATGACCCACAAATATCAGTATGAATTAATTCTAAGACGTCTGTAGAACGATTGGCACCTAATCTCTTAGTTTTGGTCTGCTTTCCCTTGATGCAATCAACACAAACATTAAAGTCTGTGAAGTCAAGGGACTCTAAAATACCATTAGGCACAAGACGCTCAATCCTACACTTTGATATATGACCTAAGCGTTTATGTCATAATGATGCTGAATTTTCTTTATTTAATTTTTGCTTAGTACCACGTGATTCCACATGCAAGGTTTTATTATAGGATGCAATTGTATCTAACAAATAAAGGTTGTCATAAGCATTTAAATAACCAGTTCCAACAATACTTGAATTTAAAGACAAAGTAAACTGATTGTTTCCAAATGAACAATAATAACCAAATTTGTCCAACAAAGAAACTGAAACTAAATTCCGCCTAAAAGATGGAACAACAAAAGTGTCTTTCAAATCCAAATAAAAACCAGTTCCTAATAACAACCTAAAATGCCCAATTGCTTCCACTTCCACCGATTTTCCATCGCCCCACAAAGATGTTTCTTTCACCATCACTTGGCTTTTGGTAGCTCAGGCAACCCCGCATAGAAACACTTATGTGAGTAGTAGCACAGAATCTAACCACCAAGTGTTTCTAGGCATCAAGCTAAATTAACCTCGTAATGACCAAAGTAAGATTCATACCTTTCTTTGCACGCCATGCGTGATATTTGGTACAATCTTTCTTCATGTGTCCAGGCTTGTCACAAAAGAAACAATTATTTGGAACATTCTCTTGTTTCTTTTGAGTGGACCTTAGCAGCCTTCATTTCGATATTTCCTTTTCTTGCCCTTGTCTTTAGAGGCACTAGACAAATGAGCACTTCAGTTTTCTCACGCTTCAACCTTTCTTCCTCTTGAACACAATGAGAAATGAGCTCATTTAGAGTCCACTTCTCCCTTTGATAGTTATAACTAATTTTAAATTGATTAAAAGTATGCAGAAGCGATACTAAAACCATAAGGGACGAGTAAATCATCGAAAACTCGATCTTAAGTGCCTTAAGTTTTGAAGCAATATGAGACATTTCCATAATGTACTCCCTTGTATTTCCTTGACCCTTGTACTTCATGGACATCAAAGAATTGAAGTGATGTCATCTCAACCTTATCGTTTTTAACAAAACGTTGCTCAATATTGTCAAGGAAATCCTTAGCTTTGAATAATTTCTTGATTCTCGACCCCTAAAGGTTTCCGAATGCTGTGTTTCATGATCATCGGACTCATGCGATTAGAACGTTCCCACCTCTCAAAATCCCTTTTTGCATCGGGTGCTTACCGCAGATGAGAGAGAGGTGCAGTTGTTCTTCCCTTAACGCAAGGTCTATGTCCATACACCAAGCACTATCAATAAGTGCCTTTTCCATTCCTTGAAATTCGTCCCATTAAGCATGGGTATTGAATTGACATTAGCAGATATTGTGGCAGCGAGAAGAACTAGCTGAATATAGAACAAAAGAATAATAAATAAATAAATATGCTCACACCAATAATTCATAAGTAAACAAATAAGTTCAAAATAATGACTAATTCCCCTCAAGATACCAAACACAACATTAATATCAAGTCTTTGGACAGTAATATTAATCGTAAGCGGTACTCTCGTTGTAGCAATCAAACATTGACAATAAACTATGTTGAACAACAAGGTTAATCTTTGGACTAACATATTGCACACATAAATTACCTTATAATTGTCACACATTTATCACCACAGGTGTTATTTGAAATTCGGCCAAATATTAATTTTCTTTTGGGCCAATTAATAAACGCATGAATTACAAAAACACAAACATCTTGATATTTTAAATAAGTTAATCTACGTAAGCGGCCACTTTGGTGACATTGTGTTTCAATTAACCCACTAAAATATTAGACATAGCCAAAACATTAATTTATCTGTTTCCAAAGATTTATCTTTATACGATGATCAAAACTAAAATTTTGATTCAATCGAATTGAAAATATATTTTAAATAAAATATATATTTCATAACTTGAGTTATTTTATGCGTTTGCTAAACGAGCAAAAACAATATAACATTTAAAGGCAAATTCATATACCGAGAATCTTAATAATAATAACAATATATGCAAAATTGAAATTCAAAAAAATGAATAACTTAAATTATATAAATAGCACATAAACATAATTCCCTTGAATTTTTAAACCGTCAGATTTCATTATATAACCCTAAATTCAATCGAAATTAGATACGTAAGGTTAGGGCTATTGGAGATGAAGGTTGCCGCAAAGTAAATGTAATCAAGAAAACAAAATTTTGGTTGGCTTTCGATAATGCAACCCACAAAAAGAAAACCTCAATTTCCAATCCGAATCCATTTATGCGACCAACGAAAAACTCAACAAATTAACCTAATGATCGTAGATTACAGATGGGAAAAAATAGCGATGAAAGATTAATAACCAAAAAATATATGATCTTAATAATTCGACATAACCTGTCTCTGATGCCACTTGTTTGAACCAAAATATATATTCGATACGAATATAAACCCTAGATCGATATGTATGTCAAATCATTAAGAATAAATACTAGATTTTTGAAGCGTGCATGAATCCATTGATGGAGATTTTTGAGAGGGTTTGATCTTCCAAGATGATAGATTACCCTTAGCACACAACTCGAGGACGGGGAAAAGAGATATGCAAGTTAACCTAGATCTCGGGGACCACTACCCTTTATATAAACTGAATTAAAACAGTTTATTAATATTTACAACTCTGCCCCTCATTGAGTTATAAATCTAACTTATGGTATCTACACTTTTAATTCCATGACAATTCAGTACCTATAACACGTGTAACATAATTGGTCACTTAATTACGTGTTAAACTTTATAATAGCAACGTACATTATACATATGTGCCCACTATTATTGAATTTTAATCCAACATCGTCCCCTAAAAAATAATGATGCAAAAGCTCGAATCGGATTATCAATATCCGACGCATTAAAGGGGGGGAAATCATTCTAGAACACAAATAAAATCAATTGGTTTCATAAATTGATCAGGCAGAAGAATCCATTGTAGTGATATAGGCATCTATTGAGAACACAAATATGTCTATTTCAGTTAAACAAGCAAATAGTTTTGTTTTCTGAATATGGTTTTTCAGCTCTTCAATCCGCATTTTTATTGTCAACATCTCATCAAAATTTCCGAGACCTAAAAATTAGAAGCTATGAATCCGAGATGAGTATAGACTTCTGTATGCCTGTGAATGTCTTAACATCTTTCCCCCACAACCTGCTCGTTAAAGATAAAAGGACAGGGTCATCTACATAATCCTAATTGACATATAAGAAGAAAGTAGAATACCCATTGGCTCGACTAAATACATATAGGAATAATGAAACAAGTGAGTGAATGTTTTTACCCAATTCTTTCGACTGAAAATACATATAGGAAGAAAGTAGAATAGTCATCGGTTTCAAATATGAAGTACTTTGATCCAAATGGAAGTTTGTTGTGTTGGATTTTGATGGCCATCTCAAAGAACATCATGCATCTAAACACGTAGAAAGAACGTATTTATACTAGTAGAAAGTAAACTTACCAGCAGTCGATGCCAACAGCATTGGCTCCCACCTTATCTGCCTTTAGATCATCCCCCACATGTACCACCTTGTCAACCTCCATATCAATTTGATCTACAACAATTGCGAATATCTTTTGAGGAACGGTTCGATGAGTGTTTCATCTTCCTTTTTGGTGGCTTTGGATTATTGATAAAAATTTGTCCTATATGGTTATTACTTCCAATACTCCAAAATCGTAGATCTTTGCTCATGAAAAAGTATAAAACAGTGAATGCATCCTTAATTCCGCATCACATGGAACATGCAAATACATTGATAGTGGAACATATGGCATCTCGTTATTTAAGCAGAAGGCAGCAGAACAACACAATATACAACGGCCGTCATTCTCGTTTTTTAAGCAAAGACAATATGTTACATAAATTGATAACCAAACTAGCCATGGAGATTGAAAATTTAGCCAAGCAGGGCATGTTAGTAAAACTATTAAGTTTCTGGTAACAGTTAAACGGATTATGTACCAATGAGTAAGATATACACTGATACTTAATACAAACCTAAAGCAGCTTTAAATATCCTTGCATCAGATTTTTCATAACCAACCTCCGAAGATATAATTACGGCATCAAACCTGAAAAATAAACTAAAAATGGGTTACAAATCAAATGTAAAGATGACTGTATGAATGGCTTGAATGGTTGAAACCCATGCCATTTTTCTCCTTTCAGGCATCTAACACGAAAGTAGAAGTGGAAAAAAACAAGATAGATGTATGGAACGGAATGTTTGTATTAACCATCACAAGCTCAGAATAGAGGAAGTAAACAAGAGAAACAATGAATCCATGTGAAGTATAACAAAAGATGTATCCCAAGTTTTAAGGGTACAAAGAAATGATTGATGTTAATTAAGGGGGGAAACGGAAGAAAAAAAATGTAAGCAGCATCATGAATAGTCGATACATTAAAAAATGTTTTTGATGTTAAGAACTCTGGGCAACAGCATTGACAAAGAACTTGATACTTACAATTCTATGACATTGAGTTCCATCAATCCCTTCCTCAATCGGGTGTCAAAATTGGACACAACAGCCGCTTTAACTGTACCATCACTCACCACATGAGAAATAAATCGGAGGGGAAAATATCTATTCCGACCAATTTGTATTACCATTATTGGTTGCAAAAGAAAAAGAAGAGGAATACATGATGAATATGACCTCCAGCATTTTTCAGAAGGAATATTGTTTCTGAAGCTCCATCCGGAAGACGCCATGCATAACCATTGCCATAATGCTGAAAAAAGCAGTCGCTAATTACTTCGGACTTAACATAAAACGATCTGCTGGTCTAATTACTCGCATTTGAGACGGTCACTGAGTAGCAGCCACTTAAGTTCTTCAAATTCTATTCCTTACTACAGTAGTACTTCAGGAACATGAAAATGGAAAAAGGAAAAGTTAAGTCCCTAAAGATTACCTCATAGACTTCCTCAAAGTAATCATCATCGGAACAACCAGTGGCTTCAGGAACATGACGGAGCTTATCAGGACAGGGGGCAGCGAAAGCTCTCTTAAATCCTTGCTTTATTTCAGTTGAATTCAATTTCAGACCTGAAAGAGGGGAAATTTTTGTCAAAATGAATAAAACTAAACACTAGAATACCATAATTTCATGAGTTAAATCAAGAAACAAGGAAAACCCAGATTGAAAAGTCTATAAAATCTTTAAGTAACAACAATAATAACGATAAATGGATAGATAAAAAAAAAGTGACCGTATTTAGCTCCAATGGAAGCGTAAGTCTCGTGTACAGGCTTGGACAATTGCAAGAGAGTGCCGGCGGCGTCCAACATCAGTCCATCGTATGCTCTTTTACCCGAATTTATAACTGCAAATGAGTCCAAATTAAGAAATTCAAAGGAAAAAAAAGGGTTGTTCTTTTATGGTTTTGGATTATTTAAGAAGAAAAGGAAAGGGAATAAAAGTATAACCAGAGTGAGTGAACATGGAGGAGCGACGAAGGGAGTTGAGTGATGGGAAAAGACCCTTGCTATGCCAAGCTTCCATTTTCAGAACTCGATTGCTCTGCTTTCTTAGGCGATCCTTGCCTCCAATTGTTTTCTTTCACGCCAAAAAAGTGTCGGGGGTCAAAATGCATATCAAGTCCAAAGTCAGGGGCCAAAAGGCACATTAACCCTAGTATAAATATAGATATAGATTAAAATCTCGAACGAAGTCGTTTTAGTCATCTTCAAGTTCTACTCTATATTTACTTATCAGCAAAAGTCAGGTAAAGAAATCATTTTTGGGTCATTTCATTTCCACCCAACAAAATCCCATTTCATTCCCATCTTTAGTTTATCCTACACACAAGTTTCTGCATTTTTCTAAGCTCAGTTGAAGAAGGCTGCTGTCTGAGGATGGCTTTCGAAACACGCTGATACCGATACCCATACCGTGCTTCCATCCTTGTCTTGGCTGCTAAGATGGTTGAAATGGGGATATGATTAAAATAGCTATGGATTTGTTAGATAAACCAGGCTCTAGTGTTACACGGCTGCTGGTTATGCACATTATAATAAATATAACCTTAGCCTAATGTTTAAAAATCATAATCTAATGATAAGAAATATATATATATATATCAAATTCCAATATTGAACTAATGCTCAAATAAAAACTAATATCCAGTTGTCTAGTGGGACGAGACATTAGATTTTTTAAGTAAGTTAAGAGTTTGAATTCTGATACTATAAATAGAACAATTGAATTGAGATAGTTATCGTATAATAAATCTCTGCGATATTTGATCTAAATTAATTAATTAATTAATAAATTATATAAAAATCAAATTCATTAGAAAAATATCACCAAAATCCGGGTATTGTTGAGAACTAAATATTCTCTCAACCCACTACCCAAAGCAAATGGGATGCATAAGGAGAGATCACTCATTTCGGGCTGCAAATTTGGAATAAACAATTCTTCTTCTTTTTATAGTTATGATTGATTTAACCAAAGTTCCAAGTCACGTGTCATGAACAGGAAGAAAAGCATCTAATCCTTTGAATTTCTAGAAGATTAATTAAAACTCGATCTAACGTTTGATTTCATCTATTTTTTTATGCAAATAGCCATTTAAGTTTTATTTTCGTTCAAAATTTACTTTCGATAAATAAAAATCGTCAGTCAACTAACGATCAATCCTTTCGATGATGTGGCATGTTTGCGGTGATGCCACGTGACACTTTACTGACATGACATATTTTTTATATTTTTTAAATATAATAATTTTAAAAAAATTAATTATTTTTTTGTACTTTTAACCAATCATATAATGCCACACGACACTTTGTTGATGTGGTATTATCTGATTGGTTAAGAATTTTTAAAAATAATAATTACTTTTTTAAAACGTAATTATTTTTAAAAAATAAATATTTTCTTTAAAAATAAATATTTTTTAATATTTTTATTAAAAAATATTTTTAAAATATTTAAAAATTATTTTTAAAATAATTATTTTTAATATTTTTAATTAATTAGATGATGCCACATGGCACTTTGATAACGTGTCATCATTTGATTGGTTAAAAAAAATATAAAAATATTTTTTTTTAAATATAAAAAATATTTTTTTTTAATTTTTTTAAAAAACTATGATGCCATGTCAGCAAAGTGCCATGTGGCATTGCCACATCATCAAAGCACGTTGACCGTTAGTTGACTAACGGTTTTCATCCATCGTGGGTGTATTTTGAACGAAAATGGAACGTTAGGTGGTTGTTTGCATAAAAAATAGGGGATAAAGTGATTGAAAGGTCAAACATTGGGGGGCTATTTTTGATTTTATGTATTTTTTAATAATGACAACTGAATTTGATTAAATAAACAATGAAAGATATTACAAATACAATACTGCAATACACCCCAAAAAAAGAGAAAAATAAAGATTATGTCCACAAAAAATTCATACAAAAATAAAACATAAAACTTAAAGATACAAAAAAAATAAACCTTCTATTAAGATTAACATACTTCGTCAAAGAACCCAAAAACCTTTAAAATTTTATATTGAATTTCACTCTACTTAAAATGGATCCTCTTTAAATTTTATCGTATAGGGATGATTTAGAAATGTTCCTTTAGAGGGTTTGAAAGTAGATTATAATTGTTTTAAAAATCAAAATGTAAATTATCTATTAATGGTTTAAAATTTTATATATTTTTTGGAACTACAACATAATTTTAGCATTACATTTTTTAGATTAATTATATATTTTTTCATGTTGGGTCTAGCTCCGTCCATATTATTATGAGTTAAGTCCCACCATAATCCATATATAGATCTATCAAAATATTTTGTTAATTTCAATTTGAGTAAACTATAATACCTTATTCAAATTATATTTATTGATTATATTATTTGGGATTATATTTATTATTTTACTTGTAATTCTTTCCTAACATAAATATTCATTCATTCCTAACATAATTTTTTTTACTGACATGTCATTTTGTCAAGTCATTTTAAATTGTTTATTGCCAATTAACTGACAAATTTCATTCACGTAATGGGTCATTTTGACCCAAAATAAAACGATAAGAATTAAAATACCTCAAAAATAAGAATTAAAATAATTATTTGATCAAATGTTATGGACATTCTTTTGAAACTATGACTAAATGCAAACAGTAAAAGTAAGTCAAATATTATATTACCCCATTTTGTATGAGTTTGAATCCCGGTATGATAATGTAATATATCTATTTAATCAGAAAAAGTAGGATAAAATACACAAATGGTCTCTAAGCCATCTTTAAAAATACAAAATGGTCATCAAACTTTCAAATATTACATAATAAGCATTAAACTTTAGTTTTTGTTACAAAATGGTCACTGAGCTGTCAACTGTCGTTAATTGGGTGACGTGACAATTACAAAAGTTTGAATAATATAACATTTAATCCTCCATATTGACACATTTAATCAATTTATTCCTAATTTAACCCTCGTTATTGATGTCTAAATTGATTGAATGTGTAAATATTAATGATTAAATATGTTATTATACAAATTTTTGTAACTGTCACATCTCCCAGTTAACGACAATTAACGGTCTAGTGACCAAGTTGTCATAAAAACTAAAGTTTAATGACCATAATATAATTTTTTTAAAGTTTAGGACCATTTTATATTTTTAGGGATAATTCAGTGACCATTTGTGTACTTTACCCAAAAAATAGTCAAATGTGTGTTTGTTAGCAAATTGGAATTTAGTCCAATTTAACACTGCGATAGTGCCTCACCCGAGTTAGCAACACGTGGCAACGGCCTAATCGATGAATGGGTTTTCTCGGTTCATGTAAAGTAGTTAGTGCACTGCACGCCAGAATCTTTTCCTTTTTCGGGTATAGTGGAGTGGACTCGCTGGTCTCTTGGTTTTGAATTCTATTACTATTATTAGGGTAAATTGTTATTTTTAACTCAACTTTGATGGTGTTTCTGTTTTGGTCACTCAATTTTAAAAATTACTTAAAAGCATTAATGAACAAAAATTAGTCCATGACTAATGAAAATAAGATCATAAGAGAAAATAGTTAAAAAATACAACCTAATAACTTAAAGAAAATAATAGATAAAAACAAACACCACTATCAATGTTGAAAGATAAACATCATCAACACTAACATAATAATATATCATAACAACTAGCCTCTTTAAAAAAAAAAAAGATAACTAGCCTCGTCACAACTCAAGCACGAGATATTTTGAATTATTATGAGAACCTACCTTGAGATCCAAAACATCAATAAATCAACAAGACCACTGAATAATCGTCAATTATTTTTCGCCAATAAAACTCTAACAATTAAAGATTGTAAGAGATTATCTAATAACATTCAATTCATTTAGATTCATAGATTCTATAATTATTACATTATACTAGGGGTGAACAAAACTCAACTTGACTCGAAAAAATTAAATTTTTTAATTTCGAGTTGTTCGAGTCAACTAGAAAAAATTTCTAGCTCGAGTCGAGTTGAAATTTTCCAAACTCGAAAAACCGAAAAATCAAATTTTACAGTTTTATGATTTAGTCACTTATTTCATTTTTTCTTCATTTTAAGTCCATTCTGACCAAAATTGAGCCACATGTTCCTAAACCAAATTAGAATACCTATTTATCTTCAATTTATATTTGTGAAAATAAATTTTATCTTTTTGCAATCTAGCCTCTCAACTTTGTATGATTTCATCATTTCTTCAATCCCTCATTCGTTTTAAGTCCATTTTGACCAAATTTGAAGCACATGCTCCTAAACCACTTTAGAATATCTATTTAGCTTCAATTCATATTTTTAAAATAAAATTCCTATTTTTTTAATTTAGCCCCTCAACCTTGAGTGATTTTCCATTTCTTTAATTCATTTTTCACTTTAAGTCTATTTTGACCAAAATTAAACCACATGATTCACTAACACTATATAATATGTATGTAACTTAAACTCATATTTTTAACAAAACATATTCTTTTTGAACTCTAGTCCTTTAACTTTATATTTTATTTAATTTGATCATTCAACTGATTTTTTTTCTAAAGTTTTTCTTCACATCAAATTATTGACTCATTTATACTCTCATCAATACTTCATCCACAAAAGTTTATTATTTAAAAATAAAATTGTAAATATATTTTAGAAGTTTAGATGATATTTTTTTTATTAAATAACATTACAAATATTATTTCTACATGTGAAAAATAATATGAAGAAATATATATGTATATCTTATATGGTTAGAGAAAACCTTTTAAATTAGAATCAAACCGTACTATAACGTGATAAATAATTACAGTAAAATTCGTATAGGAACTCGAAAACTCGACTCGAAAAAAATTTCAAATTAAATTTGAGTTGTAAAATATGACGCGTGAACTCGAGTAACTCAAAATTTTGTGACTTGACTCGATCGAACGCTGACCTCTACATTATACTATACTTATGTAATTACTTGGTCTATTTGATATATATATATATATATATATATATATATATATATATATATATATATATATAAAAGTTATAATTCATTTACACACAACGTAAAATTATGAGTTTTACACGTTTTCATTTATCGTTAGATGAGTGAAATGGACGACTGAGGTTAACTCCTTCCTTTTTTTCTCAAGTGATAATCATTACATATCATGCTGTTAATCTCAATCATTTATTTCACTCATCCAATGATCACAAAAAATTTAAAACTTAAAAACTTTACACTGTGTAAACAAATCATATATATGTTATGTATCGAGGTAGAAATTGTAGATTTAGATAGAAGAATTAAAAATAGGAATAGAAATAGAAGAGAAAAGATTGCAGAAGAAGAAGAAGGAGATCGGAGATTGCAGAAGAGAAATTGAGAGGAAGAAGAAAACGATTTTTTTTCATTATTTCATTGATGGATAAAACCTAATAGAAAATGGGGTTTTATCCCCTTACTAAAACGCAACGTATTGACTAAAAATAAAACTATTAACACTTTGTCGTTTTCATTGGTCTTAAAACGGTGCATAACAATATATATATATATATATAAACTAATTATTTTTATGAAACCCTCCATCTCTACTTTTACGTCCTTTTGAAAATTCTTTTTTTTTTTTGGATAAATCCATTACTATATTCATCCAAAAGAACCACAAAAAATCATCCTTACAACCAGACCAAATACTACAACCAAACCAAACTCACACTAATTACACCGCAGATCCCATCTATCAATTAACAAAGAAGAACAATTAGTGATTTTGCTATATCCTATTAGCCGCATATAGACATCCCTCTTAATCCGCAAAAAAAGAGCATCAACCTGCTGAGCAGATTTTCTATGCAATCTACCATTTCGCTCTTGCCAAATAATATAATTAAAGCAATTCCAAGCCAATCGAACAATAACAGCCAAAAGCTTTTTCTCCTTACCATGCTGCTGCAGCCATATACAAGGCGATCATCCCAGCTATCCCCAGATCTAGTAACATCGCAATGTTGCATGACCATGCCCCAAATATGAGTTGAATAGCTACAATCTGCAAAAAGATGATTTCTGGTTTTTTCCCCTACTTCACAAAGCAAACATAGCAAATCAGTCTGACATCCCCATGCAAACATCCTATTCTTTGTTGGTAAACGGTCCTGAACAACCAGCCAATAGATGAAAGAATTACGAAGAATAGAGGGACTTCCCCAGACCAAGTTCTCCCAAGCTACCTTCTCCTTTTTATATTATTCACGATTGAGTTGTGGTATTGACTATTTTGTCAACGTGCCTCATCGTTATATGCATCTTTATGTTAGTGTTGGTAGTATTGTATCATTCATTGTTGATTAATGGTGTTGTTCATATCTCTTTTTTGTTTGAGTTTTTTAGTTGAATTTTCACTCTTTTATGATTTTAATGACTATTTTTTTTCAATGATTATAGAAAAATTGTCTGAATTATGTCTTTAGTTTATTTCATGTCTCATTTTAATTTTAATTTTTTAATAATATTACCGACTTTTATTAAAAAAGAGAGAAAACCGGTGGGACCACTCAAACCCAAAGTAGCTGACTCAGACATTACAACTAGTTTTGCTAATTTTATTTTTTCCTTAAAAAATAAAATAAAATAAAAAATCAACACTTTAACTAAAATATTCTCATAAATTATATTAAAAAGAATAGACTAATACATACATTTATTTTTTAAAAAATATAAAATTATTAATTTTTAAAAAATATTTGATACACAAGCGATGTAATTTTAAATTTTTTAATAATATTAACGATTTTTATTAGAAAAAATGAAAACCGGTGGGACCACTCAAACCCAAAGAAGCTGACTCAGACATTGCAACTAGTTTTGCTCATTTCATTTTTCCCTAAAATATAAAATAAAAAACCAACACTTTAACTAAAATATTCTCATAAATTATATTAAAAAGAATAGACTAATATATACATTTATTTTCTTTAAAAAAATAAAACTGTTAATTTTTGAAAAGAAAATATTTGATACACAAACTATGTAAATTTTAGTTTACAAAAACTTATTTATTTTAAAGTTAGAGATTGAATTTTAAGGTTTAAATTTAAAATTTAGAGTTAAAGATTTATACTTTAGGCTTTACGGTCTAAATAGAAAAGTTGTGTGATTTTACGCATCTTCTGTATAGAAAATTAGTCTTAATATATATAAAGTAATTGTTTAATGCACATTTAGCGAAAAAGTTTTTTTTTCTTTTTTAGGGGCCGTAAACCCTAACACTTAAATTTTAAATTATAAACTTTAAACTATAAAATCTATTCCCAAACATTAAAAACTAACCACAAACTTTAGAACCCTAACACTGAATCATCTGTGCATGATATATTTTTCTATATATGTAACCTAAATAAAAAATCAATCAAGGATACGATGTAATGACAAGTATCACATAATTTCTATGGACATAAATTTCAAGATCAATCACATTTTAGTTCAAAAAAACTTGTCCATGGTGCTCTCTTTCTTTTCTCTTTGGATTCGTCTTCTTCATGAGGGTTTAGCCTGGTGTCCTTAGCTAGTTGACCCTTCTCTTAAGGAGTGCGTTTCTTCCTAGGTTTAGTTGTGAGTTTATTGGCTTATTTTTTCTCCTTTACTCTTTCCTGCGCTTTGATCCCTGGCTGCTAGCTTTTCTGTGGTCTCCCTTTCTTGGTCCATTGCCATCCTTGGGTCCTTGTCTCATCTACCATATTTACTGCTTTTCCATTTTGTCCCCCTGATGGAGACAGAGTCAAACATTTCCCCGGTTAGCCAACAGAATAGTTCTCATGAGTATGTGCTGTTTGTTTTTTTAGAGCTGGAAGAGGATCATGAAGTCAACGCTGCCATTAAAAAACACTCATTAGTTGGTAAGATCCTCTCTAATCGTGCCTTTAAATTTCTTACTGTCTCTGATATCCTTAGGAAAATGTGAAACTGCAAAGAAGAAAAGCTGGAATGTCACGATCTTGGCAAGAACATGACGCTCTTAGTTTTCCTTTCTATCAAGACCTTGAAAAAGATTTGGAACCAACGCCCTTGGTCAGTCCAAGATAGTTTCCTAATCCTCGAGGAATGGCCTGCAGAAGCTACTTTGGAAGAGATTGATTTTTCTTTGGATGAGTTTTGGATTCAAGTCCATAATCTGCCTTTATCTCTTATTACTGAAAAGAAAGCGGAAAAGATCAGTAGCATCTTCCATGTATATCGAGTCAAATATTAAGGAAGATCACCAAGTTAAGTGGGATGGCCAGCTCCAGATTAGAGTTGCAATGAGAGTTGAAGACCCTCTCAAGACGGGATTTAACCTCAAACGGAAGTTTTTTGACCCGATCGATGTTACGTTCAAATTTGAGAAGATCCTAGAGTTTTGTTACGCCTATGGTCGTCTTGGTCATGCTAAAAAAGAGTGTTGGTTCGATTACAAGTTGTATAAGCGAGCTGCTCGCTATGGACCCTGGCTCCGGGCATCCACAACATGGAGAAAGTCCCTAGCCACCGGAAAGATTAATCAAAAGTTTATCCAGCTCCCGTATTCTGAGAAAGTTCCCGGTGAATTTGGTAAGACAGAGAAAGAGGGTACAATTCCAAATGCCGAGGCTAGCATTGCTCTTGGTTTAAGGAATCCTAGGTTGTCTTCTGTCATAAACAAGGGTAAAGTCCTTTCTCTTGACAAGGAAGCAATCAATGACAACAAAAAGTGCTACAGAAAATCTGGTCTCGGGTTTCATGGGGATTGTCTTTGACCAGTTTCAAGCCTGTTTTGAGGTATTCTCTTTTGAAAAAAATCGAGAACCTTAATCCCATCGAACCGGCTGTTAGCAGCTGTCCCAGGTTGAGTCTGACAGGCCATCTATGTTCTCCACTCATGGCACTGTCTGATACAATTGTTTCCAAGTCGCTGATCAAAGTCCCTCCTCCTGCTACGTTAGTTCAAATCAATAGCCCTGGAATATCCTTGGGTCTTAGCAGTAATATAGCCGACTCCCTTCTGGCTATGGACATATCTGTCAACAAAAAAAAAAGGAAACGCAGCTTTGAAAATGAAGAAGCTTTTTCAAGCATAAAAAAAAGAGAACTTTTAGATAAGATATTTGAAGGAGTTATCCAAAGTAGTCCTGGTAACTGGGGCGATTGTGGATTCGGAGTAATCACGAACGATGCTGCCCTTGAACTGAACTTCTTTCCGGGATCTGTTACAGAAACATCCCCTATTCTGAACAAGATAGAACGTTCCAAAAGAGGTGTTTCGTATGGGAGCAGGAGGCTGTGTTGGTTTAAGAAAGGAGCCAGAAAGAAACTTGCTCCAAGATTGCTCGTGTTTCTCACTATAATACGGGTATTATTGAACTTGGAATCGACCCCTATGGTTTCAAACTGGTGAGTGTCCCATCCTTTGAGATCTATGATGAAAAAAAGGTGGGTCTGGATATTTCTACAGCGTTTCATGTTGAGAATGAAGATTCTTATGCGGGTGATCCTGGGAAGGATCATCTGCAAGCCCCATGAGTTGCTTTATTTTAGCCAAGGTGTGGATGGTCCGATGGCTGGCGTTATCTCTTATACTTCCCTATGGATCATCCCTTCTAATGCTAGCTCGCTTGCTATGATGTTTGATCTATGGTCTCGTTTTGGACTGTCTGAGAATTTTGTTCACCTCTCGGGTCCTCATTTTGCTTGGGCTGAAGAGGTCGATCATGCGTTGAATGTCCTCCATGCCTTACCCTTGGTTTCTTACTATGCTCATTCAGTACCTTTAATGATAAGATCCTGGTCTCTGACGAGAAATGAAGCATATCTCCGGATGAAGCTCTCTCAAAGGTGTCCCCTGCTTGGGTGGTGGTTCGGTTGTTCCCTTGGTTTTATGATTAGTTTATGTTATTTTTCGTTGTTTTCGATGGTAGGTTTTCTGCTTGTCCTTTGTTTCCTTCCCCGCTACGTGGGTGTGTTTTCCATGCTGGTGCATGACGCTGTTGTATGGCTCTACGTAGCCTTTCTTTCTTTTTAATGAATGTCGCTTTTTATGTTAAAAAAATCACATTTCAGTTCTTTTTCTTGATCATAAAAATAAGGGTAAATAACGTAAATCATCATTAATCTTTACTCTTAAATCTATTTTAGTCATTAAAGTTTTAAAACGTTTAATTTACTCGCTGAAGTTTAGATATTGAATGTTTTTTGTCACCCTTTTGTTAACTTTTTGAAGACATTCATTTATCGGCGGATGAAGAAACTTCTCCAATATTCGAACGGTAGAAAGCTTCATTGGCACGAGGGAAACAATATACTAAGAAATGGGTTCCATCTGGCGGTAGAGGAGGAAGATCAAAAAGAGAGAAATCGAAAGATTTTTTCTCGACTCGTAGATTTTGGGGCACTTTCCGACGAAATAGAGGTCAAATTTAAACTCAGTAGGCAAAGACGAAGTGATTGGTGAAATTTGGGACCGAACGACAACCATCTACGTTCAATGTCTAAACTTCAATGATCAAAATAGGTTTAAGAGTCAAGTTCAGTGATGATTTACATAATTTAACCTAAAAAATAAATGAATTATTTAATTATTAGGGTAAACTACAATGAAGGTCACTTAGTTATGGGTAAGGACACATTTAGGTCACCCAATTATTAAAAGTTATATTTGGGTCACTCAATTATGGATAATGTTACATTTGAGTCACTCAATTATGGGTAATGTTACATTTGGGCCACCCTTCATATTTAAAAAATATATATCAATTTGAGTATTAGATTAATTAATGATTTCAAACGAAGTACTCTAGAGTTAACAAGGATATACAAGTGACTTGAAAGAAAAATGACTAAGTTTATGCATTTTTTAAAATATGAAGGGTGACCCAAATGTAACCGTATCCATAATTGGGTGACCTAAGTGTGACTTTTAATAATTGGGTGACCTAAATGTAACCTTACCATAATTAAGTAACCCAAATATAACCTTATTTATAATTGGGTGACCTCTGTTGTAGTTTACCCTAATTATATTTATAAATTTTGTTTTTTTGGTAAACTACATCAGTAGTCACCGAACTATGGTTTCTTTCTTATTTTGGTCATCGAACTATTTTTTGCAAAAACATCACTAACGTTATGTTTCCTTCCTATTTTGGTCACCGAACTATTTTTTTGGCAGAATATCACTAACATTATGTTTCCTTCCTATTTTGGTCACCGATTGTTAAAAAATTTTATTTTTTAATTTTTCATGTCATTTCTTTTCTCTCATCGTAAGCAATATATGTTATTTTATAATATTTTTAGTCAAACTAACAGGATGGTGACACATGTCACTGCTTATTAGTGGAATAAAAAGAATGAAAAATCAAGCCCCTTATGCAGCCAGGGAGATTCGACTAATATACAGTTACACGTGTCACCATCCTATTAGGCAGTTACACGTGTCACCATCTCTCTAGCTGCATAAGGGGCTTGATTTTTCATTTCTTTTATTCCTCTAATAGGCAGTTATACGTGTCACCATCCTGTTAGTTTAAATAAAAATATTATAAAATAACATATATTGCTTACGAGGAGAGAGCAGAAAAATATAAAAAATTAAAAAAATAAAATAAAATAACAGCTGGTGACTAAAATAGGAAGGAAACACAACGTTAGTAATGTTTGTGCCAAAAAAATAGTTCGGTGACAAAAATAAGAAGAAAACATAACGTTAGTGATGTATTTCAAAAAAAAATAGTTCGGTGACCAAAATAAAAAAGAAACCATAGTTTAGTGACTACTGGTGTAGTTTACTTTTTTTTTGTATGGGGAGAGAGAAGACTTTTAAGAGAAAGGGGATCCCTTAAAGATTTTGCTCGCGAAGCCAAAGCTCTGGTTTGCAGAGGAAATCCAGACGACGAAAAACCAACTATACAGAAACACAAAAACAAAATTACACGAAGAAGCAACAGAAACAGCGAAGCTAAAGGAACAGAAAAATAAAAAAAAGTGAAGGAATCATAAAGAAAAGCTGAAGTAATTTTTGACATAGAAAGGAAAAATTCAATTCGATTTCTTCTTATCCAATCGGTAAGTTCCTCGCAACATTGTTGTTATTATCATCATTCCTTATCTTTTTTTTTTTTCTTCTGTTATTTCTTTGTTATTAGTTTTTAATCGCTTTGTTTTTGTCCTGATTCGTTAAATGAGATTAATGAAATTATAAACAGATCTAATTCGTTCTCTTATTCTTCTTTTGTTCTTTTCAATCTAGCAGTTCTATTTGCATATACCTATATATATAATGTTCTGTTTGTTTTGTTTATGAAATACTGAGATCTGGTACTTTTTTCTGCTCCAGCTTGTTTGATCGTGAGTTTTCTTGTTCTTGTTTCATAATTTTGTTTCTGTTTAATCTCGTTTTTCCTTTTCCATAACCAGCACGCGCACACACGCAAAAAAGAGCTCCTGTAAATGTTTTTTTCCTTTATAAACCTCAATCGGATCGTTCTTTTATTGGCTTCAAATCTCTGTTTGATTTATTTCATCCGTTCGAATTTCCATCGAAACTTTTCGTTAGTTTTTTTTCTTCTTCTTATTTTGTGAATAGGTTTGAATTTGTTAATCTTGACTGCGTTTTCTTGTGCTTCTTACAGTAATTTGAAATCTCCCATATTTTTATTTCCGGGGGGCAGGAAGAGTCATGTTGGAGGACCGATCCCGCGAGTCGTGTTTGTTGTTTGCAAGCTCTTGTCAACAAGGAACCGAGTGGGCTTACATGTACAAAGGGAAGCGTTCACTGGAATTCGTCGAATCAGATGGTACTTGTCGGGAAACCAAGTTGGCTAAGCTCTCCTCCAATGATTCTTCCAGCGACGATAACAATGATAATACCAATACTAATACTACTTCCCCACAAGACTCAGGTGGTCTCCTCTTAACTAATTCACCAGGCCAATCCGACGATGACAATAAGCAATCTGATTCTTCTTCGGATTTGGAGTCCATTGGACCAGACAAACCCGATTTCATTAACCAATTAGACGACAGCTTGTTGGGTTCTGCGGAGGACTCACCAGAGGAACAGTCTGAGGAAGATGGTGATAAGGGTTTTCCAGATTCTCCTGTGGTGGAGGATGGTTATAGGGAACATGTTGGGGAATTGTCGTCAGATTTGGATGCCTTAATCCAACCAATTGGGAAAGACAACTCCATCAGTTGTTTGATAAGGTGTTCAAGGTCTGATTATGGTTCCCTTGCCTTGTTGAATCAGAGTTTTCGTTCCTTAATTAGGAGTGGAGAGATCTACAAGTTGAGGAGGTTGAATGCAGTGATTGAGCATTGGGTATACTTTTCTTGTCAACTCCTTCAATGGGAGGCATTTGATCCAGTTCAACACAGGTGGATGCATTTGCCAAGGATGCCTCACAATGAATGTTTCATTTTTTCAGATAAGGAATCCTTGGCTGTGGGAACCGAGTTGCTTGTTTTTGGGAAAGAGGTGACTTCTCAGGTTATATATAGATACAGTATTTTGACAAATTCATGGACTTCTGGCACCAGCATGAATGCACCTAGGTGCTTGTTTGGGTCAGCTAGTCTTGGAGAGAAAGCGGTTTTAGCTGGTGGTTGTGATTCTCATGGTAATATCTTGAGCTCTGCAGAAATGTACAATTCCGAGACACAGAAGTGGGAGACTCTCCCTAGCATGAATAAGCCAAGGAAGATGTGTAGTGGGGTATTTATGGATAGAAAGTTTTATGTAATTGGGGGAGTCAGTGGTGTTGGGAAAGATGCAAGGGTTCTCACTTCAGGTGAAGAGTATGATTTAGAGACTAGAAGATGGACTGAAATTCCTAACATGTCTCCCGGAAGGAGTGGAGCAGCTGGCGAGGCTGAGATGACTGCAGCAGCTGGAGCACCCCCTCTCGTTGCTGTTGTAAATGATGAACTGTATGCTGCTGATTATGCTGACATGGAAGTAAAGAAGTATGATAAGGAGAGAAACTCATGGTTGACTATTGGAAGATTGCCTGAAAGGGCTATCTCAATGAATGGTT
Source organism: Hibiscus mutabilis (assembly GCA_019671005.1). Classification (NCBI taxonomy): domain Eukaryota; kingdom Viridiplantae; phylum Streptophyta; class Magnoliopsida; order Malvales; family Malvaceae; genus Hibiscus; species Hibiscus mutabilis. Next base: position 39,118,065 of record CM033749.1, read on the forward strand.
GGGGTCTTGCATTCAGAGCATGTGGAGATCACCTTATTGTGATCGGTGGACCTAGTACTTTAGGGGAAGGTTTTATAGAGCTGAACTCATGGGATCCAAGTGAAGGGTCACCGCAGTGGAACTTGCTTGCGAGAAAGCAATCAGGTGGCTTTGTTTATAATTGTGCTGTCATGGGATGCTAGTAGATGGATTCTGGCAACAACCTGTGCAGTGAAATGGTGCCACACTGCCACTGAGGTTTACATCATCGATTTCTCCTCCTATACAGAATTCTGAATTCTTGCTAATGGTAATTTCCACCTTCTTTCTTTTTTTATATATTTTTCCTTTTGGATGGGAGATAACGGGGAAGAGCTTCAGATTTTACTCGAGATTCAGTAGAATGATTTACTGATAGCATGTCTTGACTTGTGTTTTTGTTTCTTTTTTCAACTTCATTCAAAAATTTCTTCCATTAAGTTTGCGTCTTCCAAAGGTTGGTGTCATGTAGCACAGGAATAGGTTTTAATAATTTGAAGTACCGACATATTGGTAGGTCACTGCAATCACTCATTTTTGACCGAGTTTTAGTGTTATTAGTGTTATTTTAATAGTAATATTATTAATATAAAATTAATAGAAAATCGAAATAATAATAATAAAAATATAATATAAAAAAAATAATTAATTAAAAAAAGAGAAAATTGCATGGAGGAGGGTGCTCCACGTCACCCTTAAGGCTCCCCCATTTGCCTATAAATAAAGGCATGGGGCAGCCAATTCAAAGGAGAAATGGACGCAAGAAATGGGCAATCGGCAGTGGCTGCCAATAAGGGAGCTATGCTCTCGGTAGCCAAGGACCGGGGCAGTGCTCTTGGTCTTAACTGGTTCGACCGGCGTCTTATTTTAGGTCCGATCTAGTTAATATTTTTGGAGAGGTCGTGGTAGATCTCGGTGAGGTTCAGTCGAGGTTCGTTATTCGAGCTCCTAGTTAGGTATATTTTCTCATCTTTTTATTTGTATTGTAGTTTTTATAATTTAATGAAGTATTAGTTAATTTAAAATTATATTCTTATTTTTTAGTTTGTATGTTTTAAATTTATTTTTAGATTAGTATTTTATTTATGTTAGATTAGTTTTTTATTTATGTGTTAGATTAATAATTATGAATGTTTTAGATTAATATTTTATTTATGTTAGATTAGTTTTTTATTTATGTGTTAGATTAATATTTATGAATGCTTTAGATTAGTATTTTATTTATGTTAGATTAGTTTTTTATTTATGTGTTATATTAATATTTATAAATGTTAGCATTTTATTTATGTTAGATTTATTTTTATTTATGTGTTAGATTAATATTTATGTATGTGTATTTTAGATTAGTATTTTATTTATGTTAATATTTATTTGTATTTTTATTGTATTTAAAATTATTTGCCACATTTTATATTTCGCTCACTAAGATTGCATATCGAGATATATAAATTGTCAATGCAGTGCCCTTTTATCCGAGTGTAAACGGGGCCAGTATCAGGCTTAGTGATGGTGGTTGGGCGTTTACTCTCGGATGATGAGGCATTTAAAATCTACTCGCACTTATAACCAAATTTTAAATTAGTCGCCACTTTAATTCAGAAAGTCTAATATTAATAAAGCGGTAATTATTAAAGTACCAATTTTGGGCGGTGTGGGGGTGCTAATCCTTCTCCATCCGTAATCGACTCTCTAATTTAAATGATTTTCAAAATCTCTGGTTTTTATGGTGTCTAGCCTACCTAAGTGGTCGGTGGCGACTCTATTTTCTTAAATAAAACACGGGTTTCTAAAACCCCACTAAATAAATATTTTTATATCCAAAAAACCACAAACACTTGAAAATCGTTTTTAGCGAAAACGGACATCTTCTGATTGGCGACTCTCTCTGGGGATATTTTTTGTTTTTAACAAAATAAAGAGAGTTAAGCTTTTTCAAATAATTCTTGCTTTAATAATATTAGAAGTTTGATTAAAGTGACTATTAAATTAATATTGATTGTAATTTGGCGTTTATTTTAACGAATTTAAAATTTGGCATATAAACCCATTTTTTTAAGTGGGGGAAAACGCTAATGCTTTCGTGGAGATATCGTTCTCCCGTGTAGGTCTAGCAAGTACTTTCGGGGCTCGAGTACCTTATGATTTCGTAAGGATATCGTTCCTTCGTGCAGACATAAGTGAATGAGTCCCCTTGAATTGAACCCGATTGAAAGGAGCCTATAATGGATGATGATCAGGGGCCTTGCTACTCTTAGTAGAGGACACCAAGGACAGTTCGGGTACCTCCTAGAACGAAGACTGCATGTAGAGAATATATAGAAACCTACCCCTTTAGAGCCATGCGGATAACCTTAGGTGTTTTAGACGGGATAAATAGGGTTGTTTTGTTTGTTTACCTTATTTAATTTGCCATTTATTTATGTATTTATTATTTTTATCTGGTACTAACTCATTTCTTTTTCTGTTTTATTTTTTTTATTTTACATACTTTTGTTGCATTATCATTGCATCCACATTACATAGAGGCATTGATTCCAGTGGTTTGCCCGATTAGAAAATCCTTCATCATGAGAAAAAGGGTCTTAAGAAGGACGACATCGATCCAGTTGTACGACATTGGTCAGAGATTAATCAACAGATTCGAGGTAACAATTTGCCGAGCAAGCGTGTAGTGCCAAAGTATACACACGAGACCCTGATGGTGGACATTTGCAAGGCGTGTGAATGACTTAGCTACCGAAGCCGCGACTCTCCGACCTTTTTTTATTTTACATACTTTTGTTGCATTATCATTGCATCCACATTACATAGAGGCATTGATTCCAGTGGTTTGCCCGATTAGAAAATCCTTCATCATGAGAAAAAGGGTCTTAAGAAGGACGACATTGATCCAGTTGTACGACATTGGTCAGAGATTAATCAACAGATTCGAGGTAACAATTTGCCGAGCAAGCGTGTAGTGCCAAAGTATACACACGAGACTCTGATGGTGGACATTTGCAAGGCGTGTGAATGACTTAGCTACCGAAGCCGCGACTCTCCGACCTTTTGTAACCCCGAACATGGAAGAAGCACCAAGGCTTATCAAGTTGCCCAGAGCTATCAAAGAGCAAGGAGGTAGAGCTAGGGCTTATGTGTAGAACATTGTTATGTAATTAAGACTTTTTATAATAGGGACTCTTTTTGTAATAGGAACTCCTTTTGTAATGTGGACTCTTTTTGTAATTTGGACCATTTAATTCCCATGAAAGTTGTTCGAATGGGTGATTACCAGCGGAATCAATGCTTTTATTTGCATTCATGTTGCATATCATGACATGGTGTTGATTCAATAACAGTTCATCAAAAGGCTTTCAAAATAGGAAAAGTTTATTTTGCCGGAAAAGATAATATTACAGTATCAAGTTAGGCCGAGTAAAGACAAATTGAGAAGGAAGACGGTACGATAGTAAGGCACGTGCGTCGCAGAAGATTCAGTCAGGGTCGCAGAACCCTAATTTTAAATCTTCACATTTAACTCTTTTGTAAAAATCTCAAAGATTTTAATTTAACTTCTTTAAAAAAATTGAAAATATTATTTTTCTTTGAATCTTTTTCCTCCTAAAACTTTCAGAATAATAATAATAACAAAAAGAAACCTAAAAGTTTTTTTTAAATAAGTTAAAACTTTTTGATAATAAAAAGGGGGAATTTTTAAACCAAATAATCATTGAAAATTTTAATTTAAACCCCAAAAAGTTTTAAAGTACTCCCATAGGATCGATAGAATCAATCCCTGTTTAGACGTACCCAGATCTACAGAAGAAAATATATTGTCTGATGTCCTTTTCAGAAGCCACAAAAATAAAGATCATGACGTCATGAGTCCATATAATAGAATAAGAGGAGAAGAAAGAGTCATCCATCATCCTGAAGACGACGTGGAGCACAGGTTTTACTTCCCGAAGTCAAGGTCTCCAGAATAAATCCAACTGTTTCCTGTAATTCATTATTAATTTCTTGCAAACATACATTTTCTCTATTGAAAGTTTTTCAAAGACTATTCGAGAATCAACACCGCATTTGCATGCATTCTCGCATTTATAGGGTATTGATTCCCGAAGTGGTTTTTCAAATCTAAAAAATCGTTCATAATTAGCAAATGGTCGTCTGGTCAGATATTAGAGGGCACGGATCCAAGGTTTTATCCCAGAACAAGATCGGAGATAATAGAAGAGGAACCATCTGAAGACTTCAGGTCAGACACGGTAAGGAGACACGGTACTGGTATTGAGCAAAGTAAAGTGCAAGAGTTGAAAGAAGCAGAGGGAAGAAGTGATGAATCAGATGAATACTTTGACGGAAAGTAAGCGATCCATCGAATCGAAAGAAGAATCGATTAAGGATCAGAATAGAGAGCAAGATAATTAGAATTCTACCTCCAAGCCAGCCAAATACGACAAATTGAACCCTTTTGTGATCCGTATCAATAAACAGACGGAAGGTATGTCTGAGTCGGGCTTTCAAAAAGTAGAGCTCGATTCAGAAGAAACCCGAGAAGCAAGTAATGAAAAGAAGTACATATCGATTCTTGTGAGGTACACCAAACTACTCATAATATTCATCGAGGAGAGCCTTATTATCTCGGTGAAGTCTCTAGTGAAGAGACCGTCTTATTCGAGAGTTTACGACACACGTGCTAGAGACAATTACCGTTTAGAAAGTTTGGGTCACAGTATTGAAGATTGCGGGGCCTTGAAGAACGAGTTCAAGATCTTATCGCGATGAGAATTTTAGGTTTCAAAGACGGAGTTCCCCAATTCTATAGTAAGCTAACAATCACCCGAGGGGCAAAGTCGAGGAAGAATCGATATCCATGACAAAGTTTGAGTAATGTCGAAATGGGTCACTCAAGCGAGTTAAATTTGAAGATCGGAAATAGGGGCATCCAGGAGAGGGATATTCTTTCGAGTTCAGCCCGCTCAGATAAGAGAGAGATAACTTGGATAAAATTAAATTTGCAGAATGATCACCAGAAGCTTTACTGAGTGTTTTAAAAATATCAGATTGGATCACCTTTAAAGAATAGATGAACGATGTTGTCCAGTTGAAGGACGACTCAGACTATTGGAAGAAGAAAAACTAGTCAAGCGAGAATCAAGTCAGGCTGTTATCATGTAAGTTTGAGGGAATTGGGAATAGGTACGACAGTCTCCAGAGATGAGCTACAGAATAACTTAGCCATTAACAAGAGTTATGGAAACAAATTTACGATAGAGCAATGACAATCCAACACTCTTCAGCTGGAAAAGACAAGTTCCAAGCTACGAAAGACTAAGCAGGGGATAGATGAAGACCCAAAGATCGATATTACCCGAGCAGGTAAGACGGGTCAACAATGTGGCAGGCTTAGTCAGAACATGGACCAAGTGTTGGACCACGGAGTCAAGCTGACCGAACTACTGGATGAAGTTAAGAAAGTAGGCACTGAAGCTTATCAATAACTGTAAATATCTAATATCTGATATAATGAAACCTTTTGGCCTCAATGAATGTCGTTCTATGGGGATCACTTTTAGAATCAATACCTTTATCGCATTCATGTTTATATTTTAGGATTGCATTGCATTACATTGTACAGTCGTAGCATATTTTACATAACATTATCATTACCTTGCATAAATTTTTTTGGGGTAATTCAAAGAACAATTAGAGTTGTATCGTGAATAAAAGAATTAAACACACTCAAGAATCAATATTCGAGCAGTTAGAAGATGGACTCGAGAGAAAAAGAGAGAGAAAAAGAAGTTTGATGCCTTTGATGCAAGAAAGTTCTGTTTGAACCCGATTTGGTCGATCCTCCAGATTCTAAAGATTCCCGATTTGCGCATGATAACAAACAAACAAGATGCCCCAAGATTCACGCGACCATATTTCGCAAAAAGATGGAGGGCTGTATTGAAAAATTATCGATCCACTACTTCCCGAAAGTCTAGCACGACCTACCGTGATATGATATGCTTTGGACATAGCACCAAGTCGTCAGTATCTCCAGGGTACGAAAATGAAACCTGATGATAGTTTCAAGGAATGTGCTTTGAGATGGCAGAGGTTAGCCGCCCAAGTGCAACCTCCCATTGCTGAAGAGGAAAGTGACTTCCATGTCTCAAGCCATCTTCCATAAGATGCTCGAGAAATTGATGGGCAAATGTGATGAATTTGTAGAATACATGATCCAAGAAGGAAAATGTGTCTTAATTCAACGAACCAGACATGCCTAGGAGCAGAAAGAAAGAAATAGATAAATGGGTACCACTTTCAAGGTTTTCGTGATCGTAAGATAAGAAGGCAGGTAGATTCCTTCGAATAACCGAAAAATTCCTCGAACAAGTACATATTTAGAGATATTCGGAGTATTCCATATGGCCTCATCTGGTCAAGGGTTAGTACCTTACCTCAAGGTTGATAAAAATTACGCCTAGCTCATCTGCTCACAGTTTTGATCCATACAATATATGTGAGTTCCACATTGAGGCGTCGGGGCATGACACTAAGAAATTTGAGGTTGTTAATAAAAAAAAATCAAGAAGCTGGTTGACGAGGGAGTCATGACGAGAGAGTTGATCCAACGGTGGAAAACAAGAGAAAAGGCAAGCCTACACTACAAAGGACCGAAATGAGTTAGTACTCGGGAGACAGTCTGGAGGTCCCTATGGTTTTCCCATCAGTTCGCAAAGAAATTCTCAATACTTTGAAAAAAAAACTTTCAAATAGATATTTTTTAGAATTAAAAATCACATTTCCATTTAGAAAGCATTTTTACATTTTTGATTCTTTAAACATTTTATTTTTATGGGGTAGTTTTCCCATATGCATATACACACATTTTTGAATGGACATATGTATATATCATTTCTATACCAGGCCCTCAAATTTTGAATGCAACAGTACATTTGCTTCAGATCCAAAGATCAACTCTAAGTTGCATATATTTGGAAGAGATTGAATGTTGAGGGATATTGTAAATGTGAGTATCTGCTAGTTTACTTAGGCCAACAGATGAATAAAACGAGTGTTTAGGCAATGAGCAGTTCCCATTTTAGGAATTTATCTTCTCAGGCACTCATCGTTTAAGATCATTGAAACGAGAGTTGACCCTAAACCTCTACCCCCTGAAGGCATTCTCAGGACATCTGTGAATGTGACGACGAATGGTATTCTTTTACTTGACCAGAAGACAGAGATGAGACGAGACAGATTGGATACGAAGATAAGAAAATCATCAGAAGAAAGTGGTTGAAAGCAAGGATATGTCCAAATGAAAAACCAAAGAAAAGAAGAGAAATGACAATCAGAAGGCCGAAGCAATCCAGATCGAGTAAATATCAGAAGAGCTGCAGAGAGGCAATTAACTTCGAGCGGAAGATAGCATCAATACCCAGTATAGATATGTGTTGATTCAAGGATACATTTATAGACTCGAATAAGAAGAAAGAGATTCAAGGCTAAAAACCCAAAATGGGTAGTCTAAAACAAAAAACAAAAGAAAGAGAAAAAAAATAAAATAAAATAAAAGAAGAAGAAAAAAAAGAAAAAAAAGAGATAGAAAAAAGAAAAAAAAAAGAGAAAAAAGAAAAGAAAAAGGGAAAAAAGAAAAAAGAAGAAAGAAGAAAGAAAAGAAAGAATATTGTATATGCTTCAACACATATCAAACAATACAAGAACGAGACTTCAACTATGAGCAAGAGACACAAGAAATCCACATTTCAAGTAAATATCAGTTTTGAAAATGAATATAGAAGCTCGAATTGAAGCAAGTCAAGACAAGTTGGCCCGAAGATTGCCAATTTCGAAAAAGAAAATGACCTATAGGGTGAAAACCCAAAAAATGGGCAGTCTAGAGTGATCCTGAAAATGAAGAAAAAGAGTAGTCTGCCTGAGCATGCTGGCATCAATATCCAACCAAAATACACTGATCTAAAGGTACAGAAGAATGAAGTGACCTCTAGGGTGAAAACCCAAAAATGGGCAGTCTAGAGCGATTCAAGAGAAAAAGTGAAAAAAGAAGAAAAAAGAAAAGGAAAGAACGAAGAAAGAATAACATTTAATATGGGCGTGCCAATCACAAGAATTCCCAAAAATGTATTTGTAGTCCTTCATTTAAGAAATCTCAGTTTCGAGGAGTTTTGGAGGATCAAACATTCTTGAACAGAAAATGAACATCAGTACATAGCCAGAATGCAAGACAACCTACAGTAAAAAGAAAAAAAATGAACTATATGGTGAAAACCTAAAAACGGGCAGTCTAGAGTGATCCAAAAAAGGAAGGAATAATGGGCATATCCAAGTTACACAAGTACAGAAATGTTGTTTCACTTAACCATAAACCAAAGGCCTACTTTGCAAGCCCCCAAAGACCATTCCGATAATCCATAGATATCCAAGTTGAATGAGAATGTCTTCAGATTTCATTCCGCCTATAAGGGTTAACTTTGCTTCAATGAACGTCAAACTTCGAAGTGCTTGATCGACACCCAAATAAGGGAATGATGGGGCACGGTGAGATAGTGAGATAAGAGAGCCACCTTAAACGAGGTAGAAACTAGGTAGGGTTGTTCCTCTCAAAAGCCCATTAGACCAGAAGAAACTATACATTTGCATATATCTCCACAATGGTCAAGATCTTTTAAATATGCGCTTCATTGGAGTTGATCTCTGGCAATTTGAAGAAGATGTGCTATGGTGTTTGATATTTTTGGGGCAAACATGTTTTAAAAGGTTTGACATTTTCTCCAAAAGTTTTGATGTTTACCATTTCCCCCAAACATTAGTTTTTAAAAATGTTTGGCAATATACTTCGAATTTTGTTTACCATTCTCTAAACATTAATTTTTTAAAAAATGTTTGGTCCTTAAAAAAGAGAGGATGTTTACCATTTGTTCCAAACAATGTTTTCAAAATGTTTGGTATCCCTTCAAGTTGTGATTTTTAAAATGATTGTTATATTTTCAAACAATCATTATTTTTTTGAAATATACACAAGTAAACTGCCTTTTGCATTACTTTAAAAATGAATGATGATGAGATTTAAAGCATATGGATCGAGAGTTAGTTCCCGTCGAAATGCTACGAGAAGATCAAGGATGAGCTCAGGGGATAGAAGCATTTTGGCTCACCCTGGTGACTAGAAATAGATCAAGGCTCGTATGATGGGTCGAAAAATTCAAAGTAGTGGAGCCCGTGGTTGAATGGGGCAACGCCAAGTGAAGAAGATGACATGGACTCTTATAAGAATAATATAAGAACTAGAATATCATTTATGAAGACGGGTGATAACCCCGAAGACAAGAAAGCCTTCCGCACAAAAGGTTTGGAAGCATGCTAATCTAGATTCGAAGTGATTGATCAAATGAGGATTTAAGAGCATACAATGAAGAAGTAAAGAGATTAAGAAATCTGATGAACGACCTTTCAGGGTGTAAGACTTTAGAACAAAAAGAGAGCGAACAGAAAAAGAGAAGAAAAAAGAAGAAATAAAAAAAGAAAGAAAAGAGAGTGAGAGAAAAACGATAATAAAAGAGAAAAAGAAGAAAGAGGTAAAAGAGAGAAATGAGAGAAGAAAAAATAAAAAGAAAAGAAAAGGAAGGAAAAGAGAAGAAGAAAAAGAAAGCACTACATTGCATGCATCATATAGATAGAGACATGTCAATTTTTGCTTGTTTTTAGATTGTATTTGAAGAATCACAAAGAATTTACTAAAGAAAAGAAAAATCGCAGCCATAGCAGCGTGAGGCCTAGATGTTAAATCCTTCGGGTCATCGGTAAGTTCTTCGGGCACGGTGTTAAGTTTGTCGGGCCACCAGTAAGTCTTTCGAGCATGGTGATAAGTCCTTCAGGCCATCAGTAAGCCCTTCGGGCATGATGCGACAGCCTTAATAGCGTGAGTCCAGAAAGATCGGCAGCCATAGCAGCGTGAGGCCCAGATGTTAAATCCTTCGGGTCATCGGTAAGTCATTCGGGTACGGTGTTAAGTCTTTCGGGCCACCAATAAGTCTTTCGAGCATGGTGATAAGTCCTTCGGGCCATTAGTAAGTCCTTTGGGCATGATGCGGCAGCCTTAGTAGCGTGAGTCTAGAAAAATCGACAGCCATAGCAGCGTGAGGCCCAGATGTTAAATCTTTCGGGTCATCGGTAAGCCATTCGGGCACGGTGTTAAGTCCTTCGGGCCACCAGTAAGTCTTTCGAGCATGGTGATAAGTCTTTCGGGCCATCAGTAAGTCCTTCGAGCATGATACGATAGCCTTAATAGCGTGAGTCCAAAAAGATCGGCAGCCATAGCAGCGTGAGGCCCAGATGTTAAATCCTTCGGGTTATCGGTAAGTCCTTCGAGCACGGTGTTAAGTCTTTCGGTCTACCAGTAAGTCTTTCGAGCATGGTGATAAGTCATTCGGGCCATCAGTAAGTCCTTCGGGCATGATGTGACAGCCTTAGTAGCGTGAGTCCAGAAAGATCGGCAGCCATTGCAGCGTGAGGCCCAGATGTTAAATCTTTCGGGTCATTGATAAGTCATTCGGGCACGGTGTTAAGTCATTCGGGCTACCAGTAAGTCTTTCGATCATGGTGATAAGTCCTTCGGGCCATTAGTAAGTCCTTCAGGCATGATGCGGCAGCCTTAGTAGCGTAAGTCCAAAGATATCAACAGCCTTGTAAAAAAAGAGAAAGAAAATGAGATAAAAAAAAGAGAAGAGAAAAAAGAAAAAGAGCATAAAAAGAAGGAAAAAGAAAAAAAGAAAAAAAGGAAAAAGAGAAAAAAAAGAGAAAAGAAAAAATCGAAGATAAAGGTTCTATATAGGAAGGGCTTGTATTTTCAAGCCCCGCAGCGAGAGATTCTATATAGGAAGAATCCGCCGCTCTGAGGTTTCAGAAGCTACAAGTTCTATATAAGAAGGACTAGCAGCTCCGGGGTGAAGACTAGTAGTTCTATATAGGAAGAACTCTCTGCCGAAGGAATTCACCCATGACACAGAAGGTTTTATATAGGGGAAACTCGTTGTGTTGAAGGCGAAGAGTCCTATATAGGAAGGGCTCCGAGCTTTACTGTCTTAGAGTGAGAGGTTTATATAGGAAGAACCCGTAGCTCCGAGATTTCAGAAGCTAAAAGTTCTATATAGGAAGGACTGGCGGCTCCAGGGGTTGAAGACTAGCAGTTCTATACAAGAGGAACTCCCAGTCGGAAGAATCCATTCGTGGCGCAAAAGGTTTTATATAGGAGAAACCAGCGTTGAAGGTGAAGAGTTCTATATAGGAAGGACTCCAAGCTTTACCGTCTCAGAATGAAAAGTTCTATATAGGAGGGACTCGTAACTCAAGACTTGTAATGAAAGGTTCTATATAGGAGGACCTATAGTTCCAAGATCGGAAGGTGAAGAAGTTCTATATAGGAATAACTTACGAGCCTGAAGATTCAGCTAAGGAAGAGCGGAGAGTTCCAGAAGAACGCGTGATTTCGAAGCCAAAGACAAGGAAGTAGGTAAAAAATGAGTGCTTTTGATCTTTGCTTTGTTCTCGTTTCACAAGAACAAGCAAAGATGGGCAAATCAGAATTACTCATTTTTGACCGGTTTTAGTGTTATTAGTGTTATTTTAATAGTAATATTATTAATATAAAATTAATGGAAAATAAAAAAATAATAAAAAATATAATATAAAAAATTAATTAATGAAAAAATGGAAAATTGCATGGGGAAGGGTGCTCCACGTCACCCTAAAGGCTCCCCCATTTGCCTATAAATAAAGGCATGGGGAGCCAATTCAAAGGAGAAATGGACGCAAGAAATGGGCAATCGGGCAGTGGCGGCCAATAAGGGAGTTATGCTCTCGGTAGCCAGGACCGAGGGCGTGCTCTTGGTCTTAACTGGTTCGATCGGGGTCTTATTTTAGGTCCGATCTAGTTAATATTTTTGGAGAGGTCGTGGTAGATCTCGGTGGGGTTGATCGGGGTTCGTTATTCGAGCTCCTAGTTAGGTATATTTTCTCATCTTTTTATTTGTATTGTAGTTTTTATAATTTAATGAAGTATTAGTTAATTTAAAATTATATTCTTATTTTTTAGTTTGTATGTTTTAAATTTATTTTTAGATTAGTATTTTATTTATGTTAGATTAGTTTTTTTTTATTTATGTGTTAGATTAATAATTATGAATGTTTTAGATTAATATTTTATTTATGTTAGATTAGTTTTTTATTTATGTGTTATATTAATATTTATGAATGCTTTGATTAGTATTTTATTTATGTTAGATTAGTTTTTATTTTTATTTATATTTATAAATGTTAGCATTTTATTTATTTATTTATTTTTATTTATGTTTTAGATTAATATTTTTTATTTATTTTTTAGATTAGTATTTTATTTATGTTAATATTTATTTGTATTTTTATTGTATTTAAAATTATTTGCCACATTTTATATTTCTCTCACTAAGATTGCATATCGAGATATATAAATTGTCAATGCGGTGCCCTTTTATCCGAAAGTGTAAGCGGGGGATGATCGAGCTTAGTGATGGTGGTTTGGCGTTTACTCTCGGATGATGAGGCATTTAAAATCTACTCGCACTTATAACCAAATTTTAAATTAGTCGCCACTTTAATTCAGAAAGTCTAATATTAATAAAGCGGTAATTATTAAAGTACCAATTTTGGGCGGTGTGGGGGTGCTAATCCTTCTCCATCCGTAATCGACTCTCGAATTTAACAGTTTTCAAAATCTCTGGTTTTTATGGTGTCTAGCCTACCTAAGTGGTCGGTGGCGACTCTATTTTCTTAAATAAAACACGGGTTTCTAAAACCCCCCACGAAATAAATATTTTTATATCCAAAAAACCACAAACACTTCGAAAATTCGTTTTTTAGCGAAACGGACATCGCTACAGTTGGCGACTCTGCTGGGGATATTTTTTTGTTTTTTAACAAAATAAAGAGAGTTAAGCTTTTTCAAATAATTACTGCTTTAATAATATTAGAAGTTTCAGATTAAAGTGACTATTAAATTAATATTCAGTTGTAATTGCGCGTTTATTTTAACGAATTTAAAATTTGGCATATAAACCCATTTTTTTAAGTGGGGGAAAACGCTAATGCTTTCGTGGAGATATCGTTCTCCCGTGTAGGTCTAGCAAGTACTTTCGGGGCTCGAGTACCTTATGATTTCGTAAGGATATCGTTCCTTCGTGCAGACATAAGTGAATGAGTCCCCTTGAATTGAACCCGATTGAAAGGAGCCTATAATGGATGATGATCAGGGGCCTTGCTACTCTTAGTAGAGGACACCAAGGACAGTTCGGGTACCTCCTAGAACGAAGACTGCATGTAGAGAATATATAGAAACCTACCCCTTTAGAGCCATGCGGATAACCTTAGGTGTTTTAGACGGGATAAATAGGGTTGTTTTGTTTGTTTACCTTATTTAATTTGCCATTTATTTATGTATTTATTATTTTTATCTGGTACTAACTCATTTCTTTTTCTATTTTATTTTTTTTATTTTACATACTTTTGTTGCATTATCATTGCATCCACATTACATAGAGGCATTGATTCCAGTGGTTTGCCCGATTAGAAAATCCTTCATCATGAGAAAAAGTGGTCTTAAGAAGGGCGACATCGATCCGGTTATGCGACATTGGTCGAGAGATTAATCAACAGATTCGAGGTAACAATTTGCGAGCAAGCGTGTAGTGCCAAAGTATACACACGAGACCACGATGGTGGACATTTGCAAAGGCGTGTGAATGACTTAGCTACGAAGCCGCGACTCTCCGACCTTTTTTATTTTACATACTTTTGTTGCATTATCATTGCATCCACATTACATAGAGGCATTGATTCCGGTGGGTTTGCCCGATTAGAAAATCCTTCATCATGAGAAAAAGGGTCTTAGAAGGGCGACATTGATCGGTTATGCGACATTGGTCGAGATTAATCAATGATTCGAGGTAACAATTTGCCGAGCAAGCGTGTAGTGCCAAAGTATACACACGAGACTCTGATGGTGGACATTTGCAAGGCGTGTGAATGACTTAGCTACCGAAGCCGCGACTCTCCGACCTTTTGTAACCCCGAACATGGAAGAAGCACCAAGGCTTATCAAGTTGCCCGTGAGCTATCAAAAGAGCAGGAGGTAGAGCTAGGGCTTATGTGTAGAACATTGTTATGTAATTAAGACTTTTTATAATAGGGACTCTTTTTGTAATAGGAACTCCTTTTGTAATGTGGACTCTTTTTGTAATTTGGACCATTTAATTCCCATGAAAGTTGTTCGAATGGGTGATTACCAGCGGAATCAATGCTTTTATTTGCATTCATGTTGCATATCATGACATGGTGTTGATTCAATAACAGTTCATCAAAAGGCTTTCAAAATAGGAAAAGTTTATTTTGCCGGAAAAGATAATATTACAGTATCAAGTTAGGCCGAGTAAAGACAAATTGAGAAGGAAGACGGTACGATAGTAAGGCACGTGCGTCGCAGAAGATTCAGTCAGGGTCGCAGAACCCTAATTTTAAATCTTCACATTTAACTCTTTTGTAAAAATCTCAAAGATTTTAATTTAACTTCTTTAAAAAAATTGAAAATATTATTTTTCTTTGAATCTTTTCCTCCTAAAACTTTTGAGAATAATAATAATAACAAAAAGAAACCTAAAAGTTTTTTTAAATAAGTTAAAACTTTTTGATAATAAAAGGGAAATTTTTAAACCAAATAATCATTGAAAATTTTAATTTAAACCCCAAAAAGTTTTAAAGTACTCCCATAGGATCGATAGAATCAATCCCTGTTTAGACGTACCCAGATCTACAGAAGAAAATATATTGTCTGATGTCCTTTTCAGAAGCCACAAAAATAAAGATCATGACGTCATGAGTCCATATAATAGAATAAGAGGAGAAGAAAGAGTCATCCATCATCCTGAAGACGACGTGGAGCACAGGTTTTACTTCCCGAAGTCAAGGTCTCCAGAATAAATCCAACTGTTTCCTGTAATTCATTATTAATTTCTTGCAAACATACATTTTCTCTATTGAAAGTTTTTCAAAGACTATTCGAGAATCAACACCGCATTTGCATGCATTCTCGCATTTATAGGGTATTGATTCCCGAAGTGGTTTTCAAATCTAAAAAATCGTTCATAATTAGCAAATGGTAAATGCAGTCGTCGATATTAGAGGGCACGGATCAAGGTTTTATCCCGAGAACAAGATCGGAGATAATAGAAGAGGAACCATCTGAAGACTTCAGGTCAGACACGGTAAGGAGACACGGTACAGATGGTATTGAGCAAAGTAAAGTGCAAGAGTTGAAAGAAGCAGAGGGAAGAAGTGATGAATCAGATGAATACTTTGACGGAAAGTAAGCGATCCATCGAATCGAAAGAAGAATCGATTAAGGATCAGAATAGAGAGCAAGATAATTAGAATTCTACCTCCAAGCCAGCCAAATACGACAAATTGAACCCTTTTGTGATCCGTATCAATAAGCAGAGCCGGAAGGTATGTCCGAGTCGGGCTTTCAAAAAGTAGAGCTCGATTCAGAAGAAACCCGAGAAGCAAGTAATGAAAAGAAGTACATATCGATTCTTGTGAGGTACACCAAACTACTCATAATATTCATCGAGGAGAGCCTTATTATCTCGGTGAAGTCTCTAGTGAAGAGACCGTCTTATTCGAGAGTTTACGACACACGTGCTAGAGACAATTACCGTTTAGAAAGTTTGGGTCACAGTATTGAAGATTGCGGGGCCTTGAAGAACGAGTTCAAGATCTTATCGCGATGAGAATTTTAGGTTTCAAAGACGGAGTTCCCCAATTCTATAGTAAGCTAACAATCACCCGAGGGGCAAAGTCGAGGAAGAATCGATATCCATGACAAAGTTTGAGTAATGTCGAAATGGGTCACTCAAGCGAGTTAAATTTGAAGATCGGAAATAGGGGCATCCAGGAGAGGGATATTCTTTCGAGTTCAGCCCATTTCGGATAAGAGAGAGATAACTTGGATAAAATTAAATTTGAATGATCATCACGAAGCTTTCTTGAGTGTTTTAAAAATATCGATTGGATCACCTTTAAAGAATAGATGAACGATGTTGTCGGTTGAAGGGCGACTCGGACTATTGGAAGAAGAAAAACTAGTCAGCGAGAATCAAGTCGGTGTTATCATGTAAGTTTGAGGAATTGGGAATAGGTACGACGGTCTCGAGAGATGAGCTCTGAGAATAACTTAGCCATTAACAAGAGTTATGGAAACAAATTTACGATAGAGCAATGACAATCCAACACTCTTGTTTGGGAAAAGACAAGTTCCAAGCTACGAAAGACTAGCGGGGATAGATGAAGACCCAAAGATCGATATTACCGAAGCGGGTAAGACGGGTCAACAATGTGGCGAGGCTTAGTCGAACATGGACCAAGTGTTGGACCACGGAGTCAAGGTGACCGAACTCTTTGGATGAAGTTAAGAAAGTAGGCACTGAAGCTTATCAATAACTGTAAATATCTAATATCTGATATAATGAAACCTTTTGGCCTCAATGAATGTCGTTCTATGGGGATCACTTTTAGAATCAATACCTTACTGCATTCATGTTTATATTTTAGGATTGCATTGCATTACATTGTACAGTCGTAGCATATTTTACATAACATTATCATTACCTTGCATAAATTTTTTTGGGGTAATTCAAAGAACAATTAGAGTTGTATCGTGAATAAAAGAATTAAACACACTCAAGAATCAATATTCGAGCAGTTAGAAGATGGACTCGAGAGAAAAAGAGAGAGAAAAAAGAAGTTTGATGCCTTTGATGCAAGAAAGTTCTGTTTGAACCCTGATTTGGTCGATCCTCCAGATTCTAAAGATTCCCAGATTTGCGCATGATAACGAAACAAGATGCCCCAAGATTCACGCGACCATATTCTGCAAAAAGATGGAGGGCTGTATTGAAAAATTATCGATCCACTACTTCCCCGAAAGTCTAGCACGACCTACCGTGATATGATATGCTTTGGACATAGCACCAAGTCGTCAGTATCTCCAGGGTACGAAAATGAAACCTGATGATAGTTTCAAGGAATGTGCTTTGAGATGGCAGAGGTTAGCCGCCCAAGTGCAACCTCCCATTGCTGAAGAGGAAAGTGACTTCCATGTCTCAAGCCATCTTCCATAAGATGCTCGAGAAATTGATGGGCAAATGTGATGAATTTGTAGAATACATGATCCAAGAAGGAAAATGTGTCTTAATTCAACGAACCAGACATGCCTAGGAGCAGAAAGAAAGAAATAGATAAATGGGTACCACTTTCAAGGTTTTTCGTGATCGTAAGATAAGATAAGCGCGGGTAGATTCCTTGAATAACCGAAAAATTCCTCGAACAAGTACATATTTAGAGATATTCGGAGTATTCCATATGGCCTCATCTGGTCAAGGGTTAGTACCTTACCTCAAGGTTGATAAAAATTACGCCTAGCTCATCTGCTCACAGTTTTGATCCATACAATATATGTGAGTTCCACATTGAGGCGTCGGGGCATGACACTAAGAAATTTGAGGTTGTTAATAAAAAAAAATCAAGAAGGCTGGTTGTGAGGAGTCATGACGAGAGAGTTGATCCAACGGTGGAAAACAAGAGAAAAGGCAAGCCTACACTACAAAGGACCGAAATGAGTTAGTACTCGGGAGACAGTATGGAGGTCCCTATGGTTTTCCCATCAGTTCGCAAAGAAATTCTCAATACTTTGAAAAAAAAACTTTCAAATAGATATTTTTTAGAATTAAAAATCACATTTCCATTTAGAAAGCATTTTTACATTTTTGATTCTTTAAACATTTTATTTTTATGGGGTAGTTTTCCCATATGCATATACACACATTTTGAATGGACATATGTATATATCATTTCTATATACAGCCCTCAAATTTTGAATGCAATAAAGTACATTTGCTTCAGATCCAAAGATCAACTCTAAGTTGCATATATTTGGAAGAGATTGAATGTTGAGGATATTGTAAATGTGAGTATCGCTAGTTTACTTAGGCCAACAGATGAATAAAACGAGTGTTTAGGCAATGAGCAGTTCCCATTTTAGGAATTTATCTTCTCAGGCACTCATCGTTTAAGATCATTGAAACGAGAGTTGACCCTAAACCTCTACCCCCTGAAGGCATTCTCAGGACATCTGTGAATGTGACGACGAATGGTATTCTTTTACTTGACGGAAAGGCGAGAGATGAGGCGAGGCAGTTGGATACGAAGATAAGAAAATCATCGAGAAGAAAGTGGTTGAAAGCAAGGATATGTCCAAATGAAAAACCAAAGAAAAGAAGAGAAATGACAATCAGAAGGCCGAAGCAATCCAGATCGAGTAAATATCAGAAGAGCTGCAGAGAGGCAATTAACTTCGAGCGGAAGATAGCATCAATACCCAGTATAGATATGTGTTGATTCAAGGATACATTTATAGACTCGAATAAGAAGAAAGAGATTCAAGGCTAAAAACCCAAAATGGGTAGTCTAAAACAAAAAACAAAAGAAAGAGAAAAAAAATAAAATAAAATAAAAGAAGAAGAAAAAAAAGAAAAAAGAGAGATAGAAAAAAGGAAAAAAAGAGAAAAAAAGAAAAGAAAAAGGGAAAAAAGAAAAAAGAAGAAAGAAGAAAGAAAAGAAAGAATATTGTATATGCTTCAACACATATCAAACAATACAAGAACGAGACTTCAACTATGAGCAAGAGACACAAGAAATCCACATTTCAAGTAAATATCAGTTTTGAAAATGAATATAGAAGCTCGAATTGAAGCAAGTCAAGACAAGTTGGCCCGAAGATTGCCAATTTCGAAAAAGAAAATGACCTATAGGGTGAAAACCCAAAAAATGGGCAGTCTAGAGTGATCCTGAAAATGAAGAAAAAGAGTAGTCTGCCTGAGCATGCTGGCATCAATATCCAACCAAAATACACTGATCTAAAGGTACAGAAGAATGAAGTGACCTCTAGGGTGAAAACCCAAAAATGGGCAGTCTAGAGCGATTCAAGAGAAAAAGTGAAAAAAGAAGAAAAAAGAAAAGGAAAGAACGAAGAAAGAATAACATTTAATATGGGCGTGCCAATCACAAGAATTCCCAAAAATGTATTTGTAGTCCTTCATTTAAGAAATCTCAGTTTCGAGGAGTTTTGGAGGATCAAACATTCTTGAACAGAAAATGAACATCAGTACATAGCCAGAATGCAAGACAACCTACAGTAAAAAGAAAAAAAATGAACTATATGGTGAAAACCTAAAAACGGGCAGTCTAGAGTGATCCAAAAAAGGAAGGAATAATGGGCATATCCAAGTTACACACAAATGTAAATGTTGTTTCACTTAACCATAAACCAAAGGCCTACTTTGCAAGCCCCCAAAGACCATTCCGATAATCCATAGATATCCAAGTTGAATGAGAATGTCTTCAGATTTCATTCCGCCTATAAGGGTTAACTTTGCTTCAATGAACGTCAAACTTCGAAGTGCTTGATCGACACCCAAATAAGGGAATGATGGGGCACGGTGAGATAGTGAGATAAGAGAGCCACCTTAAACGAGGTAGAAACTAGGTAGGGTTGTTCCTCTCAAAAGCCCATTAGACCAGAAGAAACTATACATTTGCATATATCTCCACAATGGTCAAGATCTTTTAAATATGCGCTTCATTGGAGTTGATCTCTGGCAATTTGAAGAAGATGTGCTATGGTGTTTGATATTTCGGGGGCAAACATGTTTTAAAAGGTTTGACATTTTCTCCAAAAGTTTTGATGTTTACCATTTCCCCCAAACATTAGTTTTTAAAAATGTTTGGCAATATACTTCGAATTTTGTTTACCATTCTCTAAACATTAATTTTTTAAAAAATGTTTGGTCCTTAAAAAAGAGAGGATGTTTACCATTTGTTCCAAACAATGTTTTCAAAATGTTTGGTATCCCCTTCAAGTTGTGATTTTTAAAATGATTGTTATATTTTCAAACAATCATTATTTTTTTGAAATATACACAAGTAAACTGCCTTTTGCATTACTTTAAAAATGAA
This sequence comes from Hibiscus mutabilis, assembly GCA_019671005.1. Classification (NCBI taxonomy): domain Eukaryota; kingdom Viridiplantae; phylum Streptophyta; class Magnoliopsida; order Malvales; family Malvaceae; genus Hibiscus; species Hibiscus mutabilis. Next base: position 39,138,180 of record CM033749.1, read on the forward strand.
TGATGATGAGATTTAAAGCATATGGATCGAGAGTTAGTTCCCGTCGAAATGCTACGAGAAGATCAAGGATGAGCTCAGGGGATAGAAGCATTTTGGCTCACCCTGGTGACTAGAAATAGATCAAGGCTCCGTATGATGGGTCAGAAAATTCAAAGTAGTGGAGCCCGTGGTTGAATGGGGCAACGCCAAGTGAAGAAGATGACATGGACTCTTATAAGAATAATATAAGAACTAGAATATCATTTATGAAGACGGGTGATAACCCCGAAGACAAGAAAGCCTTCCGCACAAAAGGTTTGGAAGCATGCTAATCTAGATTCGAAGTGATTGATCAAATGAGGATTTAAGAGCATACAATGAAGAAGTAAAGAGATTAAGAAATCTGATGAACGACCTTTCAGGGTGTAAGACTTTAGAACAAAAAGAGAGCGAACAGAAAAAGAGAAGAAAAAAGAAGAAATAAAAAAAGAAAGAAAAGAGAGTGAGAGAAAAACGATAATAAAAGAGAAAAAGAAGAAAGAGGTAAAAAGAGAAAAAGAGAAGAAAAATAAAAAGAAAAGAAAAGGAAGGAAAAGAGAAGAAGAAAAAGAAAGCACTACATTGCATGCATCATATAGATAGAGACATGTCAATTTTTGCTTGTTTTTAGACAGGTATTTGAAGAACTGTCAAAGAATTTACTAAAGAAAAGAAAAATCGGCAGCCATAGCAGCGTGAGGCCTAGATGTTAAATCCTTCGGGTCATCGGTAAGTTCTTCGGGCACGGTGTTAAGTTTGTCGGGCCACCAGTAAGTCTTTCGAGCATGGTGATAAGTCCTTCAGGCCATCAGTAAGCCCTTCGGGCATGATGCGACAGCCTTAATAGCGTGAGTCCAGAAAGATCGGCAGCCATAGCAGCGTGAGGCCCAGATGTTAAATCCTTCGGGTCATCGGTAAGTCATTCGGGTACGGTGTTAAGTCTTTCGGGCCACCAATAAGTCTTTCGAGCATGGTGATAAGTCCTTCGGGCCATTAGTAAGTCCTTTGGGCATGATGCGGCAGCCTTAGTAGCGTGAGTCTAGAAAAATCGCGACCATAGCGGCGTGAGGCCCGGATGTTAAATCTTTCGGGTCATCGGTAAGCCATTCGGACACGGTGTTAAGTCCCGGGCCACGAAGTAAGTCTTTCGAGCATGGTGATAAGTCTTTCGGGCCATCGGTAAAGTCCCCGAGCATGATATCGATAGCCTTAATAGCGTGAGTCAAAAAAAGATCGGCAGCCATAGCAGCGTGAGGCCCGGATGTTAAATCCCGGGTTATCGGTAAGTCGCCCGAGCACGGTGTTAAGTCTTTCGGTCTACCAAGAAGTCTTTCGAGCATGGTGATAAGTCATTCGGGCCATCGGTAAGAAGTCCCGGGCATGATGTGACGACCTTAGTAGCGTGAGTCCGAAAGATCGGCGGACCATTGCGGCGTGAGGCCCGGATGTTAAATCTTTCGGGTCATTGATAAGTCATTCGGGCACGCGGTGTTAAGTCATTCGGGCTACCGAGTAAGTCTTTCGATCATGGTGATAAGTCCTTCGGGCCATTAGTAAGTCCTTCGGGCATGATCGGCGGCCTTAGTAGCGTAAGTCCAAAGATATCATGACCTTGTAAAAAAAAGAGAAAGAAAATGAGATAAAAAAAAAAGAAGAGAAAAAAAGAAAAAGAGCATAAAAAGAAGGAAAAAAAAAAAAAAAAAAAAAAAAAAAAAAAAAAAAGAAAAGAAAAATCGAAGATAAAGGTTCTATATAGGAAGGGCTTGTATTTTCAAGCCCCCAATGAAGATTCTATATAGGAAGAATCCGCCGCTACGAGGTTTGAAGCTACAAGTTCTATATAAGAAGGACTAGCGACTCGGGTGAAGACTAGTAGTTCTATATAGGAAGAACTCTCTCTAGAAGGAATTCACCCATGACACGAGAAGGTTTTATATAGGGAAACTCGTTGTGTTGAAGGCGAAGAGTCCTATATAGGAAGGGCTCAGAGCTTTCTTGTCTTAGAGTGAGAGGTTTATATAGGAAGAACCCGTAGCTCAGAGATTTGAAGCTAAAAGTTCTATATAGGAAGAATTTGGCGGCTCAGGGGTTGAAGACTAGTGGTTCTATACAAGAGGAACTCCCAGTCGGAAGAATCCATTCGTGGCGCAAAAGGTTTTATATAGGAGAAACCAGCGTTGAAGGTGAAGAGTTCTATATAGGAAGGACTCCAAGCTTTACCGTCTCAGAATGAAAAGTTCTATATAGGAGGGACTCGTAACTCAAGACTTCAGAATGAAAGGTTCTATATAGGGAGGACCTATAGTTCCAAGATCAGAAGGTGAAGAAGTTCTATATAGGAATAACTTACGAGCCTGAAGATTCAGCTAAGGAAGAGCGGAGAGTTCCAGAAGAACGCGTGATTTCGAAGCCAAAGACAAGGAAGTAGGTAAAAAATGAGTGCTTTTGATCTTTGCTTTGTTCTCGTTTCACAAGAACAAGCAAAGATGGGCAACTGTAATTACTCATTTTTGACCGGGTTTTAGTGTTATTAGTGTTATTTTAATAGTAATATTATTAATATAAAATTAATGGAAAATAAAAAAAATAATAAAAATATAATATAAAAAATTAATTAATGAAAAAATGGAAAATTGCATGGAGAAGGGTGCTCCACGTCACCCTAAAGGCTCCCTCATTTGCCTATAAATAAAGGCATGGGGGAGCCAATTCAAAGGAGAAATGGACGCAAGAAATGGGCAATCGGCAGTGGCGGCCAATAAGGGAGTTATGCTCTCGGTAGCCAAGGACCGAGGGCAGTGCTCTCGGTCCTAACCGGTTCGATCGGGGTCCTATTTTAGGTCCGATCTAGTTAATATTTTTGGAGAGGTCGTGGTAGATCTCGGTGGGGTTCAGTCGGGGTTCGTTATTCGAGCTCCTAGTTAGGTATATTTTCTCCCCTTTTTATTTGTATTGTAGTTTTTATAATTTAATGAAGTATTAGTTAATTTAAAATTATATTCTTATTTTTTAGTTTGTATGTTTTAAATTTATTTTTAGATTAGTATTTTATTTATGTTAGATTAGTTTTTTATTTATGTGTTAGATTAATAATTATGAATGTTTTAGATTAGTATTTTATTTATGTTAGATTAGTTTTTTTATTTATGTGTTATATTAATATTTATGAATGTTAGCATTTTATTTATGTTAGATTTGTTTTTATTTATGAGTTAGATTAATATTTATGTATGTATGTTTTAGATTAATATTTTATTTATGTTAGATTAGTATTTTATTATGTTAATATTTATTTGTATTTTTATTGTATTTAAAATTATTTGCCACATTTTATATTTCTCTCACTAAGATTGCATATCGAGATATATAAATTGTCAATGCGGTGCCCTTTTATCCGAGCGTAAACGGGGCCAGTATCAGGCGTAGTGATGGTGGTTTGGCGTTTACTCTCGGAGAACGGGGCCTTTAAAATCTACTCGCACTTATAACCAAATTTTAAATTAGTCGTCACTTTAATCCGGAAAGTCTAATATTAATAAAGCGGTAATTATTAAAGTACCAATTTTGGGCGGTGTGGGGGTGCTAATCCTTCCCCATCCGTAACCGACTCCCGAACCTAACAGTTTTCAAAAATCTCTGGTTTTTATGGTGTCCGGCCTACCTAAGTGGCCGGTGGCGACTCCATTTTCTTAAATAAAATACGGGTTTCTAAAACCCCCACGGAATAAATATTTTTATATCCGAAAAACCACAAACACTTCGAAAACTCGTTTTTTAGCGAAACGGACATCGCTACAGTCACCATTAGAGATTGTTGAAGCTTTGTTAAGAACACAGAAGTAAGGTTACTTTATCCTTAATTTTCTTGGAATGGTCTTTAAGGGAGGAAATAAGTTCTGGGGGTTGTAATCTTGGATGTTGGCTGATGTACTGATTACATTGATCATTACAATTGATGGGGGTATATATTCCCAGAAATTTTCTTATGTGCACTTTGGAATCTTTTCTTGGTTTTAAATTTCTTTTGTTCAGTTGTTGCTGTTGGTTCTTATTCCTTTCGATCAGTCCATAAACATGAATATGGATATTTTTCTACCTGCACAATATTGACAAATAGAACTATATTCGGTTTTTAGCCGAATTCTGCTTATTGGATAAATAAAAAGCCAATTTATCCCCCATGATTAGGACGTATCATAGTATAATTTCTGATTGTAAACTTGTGCATGATTTAGCATCCATTGCTGTTTGTATATTTCATAAGGCAGTTATCGAATAGGTGGACGGTTCTTCTAGTTTCTTAAACTTTTTAGAAGCTAGGCTCTCAACTACACGCACGCGTACACACACGTAAAGCATTTCGCGAATCGTCTCGGCATACAGGATGACATGCTAAATCTCTCTATATCTGTTTATGCATGTCTGGTTTCATTTTTCTTCTACTCTATAATGTCTGGTTTCATTTGGCCGGTGTCCATACATCGGTTTCGTTTTACCCCTATCCTCTGCTGCTATATTTAAGCCAATTCACACACCGAGCTTCAATCAGTTCCAGGAAAATTCCATTAGGCTTTTGGTTATCGTATTGCTACTTTGGGTATGCCGACACCTTACTAAAACCAGAAGGTGGTCCTATTTGCCCAGGTTTTAATTATTTTCCTTCTTCTGTAGGGCTTTTGTCATCTTTTATTATTGAGGGGAGTTTGTTTGGTGCATTGTTTTCTTTCTTTATTAGCTGGGAAGCATTAATAAAAACACTTTGATAATATACTGTTGAAAAAGATTGCCAATTGGGCGTGGAAATTGGAATATAGGAACTGTATAAACGTTGAATCTTTGATTTAATTATGAATATGGTGAGTCCATGTATAAACTTGGAATCTTTGATATTATACTTGTGGCACTCCATGCTACTGTCCTTCAATTCAATTATCAACAAATGAGATATCTCGATAAATGCAATCGCTTTACTATTGGAAAACGGACAGACTAATAAAATTAGGGTGCTTATCGAGCGAGTCGATCACGAGTTGAGTAGTGCTCTACTCGTTGCTCGTTAAAAAATTTGTTGCTCGACTTGACTCGTTGCTCGTTAAGCTCGCCAAAATTTTTACCTTTTTTTTTAAACATAAGTAAAATTTAGTGATACTATCAAAGTTTAATATAAACATGAGGACTGAGGAGATAAATAAAAGAACATGTCATGACCGAAATTCTTTTTAGTTTTTCAACAAAGGAGTGAAGACTTTAGAGATTTCGCTGATTTGTCTATATACCATATTTTTTATATAAAAATTAAAGTTTTTTTTTTCTCTTTTCTTTTTTATACATAAAGTAATAATAAAAGAAAAAGAAAACACTTTAACAAAAAAAGGAAAGAGTTAATTATTATAACTTAATTTGTTATTAATACAAATTAATTTTTGAAATTTTTTGAAAATACAAAACGTTTTGAAAATTTGAAATCAAATATTTTACTGGTAAATAACTTAAGCACCTAGCAAGCCACTAAATTTTTTTAGAGTTTTCAACTAGCATTTAAACTTCTTGGAACATAATTTTTTAAGGTAGCCCCAAAAAATCATTACAAATTTATATAAAAAAATAACGAGCTTCTAGCGAACTTATCGAGTCGAGATGGGCCTTGTTCGACTCAACTTGTTAAGATCTCGAGTCAAGAGTTAGTCGAGTTTTGACCAAGTCGATCTCGAGCTGTTTGTGAGCTGCTCAACTCAATAAACACCCTAAATGAAACATATCCATTATGACCTAATGTTGTCGGTTAGTAGACGTAGTCATTTCACTAATGAAATTTTTAAATATGGAGGGCTCAATTTATTGAATTGGGACTAAATTAATAGATTGTATATGTTTTGAGGACTAAAATTACTAAGTTGTTTGTTTCAATTTATGACTCAGTTGTTTCAAAATTTTAATTAAATGACTAATTGATTAAATTGTTACTTTAGAAGAATGACATGTTTGTTATCAAACTTGTAATTAAGTGACATGTTTGTCGCAAAAATTTAATTGGCTAAATTAATATTTTTAGAAGAATTAGATGTTTGTGAAGAAACCTAGAATTTGGAAATGTGTCAAATAGGTTGATCAAGTTTTTTTTTGTTTAAGCTATGGTATGCACCGCTGATAGGATTGACTAATCCTCTGGCTGTCTGTGCTCTCACTAAAACATAAACGGATGGTCATAAAATATACTATATTCTCATGGGTAGAGATTGAACCTCTGACCTTATGATTAAGAGATGAGGTGAGCAATTACCACAACATATCTAATTCTTTGAATCATAGTGTTGGATTCAATTTGATTTATTCGAACTATTATCGCTCCTTGTATCAAGAGAGAAAACCAAGTTTGTACTGGAAATAAGAAGACATAAATAGGGGAGTAAATGAGACGAGACAAATCGCAAGCTACTCGGACAAAGCTTATTCAACACTCGATTCGAGTTCGACTTGGTCAACATTCGACTCGAGCTCGACTCGGTCAAAGCTCGGTCAACACTCGATTTGATTGGACTCGACTCAAACTCAGCTCAAATTCTTAACGAGCTGAGTCAAGCTACTCGATACCCGACTCGAAAAACTCGCGAGTTACTCAAAAATATAATATACTAAAATTTTTAATTATTTAAAATTGAAGTGACCTAAAATGTTTGTCTTTGGATAATAATACTAATACTACTACTACTAATATTATTATTATTATTATTATTATTATTATTATTATGAATAAGACTGTAAATGAGACGAGATAGATCGCGAGCTACTCAGTTAACACTAAACTCGATTAGACTCAATTCAAGTTCTTAACAAGCCGAGTCGAGCTCAACACTACTCAGCTCATTTACACCCCTTGACATAACCATGAAGACATACAAAAAAGAAAGGCACTTTCTGGTGAAAAGCTGGCACAAGACTAATTGATTATTCATAAAATGAGATCCGGGTTTGAACACATGAGCGCATAAAGTATGCGTACGTTATCAAAAGTTTAAGAAAATATGAACATTTTTTTGACAAATCCTAATCCTACCTAGAGGGGAGGAAAATGTGAGACTCTAGGGAAAGGAATGAGTGCTTCTAGTGGGTCTAGAAGCCATGACATAAAGGAATGCGAGGCTATAAAGATGAGCAATTTAACTAACAAGCTAAATTTATTTTCCGAAAATATAAATATATACTACATGTAATCATACCAATATATGCAACACTGCATCAATTATTGTTTTGCAATGCAAACTTGAAATTTCCGTCTTCCATGTAAAAACTGTGAGCTTCCTAGACATTGAATTTGCATTTAATTTTGCAATTCACCCTATCTCTGTAAACTGCCGTGAACCATGTGGGCTCCTAATCATTCACAAATTATTTGAATTTGAATCTACAAATGTTTAAAAGTCTGAATTCGTAAGTTGTCCGAATTTTAATATATGAATTAATTAGTATTATCAGTTATATAACAGATTTTATAAAATATAGATTTAAAACTTCAAATCATATGTTCAATATTTAAATCTGTATAAATCCTAATATAAATTCATTAAAAATTTGATGATCAAAATTCATATCCACTTATAATAAAACATATTTTTTATTTTATAATTCAGAATCAGATTCGAGTATCAAAATTTATGACCCGTCTGCATAAGTGATGCAGTTTCAGATAATTGATATTCATGTGTGTATCCACTTCAAATCTGTTACAAATAATAATTTTAATTCTAATATGTAATATTCAAATAATAGAATGAAAGGATGGGTAAATTGGCAACCATTAGCTTAAAGAAAGTATAAAACAAAGTAAATTATTTGGTCTAGTGAGATGAGACATTAGATCTCTTAAGTAATGTCAGACGTTCGAGTTTGGTGTTGTGAATGGAGAAAATTAAATTGGAATGATCGCCTCTATAATGAACTCTGTAGTAACCGGTCCAAATTAGTCAACCAATGAATTAGATAATGTGTAAAAAAAGGTTTAATAGCCAAATAGGTGCTCAAACTATATTTGTGGCTCACTTTTGGTGCCTAAACTATTTTTTTGCTCTAAATAGGTGCCTAAAATTTTGTTTCGGTCATTTTAGGTGTCTAACTGTTAACTACCTTTACTTTTTTGTTTAAAATATTATTTTATTTTATTTCTTTTTAAATTTAATTTATTTTTAACTTAATTTTTAAAAAATCCTTTCCAAAACTCACAAAATGATCCAAAATTCGAAATTCCTAACTTTCCCAACTGATTTCGCCACCGATGGTCATGTCACCGCCCACCATATCCGTCGTCGGATCACCACGCCCATCCTTCTAATCACCCATCTTTGGTAACCGACGGTAGGTGTGTCGATTGGCTTCCTAACATCGAAGGAAGCCAAACTCGCGAAAAGGAAGCCGATCGGTACACCTACCGTCGATTACCGGCGATGAGTGATTGAGAGAAATGGTTGTGGTGGTCCGACGGCGGTAGTAGTGGTCTCCGACAAGGCAGTCAAAGGCACAACGACAACAATTTTAGGGATTTTGGATTTTGGGTTAGGGATTTGAGACTACTTTGTAAAAATTTAAAACTGTTATTTTTTTAATTTTGAATTTTATTTAACAATAATAAAAATAAATTAAAAAATTAAAATATACCACATGTCACATTTTAATTGGCTAACGTTTTTTAACAATCAAGCACCTAAAATGACCGAAATGAAAGTTTAAACGCCTATTTCAAATAAAAAATAATTTAGCCACAAAAAGTGATACACAAGTATAATTTAAACACCAATTTAACTATTAAGCCTTAAAAAAAGCACAAATGACACCGAAGACAACCAAAGTACTTTGTTTGTTAATTTGTCTTCTATTTATTTATTGGAGCTTGCTTTTCTACAACATCAAGTTGTTGTATGCACATGCTCAATCTAAAAAAGAGTATCATGAAATTTCTTATATCATACTTCTTTTTAACGAAAAGTAAATAAATCAGCTTTCATAGATTTTTCAAAATTTGAAATATCATAATTTTTTGAAAAAAATTATTATTTTGATCTAAAAAAAGAAAATTTGAAGGAAAAAAATGTAAAGAAACTCCAAATTCTGGTATTTTTCAGTGTTTCGGATTTTGAAGTTATTTTCAGATATTTGTGCCATATGGTTTGTTCCCAATGCACCATGTCGCTTCTTTGTAATAGAATTTTTTTTTTTGACTAAGTGATACTATCATTCATTCATTAAAAACGTTAATAAAAAAATAAATTAATAAATTTACTGAACTTTTTATAGGCTATTATTTTGAGACAAATCGAACTTTTAAAACTTGTATTATAGTCACCCAATTTTTATTTGAGAATTTCAATTTAGTTCCTAATCTTTAAAAGAAAGAAATCGTGGCATGAAGAGTTTTCATTTTCATGATTAAAATAAAATTATTTCAGCTGATTAAAAACAATACCATTTTAAAATTTTGTTTAAAACCCTAAAAATATAATTTTTTTTATCATAGAGAATCGCGTCTCAAATCAAACCTAATACCAACAAAGACAAGAGGTGTCTAAACTTTATTTCAAGAAAATAGGTCAACCTAACGTTTTCAACGTTATCTTCAAAAAATAGGTGCCCAAAAGTTAGATATTCAAGATTGGTTTGGGAGGAGGATGCCGAGGGAGGACACGGGTCGAGGGTCATTTTCTTAAAATTTTGAAATTATATTGGAAAAAATAAATAAAAATAAATAAAATAAAATAGGGGTCAAATTTCACAAAATAGCCCCAAATTTTAAAATCCCTAACACCCAAAACCCAAATTCGAGTTTGAGTTTGATTTTTTTAACGAGCCTAAATAATCTAAGCTCGCGCCTCGTTAAGACATCATCCGAGTTGGATTATGACTACCATTTATCCCATCACCTCATTGACCGAAAATGACCACTCAAGTAAACGCGATCAAAATTGTCAAATGATTCATTAGAAGAAAAACATTGATACACAAGTTAATAAACTTTTGCTTGTTAATTTTATAGTTTAGGGGTTTAGAAATTTATTTTGTTGGATTTAAAATTTAGGATTTAAATTTTAGGATTTAAGACTTATGTTTGGGGACTATTTTATGTTTTAGGATTTTAGGTTTTGAATTTATTTTTTTTAAAAATAAATTTTTAGTAAAATGTTTAATATTGCCGCATGTTTGATTTTGATTGGATTAGGGAAAAAATTAACGTCCGTTACGGTCAAACCTTAAATGGGTCAAGGAATGAAACGTTAGGCACCTATTTGACTAAAAATATAATTTGGGCACTTATCTAAAAAAAAAAAACAACAAATTTGAGTTTATTCAACTAAAAGAATGTTTATCTTATTTTCTTTGCAACAAATCAGGAGACATTTCAAAGAAATAATAGGGGAAATGTTGTTGGAGAAAAAAAAATAATAATAAGGAAAACTCCAAGATAAATGGAAGAGAGATTTGATTCATTTAGACCAAGCTTGCAGACAACAGAACAACTTTCTAAAATCCAAAATCCAGCTCTTTTGCGTTGCTTTTTTTTAAAGACACCTTTATATTCTATGCACAAATATTAAAAAAATTAAATTTTAAACACTAACTCTAAATTCTAAATTTTAAACTATAAAAAACGGGGGAGGAAATTTCTAGATTTCGCCAATGGGTCTGATCCTAAACTTTAACCCTAAACTCTATAAACTTAATTTTTTTTGTAATAAAGAGCATAGACTAATGTGAGAGATGATTTGTTATTATAGGTATCAAGTCAAATAAAAAAGTAAATTATATAAATGGTCATCAAACTTTTAGGATACTTTTTTTAAACATCTTCTCTGCAAAATTTATATTATAGTCACGCAACATTTTCTTTTTCATCTCTCTAGGAAGCCGATCGAAGAGCCTTGTGGTATGTCTCAGTTCATCTTCTCATTTTACTAATTTAAATTATATCATTTTCAGCTGATTAAAAATAATACCTTTGTAAAATTTCGTTTAAAACCCTAAAAATATAATATTTATCTTTTCTTCTTTGTTGAGACTGAAAAACCATCAACAAACACATCAAAATAGTAATATACTTTGAATGTTTATTGGTTTCTGCATTAACTGTTCAAGATGTTAGTCTGTACGGGTCCCTTGTTTCAAAAAAAAGTGTTAGCATAACGATACCATTTTGTTTGAAAGATCTTTAAACATAAATATCAAATTTTTATAAATAAAGAATTAATATTTGATGCAAAAATATATCGAGTTGTGTAAGGGGGACAATTGTCTCCCAATCCCCTTTACATTTAAAAATATAAAAAATATTATTAATATTAATTAGATTATATATCTATTTGGACCCTTAATTTTATTTTATTTGAACTTTGTCTTTTTCGACGTATATCATATATAATTTCTTTAAAATTTTAATAAAAAAATCCATTGGTTGAAATTTGAAGGGTTGGGATCTTTTTGTCATCCAAATTAGAGTAGGGAAATCATGTCATTGCAGATATGGCATCCATGTATTTTTTTTCTTAACAATAATAAAATTTGAAAAATTAGAAGTGTTGGAAATGATTATTATAATTAATTAAATCGCTTGAAAAATAATCATCACAATTTATCGATCTATCTTCAATAATTATGAACATATCATAAAAGCAAACAAAAATAATGTGTCATAAGAGAAAATAAAATAAAATAAAATCTAGAGAGAAAAGAAAAAGAATGTGTCATATTTTTTGTATGAAAATGATAGGCAAAATTGGCGCTATTTTTTTTGTATTTAAACTTTTGAATATTCTAATTTCACCATTAAATTATAATTTTTATTTTAAATTAGCCCTAAATTTTTAAACGATCTAATTTTATCTCAAATTATAACTTTTATTTTAAATTTGTTCCTAAACTTTTGGACATTCTAATTTTATCCCTAAATTATCAATATATGTTAATCATAACCCATGTTAATAAAACCATTATAAAATTTGTTAATTGCCCTATAAATACTAATGTATATTATGTAATAATATATTAATATGAAATGGCATAAACAATAGTTTGATGATGAAATTAGAACATTCAAAAGTTTGGGAACAATTTAGAATAAGGTTGTAGTGTGATGATGAAACTGAAACATTTAAAAGTTTGAGAATCAATTTAAAATAAAAATATAGTTTGTGGTTGAAAGCAAAGCATTTAAAAATTTAGAATCTAATTTAGAGCGAATATCATAGTAAACAGACATTAATATATATTTTCTTTAATTGAAGATAAACATAAATTAAATATCACTCGATCAAATTATTTTTTTAAATTTAATCTTATTTGATTCCAACTTAAAATTAATAAAAGAAATTAAATCAATACTTAAACATTTAGTTACGTGTCATTCAATAGTTTTATTCAATTGGAAACTACTAGTAGTAGGTATAAAATTCGCTGGGGCCTGTCAAGCTATAAAAAGATTCTTCTCATAGCCGTTAGATCACTTAATCAAAAGAAAATCATAAATCAGAGGATCAAAATTCGTTAAAAACATTTCTCATAATAGAGCCGCATGCACCAAATTATTTCTCATGATATTTTTTTCATTGTCTTTTTCCCCAATTCTGTTTTATTTGGGAATTTTCCTCTTTCATTCCAACCCTAATTAGAAGTTTGATTCTTCTTTCTTTTTTATTAGTAGTTGTTTCCTAATGGCTTAGTCTTTCAATCATTGTTTGAATAAAACGTATTTTTTGTTATTATTTGAATGAACAAACGGCAAAATTTTGACTATTATTTAGTCTTCGTCCTGTTCCTTTTCTATCTCCTTTTTCTTACAAATTCATGTGGTTTGATTGAAGTTTGTTGAGTAAAAGGAGATGGGTTTCGCTATATCTGATGAGTTGTTGGGAACTATCGTTCCGATTGTTGTTTATTGGGTTTATTCGGGGATATATATGTGTTTAGGATCTTTAGAAAAGTATAGATTACATTCCGGAAGTGAAGAGGAAGAGAAGAATTTGGTTTCCAAACAAACTGTCGCTAAAGGGGTCCTTTTGCAGCAATCTGTTCAGGCTGTTGTCGCCATCCTTTTGTTCGCGGTAAATTTTTGCTAAAACTATGATTATAATCTGTTACTATTGATGTTTGATTTGGTTTTTTCACTATCTAAATATAGTTGGAATTTTGATGATTGCGATCTTGTTTTACTTTGTTGTTTTTATGCTGGGAATACGATCGTTTGTAAATATACTCTGTTTGACTTTTTGTTTTACTTTTACCTTTTTCCAGAATTAGAGATATCAGAAAGAGATTGGATTTAATTATTTTGATCACTCCACTGCATGTGATGTATCTGTTCAAGCATATTACAAAGCTTGGATGAATAATCTTAAACTGTAGGTAGCCGCTAGTTCGAATTTGAAAGACTATATATTGGATAGAAGCAAGCATTCTTTTAGTGTTGTTATAATGTTTGCTATAATACTCGCCTTGTGTCGGAGTAGCGTAGCTTTGAATTGTCATTATAATTATGAATTTTCAGCTATAGTTTTACTGTAATCTTGCGTGTATGCGAATAATCTGTCTTGAAACTTTTTTATTAGATATTAGGTAGACAGATTAAATGCAAAAATATACTTTGTTATAGCTTGTGTTTGTGATCTCTGGTTTATTGGTTGAAAGTTTAATCTAACAGGTATCATAACCACATCGAAGTTCCTTTATTTTAGGAATGATTTCATATGTTTATTTGTATCTTGTCACCTGATGAAACGCTCATATTCCGGTTGTTGCCATCTTGTTGTGTTCGAGAGCTCCTTTAACTTGCATAATCTGAAGTGGGTTTGTTTACTTTTTTCTTTATCATATTTGCTCCGCTGTTGACTTCTGAACTTGTGAATCTTTGCCACAGTGTATAATGCGCCCTACAAGCAGTTTCAGCTGTGAAATTGTCTCTATTGTATATAACTTTATCAAACATTGCAATTTACAGGTCGCAGGGAGCGATGATGGGGCTTCTGCACAACAGTCAACTTCCTTTATTGTTTTAGTTAGACAGTTTGTGACGGCAATGGTGGTTCTGGATACATGGCAGTATTTTCTGCATAGATACATGCATGAGAACAAGTTTTTGTACCGGCACATTCACTCTCTGCATCACCGTCTCGTTGTTCCTTATGCATTTGGAGCTTTGTACAATCATCCAGTGGAGGGGCTTCTCGGTGACACAATAGGCGGTGCCCTATCATTTCTCCTGTCCGGCATGTCTCCTCGAACCTCCGTCTTTTTCTTCTCATTTGCCACCATAAAAACTGTCGATGACCATTGTGGGTTAATGCTTCCCGGGAACCCCTTCCACTTTTTCTTTAGAAACAATTCCGCCTATCATGATATCCACCATCAGCTCTATGGTACCAAATACAACTTCTCGCAACCGTTCTTCGTCATGTGGGATAGAATTCTCGGGACGTACATGCCTTATTCACTTGAGAAGAGAGCGGAAGGGGGGTTCGAATCACGGCCAAGGAAAGATGTAAAAGATGATTGAATTAGTTAAGATTGTGAGCATCCTTTGGGTTTATTGCGTAAAATGTACCAACAGTTATTTTTTCCTTATATCAGTAAACCACACTGCTTTTTGTGATTTGTATATTCCTATATTCTGAACTTATTTTTGTTTATAGAAGTAATAATAAGAAACATTAGTCATGTTTGAAAACTTATTAATGATTATGTTTTTTTCATTAATCTAGTAAGTTTAATTCAAATCTTGGTGTTTGTAAAAGATAAAAATCTTGTCTTTTTTCACCTCAACACTAAAAAAATTAAATCTTTAAGTCTTAATCCTAAATTATAAACTCTAAATATTAAAAAATATACCATACACATAATACTCTAACCCTAAGCCTTAACTTTAAATTCTAAACTTAATTTTTTTTTTCTAAGCTTTAACTTTAAATTCTAAACTTAATTTTTTTTAATAATGGGCATAAGTAGAGACACCAAAAAGGGACATGCGAATTTTCCTCATTTGCAAGATGGTATTTAGTGCTACAAGTAATTCAAGTTTCATTTTGATAAAATCGGTGTTTTCGACTATATTTAGACTTATATTATTATTATTATTATTATTATTATTATTATATTTTCATGTAAATTTATCTACATTTAGACTACATCAAATGATGTTTTTATAAACTATGTATTAAAAAAATGATAATACATCAAAACCAATATAAAATGGATACATATGCTTATAAATGAACAGAACTTTGAACGAACATAGATCTTGGCACATAATTTGGATAGCTTATTTAAAACTTTCAAATATCCTAAAGGCTTAAATTAAATTTTTTTTGAAAGATTATATTTAAAACTTTCAAAAAATATTAGGATTCAACTAAAATTCTTAAAAAATTTAAGACTTCAAAAACGTATGCACATTTTAGAATGAAACAAACAAATGGGGGCAACGATCAGACATCCAATATTGGGTTGAAATACGAAATTCAGGAGAACAGCATACAAGTGAATGCTCCAAAAAAACAGCAGAAATTTAAGACATAGTTGATTTTTCGACAAAGTAGAACACAACTCATAATATCCAAAGGAAAAGAAAACCATAAAAACCCGAATCGTAAATCAACTTGAACTACTGTTCGAAGGTTCACTATCAATCCATTAGCCAAAATTTACCCAATTGAAATTCTAGCTCTTGGATGATTGCTTATCTTTTGCCTTCTGAATCTTGAGCACCTTCTTCACAATCTTCTGCTCTTCCACCAAAAAGGCTCGAATGATCCTGCAATTATCCGCAATCAAGTCTTAAACCAACCAAATTCGAATACGGATATGACACAAGACTTATACAGGTCTTAAGCGTCTCAATGCACAAACCTTTCCCTAACAGCACTTCCGGATAAAACTCCGCCGTAAGGACGGTTCACAGTCCTACGGTTTCTCGGCAACCTAGACCTCTTATACTCAGCAGGCCTCAAGTGTGGAATCTACAAACACATTAAAGGAAAAAACTTTATTCAAACTGAAATAAACCCACATTATATCTCAAATGGAAATACATATATATATATATCGAAAAAATCACAAAATAAAAGATGGATATGTCTTTAGGTCTATGAATGTTGTAAAAGATCAAAACTTGACAGAAAAAAAAATGAATCAAAATCTCCAATGAATCACATTTTGACTTTCCTAAAATCATACCCAGAAAAAGAAATCCTAGAAAATTCAACAATTTCCATCAAAATCTAAGAAAAGAGATGTCATACTCCTTGAATTCTCTTGCCAGTAACAGGACATTTGGGTCCGCTAGCTCTCTTCTTCGTGGTTTGATAAACAAGCTTCCCTCCTAATAGAAACAAAAACAAAAAGAAATCACCACCGTGTCAATGCATCATCGATCATACAGAGTTTTTTCCCATGAATTCAAAAGGATAAAAACCCAGTAACGGATCCGGGTTATGGAGAGGAGACGGAAGAAGTTACCGGGGGTTTTGACGACGCGGTGCTGGTTGGACTTGGTGGCGTAGCTGTGACGCGTGCGGTAAGTGAGCCGCTGAACCATTTTGGAGGCCGCACTCTGGTTTTTGGTCTAGGGTTTTTGGAATGGAAACGAATTCAGATTCATTCAAGTCCCCAAGGGATATTTAAGGGCAAACTAAACTGGGACACTATTGGGCTCTTTTTGTCTTGCTTTTAGTTCTCCGGCCCAAATATCAACCCAAGATTATTATTTTTTTATCAAAATGCCAAAATTTTGTATTTCTTAATCTTTCATGCATGTGTATACATATATAATATATGTTTATACTCATGACAACAAGTATATTAGTATTTGAACCCGTGGAGTGGTCCTAGTGGTAAATGATGATATATTTTATTTAGGTGACATGAGTTCGAGCACCATGTGTGTACGGTGTGTGTACGTTATTAAAGGGCTAAAAAAATTAAACATATACTACTTTGTAATCACACCAGCATATTCAAAAAATTATATTAATATTTACAATGATGGATTAATTATCCGTATATATCAAGATAAAGTGTTAGGTTTTTAAGTAATACCAAGAACTTGAATGCTAACATTATCAATGAAGTAAGTTAGGTTAAAAAATTATCTTATAATAAATATAATATTGATTCAGATTAGTCAACAAATAATTCATTTCGATAATCATAAAAAATATTTACACTAATGGAACCCATTATGGGGTCGGAGAGACCTTGGTCCAAAACATTCCTTTTAAATTAGTTTTTATTAGTTTTAAAATTAGATAAATTAAGTTTTGATTTTCATTTTTATTTAAATGTTTTTTTAAATTTTTGTCAATTTTAAAAGTAAAAAAAAATCTATACTTTCCCCTATTTTTGGAGAAATATTTTTTTGGGTTTAAATATTTTTTAGATTATTCTGAATTTTAAAAGGAGTTAAATTGAGCTCTTGTCGCATTTTTGGGTTAAATATCTCTTTAAGTTTTTGCGAGTTTCAAAAAAAAAAAAACACGATATCTCAATTTTTAAATTTATACTAATAACTTAACGAGTAGATTTAGATACTCAATTTTTTATAAAATTTATGTTCAGGTCCGATGTTTTGTTTCGGTTCTGTCCTCAAGTAATTGTTAACCTGGGAAGAGGGCTGTATTCCTTTTAACAAAGAAAACTGGATATATAGTAAAAAATAAAATCATTAACGGGAAAAAGCAAACGGGGTTAGCTTTGTCTCTAGGACTGTAAATTTGACGAAACAAATCGCGAGTGATTTGAGTCTTATCAAAAATTAGTTAATACTCGACTCGACTAGAGTTCGAACTCGGTTCGATTTATTAAAGAATCGAGTTGAGCTACTCAATATTCGACTCAAAAAGCTCGCGAGTTACTCGAAAATATAATATACTATTTTTTATTTTTTTAAAAAAATTAAAGCAAATTAAAATGTATGTTGTTGGATAATAACAATAATAATAATGTTGTAAATGAGACGAGACAAATCGCGAGTTACTCGAGTCTAACTCGGTCAACATTCGACACAAGCTCAAACTTGGTTCAAATTCTTAAAGAGCCAGGTCGAGCTCAAGCTCGACTCAAATTCTTAACAAGCAGTGTCGAGCTAAGCATTCCTCGGGCTCAACTCAACTCAACTCATTTACACCCCTATTTGTTTCGACCATTTTGTAAGTTTCGAAGTAGTAACTTGTTTAAATTCGAGGCTTTATCCAGTCGACTCATAAAGTTGTTATTGTTTTTAGGATTCAAATTTGAGTATTTTGATGTTAGTAATTTGTTTAAATTCAGGTAATTTAATTTTCTGCTACTTCTAGCTGTGACAGAGAATTGTACAAGATAATTTGACTATATTTTCCCAAGAAACTTTCAACTGACATGCAAATACAAGTAAGATTTTCTCTCTTGAAAGAAAAGAAAAGAAAAGTTATGAATGTTACAATCATTCTGGGGAAAATTTCAAACAACAAACTATACTTTTGATTTGCTTCATTGATCAACTATAAGGATGTCAGCTTACAATACAAAGATAATTGTGGCTCACTAAAGGACCAGGCTTTCACTTCACTATACACATATCTCTTTTCCTATGCTACTCAGACTTTTCATTTTTCTTTAAGTACCTGTATCTGACACCCGTGTGACATATTCAAACATACTCCTATCCAAAACCCGTCTCGATCTCAAGTTAGAGCAACTTAGTTCCTTGTAACCCAAAAAAAGAAAGAAAAAAAATTATGAAAAACAAAGAGAAAACCAATCGACCAACCCTCAGAATCAGACCAGCTTCAAGTTGTATCCGCACTGAATTACACTTTGAGGTCATTGATCTTCCTTGTTGAAGAAACTAGACCACTTGAAACTTTTGTCAATCAAGGTTTTCAAGACCGGTTGTGGATAGGATCCGATCCTCGTAGAACTCTTCGCTTGCTCGACTGATTCAGATCGAATCTGTTGTTCCTGAAAGCCGGTTTCTTCTCAGTATCCATTCCCTTCGTATCGACAGCCTCAAGAACACGTTGATTTTGTCTGAAGACAACAAGGTCCATATTTCTCAAACCAGAAACTTCAACTGGTTGAACTGCTAATAACCCAAGAATCACAAGAAGCATAAGCACTGTTTTAGCTCTGCAAATCATTTTCTCTCTCGCTTCACTAAACCGAACTCGATTCAACTCAAAACAAACAAGAAGCAAAGACAGACAGACAGAAAGACAGACACTATATCTTTGTCTTGTGTTGGTGTCACTCTTTGGTTATGTTCCATTGCTGTAGACACAAGCCTGTTATTTATCTGTCCTGTAGGATTTGGAAAGGACTCTAAAGGGCATATTAAAGCCATGGAGGGACCCAACATTAAAAGAGGAAGTTTTGGGATTCACTAAAAATCCATAGCTCTGCAACAATCTAAGCAAATTAAGGCTGTTGTTTTAGAAGAATCTGACATGGATGAATAAAGGGTGTTTGGAAATTGGAATAATACCCTTAAGAAGCCAAGTATATTTTCCTTTCAAGCTTCCTTCTAACGCATACATATCATTTGCCACTGTGTTTTGTCTGCTACATCATCCGACCAGTTCCTAATACTTATTCCTGTCTGGCAGGCTTCTAGAATGTACACGTAACTCGGATTCGAGACGTGTTATAGACTTATAGTTACTATGAGTATATGTTCGATACGAAAAATAATGGATAAAATGCAAACTAACAAATCTGATGATTGCTGCAGATTAAACAAAGGGTATTAAAGAAAATAAAGACATTCCTTTGATATTAAGAAAAGGGTGTTCTTTGTTTTCCTTTAATGGAAACGACTGGTCAAGGCAGAAGCCATGGATATGGACCACTTAGAACTGCTAGATTGCTTTAAAACAGTAGCAAGCCAAAGCTAATTCCATCAAAAGAATGAGAAATTTAAAGTGAAAGTACACACATATATATTATATATAAAAAAAGAGCCAGTTCAAAAATCAAAAACTTGTCTTTTGTCCCTCAAGATTATATATATGTATGCATATAATATATTTTGCTTTATTTCTTTTTTTTTTTTATTAAAATATGCAAAATGTCACATGCAACTTGGAACATTCTAAAGCATAAATTCTTGCACTTTAGGGTAAGTTTGTTTCCATGATGGGACTTGATGTTGGGGCTAATAATGGTGGCTGGTCATACCAGTTCACTTCATATTGGTTTTTATTAATGTTCTGATTCTCCACTTTGTATCATCCAATTGAACGGTACAAAAAACTAACCAACAATGAACTATTTGAGGCATTTGAGTTTAGAATGTATCTAAACATAACCTACTTATAATAAAATTAAAATAATTTATTTTATGGGTTATATTTTGATACACAATATATGTAAAAAAAATTCACACAATCCTATTTTAATTACAGGATCTGAAATCTAAATCTCTAACCCTAACTCATAAACTATAAACTCTAAACCTTACATTTTATACCCTAAAACCTAAACTCCAAAAATCCTAAACTCTAAACCTTAAATTTGACAATCTTATGTAAACATAAGCTTGTGTATCAAAAATTGTCTCCTATTTTATCTAAATCCAGTAAAATATAAATCGAATTCAGTATTCGAATTTAAAATTAGTGGTATTTAAAAAAAGAAAAAGCTAAAGGGAGGGAGCAAAATACGGCTGTTTATGGATTCTCGAGGTTGGTCTAAAAGTGGCCACTTTTAAAAACTTTGATTTAAACCGAAGGGGGGCAAAGGGTTGATGAGGCAGCCACAACCAGGCAGCCTCGACGGTCTTTGTGCCAATGAGACCATCCACAGTCAGCCTTGCCTGAAACCTGACCAACCCAACCTGACCAACCCACCCATTAAAATACCAAACATCGAAAGCAATTTAAAGAAAAAAGATAAAGTCCTATTTCCCAAATCCCAATCTTCCATCTCCTCCCTCCCTTTTTCTCTCTTATCTAAAATTTTTCATCTTCTCTTCTCTTCTCTTCTCTTCTCTTGTTTCATTTCTAGCATATTCATTCTCTTCTCTTCTCTTGTTTCATTTCTAGCATATTCAAACCCTACATCTCTTGTTTAATGAGCAAAATTCAGACTTAAAAAAAACTGAATCTTTTGACTTGAAGCAAAAAAACTCAATTCAAATTGACTCGAATCATAATTTCATAAACTCGACTCTACTCAAAAGAATTTCAACTAAAATTTAAGTTATAAAATGAAACTTCGAATAACTTGATATTTTAGTAATTAGTGGATCGATTTTCAAATTCGAGTCAAGTAGTTCAACTCTCCTAATATGTATGTCGCATATGAAGAAATATATATGCATATTATATTCACATATGGTTATAGAAAGTCATTTAACTTGAAACTAATTAGTATCATATCATTATAAACGTTTACAATTAAATTTGAATAGAAACTCGAACAACTCGACTTGAATTTAATAAAATTGATTTCACTCGACTCGAATTTAATAAACTTGACTCAAAAAAGTACCAAATAAATTTTAAGTTATAAAACAAGGCTCGTCAACTCGACTAACTCGAAATTTTATGACTTGACAACCTCGAATACTCACTCCTAGATTTTTTATATTGTTGATGTCACCGGCTCTTGTCAATAGCCTTTTAGACAAGTTCACCAAGTTGGGATATGAACAGTGTTATTGACCCCGGGTTGGTTCCTAATGAGTTCACATGACTTCTCTGTGAACCCACTAGGATTCTCGACAGCATCGGGGGACAAAACCTCCGACTTCATGTCCATCTCCAATCAAAAGATCGAATCATAAACCTGAGCCGATTTCAAGATAAACAATGTATATTTCATATATAAACAAAATAGAAAGATGAAACAATCTGAGACATGCACAGGTTTTTTTTTTCACCAGGCAGGGACTGCAAAATGGAATGTCACCAGAAACACAAGTAAAGGCAGAATCTTGAACTGGCTTTTACTTTTAAGGTTGTTCCGATAGATGATGATCAAGTCTGGTCAAGGACATGTGAGAATATGTGCTGCTTTTGTTTCAAAAGAGAATACCACTAAATATTTTGGCATCCATTGATGTAAACAACTAATGGAGACTGAAAGCGGGAGAAGCATTTCGGATTTTTAACAATTCCCAAACGGTATTCGAATTTCACCACTTTGCTTTAATGAGGTAAATAGAGTAGATAAATAAAAAGACAATTTGGTGCTTCATTTTGTTTATTCCTCCCTACTTCACACACACACAACTCAAACTATCTGGATTCGGACAAGTGTCAGGTACGAAACATGTCACATATATATATATATATATATATATATATATATATATATATATATAACTTTTAATGAATTTTTTTCATATATTTAAAAGATTATACTCGTACAGGTCTTTTAAGTAATGGATACAAGCGTTGGACATGTGAAAAAATGAAAGAAAATGATGAACCGAAATCGAAAATCAAGATGTAGAGAATGAGAGCGGAGCTCAGATACAAGACAACAATTGCTACAAGATATGGAGATGACTGAGAGTTACCCGATTTTTCTTTTAGCAATTCATTGAAACAGAAATCAGGAGAACTCCAAAGCTTTGTTAGAAATTATCACTTCTCAGATCAGGCTAGGCCTCTCCAGCTGAGCTAGGTGTCGGGCCCCTGAATGTGCTAGCGACCAGCGGATGGGGGAGGGTGGTTGCCCGGGTTTCTCGGATGGTAAAAGGGTTTCTCTAGCTAGGTTCTTTTTAGAAATAAACCAAAGCTGTGGACAATGACTTTAGGGGTGGGAAATACCCGTTATTAGGAGTACAGGCTCCAGGCTATTACTGAAGCTGCTTGATTCGTCTCCATTTCTAATAGGACTGGACTAAGTTCGGGAAGATGGATAAAAAATAAAAAGAATCATTGATAGGACGAGAACAAACGGGAACAATCATCGTTGTTCATCCACTACCAATATAATGTCAGTGCAGGGCTTCATGTTTCAAACACTAACCTGCTGGGGGGTTACTGTAGTTCCTGATGCGATGGTAAAATGCATTTCCCCATATTGCCGGGATTGCAGCACTAATGCAACCTGTGTTGCAGAAGCTGCTGCCGCCGCTTCCTGATACAGATACAATACAATAGCAACACAAATATAAGAACTATGGTTGGTTGGTTGGTTGGTTGGTTTTCAAGGTCCGAAGAAATATGCAAACAGAGGTAGATAAAAAAGATATAAACAACCGGGCCTCCTCGGGAAGAGAAATAAACATGGGGTTTTCAAAATAGAAGTAGAACTAATAAGAGAATAACCTGTCTTTGCCTTCGTCGCTGTAATATATTGATGGCCCAAGCCATGATGTAGCATGGCAAGAGAAATACAGCAGCACGAATCAAGAAAATCTGAAACATGAAGCATTGCAAGTTAAGAGGAAATGGCTCCAAATGAGATGATGAATTTAATGTGAAAGCTTACGAAGTGCGTATGTGAATACCGGCTTTCGGAAAAACTTACAGAGAAGACGGTAGCCACATCTTCTTCTGAATCAGCATCTGGAACATCTAATGCATGGTGCAATAGCAGAAGTGCCATTAACTGATAAAATTGAAGAAAAAATTCAATCATTTTAGAAATGAACTCTTAAATACTTAGTCATGTAAGAAAATAAAGATTGTCAAGTTAGATGCCAAATCAATTTCATCAAAATATTTCCTTGAGACATGACTTATAAATTAACAAATAGAAATGATTATTGTACAATTTTCAGGAATTAATGTTAAACTCACTTAAAGACGGATGTTGAGCACCGTGCTAAACATGATTAGAAATTGAATATGTCAAGGAGCTCTGTAACTAAAAGCTTACAACTAGTGCAGCCGAACGGCAAAATGCAGCTCCACTGGCATTTGATGCAGCATATTCATCATACTCGGTTTCCAAAAATTGCTGCTCTGTCTCTGCAATAGCTAAGAGACTAGGATCACGCAAGTCTAGAGGGGTGCCAGAGATTGTCCAGACTCCACTACAAGGCATACAGAAATCAATCAAATGGAATCTTCCAAACAGATCATACAGATAAGTTGTCAGTTATATCAGCACAAAATGTCCTCCAATCCCCATACATTGTATTGAAATGTCTTCATGTTATGCCCTTAAACTTACCCGATTTCAATAGCGGGTTCTTCATTATGGGGGCGAGGTAGAGTGGTATAATCAGGTTGATAAGGCTGCAAGGCAAATGAAAAGCACAGACTAACTTAGCAATGAAACAACATTAACAACCAACAATAGCACTAAGAATTCAACAAGGCACCAGCAGCGATTGAATGCCTAAATGTATCCAACCCGAGGCTTAAAAAATGTTTTTTTCCCATAAATCAAAAGGCTAATTCTAAAAACAGTAAGATTTATTTCCACTCTTGTGGAACTATTCCTTGCGCAATAGGCCTAAAGTTATAGTTCAAAATTATGTGACAAATGTAAAGGATGAAACCAAGTTGCAGTAATCCATGAATGTTTCTAAACAAAATAATGAATTTGACTGGGGGGTTCTAAAGCAAGTAGATACCTGATGACAAATCTCGCAATTTATATTGCCTTTCACGTTGCACCAATGCTGCACGCATTTCCTATGTGCATACTGCAATTTAAACCACATATAGATTTCAATAAATGCTGATCATAAACCTCATTTCATGTAGTATTTTTAAAATGCCAAAGCAAAGTAATGACAATTGCGAAATTAGCACAAATTTTATGAGGTTCATTAAATTGAAAGCCGATTCGTGAAATTGGTTCGAATTCTTACCATGAAAAATAATGATAATGAAAGAAATTACCTTGAGGCTGCCACTGCAGGCGCAAGGAGTCTCAAGATTCTTAATGAAATCTTCATCCTGGCAAATGCGGCACTCGGCCGACTGAATCAGCGGCTCCTCCTCGTCGCCACTGGCGACTTCCTCCTCCTTAGAGTCTGACAAGCGCGACGGCCCCGGATTCTCCTCTGAGGGAACAACATCGGACTCCACCGGCTGCACGGGCTTCGGCTTTACCAGACCGTCGACATTCAACACCAGTTGATCACTCATAATTTATTCAGATATAACAAAAAAATCTTCCATTTCTACTAGATAATTCAACTGAAAAAAAATAGAAGGAAACCCAGAATCGCGCTGAGTAAGAGCACCGAACCCGGGGGTTCCCGAGCAAATGAGAGAATGGAAACGAATGGAAAACAGAGAAATAAAAGAAATCTTAAAAATATTTACCTTTAGCGGGAAAATATGGCGAACTTGCGTTTAATTAAGAGAACGAAGAAATAGGAGAGAAAATTTCCAATTAAGCTTTTTATTTTTTTCTCTTGTTTAAATATACCTTTAGATTTATCTAAAATAGTCACATCTAGGCGCTTATTTTAAGGATGTTATTCAAACGACATTTAAAGGAATTAATTATTTATAAAAGAATATTATCTTATTTATAATAAATGTTAATTATATTTATTTTTTATATACAAATTATATAAAAAATATAATTTTAAAAAATTTTAAAGTATCAACCGACAACTCAATCATCAATGTGGCTCTGCCCATAGTCACATCATGCGACATTGGTACCTAAAAGTTATTTTTTTCTATCCAAATTAGATAATTTTTTCAAAGTTGATACCTCTAAAAATGGAACTTTAGTTACGCCTATTGTTTTGATACTTTTATTAACGATATTAAACTTTTGATTAAAAAATTATACCACATGTCAGTTATGTCGCCGTCGTGTATCTTCTAAAAAAATAGTTTATAAAAATGTTTAAAAGTACCAAAACAATAAATAAAGAATATTTCCTATGACTGGACTTGTTGCATGGAAATTTCGAAATAGCAACAATAATTAGAAGAAAAAAAAAGAGAAATAAATGGCAACTTTGGCCAAGACTGAGATTCAACTCATAGCAAAACAACAAACAAGCCATTATAAACAACTAACAGATCACAGTCCTTTTATCTTGTAATCACTCATTTTTATCCGGTTTGTGAATATTGTTAATATAATAATTAAAGGGTATTATTATTGCATGTAGGCGCGTTATACTATGTGTTTATGTACGTGTGATTAATATGTGCGTAAAATATATGTGTGATAGGTGTGAGTGCACGTATATTATACATGTTATGTATGTGTTATTAAGGTTTGATAATATTTATTAGAGATATTAATATGTTATATGTGTGTTTTATATTGCATGAATGTTTGTATTAATATATTATGTGTATGCACGTATTAAGATATGTGTAAGTATTATATGTGTGTAATTTATGTATATAATGCGTGAATGTGCATGTACAAATATAAACATGTATCTTATTTATTAGTTATATTATTAACATTGCATGTATTATAAGGTATGTATATTATGTATGGTCGTTCTAACGTATTTGTATGTATGTGCATGTATTAAATTATAAGTTTAATTATTATTATTATCAGGTTATATAAATATGAAAGCAGGTTATAAATAAAACCCATATTATTAGAGTCCAGTCCATTTACATATATAAAAAAGGGTCTAAATTATAGTTTACAAGGCCCATTTTGGCCTGACCCAATATTGTAAAAACCCTAAAAACCAAGTCTGATAACCCTTCTTTTCTTTGCAGTCGTCACCTTCCCAACTGTTGGATCAAGATTTGATCCAACGGTCCAGATGACACCAAGATGATCCAGCTGGCGCGCGTGTAATTTACTCCCGGGACTGCTCGTCTCCCACTCGCGATCAGATCTAGGCTGAATCTGGCCGAAGACAACGCTACCATACTCTCTCCACGCCGACACCACTCCGCCGTACCACCAGCTCAACCACCGAGCTCAGAGAACGTGCAAAATACCAAAACAATGGATTGTCAGTACCGAAATGAAATCAAATGTATTTTTTATGTCTTATTTTCTACCAAAAAATGAGATCAGAACAATGGTATATGTAACCCAATAAAAGTGTAATGTCGGGGGTTCAAAAATACAAAAAAAAGATATAAAAAAAGAAGAAGAAAGTTTCGTGGTAATCCTATCTTTTCCCCTTATTCTTCTTTCATGCATGCATGATAATAAAAAATATGAAGTAAAAAAACAACAAGATAACAGAGAGAGATAGGATTTTACCAGAGTTTTGGCCTCTCTTCTCGACCGGCGAGGAACCATGGTAGGGAGCCGGTTTGTTTTTTGGTATCATTTTGAAATATCAGGGTTCTTTCTGGTTTTGAAAATGGGGTGTTGAATTTTAAAGGTGGTCTCTTTTCGAGTTTTGGGTGGCAGTGAAGTAAAGGTTGAGGAAGGTTAGAGGCGGACGGTTGGCCAAGCCTCGCCTGAAACCTGCCGAGTACGGCGGCCGAGAGTGAGTCTCATGGGTTTTAGGGTTTCGATTTGAGGGAAGGTTAAAATAGAGAGTTTTTTTATCTAACCAAATTGTAAATGGCCAAAGGTCTTCATCTGATCTAAATGGGTCTCCTTATGGAGTTTTATTTTTTAAAAATGGTAAAATCACCTACTAAGGGGCACCACATTTCTGGATTTTTCAAACCAAGCTCGCCCCCTGGTATAATTACATTTCTGGCCCCTTTCCTTTTTTTTAAATCTTTTAATCCAATCCTCAAATTGAACGGCCTTAATGTTTTAATGGTGAAATTACACTAAAAGACATCTCGCGTTTTCAATGTTTTTAAATTTGTCTTGCCTCATGGGTAATTTGCTCTATAAGTCCTCTAGAGTTCTTGCTGTTGTGAAATTCCGCCCTTTAAATCATGATTTTATTGCTTACATTTGTGTCTTTATCATTTCATTTTATTTCGTTACAGTCTCCTACGTTATCTTTGAATTATTTACGTCTCTTGCTCTTTTTTTATTTTATGTTTATAGCGTGTTTGCACTTTATTGGGTTTCTTTATGTTCTTTATTTATGTTTTTATTAGGTATATTTATGTTTTATAATGTATTTTTGTGATTATTCCTTCGTACTCTAATTTAGTGTTCGTATACATGTCTATTTTATATGTTTAGCTTAATTTGTGTATCACCTACATATGATAACATGCTCTTTGTTTGTTTCGGTATCATACTTCTTTTGTGTTTCGATTCTTTCGTTCATCATATATTGTTGTAGTTTCTTTGCATGTAGCATGTTTTCAATATCCCTTTTAGGTTGGCGTATTATGTGCATTCATTCATGTTTTTATGATATGTGTTTCTTCGTGCTAATGTATCATTTGGTTCATTTGTTCATGTTACATATTCGTGTTTTGATTAAGTGATCATGTTTAGTTTAGTTGTTTATCTTGATTATATGTATGATAATATGTTTTGTTTTTGTCTCGTATTCTAGGATACATACTAAAAATGAGTGATTTTTGTTATATACTAATATCGTGACGTGTTTTTGGCATACATATGTAATTCGTGTCACGTGATAAAGTTTTAGTGTAATGTGGCGATAATGTGGTTCTGTCATTTTAGTATTATGTATTATATCAGGTTATGCATATTGCATTTGTGTTTTTAGGTGCCTAAGGATATTATATTTAGTTAATTTAACCTTGAAGCATATCTCTTACCATGTTTAGGTGTATATGTTTTTTTTACGTTTTGTCTAGATCCTTGTATGTGTCGTTTATATCTATGCTCATGCATTTAATATTATGATATTCATTTTTTATGTTTTAGTATCATGTCGTGTATGTGTTTAAGTATGGTAGGATTAATTAATTTAGTTTTTAAAGAATGTTTTGTCTTGTTCATGTCTTTATTTTGTCTCTTTATTATGATGTGTCGTTTTTGTTCATTTGTTTTATTATTTTCTTGTTTAATTTTGTAGTATTCCCCCTTTTATGTTTTTTACATACCATCTCCATGTGAATGTTTTATATATTTATTTATTTAATTAACTCTAGGTTGCATAATGGAATATAAATTGTCAATGCAATGCCCTTTTATTCGAGCGTAAACGAAGCCAGTATCAGGCGTAGTGATAGTGGTTGACGTTTACTCTCGGATAACGAGGCCTTTAAAATTTACTCGCACTTATAACCGAATCTTAACTTAATCGTCACTTTAACCTGGAAAGTCTAATATTAATAAAGCGGCAATTATTAAAGTACCAATTTTGGGCGGTGTAGGGGTGCTAATCCTTCACCATCCGTAAGCGACCCCCGAACCCCAACAGCTTTTAAATCTCTGGTTTTATGGTTTCCGGCCTACCTAAGTGGCCGGTGGCGACTCCAATTTTTAAATAAAACACGGTTTTTTAAAACCCCACGGAATAAATATTTTAATACTCGAAAGACAACCAACACCTCAAAAACTTCGGTTTTTTTTTAGCGAAGAGGGGACATCGCTACATATTTAATCCTGTAGTATAGGTAAAAATGAACAAACAAGTGGTATAATAGTAGGGGTTTTGGTTCACGACTTCCCGGTATATACAAACTTGGAATCTAGTCTTCTATCTTCGCATCTCCATGGAAAGATTACACTCGATCCTATGTTAAAACTTCGATGATACCCAATCTTACATTTGCCACTCACATTGTGACCCTGACCGGAGGATATAGTAAACCAAGGAAGCATAATGATAACATACCATTATAGCACTTGCATTGTCTTCCTTGGTTGCGGACTTGCAAGCATGTTTTCGATCTCCTCTGGAAAATGATATCAACTTCTGCCTATACGACTCACTATGTATCGTCCTTTCTCTAGGTCATAAACTGTCTTCAACTGGGGTTTCCTCCATTTTGATATAGACCAAGCTACAAACATTAGTATTGCAGAAATGGCAATGATGGAGAATAGTGTGGGCGAATCACTGCTAGAAATGGTAGTTATCCAATCAGTTTCCTGTATATCCAATTTAGCAGTACTTTGCAATATGAAAGCTCCCAAGGCCCAATCGAGTGGTATATTTTCTATCTGATTAGCAAAGCTGATCCTGTTTATGATAGAATCCCATTGGGAAAAATTCAATTGTGAGAGAACTAATAAAAAACTATTGACGGATCTCTAATTTGATCTTTTTCGTATCGAGGAAAGCCAAAGTGCCCAAAAAGTCATTGAACTAGCTTGGTCTTTGCTTTTGAAGACACTCGACTAGTAAGGCAGGAAATATACCTTTCATCATCCAAAGCAATTCCAAGGCTATCATGAAGTAAGGCCACAATATACGCCGAAGAAAAACAATAGCGCAGCAGTTCTTCCTCATCAAATGATTGGTGTTTCTTCTTCAATTTAGACCAATCCTCTTCACAGAAATGTTGCCCAGCCATCATTAGATCAGAAAGAAAGGCCCTCTGGCGCAGCCTAAAGAACTACTCAAACAAGATGATACAAACAAAGAAATGGAAGCCTTTTAGGAACAGAAACTCAGACATCTAAGAACACATCACATGGGTTTAGGATGTGCTTGCACATAAGCCAGTAGGAAACAGAACATTATTAATCATACCTTCGAGGTATAGAAGAAATTTTCTGTAGCCAAAAAGTTTCCTTGAAGCTTGGGCATGAAAACTGACCCCAAATAACAGTGATAATTGGAACATTTCTCTGCAACTCAGAATATATAATTATTATTATTATCTTGTAGCACACGGTAATGCAAACATAGTGGTTCTAAGAGAGCTTGTACCTTTTCCTTTATGTAATAGCTTTAGTGCAGCGGATCTGCACTCTGAGAAGTTGCCCCTAGCTTGAAGTTCAGAACTATATTTACTTTTTTCAGCCATAAAACCTAGTGAAAGATTTGATGACCGAGGCAGGTAACCTTTAGGCGTACAAGGATCTATATACACTTCCTTGTGAAGAGAGTCAGCAGCTACATTAGGGCAAGAAAAAACATAATGATCCATATAAACACATAGCTAACTGGTAAGTCCACATCATCTATATTAAAGGTAACAGATTCTACGAAAATATCCAACAAAAAACTTTGACTCAAACAAGTGAACAACCTTTTCGATACACCCCTCATCAATAAGCCACAAACGACCAAAGGTAAAAGAAGACAGCTTTTAGAATTAAACATTCAACCCAGCATAAATAGTCAAAACCAATATACAGTGTTCATACTCAAATCTAGATCTCTTCCTTAAGCTTTAAATTGTAAGACTCATGGAGATGATTAAATTACAATCCAATGTGAGAGAAATTCCTAGTTGGAGTTCAATGCATAATTTCAAGCACTTCTAAGCCTGCAAAACTTTGGCAGAAAGCAGATAAGTCAAAACATACCAGGACTGAAATCTCCTTTAATAAGTGTTTCCCTTAACGATTCATGAGCAACATCCTGAAATTTTTTTTTGTTGACAAAAGTTAAAAGCTCCTATGTCAAACTTGGATTTCTTGATAGAATTTCTAATAACAAGCTACAGAACTCACAATGCAAAGCCATATTGAAATAATACTAATACTAGTTAGAAGTTCGATCTGCATTATATCGTTATTGTTTTTAAAGGGATAAAGGGAAAAAACTGGCAGCGGGACAATCATTATCAGTTTCAGAATTTACGAACATAAAATTATTCTCGGTCCAGTTGATTTATTTTTGGCTATTATGAAAAACATCCGAAACATCTCATTTGAATTGCAAGGAAGTTAAACCATTATTTTTAAAAGCCAACATTGAAACACAACAACAAACAAAAAAGTAGAAAAACAGCTAATGCATGCAAAGGTTACCTGGCCAAAATGAAGAAAGCTGTGACTGTAGAGATTGTAAGTGAAATTCCCAAACTTTATGGAGCGTGAAAACTTAGAAGGCATAAACTCACTTGAGACAAAGGTTACCTGAATTAAGTATAACAACAAGTTAATGGTGATCTTACAAGTGCTTCTCAACTTATACATTAAGTGCACCAAGTAAAGAACATACATAATGCCATCAAATGCATTTGCAATGAGTTGAAGTTATAGCTTCTTGTTCTTTTAACCTCTTCTTTATCTGACATTGTGTATAGTTCGGTTGCTTTAAGCAGCAGTAATGTCTTTGACAACAATAAATTTTTGCATGTTAATGCCTGTTTTTTGGAACATCAACTTGTTTTTCTGGACAACCAACAAAGTGTAGTTCATAGCTCACACTAAACACCTACTTGGCTACTTCATAGTTACAAGTTCAACAAAGAAAGATTTACGGTGGATTATGAACTAATCTGATATCATTTCTCAAAACACAAGAAATAGCTTCAAAGGAGCAAAACATAAAACAATAAATTAAAGATTTACAGTGGATTATGAACTCTAATGTATAGGGCCATTAATTAGACGCTCGAATGACTTGTAAATTCTGGTGTGGAAGAATCCAATTTACTCAATCGAAGCACTGCATCAAAGAATTCCAAATTAAAGAATCTAGAAGCAGGGAAGACTTAAGATAACAACAAACCTGAGCAGATGCCCCGCCAAGTTCAATAATTCCAGTCGTATCCAGAGGATTACCTCCAAGAGTACCGAGTGCATAGTTTGCAACAACCCAAGCATAGACCCCCTCATCAGAGCCTAAGACAGTTAGAAAAGCCAAAAATTAGCCTCCAAAATGTGGATCAGGGATTTGAAAGTACAATATAAACATAAGGACTGAAATATCACTAGGCTTGACAAAAGGAGTGATCTTTATTTAGCGGGTACGCAGTTTCGGCCGGTGCCTATACCTCTATTGTGGTTGTGGACAGCTATTTAAATCCTGGGCTCTTACTACTCTTCTCTTCCTATTCACATGTCGGATTCCGAACACAACATATTCTATTACAACTAAAGTAACCCACATTGTATTACCTGTAATAACCGACGCCCATTCATCGTGAAACTTAAACCCAGACACCCTAAGCACCTTCCTGCACTCCTCCAAAATCTTGTCCTGCAACTCAACATCCAACAATCTCATCCCCGCCGTGGCCATTAGCCTAATTTCCGTCTCCCCCCATTGTTCTTTTGGAACTTTCTTCCTCCCAAACTCCAGAAGCTCTCTCAAAGAATCCGACACTGCTTCCGGCTGCTCCCAGTAAGCTGACAAACCCGGATTAACTTTCAAGCTATATGACCCTTTAAAGTCGAAAACCAGGTTTTTGCTTCGATCAACTCTGTATCGAAACACGTGGATCCTCGTTCCAGTGCTTCCGCCATCGATTATGATTCCGAATTTTGTGGACTCTGCTGATGAGAAGAGGAAAATGTAACTAAAACCCAATAAAGCGAGAGACATGACGATTGGAATTGCAAAGGTAGAAGGGGTTGGCCTGGTTTGCCGAGGGTTTCGGGAAAAGAGAGCGGTGGATCGGGAACTAGGTCGGATTTGGAACTTAATCGGATCCATTTTAGGTGGGTCGGTGACGGGTTTGGGTTTGGAATCGACCCGTTTTCGAGCATGCAATCGTGGCATCAAGAGATCAACAAATATTGTTGGGGAAGAAGCATGTGAATTGTTAAGAACACTAATCAAGAAAAAAAATGTAATTATAATCGAAATTGAAGAAAATAAAACGATATAATCGATTGAAAATGGATTTTTAGGGTTTCCCCTTCGAATTGGGATTGGACCGGAGAGGAGAGACTGTCTCTCTCTCTAGTCTCTCTCTCCTATCTGATTTTTGTTGTGAATTTGTGTTTCCAGTTTCAAGCTTTTTTACCAGTACAGGGGGGAGCGATGGAAATTTTCCGGTTCGGTTCGTGCTTAGAAAATTCTCCTAACCGGTTTGGACTTATAAGTTGTTGGATAAATTACAAATTTTTTCTCCTCACTTTTTTCTCACTCCTATTATAGTAACCGAAAGTTAAAATATTTTAATTCAATCTTTAAACTTTTGAATTGTTCATGTTTTGGCCACTCTAACGTTAAATAATTAATTGTATTATGACTGAGTATTTTTTTAAAAAAAAATTGTGAAACATTCTCAAAAGTTTCTTATTTTTTGTGAAAAACCCTCTGATTTCGAATCTCATTTGATTTCTTAACGATGGAACATATTTTTTCAAATCTCAATGGTGAAGAAGTGAAGGAGGAGGAAATGAATTATATATCATGATTCCATGTTGATTGTACGACGAAGATTGTAGATCATAGTGGTTTGAAATTTTGTGAATTTTAATTTCTGGGTTGAGTTTGCTAGTTTTAAAAAAAATTTGTAACAATCTCTTTAAAATTGATAGAGTGAAAAGTTATGAGAAGACGAGTTTGTTAGTGTCTTGTGGACGAAAAAATATCAAAAAATGAGGGTTTCGACACCGATAAAGTAAAATTTTTATCTTTGAGATAAAAAGATAAAAGAAAAAAAATAATGCAAACGACATGTAGTTGTCACATAAAGAAAAAGACAATCCACGTCAGCACGTGACTTCCACGTCACTTTTGTGTGTTTGATTTAATATACGAGTGACCGCACATGAATACTTTAAAATTTTAATGATTAAAATAAAAAATAGAAAAAAAAACTGAGTGATGGATTTGATAATTTACCTTAAGTTGTTCTTCGAATCTTCTTTCAAAACTTCATTGAAATCCCACACGGAACCATCTTTTTTTTTCCTCTTAATATATATATATATATATTATGGTTGACTAGCTGATCTTTCTACCAGTTAATAAAAAAGTTTAATGTAAAAAAAATGTATGTTGGGTCTTTGAAATAGGCTAAATCGTTTTGATAATAATCAATTTGATTTGTTTTATTGAGAAGGTCTACGGTTCGAGTCCGTATAACCTTATATTTTCTATTTTCCCTTTTATTAATTTTAAACATTAAATAAATTAATAAAAATGAGAATAATATTCTTAAAACTAAAGCAAACTAAAACAATAAAGAATATCCAAATACAACTAAAAAATTATAGTTTTTTTTTGCTAATTATTATATTCCTTGTTGATTGGAACTATCTTCCAGTTGCTTGAGCTCACCTCTCCTTTCGTCCAACCTTGTTTTTCAATCGTTTTCGTGGTAATTTTCATTGAAATCCCATCTTCTATATGATTTTTACTCATCTCTGCAAGTGGCCTTTGATATTGTGACTCTCAAAGATGTTATATTTTTTTAACAAAACAATAAAAAAATGTGTTCGATAAAATTTAGTCGTATTTCTATGATTTATTAGTAAGATATTAAATCAATTGTTCAAAGTAATGATATATGCTTTCATTCTACATGGGTTTAATTTTTGAGTTTGGCTCAGGGTCTTGAAAAATATTCAAAACGGCCTTGGATGATATGCTACTTTAAAAAACATGAAAATATTTTGATATACATGGTGTGTAAACAAAATTTACACAAATATGTCAACTTCAAAGTATATAAACCTTATTTAGGGTTAGGGTTTAAATTTAAGGTTAATAGTTTTGAATTTAAAATTTAAGCTCGTCAAATAAATTTTACACGGAATAAAAAACTAACTCTTAAAAAATAATGATAATAAATCTTCCATTTTCAATTGCCTTTTCCATTCACGCAACAATACTTGTCTACTTCATAGTGTGTTGTGTTCCATGAATGTGAAAGCAATAGCAGATGCAATGCTGCTGATTTTCAAATCTCATCTAAACCAATAATTGGTAGATCCAAAGTTTTAAAAAAATGTTCGGTTCCCATTGGCAGCTTTGCCATCTGCTCCCAAGTGTCACCATCTCCCTTAGTTTTGCAGCTTCAAATAAATATGTTACTCGCATTCGTATTCGAATATGAATATATAATATAAGTAACTTTTAAATTCAATTTGCTCCATTTAAAACGTCATTATTCGAACTCTAGGCATTGGTTCAAAAATGTATCACCTTATCCTGTTAAACCAACACACGTCATACCTTAAACGCATGAACATTGATTAGTTGTCCCAGTCTTTCAACCACATTCCAAATAATTTGTCAAAATATATATAAAGAGATCATTTAATTGATCGATTGATTAAAGATGTTCATTTGTTTTTATCTTGTGTGGGTTTGAATCTTTACATTCTCGTTGAGAATTTAAATATCTCTACTATAACCATATATATATAGGAGTAGTTCAAACATTTCTTGCATGTTTTGAAGTAAAATCATCTACAAAAATTTTAATATCAACATTTTCAAAAATACCACTATAGTTTTTTTGAGAAAATTATTATTATATATACATATACATATGTTCTAAAGATAGCATCTATTGTACTTGTCTAAAACCGTTCATGTATAAAGAAACAATAAAACTAAAACAATAAGAGCCGAATTTGTTAATATCATAAAAGAGAAAAAAGTTTTCAACATTTTAGTGCATTACATGGTAATATTTATTCTTCACTTCTATTCTTTTTGAAAAAATATAAATACCGTATAAGTTGTCCTGTTCGAATACAGATCACCTAGAAAGAAACTTTCCGACATGAATGTGGCTTAATATGAACATGGAATTGAAATCATGGGCGAATACGTTACCTTAACATAAACATTTGTAATTGTTAATTTATCTGTCAGAAACTCAGCACATCCCGTTTCAGATTCCAAACCCACAAACCTGCCATTAAATGCCTATAAAAGCAGCTTTTAGCAACGTTAAATCGATCATTCTCAAACTCTTCAAAGTCCAAACATTAACTACAAAAAACCAGAGACAAAAGAAAATGGTGTCCAAGTTTTCATTTTTTATCATTCTTCTGATTCTACAGTATCTGTCAGTTGTTTGTATTTCCCAGGATTTTGATTTTTTCTACTTTGTTCAAGAAGTGAGTTGTTTGGTTGCTAAGAAAAAAATATAGTATTTTTTCCGGGATTGTTTTGATTTTTTTTAATTTCTTGCAGTGGCCAGGTTCATACTGTGATTCAGACAGCAGTTGTTGTTACCCTACAACAGGGAAGCCTGCTGCTGATTTTGGCATTCATGGACTTTGGCCTAATTACAATAATAATTCCTACCCTCAAAATTGTGATCCTAGCAACCCTTTTGATGAATCCCAGGTAACTTTTTTATCAGAGATTTAAATAACTGTTGCAACGCTGTTATGTCACGCGCATTTTTATCCGACTTTGATTCCGGAATACGAGTAATGTAGTTCAAAACTGTTGAGCACTGCAGATTTCGGACCTCGTCAGTAACATGAGTATGAACTGGCCGACACTGGCTTGTCCAAGCAGCAGTGGTGAAACCTTCTGGTCTCATGAATGGGACAAACACGGAACCTGTTCTGAGTCTGTCTTTGACCAGCACGGCTACTTCGAAACAGCACTCGGCTTGAAGCAACAAACCAATCTCCTTCAAGCTCTCGAAACTGCAGGTAATCCATTAGAAAAGTCGACCAACTTCCCTATGCAAATCTGCAAGTATTTTTTTTCTGACATTAGAATCCGGGTATTTTAGGGATCAAACCAGGTGAAGGAACACACAGCTTGGAGAACATTAAGGATGCGATAAAAAAACCGACCGGACATACGCCGTGGATCGAGTGCAATCAAGATTCGTCCGGGAACAACCAGCTTTACCAGGTGTATCTGTGCCTTGATAACACAGGGTCTAGCCTCATCGAATGCCCTGTTTTTCCTAAAGGAAGGAAATGTGGTTCTGAGATCGAATTTCCTTCCTTTTAACCTATGGTGTATTTGGAATTCTTTACTGCATTTGTAATTTATTTAATCTGCTCATGTTGTCTGTCACATATGTGTCGTTTTTATCGTCTTATAATTCATTTTACGTAAATCATTTTCCAAAAAACCAATTACACTGAAACAAACCTTTAGTGATCACCGAAATGCAGCGCTCGACATGAACAAGGAACTGAGTCGACACGTAGCCGATCATGAGCGCCAACATTACGTTAACATAAAAATTTGTAACTATCAAATGTAGTTGTCGGAAACTGAGGACATCCAGCCCCAGATGCCAAAAATAAAGTAAAGAAAGCATGAATTGTTATGATTGACCAAAATGTAAAGCAAAAGTTAAGCTTTTTAGAGCTCAAAATCTGGTAACTGTTTTGGAATTGGATGGTTGCTTCCTTTGGTCTAAATGTTCTTCTTTACGCCAAATATTCAATTCCGTCTTCAAGTTCTACAAGCAAGAATGTAAGAATTCATTTGCTACTACAAGATAACGAGAACACAAAGCCAAACTGAAAGTATCCCATTTTTTCCCTTTTTGAATGACATTTTTGCATTATGTCAGTTTATTACGTATTGATTAGGTTTAAAGTTGTTCGAAATTAAACCCAACATTTAAGATCAAAATAAATCAATATGTTTTGTCCGTATATTAAAAAATTTAATCTCCCATAACCTGAGTATGACCAGTTGGAGTAAGTTTGAAAATTTTTCGTAAATTTCATAAAAATAATTAGAAAGTGGTCTAATATATCATTGTAAACGTGGTTCAGTTTATATTTGTTTAAAATACACGTTGATCGATTTTCGATTTGTATTTTAAAAAATAGCAATATTTTGAATGTTGAAAGGTCACAAAAGTTTGGCAGCAAATATCTAAGAAAAAAAGTTTTAGTAGTGACTTTGAAAAATCTCCAAAAATTCTACACGATAAACCAGGAAGTTAACCTTATATTTATATAACCATACATAAGTCTAGATCCGTTTAAAATAAACGGTTCTTGATTTTGAGTTATATATTAAAAGTTATTAATTTTTGAGTGAGCAAAGGCTAGAAGAAAAGACTGCAAACTGTTTTAAAAAACAACAATGACAATGACTTTAAAAATTCGTCATAAATCGTATGAGTAAAATTAAAAGATGTAATTTATATGGTTGGAAAGATTATCAAATCTAGTTCATTATAGAACAAACGAACCATGATTTAGAACTGTAGATTATTAGTTACATATTTTTTTAAAGGTAGTACAGGCTGTCATATTTCAATAGTTAATATTTTAGCTATGTTTTTATAGTTTTAAATGGTTTATTTGTTGTTGGTAAAATTAAATTTATCATTTATGTTTATTATTTTGGAGATTTAATGTTGAGTATTTGTTTTAATGTATTAAATTTTGTTTATTTTTTTAGGTACGGAGATTAACTGAAAACCGCGGAGATCCGTAAGAGATGGGTATGAGGACGAAAAAATCCCCAAAATATTTAATAGGGATTCCCCGAAACCGTACCCGCAAGTGTTGGGGATAGAGTAGGAAATGTAAAACCGTCCCCAACCCGCCCCATTGCCACCCCTAATTAATTGGCTGCCTAGCTCATTTAAACCAATAAAATGAAAAAAATATTAGATGGATTCGACTCACCACGTCAATCCATGATCCCAGTCAATAAGGTTCATCCATCTTATTTTTTTAAGTAAATCTTCACCTATTTTTTGCATGTTAGTAAAAAGTGATAATTATGTGAAAGTTAAAATGAAATGTACATACCTTATTGGTTGGATCACGAATAACATAGTGGGTCGGGTCCTTCTAATAATTTCTCGAATAAAATAAAAGGTTAACCAGCTACCATCGAAGAACCTGTTACAACACGCAAGCATATGCTGGGATGAATATCCCATGTCCCTTTTTGCCCTATAAATATATCCATCTCAGAACCCAAACTTCATCATTTGTTTCAGGCAAAAAAAAAAACCCTCTGAAAACATGAAACTCAACTCATATTCAATCACTATTATCAACCTTTTCCTAGTACTAAACTTTCCGGTTCTCTGTCTTTCACAAGATTTTGATTTCTTCTACTTTGTTCAACAGGTAATGAATCCCATGAAATCACTTTTTTATTATATATATCTAGCTTTTGTGTAATTCGTGTTTTGGAGTTTGAGTTATAAAATCGGTTCGTGTTTATCTTACAGTGGCCCGGATCATATTGCGATTCGAAACAACATTGTTGTTACCCGAAGACAGGGAAGCCTGCTGCGGATTTCGGGATCCATGGTCTTTGGCCTAACTACAACGACGGTGGCTACCCTTCCAATTGTGACCCCGACACTCGTTTCGACAAATCCGAGGTACATCATATTTGTAACACTATCCAATAAAATGAACACAAATGGTTTGAATCAAATTAGATGTCGACGAACGTTTTAATAACAAGTCTTTTGTCAATACACCTATGACAAGAATTTTCGAATATTATAAATGAGTAAACCAAAGATACACAACAAAGTTATACAAAGAAGATACAACTTTAACACAAAACCGTTCTCGTATCGAACATATGTCGAATTGAATTTCGAATAAATACATAATTTGTTTGGAGATTTTGCCTTTTAGATCATCTTTTAGGAAACAACAATATTTTTCTGTTACCAGATTTCCCTAGAACAAGGGCCTGAAGGAGCATTAAACGTGAGCTCCTTAGCTCCTTAGTCCCTAAGTTTAGGATTTTTTATTTTAGGGTTTACGCATGGACGAAGTTAGGATCGAATATTAAGATAAACTAATTGTTTTCACTTTAAAAATATAAGAGTTTATTAAATACTTAAACTAAAAATTGAGAGACAATACATAATTTATCTAATATTTAAATCATAGAGACCTACATTGTCATTAATCAAAAAATTAGAATGAGACAAGTTAAGATTTTAAAGTATTTAATTAAAAATATTAAAAATTTGTACTATTTAATATGGATTTTTAAAAATTTGAGGAACCAAATTGAATTTTTCAAAAAAAAATTAAGGACTTATTATTAATTTTTTAAATTCTTGGGTCAGAGGTTTTGTTTTAGAGTTTAGATTTACGGTTTAGGCTTTAGAATTTAGTATAAGTTTAAAAAATAATGTTTAGAAATTTATATTTTATAATTTAAATAAGAAAAATTACGTATTTTTTATACAATTTATACATTAAAACATAACTCACAATACATGTATATATATATTTTATTTGGTTATCTAATTACGAGACCTTTTCGAGATCCACTAATTGGCCTAGTGGCTAAGGATGCTCATCTTGTATGGGTCCGAATTCAGACATAGGAATGTAATAGCTCTCTATTTAATCAAAAGGCACAAAGTCAAAAAATACCCTCAACGTTTGACTAAATAGTCACTTTGGCCCCTATTCTATTTTTGGAGTAATTCAACTCTCAGTATTTTATTTTGGGTCAAAATTGCCCTCTGTGGATAAAAACTGTCAGTCAACTGACGATAAATGGCTTAAAATGACAAGAAAAACCTACATGACAGTCCACACTGACATGACAGTATCATATAGAGAAATGTGTTAACTTGAGTCAAAAAATAATTTTATAAAATTATATAAAATATAAAATAATTTTTTCTGCTGACTTATTATTCTGTCAAATCATTTCAAACTGTTTACCGTCAGTTTTCTAACAATTTTTATTCACAGATGGATCATTTTGATCCAAAATAAAATGTTGATGATTGAATTGCTATAAAAAAGAATAATGACCAAAGTAATTATTTAATCAAATGTTGGGGTATTTTTTTAACTTTGCAACAAATCAAAAATTACGAGACCTTTTCTTCCTACTTCAATCAAAATACCTTTCTTACACGACAACATCTATAACTACCCATTTCGTCGCCTTCCATGTAGATGGGAGTGGGACCAGACCAGACCAGACCATGCCACCCAACTTGTTTTAAGTTTGGATTTGGTCCAATGTCTTTCGTAACTTAAAATTATACCAATTGCACCCAAATTCCCAATCATTGATTTACATCATACTCTCCATCAACCACACTAATACGCAATTATCATTTACACAACAAATAGATTTCAGATCTGATTCGGACAATGGAGAAGGAATGGCCCACTCTTTCCTGTCCCAGCAACGACGGAATCAAGTTCTGGACTCACGAATGGGTCAAGCACGGGACTTGCTCCGAATCCGAACTCGACCAACGTCAATACTTCGAAGCGGCGATCGCATTGAAAAGAAAGGCCAACCTCCTCAACGTTTTAACAAATGCAGGTACTCTCAGAATTCATCTTCTTTTACTCGGATTCAGATATTAAAGTATATGTTGAATATGAACGTCGGATAAACGAGTTTGACGTGAAATTCGTGTTCGTAGGAATCAAACCGAACGACGAATTCTATAAGTTGGAGGACATTAGGGATGCCATAAAGGAAGCAATTGGGTATACTCCTGGTATTGAGTGCAATGTCGATTCATTTGGGAACAGCCAGCTTTATCAGGTTTATTTGTGTGTGGACACTTCCGGGTCGGATTTCATTGAGTGTCCTTTGTTACCAAGGGCTAGATGTGGTTCAAACATCCAATTTCCAAAGTTTTAATATTTCAATTCAACCGTTTTCAATTTTATACTTAATTTATTCACCAGATTGTTTATTATCCTGCGGTGAAATCTTTGTAATTCGAAATAAGGAAGAAAGTTTGAATCTCTTGTAATGTGGTTCATTTATTGATGATTGAACTCTGGAATCTTATTTAAATTAATATTGTTCAACTGTTACGATGTACGGTCAGATGATAAATAAAATATATTTAGATTTAGATCATAATAAATCTGGATAAAATTAATTCAAAATGAGATTGAAATCAAAATGAATATATATTACAAGTGATAGAACTCAGATATGAAATTTCAGTGTTCTCGAGCTTCAAATTTGATAAGGTTTATTGTTTGGTTGATATATGAATTATACTCAATTGCTCAAATGTCATACAAATCATTTTTTTTTTCAATTTCATACATCAAGTATTTCACCATCAACTTCTATTATGAAATCTGACGTTGCATGTACGATCAAAACAAAAATTGATACGTAATAATAAAAAGAATTATTGTTTGCAAAGAGACTCGGAATTAATTTCTTTGTCTGCAGGGTGTGTGCGCATTGTTAAAGGCTTAAGAATATGTATGAACATATACTATTCAAAAAATAGTTAAAACACAATAAAATAAAATTAGTACAAATACAAAATAATTTAAACACGATTATAATATAATAAATATAAAAAATCGAGTCAACAACATCTACAACAAGTGGATAAAAGCTCTAAGTTGACACCTCCTCCTCCCTTTAGGTTGTGAGTTCTAGATCCAACAGAAGCAAATTTCTTATTCCCCTCTCCTAGGTAGGTATTGGTAAAAATAAATACGAAACATCAAATCTAAGCAGAGTTTTATTAGATATAAATAACTTTTTAACCCTTCACTAGCGCACACCTTATAAACAAAATTGTTCGAATCCGAATATCTTAGAATGAATATCGTCTTTTTTTTTTACTGAGACGATTCGTTAGATTCGATCTAAAATTACTTTTAAAAAGCTTTTAAGGTACAAATTAATAAATAATAAATTCCAAAATATATTATATTTGGTATGGTGCAAGTGCAACATAGGAGAGGTAAAGCATAGCTTTCTCATTGATTAAGCTACGTTCTTACGTTATTTAAATTACTTAATCATTATCGGCATTTCACGTTATTTGTGTTGCTCCCGCCGTTAAAACCCAAACGGATCACTTCTCCCCTGGCTTTACTCTCTAACTCCGCCGTTACTTTTTTATTTTTTGGATTTTACTCTTCGTTTTTCTCCCACTCTCTTTTTATATATTCGGAAAAGAAAAAAAAAAACAAAAAAATTCTCAACGTGTTGAGCCACGTGTTCCGGTTTACAAGTAATTAAATACTAGTTTAATACTAATAATAAAATAATTTCGTAAAATGAGACACTAAATGTTTTAAGTAAGATCAAAATTTTAAATCTTGATATTGTAAATAAAATAAATTAGGTTAAAGTATCGACCCACCACGAACATCTGCAATATCCAATCTGAATTAATCAACCGATAAATTAGATACTATTGATTAAAATAAAAATAATAATTTACTAAATTAATACTAATTAATCGACTAAAATAGTATTTTGAAGAGATGATTTATTAAATTATCTAGGAAACTTATCAGACTAACCTTTACTAATATTTGTTTAGTTCTATTCATATTCTTAATATATATTTTTGTTTTGTACTCTAAATTAGTTTTTAAATTTGTTCTCCAAACTATTATTTATTTTATTAATATCTAATAACATGTCCCGTGTTATAACTTTATTGAGGTTTATTTAAAATAAACTAAAATAAAAAATAATAGAGTATATGGACAGATTAAGAGAGAGAAAAAATAGTTCAAGATACAAAGTGAAAAAAATTACATATTTTATGAGAAAACCATGAATTGAAATTATTTATTTATATTATGATGTAAATAAATTTATCATTGTTATATTTTTTAATAATTTGGTCTTAATTATTTTTAGTTAAGTTTGGCCTAATTTTTTAGTTAAATTTTTGTGATTTTAAGGGAAATGATGATTAAACTATTACCATTTATGATGTTAATGTAACAACCTACGTTGCAACTCAGATGTATTTTATTTTCCACATCTACCGACGACTAATTTTAAAATAAAATATATATATTTTTTATGTACACATGAAGTGTCACATAAAATTTTAAGTTAATTCCATAAATAATTTAATGATTTTATCGGTTCAATAAAAATATAATAAAAGTCGACAAAACAT
Organism: Hibiscus mutabilis; assembly: GCA_019671005.1. Taxonomy (NCBI): domain Eukaryota; kingdom Viridiplantae; phylum Streptophyta; class Magnoliopsida; order Malvales; family Malvaceae; genus Hibiscus; species Hibiscus mutabilis. The sequence continues at coordinate 39,182,630 of CM033749.1, forward strand.
GTAATATAATAGTAAATTACATTACCTTAATCATTATTAACATTAAGTCATGGATTGAATTTATAAAAAATAAAAACCCAATAATTTGATAAAGTTGATGGTCACAATCAAATAAAAAAGGATCGAATTGATAAAAAATATAAACATTAAAGGTTAAACTTATTATTAAACCTATAAAAAACAAAAGAAAGAGAAAGGAGCCGACAATTTACCACGTGTAGATATATTAGAAGGCATGCCAGTCAAAGTCTAATCAGCTGATGCTAGTAAAATGCTAAACGTGGAAAAGAAGAAAAAAAAAAGAAAAAGGGTAAAACTCCATTGATCACTAAATTATTTTATTTTTATATTTTGATCACCAAATTGTTTTTTGGACAAATCATCATTAACATTACTGGTTTATTTATTTATTTTGGTCACCGACCATTAAAAAGTTAACGGTAATGCTGATATAATTTTTTAACAACTGATGTACAAAATAAAAAATAATATAATGTTAATGATAATTTTGTCAAAAAAAAGATGATAAAATAGAAAAACAGGAAACTTTAGTGACCAATGGTGTTGTTTACAAAAAAAAATTAAATTTTATCTTTATGTTATTTTTTTTTGTTGTCTTTAGGGTTTTCTTTGCTACGAACGTTGCGTCGTACATCTAATTTTAATATGTTAATTATATTTATTATTTGGATTAACATGCTGATATATGTTAATTAATTTGTTTGAGGGATACTAAAAATACAATAAAATTACAAGTCAGTCAACAAACGCAAAATTTCTGTTGTTTGTTTCACTTGGGGAAGACCGGAAACGGTTTTATTTCCCACCGTTGAGCTTTAAACGACTTCAAAGTTCAAGAAACAAAGTCCAAAACGACAGAGATCCAAACGCTTTATCTTCAAATTCTCTCCGAGATTCCTCTCGTCGTCGGTAAGCTTCAGTCTTTGATTCCGCCGGAACTAGTAGTTTTTCTTCTTCATCTTTGCTTACACTGTTCATTTTAAGTTCAGTTTTTCTTTTTTTGAAATTTTTTTAATTCAGAAATGCTTTTTATTTAGTTCCTTTGCTCTGCTTTCGCTTTTAGTTTCGCGTTTGCATTGTTAAGTTTAGATTTGGTTCAATGCGCTTGGATCTGTCTCGAAACTTTTTTTTTTGGTTGTGGTTTGCCGCAATTTTTTTGTTCTAGTTTGGTCTGCGGGAAAAACATGAGATGATTAGAAGATGAGGGGAATTAAAATCTTGATTTCGTTTTTCTTTATGGAAATTTTACAGCTTGAAACTTGTTTGAATTAAAGCAAGGTAGTATTAGCAATTGAGCTAAGTTCCGGTGGGGAAAATATCATACAGTTGAATCCGAGATTTGATTGAGAAAAAATTTTGTATTTTATTGCTGTTGTACTTTTCTTTATTTTCCTACATTTTTTCGCCTACCAATCATAGCTGTAACAAGTAATGACTGTTAATTTTCAATTTATTTGTTTAAAAATTTCCCCAGCCAAAGCGAATACTGATACGACAATGTCATTTTCGTGTTATATAAAGAAAACGACTTTATCAAACTCAAGTCTATAGTTTCAATTAAAGCAAATATAATTTACTAATCATCTGGGGGAGATTAGAATTATAATTTTATAACAAGAAATAATTTATTGTTTGAAGTTTTAAATTCTTCCTGTTTGCTATAGTTATGCGTCTCTAGTTTCATTTAGTTATTTTATATAATTTCGTATGGCTAAAGTTTATTGTTTGTTTCAGTCAACATGAATATAATATATCCATTGAAAGAGTAAGTTCAACAACTCCCTCCAAAAGAGCTATTGGGGTGACACAGCTTTATGCAATTTGCTTGTACGTCTTGGTTGTCTACGGCGGCTGTTGCAAATTGATTATTGTTTGCTTGGGGAAAATGTTAGGTCGCTGTTTTATAAATTATAGTGGTGGTACTGATGTTTATGAAATGTATGACACTTGTCTCGTGATGAAGTTGGTATAGCTTATCAACTTTGAATAGGCTTGTTGTAAGTGTAAAAAGCAGATGGTCAGGTCTTCGGTTTGATTTGCCTTATTTTTTTGGAGTTGTGTGCTTGTTTGTTCTGTTGGAATGTTTCTCTTTATGTTAGTATTATGGATGTGTTACTTTTTTAGTGGCAACATCTGATGCATTTTCTAATGGGCTGATTGGTTTCATTTTCTGTCAGTGTGATAATCTTATGCACGATGCGTGACGATAAATATTTCATGAAATTGCTTCATGGTTGAAGAAGTTTCGAGCTTTTAAGCCAAAAGGTGATGCTTGCAAATTTTGGTAGTTGGCTCAGTTGGACGGCAGGTTGAAAATGAAAGCTGAAACACCCCATTTGAAGAGGTGAAATGATCCTTCAGCATTTAATCTTAGACTGTTGACTGTCTGTCCAAAGTGCATCCATATTCTAACTATTCATTAGCAACTTGACTTATTGCCTACGGATCATAATTTTACAAATAAACTTGAATACTTATTTCCCAGTTGTTTGCAAAACATTGATGTGGCTGTATGATTGGCAGAATGAAGAAATGGTACGGTGGTGCTATAGTCGCATCTCTGTTTATGTTGCTGCTGCTGAGATATGGTTTTATGAAAAATCCTGTTGAAGAAAGCTACTTGATGAATGCCTTCTCTTCTAATGGAACCAATCCACTTGAATGGGTGCGTTTTACAGCTCCACATGCACTTCAGAATCCAGGAAATGCTTCTCAAGTAATTTCCCTTGATATCATAGCCTTAAGTCTCTTTGCTCAGAGGAACCTCTCCAAAGGAGAGCAACAGTCTTTGCTCACCTGGAATTTGTTGAAGCAGTTAATTAATCATTCTCATGCTTTGCCAAATGGAGTGGAGGCTATCAAGGAAGCTGGAAGTGCATGGAATAGCCTGATGGCTTCAGTCGAAGAGGAGAAGCTTGGTTATGCGAATGATAATTCATCTAGAAAAGCAAAAGAGAAGCAGTGCCCCCAGTTTCTTAGTAAAATGAATGCTACAGAACCTGAGAGTCACTACAAGTTGCGAGTTCCTTGTGGCCTCACTCAAGGTTCTTCCATTACAATCATTGGCATTCCAAATGGTGTTCTTGGTGATTTTCGCATTGATTTAACAGGGGAAGCACTTCCTGGGGAGCCTGATCCACCAATAATTTTGCATTACAATGTTAGACTTCATGGGGATAAGACAACTGAGGACCCGGTAATTGTGCAAAACACCTGGACCTTAGCTCATGATTGGGGTGAAGAGGAGCGTTGTCCACCAGAAACATCTAAAAAGAATAATAAAGGTAGAAAGACTCTTTACATCTTTCTGATACTTTTAGTGTCAAAAAAGTGTCTTTCCTCTTGTTTTATGTTAAATTAAGGTCCATGTAATTTGTCCTCTCGTTTGGATAACACATTAAAGGAGTCTGAAAGTTTCATCAACTTCAAAGGTTCTTCAACCTATTGTCTTCAGGCTGTCTAGCATGAAACTCTATGCGTAATGAAATCAATTAATAGCTAGCTACAAAAATGCTTTACCTTCATTATGTGCAACAAAATAGAATATTTCCACCTCATGCAAATTTCTAATTGTTTTCTCTTCTTCCTTTTTTTCTTAATTGTTTGCATCCATGAGGCATGTATAAATGCATCTATAATTCCTTTGAGGTAACTCTCTGCTTATTCATTTCTCCAGTGGATGAGCTGGATCAATGCAATAAGTTTGTGGGTAAAGATGATAACCGGGCGGTTAAAGTGCACTCCCATGGTTCAAGGGTGTCTTCAATGGGGCTGCTAGGGGTTAAATCCAGAAGATATTTTCCTTTTAAGCAAGGTTCTCTTTTCGTTGCAACGCTTCGAGTAGGATCGGAGGGAATACAGATGACAGTTGATGGGAAGCACATAACATCCTTTGCTTATCGAGAAGTAATTTCTGAATCCTCCTCATGTAGAACTGTTTAATAATTAATAGTTTTGTTAAGCTTAATGGTTTGTTTGCTGCTCTTATGTTCAGACGTTGGAGCCATGGCTTGTTAGCGAGGTTAGAATTTCTGGAGATGTGAAATTAATCTCTGTGCTGGCTAGTGGTTTACCGACTTCGGAGGATTCAGACCATACAGTTGATATAGAAGCACTTAAATCAGTTCCTCTTTCTCTTCAAAGACCTGTCGAGCTCTTTATTGGTGTTTTCTCTACTGCCAATAATTTTAAAAGAAGAATGGCTGTGAGAAGAACCTGGATGCAGTATCCTGAAGTTAGATCTGGGACGGTTGTAGTGCGCTTTTTTGTTGGTTTGGTAAGGTTTCCTTGTGAATTTCTCTCACTCAAAATAGTTATAATTTGGACGCTTGGGGAATTCTAGTTCTATCATAGTAAGGGAGAATCATTCTCTTCAAGCAATATATGGGGTTGAGATGTTTTTGCAACAAATTCTATGGTTCAATAATATGGTTCTTGAATCTCGATTATGTTCTCAAGAAATTGTTGCACCTCTAGATTGCTTATGATTTTGTGCCAGAAGCATTAACTGCTGTTAGAGCTCTCCAGCTGGGACAGGATTAATCATGTTCTCTGTTTTTAGACCACAGCTGTACCAATAGATAGCTTACAATGTTTTGCAGTAATAAGTTGCACCCCTACTAGTGAGTGACAACCATATCCTTTTAAATATAATAAAATAGTTAAGACAGTGTTACTAAAAAAAGTTAGATGGAAATTTTGGTGCCAAAATATTGAATTTGTGGTTTTAAGGTTTATGGTTATCTAAGCCTCTTACATAATCACTTACCGAGTTTGAGATGTTCTACAGCATAAAAATCATATAGTGAATGATGAACTCTGGTATGAAGCACGGACATATGGAGATGTACAGCTGATGCCTTTTGTTGATTACTACAGCCTTATCACCTGGAAAACTTTGGCTATTTGCACCTTTGGGGTAAAGCTTTGGTCCCTTTGTTTGAATAGGCAAGATAGTTCATTTTCTTATAAAGTTCATCTCTGCTACAGACAGAAGTTGTTTCGGCAAAGTTTGTCATGAAGACAGATGATGATGCATTCGTACGTTTGGATGAAGTAATGGCTTCATTAAGCAGGATAAATGTGACACATGGATTGCTTTATGGACTCATTAACTCAGATTCCCAACCTCACCGCAGTACAGATAGCAAGTGGTACATTAGCCCTGAGGTAATTCTTCACTCAACTTCCTCAAATAACTGTACTGATGTGACACTATGTCATTGGATAGGGAAGCAAAAGCTCTAAATGTTTGCTTGATATGAGCATTGATATGAATGAAGAACTATGATAGCTTTTGTTATTTTGGATGATCTTCATGTTAGCGACAAATCACCATTATTGATAAAATTTGTCTTCTGCTGCTTACTATGTTCTTGCTATCATTTTCAATGAAGGAATGGTCCGAAGAGAAGTACCCACCTTGGGCACATGGTCCTGGTTATGTGGTGTCCCACGACATAGCGAAGGCTGTTTACAACAGGTTCAATGAAGTGCGCTTAAAGGTACGACGGAAATTTTGACTACCTCCTTTTTCCTATTTTTGATATTTCGATTCATGCAAAACACAGTCGCTGGCCACTATATAAGCGAGCATCAGAAATTATTGGAATATGTTTTCTCCATTCATTCCCTGTGTGGATTTAAACAAATATCACGTATGAACAACAGATGTTTAAGCTGGAAGATGTGGCAATGGGTATTTGGATCGCGGATATGCAAAAAGAGGGTTTAGAAGTCCGGTACGAGAAGGAAGAGAGGATCTTCAACGAGGGTTGCAAGGATGGTTATGTTATTGCTCACTACCAAGGTCCAAGAGAGTTGATGTGTTTATGGCAGAAACTCCAGGAGACAAAAAGAGCTAGATGCTGTGGCGATCCATAGGGCTTCTAAGGTATGCAGTAGTTTTCTTTTATGTTCTTTGACGAACAAAACTACATTTTCCAACCAGCACTTTCCCGGTGCTAACTTTAACTTGACCAGAAATAGAGGAGGGAACCAATCAGTCATTGCTGGTTTGATTGATCTGGGTCGGGAAAATCCGGGGTAAGAGAAGGTGTTTTTGGGGGTCTTTTTGTTTCTTTTATTCTTTTAAAGCCTTTTTAGTAATCAACTGGTAGATTGATACCTTGTATAGAACTTGCAGATTTTACCCAAGTACAATCTGCTATACACCTGTATTTCTTAAATTCTTTGTTTTTCTCAAGTATTTTTCGCTGACATCCGTGTTCGACATTCATGAAGATATACTTCAAAATATACGAAGGCAGATTCACCATTTGCTGGTTGGTTTGAACCAAGAGCCTCAGACATGCAACACAAGTAACGATTGAGTTAGGTACTAATAGGTCTATCACATGCTAGAGACCATCGGTTTGAACCAAGAGAAAATACTCCGGGTGTTGCTCGAGAAACATCTGAATCGCGGTACATTAATTGACGCAATGGAGACATGAACCTGATTGTTACACTTCCGTGTTTTCATTTCACTGAATCAATTAGTAAGCCTACAAATAAAGTAATTTTAACTCAGCTGAAACTAACATTGGAGAAGACATGATTCGCTATTTATTGAAGTTTCTATCGAGGCAAGAAACCGTAACTTGCTCTTGTGATCTCAAATGCTTGCATTCTTTCTCCACGCGCAAACCCGTTGCGATCGTAGTATGATATTTCGTTTATGTCAAGATCGACACAAGCCTTTACCAGCTCTTCACCGATACGTTTAGCAGATTCCTGAAAATACAAGCACAACAGGATCAATCTCCTTGTTGTAGACCTTAGCAATCAGTGACAATCATGTTTAACCATACGTATATAAATACAGAATTGTTGTTGTATACGTCAACATCCTAAATACGAATACATACAGGTAGTGTTAACTATGACTATCGTGTTGTATTTGTTACACTATTTTCGTGTCTACAAAATATGTTGGTTTTATGGTGTTTTCATCTTGTGCCTAAACTAGTTAGGTCTATCTTCTTGTATGCCCTACACGGTAATCTTAACTCGATTTTTTTTTTCTCCACAAGCAAGGAATTTTCAAGACTCTCAAAGACCATATGAAGTACTTACGATGGCGGTGCAAGTGGGATCGTCACGGATAGATTTCTGCAAAGTGGTTCCATAAAACAAGCACTTCTTGTTTTTGTCATCCACCAACATTGCATATAACTGCTTCTCCGAACAGAATACCGACAGTCTTGGTCTTCTCGGAGTGCCATTAAACTGGATAAGATAAATACAGGCTACGTTACTCCGACTTCGGTATTAGTATGGGACATGGACGGATTTCTATGTATTCAAGGCCCTATGAGAATTATATCCCATACCTATATCCGAGTACGTGCTGAACATAAACTTCGGATACGAGTACTTTGGAACAAAATGAAGAGTGACATAGAAAGGAGAACATACCTTCTTTAGCATTCTTCTGCTCCCAATTTTAGAACTTTCTGTTCTGGCATTCGCCTTTGCTTCAACTACTACTGTCTTAACAAAAAGATCTGTGGAAAATCACTTGATTTAGATTCTACCCAAAGCTTAAAAATGTATGCAACATTTAGAAATGACAAATCCATGCGTACAGTTACAGGACATTACTCCAAAACATGTCCCAAGTCATTAAAACCAGATGAACAGAAACTGTAGTAACAGCTAATAAGTTGGGATCTTGTTTAAGCTTACTTCTGTTCTGTAATGGAAGGAATTCGAAACATTTCGAATTCGGACAGAAAGCATCACAAGTTTTGAACTGGAGTGCCGGTTCCCTAGCAGCAAACTGATTGAAACCTGATAAACTTATGTTACTCTTCTCGACTGCAAATACGAGTAAAAAGAAAATTATAAAAGAATGGCAAAGGAAATCCCATAGAGGAACTTTTAACAAACACGTTATGGCAGATTATATCAGATTCTAGACTTCAGCTAAACATTTCAACAAACAGATAGAGCTCGTGATATTTTACCATACGATTATTGGCTTACAAAGCTTCTTAGATACAACCCACAACGTTACATATAATCCAATCAAAATCTTCTTTCTCCAATTATGGCTTAAATTCTGGTTTTGTGTAGAATGAAATCGTAATCAAACAAGTTTTGAATTAACCAACAGGATTAATCCAAGTGATAAGCAGTTTGATATCGAGTTTCGATTTCGAGACCTTATGTATATATAAAATCTCTGTTAAAATTAGGTGTGCAGTTGTAAGTTGTTCGGATTCAAATACCTAAAGAATCGAGAGGGTGAATCTATCAAACTCGATCAACAATTAATAATTAATCCTAATGTGGATGAATTTAATCAGGGGAAGCAACTTATTACTAAAAAAGCAACTCTTCCCTTACCTAGAGATTGGATTCGATTTAAATAAACTATAATCTCATGTTAAATAATGAGTCGAATACTAGAAATAGATAAAGCTTTCCGTTTCATCAAAGCGAAAATATCAAAGAAAAGGTGGACAACAACACGTGGTATCAAAAACATAGTTGATATCAGCTCACGAGTAACATCAAAATCTCCTCTTTGTTTGGTTTAAAGTGATAAACATCATTAAAAAAACACTCAACGTGTTTTGTAAAGTCCTAACTCCTAATGGCGGTGTGATTTTTTTCTTCTTCATTTCTGTGGGCTCCCTTAATTCCAATCTCCTTATAATTCCCTCGTGTTTTCCCCCAAACCCATTGTTTTCATTCGTTGATTCGTTTTAGAGCTTAAAGTTTTCACCTTTGTTTCTTTTTTCAAAGTTTCCATGGCTTCTGAAACTGAAGCTCCTCAAGTTTCTTCTTTGTTTGAAAGGTTGTTAAGGAACAGAGAGCTCCATTTGTTTCTACCCTTTATCTTGAGCTTCCCCGACAACAACAATGGCGATGTTTCAACACAAAACACTGAAGGAACATCCCGAGAAACAGCTCCACAACGTGAAAGAATGATCCTCGTCAACCTATTTACTCAAGCCACGGTGGTGATCGAGGCCGGAGCTTCAAATTTGGAAGCTTTGCTACGTGGGTGGCCGGCTAACAAAGACGGTGGTCACCCGCCTGCTTCCACGGCGTCCATGGAAGCCATGCCGAGAGTCGAAATCGGTGAAGACGAAGACGGAGAGTGTGTAGTTTGTTTGGGGGAATGGAACCCTAAGAAGGTTGCAAAGGAGATGCCTTGCAAGCACAGGTTCCATGGCGAATGTATAGAGAAATGGCTTAAAATCCAGGGTTCTTGTCCTGTCTGCAGGTACAAGATGCCTGTTGAAGATGGAGAGATGGGGAAGAAGAGAACCGGGAAGAGGGAGATTTGGGTTGGATTTTCTTTTAACAATGGAATCCAGGATTAGAAGAATTGTGTAAGAATTTGTTTGTTTTCTGGGAAAAACTATGTACATAGAACCAATTGTGTTTTCTTGTTGATGAATCAATGAGAAAACCTTTCATTCAACACCATGAAAAGGGATCCACCTCGTTCCACCACTATCATTTGAGAAATTCTCGGACAAGGCGGCTGATGTAATCATGGGATCAGCCTGCAACTTCCTTTTTAACGTCTACTGTCGTGTAAGGAAGCTCTGGTGGTAATAAAAAAACAAACACCATGTGCAGGACAGGATTCAAATATCTCCACACTCTGGTGGGAGACCTAGGTGGTGATCAACTTTACCATGAACAGTCTGCACATTATTAGTAATTTAATTGAAATCGTTCAAATAATTAAATGATTTGATTGATAAAATTAAAAGATCAATTATCAAAATAAAATTTCTCCCATAATTAAGTGGTCACTCATGAAGTTTATGCGAAAAAAAAAAATTGGTCATATAGTTGAAGTTAGTTTTTTAATAGAAGCATCTAGTCTTATTAAAGAGAAAATATTTAAAATTACAATATAAGTTTACAATTATCATCGTAAACTAAATGCATAATTTAGAAATTTTTCAATAACATTAACACAAAAAACTAGTCACTTTAAATCTTACAAGACCATACATGGAAAAAGTTTAAAACCCAACCAAAAGACTCGAATGAAAAATAGATACAAACAAATATGGCTGCATCGGCAAACGAGCTATAAATGGGGATTAACAGTGGGGGTTCTGGACAAGCGCAATAGGAGCGATCGCACATGACCCCCGAGAGGAGGGACTCCAAAAATAGAGAACTTAAATTAAATATTTATAAAAAACTATAAATTTATATATACAATTATGTGTATATATATAACAATTATCTTTGATTTTTAGATGTTTATAAGTCAATTTTGTATTGCTCAAGAGGATAATCTAATAATATATTTTCTATTAAGGTATTTTTTTTAAAGAAAACAACTTATATCTCTTACTGATTATAAATTAAGGGCCTCATTTTAATAAATTGCACAGGACCCCAAAATCTTTGAACCGCCCCTGGATTAAGTTACTGAAAAACCATCGAGCACTGCAAATTAGAGTCGAGTTTCGTGAGAAACTATCCACGAACGCAAATCGCGTATCCAAATTCAATCCGAGGGTCTAGATCGGGAAAGATAAGCAGGATTACAAATAAGTGTCATCTTGATCAGTCGTGTCGTTGCCAAACCCAACCATGAAAAAACATAAAATAAAAAGAAATGCCAAACAACTGAAAAATAAGACGAAAACATGTCAAAAGATAAAAATAAATGTGCCACAAAGATAGAGATAAACGTTCCACAAAATTAAAATTATTATTATTAAAAATTAAAAAAACAAAGAAAAAAAAGCTACTAAAGAATCTTCCAATAAATGGAATGAGCATACAAATATATCAATACATCTTTTTCTCCTTTCACACAAATTGATGTACAATTTACTTTAAGGATGCATCATGCTAAGAGAAGATGTGGTTTTGAAATGCACCATTTTATAATGGGCATATAGCCTATAAGATACCATAGAAGAAAAGGGTGATAGAATGGGATGTGATAATTGGGGTGCAAAAAGTGATTGCAAAGTGACCAACACCTTATCTTCCCCACCACTTCATTCCACTAATAATGTCTCTTTTTCTCTATGATTTTTATTTGAGATTCCCAACTTTTTAACCTAACTTTTCTATGTTAAGATTTCATTTACTTTTGACAAACATAAAAACAAAATTAAGGGGAAAAGTCAACTTTATATTATGACAATGTTTGGCAATTAGCAAATAGCTGATAACTGATAGCGGAATACATTAGTTGATAGCTAATTGCATTAGTTGATTTAACTAGCAGATTGTATTAACTGATTGTATAAAAGTGTTTGGTAAAATTAACTAATAGTTATTTGATTATTTAAACAAGCAAAATGACATATAATGACATGATTATGAAAACTATTTTTTAATATAACATTACTAAGCATATTTGAATGATCTACATATTAATTTACTATTTATATAATTAATTTTAATATAATTTAATTAATTATTAAATTTAAATACAAATATAAATGTGTGAGAATAAAAAGAAAAAAAAAACAAAAAATGTTAGTTTACAAATATTACAATGTAAATACATGAGAGTGAAGAATTAAAATAGAAAATGTTAAATTTAAGCTATTTGGAGATTTTTGATAATTATTAAGGGTAAAAGGGTCTTTATAACTCTAATTTCAAAACCTCTAATTTGAAAAAACTCCTATTAGCAACTTTTTTAAAATTAGAGATTTTACCCCAATCGCTATTCACTAAGCATTTAAATTAGCAAATTTAACAGGTCAAACATCTAATTTAAGCTCAAACCTCTAATTTTAGATCAAACCACTATTTATCAAACAGAACTAAAATGAGTTTAATAATGTTAAGATCAAACTAATTTAGGTATGAAAACACTAAGAATACTATTATTATGGGGAAATGAATTGATATTTTTAGGATATTAAATGTCAAAGTTAAAGCCCCGACATGAATAAATATTGTGTAGGTTTCGGTTCAAATTTATTATGGATTTAAGTTTCAATATGTATGGGTCAAACTGAATCAAACAGGGTTTTCTAAAGCCATTTTCTCTCCGGCAGGAACTTTGGTTTTTCATCTTGTTTGGTCCTCGTCCCCGGTATCAATTTTGGTATTAATCGTCAATAGCTGTAATTTTCTTTTACCTTCACATTATTATATTTTATCATTGTTTTTTTTTTATTTTCTATTTAGAATAACTTTGCCTTACTTTATCTTTGTGACACGTTTTTTCTGCATTTTGACACGACTTTAGTCTTTATTGACTGTTGTTTAACCGTTTCTTTTAATTTTTATTTTTTCAAGGTTGAATTGACATCAGTTCAACTGATAAAGTTGACGCTTATTTAGTTATCATGTTGATCTTTCCTATTTTGGACCTTCGGATTGGATTTGGGTACGTAGTTTACGTTCGTGAATGTTTTCTCACAGCGTTCAGCTCTAATTTTATGTATTGATTCAACATAATACTGACAATACTCTCATTCTTTATTGATAACTGCTGTAATATCTTTGACCAGCTCTTTTTAGTCGTATACCCAAGAGCAGGTTGTTGTCAAGTAATAATTCTCGAGAGTCCGAGGTCGAATTCGCAGAGAAGTTTGTTTAGAAATTACAAGATTATAAATTCAATTAAAATTTTCTACAAAGTGGATAATTGATTAAGAATAAACAACGATATAAATGAAAGATGTTGAGGTTTTGAGAATTCACTATTGGTATTATACTAAGATTAATTTTTATTCATTTTACTACTCAATTAAAGTCCACATGATGAAGGGAAATCCAAAATCAAAAGGCCATGCAATGAAAGTCCAAAGTCCATTGTCCAATGTCCATAATCAAAGTCCAATGAGCAATAAACAATGTCCAAAAGCGCAAAGGTATATCATATGGTGTTATATGGATTAGTGCAATCAAAATTAATAAACAAGTCCAAGTATTCACTATGCCGATTTGTTTTGTCTACAATAAATCAAGCATTTATTGTGCCAAATTATTTGTCTATAATGAATCAAGGCTCTTAATTTACTAATATGAATATTAGCCAAGTGAATTGAATATCATATACTAATTTAACATGATTTAGTTATACATTGAGAATTTCAAACTAACCTTCGGTATATACCAAGAGCTTCATCCTTTCATTTCAACAACTTGACTTAAAAAGATAGCAAAACTATAAAGAAAATAAAATTTGGTTTACAAAAACCAAACATAAGAAAGAAAATATAAAGATACAAAAGAAAATTAAAAGATGAAAGAAAGAAAAGTGATCTTAATTTCAAATACAAAGCTACCAAGATGATTTACGAGGTAAAACTAAAGTCTATTTATAGGAAATTTGTGATGCTAGATGACAATGGAGAGTGAGTTTTCAGCCACATTTCTTGACTTAAAAAATCTTTACATACTTGATGATATCTTTAAATATTCAAAAGTTGTCATCATGTTGTCATCACTTGTAAGATTTCGGTTTTTAGCATTTTTTGGGCATTTTCAGATTTGTTTTGGCTTCCCAATTACTTCGAAAATGTAGTAGATTCAATAAGCTTTACAACGGTATCTCATATTTCAAGTTCAAGAGCTCAAGTTATGGTCAAAACCGTGCAACATATTGAGTGCAGAAATTTAGTACGAATTTATTGAGTCTATTTTCTCAATTTAAGCATTTGCCCAATTCTTTTCACCTTATATCATCTTTGGATTCAACTTCATTTGTGTCGTAATTGCAATCACTAAATTCAACATATCTAATCATGCAATTAACACAAAAATACAATTTATTAAAAATAACTGAAAACATAATAAAAATATTAAAATCACAACATGTTTAAAATACAAACCACAAAATATGGAATAACTAAGAACCTACAAATGTCAATAGAACACTTAATAAACACTGTAAATGTTCGTACTATAGATACTAAAATAAGACTACATTAAGAACTCATCAATCTTCAAGCGAAGACCAACATATATACATATATACAATCTAAAGTTAATGAAGAGTGATTTAAAATAACGGCAATCTTACAACCTTCCTAACCTTTAGTAACCAACTTTAACTAATCATAATGATACAACACAACAATCCTGGCTGTATCCATTAACTAGTTAAGTACATTTGCATTAACCATAAACCTATACTCTAACAATGATATACACAAAACATGTATAAAAGAGGTGTTACTCAAGAGAAGCACATACTAATAATTTATTTTACAACTGAAAATACCATTTTTATTAATTCATTGATACTTTAAATATTTTATTTACATTAATTTTCTGTTACGTTTTTTAGATAGGTGGGAGCATTAATTTCATATCAAAAAATAAAATGAAAATTTTGAAGTATTGAAGAAATAACGATGTATATTGTATCACACATGTCTTTTGGTAAGAGGATTCTGACTCCCGTGACAAGTAGTATTGAAACGAGCTATGACTATCCAATTTTACGGAATAATCAAATAAGTAAGGTAAACAATTGTAACGAGAGTATCACGAGAATAAGTGCGAGAAAATGTTACACTTTATAGAACGATAAAAACAACAATTTCACATCGAAAAAAGAAATACCCTTTTTAAAAGAGAGTCTGATATCATGACACTTGCAACAACATAACTACCGCTTAAACACTGTACATATATAATTCTTTAATGATTATATTTTAATACACAAACTGTGTAAAAAAATTATGCAACATTTTATATTTGAACTAAAAATCTATATTTTGAAAAAAAACTAAAAATCTAAAACCTAGAACCCTAATCTTAACCTTAACCCTAACACCTTAAATTTTAAACTCTAAACTCTAAATTTTAACTATAAACCCTAAATTCTACACTCTATGATCTAAACCTTGAACCCAAAATTAAAAAATTTGTATAAATTAAAGTACAAACTTATATATCAAATATTTTCATCCTTTAATATTATACAATCACTTACATTAATTACATGAAATAAAAAATATGAATACATATTTCACGTGCAACACACGTAATATAAAAAATAGTATATATAAAAGAAGGCTATAAAGTACAGGAAGACAATAGAAACATGAGGATATAGGAGATTAGATTTGTTTATAATTGATATTTGGTTGGGCCCATGCTAGCACAATGATATTTATTTTAATAAATTAATATAATTTTATTTGCCTTTTATTAATTATATATATATATATATATATTATTTTTTTTATATAAATCGTCTAGCCCTAATTATATATTTTCTGGTGTCCCACTTTAAAAAAAGTAAGTTTAGAATTTAAGGATTAAAGTCAGAGTTTATGGTTAGGATTTAGAGTATTATAGTTAGGGTGTATTTTTTAGGGTTTAGGATGTGAAATTTAGGGTTAGGATTTTTAGAATTTAATTTTTTAGTGTGAGTCATAGAAAAGGGACATACTTAAGGACACAAAATTTTTGTTCAAAAAATTTTAATAGTTTTAAGTTACTTATAAAATATTATTTATTCATATTTTTTAACTTTTTGACAAGACATACACTTTATATATAAAGCTATTAAATCTCAAATTCTCTAAATAAATATTATTAATGTTTTTACTTAGACTACTAATTGAATTCTCTTTTATTAAAATTTTAAATGTATAAAACTTATTAACTCAACACATCCCTTAATATAGGACTTACATTTAAATTCAATGTCCTATCTCTAAACCTAAGATGGACACGTGGCAGTCACCAAGGATTGTATATCAAATATCAATATCATTCCCGATTTCTAACAAAGGGTAGCCACTAAAACGTAGAAAGAAGAATCTTTTTACGATGACACCCATTTCCTTCCCCAGGAAAACCCGGTATGTCGGTTGCCGGTCACAGCGGAGAATATAAAAATGAACGGCGAGGATGACACGTTGGTTAGAATGAACTTTTTGCCGTTTCACATTAGCTTGTGGGACCGACACAAGAATATGTGCTGAG
The DNA here is from genome assembly GCA_019671005.1 of Hibiscus mutabilis. NCBI lineage: Eukaryota > Viridiplantae > Streptophyta > Magnoliopsida > Malvales > Malvaceae > Hibiscus > Hibiscus mutabilis. The sequence continues at coordinate 39,198,557 of CM033749.1, forward strand.
CTGTGCTTGGCAAAGCAAGGTGGGTCCCTTGCCACATGGGCTTGTTCCATGTCGAAGTTTGCATTGACAGTTCATGTGTAATAGACAACTAGTTAAGTATTCTAGAATTGGATAAATTACATCTTTGGTAAAAAAAAATTGGAAAATTTTATTTAAAAAAAGAATGTTGGAGACAAAACCCACCAAGAAAATTTACAATAAAAGAAAAATAAAATATAAAATTTTAAAGAGCGTGAAAAAAATAAAATATTTTCTTGAGTATTTCATTCCTCTGAGTATGTCATTCTTTCATGAAAAATTTAATAATAATCATCAAAATCCTATCGCTATTCAATTAAACGCTTTACAGGTGTAAGAATAAAAATCGAGAAAAATCAAAATTATATATTGTTCTGCTATTGATTTTGATTGCATAAACAAACTATCACAAAATGAGATCTAAGCATACTAGATCATCAGCCTCAGCCTTCTTTAATCAGAAAATGTACCATGTTAATCACCATATAAACGTCAAACTACTATGAAAATAGACAAAAATCGTGCCACATACAAAAAAAAACAAGCATAGTTAGATGTGCCAAAAAAATCAATTCAAAAGAAATTATTTGTTGAAATTAAAAATAAAATAAAATAACGTCATACAACGACACTGAACTATATATTGCTATTGCCACATATATATCGTATATGATAAATCACTAGCCAAACACTTTGTCAAAACAAATAATACAGCAAGTGGTAACAATTAATATTGTTCAAAATACATATATCAAAATAGTTAGAATTAGTAGAACCCAATAACTGTCGGGTGGTAGATTTATAGATACGAAATATGATTAATTTATAACTTTGTACAGTTTAGGGTACACTTATATAGCTGGGTATACATTCATTATTAGTTGCTTGTTTTGCTGTTTACTGTAATAGGTTTATGTTTCTTTTGGATAATAAAATTATATATTTATTGAAAAAAGCAAGCGCCACAGTAAAAAAATGATGGTGCACATTCTAAAAGAACTGAGTTCAATCAACTTTACTGTCAAATGATTAAAAAATATGAGTAGATATAACCTTATAATCACCTTAAAACTATTCAAAATAATTAAATTAGTAAACAAGTTGGGTTTAGTATTGATATAGTAGTTAGGATTCATCTCCCCTCCCATGTCCCCATGTCCTGAAAAATTGTTCCATATAATGTGGAGGGCATGACACTACTTGATTTTTTTAATAAAAATCTGAAGGGTATATGTTTATTGGATGTTAAAAGGTGACCTTTTAAGATAATATAATTCTAATTTTAATTTTTATTGATTTACTTAACACTTATTTTATATAATTGCCAACAAAATACAGATAATTAATATTAAATTTATTTTCGTGGATATCTTAAAAAATCAAAATTTTAACAATTTTTTTTTTAAAATCACAAAAGAAAAAAAGATAGTCACAATAGGATGGGAAATCAATTAAAGTTGAGCTGAATAGTGAAGAATTTGAATCATGCTTAAAATAATGTGAAACGTTTCAGGTTTTCTTTAGTTAGTGAAGGCTATCATTTGAATAAAGATAGCCAATATCTGAGAAAATAAGAGCCAAGTATCCAGAAAAGGCTTAATCTTCATTTTAGCCCTTGAATTATCTGTTTTCTTATATAAATTTTTTAATTTTTCTGTCTTAGTTTACTCCAAAATAAGAATAAAAAAGCTAACAAGAATAAAAACGTGATATGTGACACATTTTTATAGAACACAAGTAATTTTTAGATAAAATGAGATAAAAATAATAATTTAATACTAAAATGAAGTGTTAAATCTTTGAGCAAAATCGAGAGTTCGAATTCTAATAGTTGAAGTTGTGAATAAAACAAATTAGATTGAAAAAATTATCTATATTGGACCTCTGTGTATTGTAGTATATGATCCAAATTAAGTGATAATTCAAATGAATCAAATACAGATAATAGTATATGATCAAAATTAAGTGATAATTCAAATGAATCAAATACAGATGGGAAAGAAAAAGGGGTGGGAAGCAAAGGCACAATCTTTTTCAGCAATGTGGAGGAATATAAGAGCATGAAAAGATCTTAAAAGTCCACAAAATTTGTGGCTCTCAATCCTCTCTTGCTTACTTGGCATTCCCCACCTTTGTTTCTAACCCAAACACCATTGCCCCTATTTAGTCTCCCTCTATTTCAGAAACCCCCGACTGGAATCACTCTTTTTCTGACAAAACACAAAGGTCTGGTCTTGCTAAAAACATTACTACAACAAGATATCAGCCATGTCTGAACTGAAGCTGTTCGGCAAACTGATTCCATTGCTGACATTGAACCAGGATGAAGCTTGTTGTGACATAAATCTCCTTTCTCCATCTAATTCTTCAGGTCCTGTGAATTCTAATCATGGGATTCAAGCTCAGGTATTTCTTTTTTCTTAATTACAAACCGGAAATCAGTTGATGGGCTGGTTTGGTTTCTTTTAAGGTTCTTACTTAAGCTTTGCCGTTGACTCAGTTCTGTAATTTGTTTTTTTTCCCTGCAAATCTTGATGGTTTAAGGTTTTCTGGAAATTCCAAGAACAACCCATTGTTTAGAAACTCATAATTATTAATGGGTTCATTCGATTTTCTTCAAATTTTGTAGACTTTTTACCCAAAAAAATAATTTTTTTTTCACTGCTTGCTTGGGCTGATTGGTTTGAGCTTTCTGTGAGAAATGTTATTTTCTTGCAGTTTCAAACAATCATTTCAGGTTAAGGCCGATTGCTTCCACGCAACTGAGCAAAAACATTATTTTTATGTTTCTTGATCTTCAAGTAAGTTGCCCTTCTCTTTTTTGATGAATCCGCCATTGATGACATTCAGGGACGAGTAAGATTAAGATTTTATATTTGGGGTGAATTTAGTAAAATTCTTGAAGTAAATTTATAAAATTTTAAAAGTAAAAATAGATTTTTAATAAAAATATATAAAAATAAAAATTAAATTATATATGAATTTTAAATTTTTAAGAGGGTTGACAGCCGCCTCTCGCCTCGGTCCATCTTTCTGATGACACTTGAAATGATTATGATAGTTTAAGCATGAAAACTCAGTCGAAATAACTGAAAATTATGGTTGGAATTTTAAGTGTTTAAAGTTCTGATTTTTAGGAGAAGTTTGTAGACGACGACAATGGCAGAATCCCTTTGTCGGAAAGGAAACATTCGTCGCTAGAAAGCTCGAAAAACGAAGAGAAAACCGAGATAAATGGCTCGCAAGAAAAGACATTAAAGAAGCCCGACAAGATACTTCCATGTCCGAGATGTAACAACAAAACCAAGTTCTGTTACTACAACAATTACAACGTGAACCAGCCTCGTCATTTCTGCAAAAACTGTCAGAGATACTGGACCGCCGGTGGAGCCATGCGGAATGTTCCCGTCGGCTCCGGCCGTCGGAAAACCAAGAGCTCTTCTTCCGCCTCCGCCGCTGCTTTGCATTACCATCAGCATGTTATGATCTCCGAAGCTATCATCGGAGCTCAAGCCAGTTCTGTTCTCACATTCGGGCCCCCGCATCCGCCACCGGCTCTGTACCGTCCCGGCTTTCCGGCATCCTTCTATTCACCGGCCATAGGGAAACACTCCAGGGACGAAGAAGAGAGCGTTAAACCAGGAAACGGAGCTTCGAATTCGAAAGCTGTGAGGATCGACGACACCGACGAGACTGCAAAAAGCACGATGGTGGCAACCCTCATGATCAAAACCAAGAACACCATGAATTCTGGAGGCATCTTCGACGGCTTCCAATCGAAAACTTGCGACGACCAAAATTGTCGACTGCGAACATTCTCGGTGCTGCAAGCGAACCCGGCAGCCTTGTCTCGGTCACTCAACTTCCGCGAAAAACACATGAAGGAAGGAGATGACAATATAGCTAATAGGGCATATGGCATGATCAATACTTGAGACATAGCACAACTTGTAAATTAAATCAGATTATGATTTCAATCGTATTACTATATATTATAAATGTTAAGATTTAAACTTTGGATCGGATGAATAATTGGATAAAAATTGAAAGGTGTGTTGTGGGCCCTGGATTGAGGAGATAAACATGAATTTTGATGTTATGGAAAGGGCAAGCACCTTTCTTTTTCAAACACCAAAGAATCTAACAGCCAACCACTTGGATATAAAAGCAGAAAAAACAAGAATAAAGTTTCTATTTTTCCTTTCTTTTCTGTTCCTTTTATTGTAGTTTTATATTTTGGGGTAAGATAATATATATTTTATATATAATAATTCCACTAGTAAACCAACCATGATTGTTTAATAATTTCCTAACATCAAATTGATGTGGATACCTACTTTTTTATTAAATAAAAAATATTATATTCTCGTGTCAGGATTCGAAGTCATACAAAATGAGATAAGATGAATATTTTTAGTCACTAGGCTAATTAGTGAATCTCGACGTAGATACTGACCTTTTCAGACTTGTTTGTTTTTGCTTCAAGATAAATAATAAATATGTTTTCTTTGCAATTCAGATATGTAATTTATTTGTATTTATATTTAAATATGTACGGAGTATAATGGTATGATGGATAAAAATCTTCTATCATTTTCCATGTCCCAACACTAAAAAAATTAAATTTTAAGTCATAACTCTAATTTCTAAATCCTAAAACTTAAACCTAAATCATAACATCAAACCTTAACCCTAAACTTAATTTTTTAATGTTGGAATATAGAAAGGGACACCGAATTTTTTAGAATAGTCTACATGTGATTACAAGGTAGTATATGTTCATATTTTTAATCCTTTGACAATACACACATTGCAGACAAAATAAACTGAACTCGAATCTCTTAGGAGGAACATATCCCTTCTCCACTAAGAACATTCGTTGAACAAATTAATTTATGTATAATCAACTTTATAATAGGGTAAGAAACCCTAGCCGCATTTTCACAACTCAACCGTTTTGCTTTTTTTTTTTATTTTGTTTTGGCCAGCTATTGGCGATATTAGTTTTGGTGTTAGTCGCTGATCGCCGATATTCAATCTTCTCCATATTTTTTTATATCCCGTTTTAGTTTTTATTTTTTAGTTTTTTAGTTTTTTAGTTTTTAATAAAATTTTATGTGTTTTGGCTATTTATTTTTCGCAAATCTTGTTACGTTTGTTTTTCTCTACTTTTGTGGCACGTCTTTTCTTTGTCTTTATGGCACGTCACTGTCCTATGACACGTCTTTTAGATACCTTTGCGGCTTCTTGATGCTCGTGTAGTGTTTATCACGACGTTTGTTCTTGATTTGAGTTTGTCGGTGGTCTTGGATAGCTTGATCCCCTTTTGTGATTGTTTACCGATGTAATCAGAACTGTGTAGCAGATCAGAGTCTATGGAACCGATGTAAAAAGTATTTACAATTTTCTATTGAAAATTTCATTTAGTTCATGTTTTGACAACTCCCCAGGGGACTATTCCTATAACAGACTTCAGAGATTTGTTGTGGTACAAAGATGAAGTGTCTAATTTGACCGGAACATCCCTTTAGTTTTCCTTTTGAATTTTTCATTTTTTATTATTTTTTTGGATGTTTGAAACCTTTGAAAGGTTATGCTCTTAATTTTTTTTGTTTATTAATAAAGCTGCCTGATTTCAAGTTTCAAAAAAAATTCGAGCATAACTTTTTTCACCTTACAAATATAAGGTAAAAACAATCACAATTGTCAGCAAAACATATATGAATATATTAGAATCAAAGCTAATCGTTAAAAATATAATCGAACTAATAATCAGAATATATATCTAAAACAGAATTAAAATAAATTTGTAAATTATCAATACAATTAATGAGATTTAATATTTTTAATACTATCCTTTAATATGCCATCGTTAACTTGTTACTAATAGTAATATTTGCTACTTGTTGGACTAACATAGACAACATCGACTATATACAACATTTAGAGCGGATGGAAGTTTCACTCAAGATATTCAGTTTCAAAATGAAATTCGGGTTTAATTTTTTTTTGAAAATGTAATAACGTTAAATAATTGATAGACGAATTTTAGTATTTTTATTGTTCTATTTTAGGGGTTAGAATTTTAGTTTAGATGTTTAAGTTGTAGGGTTTAGAATTTAAGATTAGTATTTAGTATTTAGGGTACAGAGATTAAGGTTTAGTTTTTTAAGATTATGGTTAAAATTTTAAAATATAAATTTTATAATGTAAATATGTATGCTTATGTAAAATTAATTCTACGTGTATAAAATTTTATTCTAAACATAAACCCACGTTAACAAATAAAATTAACGTATCCTTTAGAAATCTTAGTTCTACTTCAAATAGTTGGGCTTCCACTTCTGGCCCCTATGTTAAAAGGGTACAATTGCAGTTTTAGCCCATCTAAAAAGTGAAAAAGTCAATTTAGTCTTTTTAAATTTTAAATAAATAAATAAAATCTCAATTTCGTTCCCTTCCAAAAATAATTTATTCGAGCAGGTAGGATTAGGATTTAAGAAAATGACATGATATGTTACAGAAGCAAATGTGCCAATTATCTCAACCTCAGCAAATTAACCTAATTCCCCCACTTTGATTTTGTTTTTTACTGACAAAAAAAGAAATCCAGATTTTCTTAGGCATCGAAAATAATATAAATGTTCATATCTTCCAAATTAATTCAAAGGAGGTCCAAAGGAGGAGAAACAAGAGCTTCAACAACAGAATAATGAAGACATTATCGGTCGAATCCGGTGAAACATCCCACAAGGCACACCAGGAAAACTCGATGACCAATGGGGTCGCTATACTGGAATTCCTACTGAGATTCCTCGCTGCTGGTGGAACATTAGCAAGTGCTATGGCGATGGGTACCGCCGAAGAAACCGTTCCGTTGTTGTCTCAGTCCATCCTATTGAATGCCAAATTCAGTGATCTTCCCATGTTCACGTGAGTTATTTACCGATCGTAATGTCACGTTGCGACCATTATTTAACAGGTTTTCGATGTGTCTCGTACTTTTTACAGGTTCTTTGTGATTGCCAATTCAGTCGCGTGTGCCTATCTTGTGCTTTCTCTGCCCCTATCTTTCTACCATATCATCAAAAGAGCAGACAAAAACAGTCGACTCGTCTTGGTCACGGTTGACACGGTGAAGATTATAATAAGCTTTAGTTTCGGGACATGTTAGACTTATTTTTGCGAAAATCGAAAGTGTTGGTCCTATCGAAATTATTATCAATATCATACATATTTACACAGTTTCATCTAAACCTGATGTTGGTTCTATTAATTTTGTGCCAGGCAATGCTGGCCTTGGTCACCGCCGGAGCTTCAGCTGCACCTCCATTGTGTATTTAGCACACGAAGGGAATGCTAATGCGAATTGGTCCGCAATTTGCCAGCAATTGGATTCGTTCTGCGAGCGTACTTCGGGGTCATTGATCGCCTCTTTCGTTTCCGCATTTGTTCTCATACTCGTTATAATTTCATCCGCCATTGCCATCTCTCACTGCTGATCCAATGCAACGATGAAACAATGCGTCTCTCCGTATATTCGATACGTTGCGGCTCATCGCTGTGAAGATTTAGGGCTCGAATTCCGGTTTTAAGTCTGTAACCTTACTTTGTAGCGAAATAATTAGCATCTATTTCAATGTTTTCTAGTAGCATATATATTTCGTATAGTTGGACACCATTTTCGAAATCCATTGTTTTCGATCATGTTCAAAAATATTAGGTCTTCAATCATCAAAGGTTAAGTTCTTATTTGAACATATTCGAATTTGTTAAACTTTTATTTAACTATTTTGAAATGTTAGAATCTTATATTAGTAACCCCTAGAAAATTTGGTCTTTAACTAAGTATTTGAGATTTTCAAGTTAGAGAATGACACACTTTTTCAGCTCATACTCAATTTTTGTAATGTGCCATATGTTTGAGTTTCAACTCATATTTGCAAAAAAATCTTTTTATAATATGGACAAAGGACAAATTCATTTAGTTTATAGGAGAGGTTGTGACCCTCCAAATATGTTTAATATATAAATATTTTATGTTTTTTAATTTAAATATTAGTTAAATAAAATATTTATTTCTCTTATGTTTCAAAATTAAGTATTTGATAAACTCTATCTTCTTTTATAATGTTTAATTCTAGTTATGTTTCTTGTTATTATTAGAGGTGGCAATGGGTGCGAGGACGATTTTTAATTTTTCAATCCATCTTTAACATTTGCGAGTACAATTTCGGGGAATCTATGTTAAGTGTTTTGGGGATTTTTTGGTCCTCATATCCATCATTTGCGGATCCTTGTGGTTTTCTGTTAATCATCATCTAACAAAATAAATAAATCTTAATACATCAAAACAAATATCCAAATTAAATCTCTAAAATTATGAACATAAATGATAAATTTAGTTTTGTCAACAATAAGCAAGTAATTTCAAAGCTATAATAATAACTTATCAGTTAACAATTTCTTTTCTTAACACTTTTATACCCAAATTAATCGAACATGCGGTACTTGATGATATTTTTGTAGACGTATTTTGACCATTCTTGTCATCAACCTATAATATAAAAAGTAAATATCATATGCATCAAATAATACGAAAAGTAAATATCATTAATTCATATGCATAGATTATACGAAAACTAAATATCATAGACTTATTTTTTTTCTATGATTGACTCCAATAACATTTTGTAGTAAAAAAACAATATCCATGTCAATCAGAATTCACTTACGACATCTTTTATATTGTTAAGAAATCTAATAAAATGTCAAAGCAACCTAAACAACGAACTCAATAAAGTACATAAAGGATTGTTTAAAACTGACAAAAGTGAGAAGAGTCATAAAAGCTCTAGTAATACTGAAAGAAAATAGTCCGAGAATTCTTTTAAGAGCAAATTAGGGTATTAAGATCAGTCTTGAGATAATGAAGTTGCCATTGACAAGAAAACGATCATTCCACTAATAAAAAAATAAAGGGAAAAGAAGCGATTTTTTATAAAATACCAGAGATTTTCCACGATGATTTATATAGGTGTGGTTCAATTTTTTCCATTGTTTGTATATAACAATCATCGTCCTCATTCCCATTTGAGCTTCAGAGATAAAATTTTCTCCATCTCCATCTCTACGGATAAACATTTCGATTATCTTCATTTTCGTTGATTTGAATCCCCGCATTTTTCGATTATTCCCCACCCGGTTGTCACCCCTTATTATTAGTTACAATATAATTTTCCCTAAAAAAAGTTTTCGGCGCAACTTTCTAAAATTGGAAAAAGCATAAAGGGGGAGTAGGCCTGTAAACGAATCGAATGAACACGAACGAGGGTGTGCTCATGTTCGTTCGTTTAACTTTAACTGAACAAATAAACGAACACGAACCTAAACGAACACAGAATTTGTTGATCATGTTCGTTCGTTAAGGAATGTAGCTTGTTCATGTTTGTTCGTTAAAATGATAAACGAACACAAATGAACATAAACGAACATAAATAACATATATAATATGTTAAATATTTAATATTTTGGGTATGTTCTATTAATTCAGTTAATTAATCGATTTTAAATCGAATTAATCAATAATTGAAATTTGAAAAAACTCTTAATCATTAGCCAAAACCTAAAATTATCTCAGATTAACCAATTTTGTTTTGGTTCGGTCGGTTAGCTTGGTTTAACCGAACAATGAACACCCCTAGCTCATAAGAATAAAGTTTTTAACGAGTCAAAAAATAGGGACTTGTCAACTCGAATAACTCAAAAAAAATTTACTCGACTCAACTCGATCTAATGCTCACCCCTAGACATATGTGAATAAATTTAAACGAACATAAACGAACGGATTACCGAACGTTTACGAACATAAATAAACGAACGGGTTATTTATTTATGTTCGTTCATTTAATTAAACGAATAAAAAATCTTTTTCATGTTCGTTTGTTTATTTAAATAAACTTTTCGCCTAACGTTCACTGAACGTTCTATTCATTTGCCCCTAGAGAGCGAGGCAAGAGCACAGAATGCTAGTCCTATTTAGTATGACTCGTTCAAAGAAACCAGCATTGTTCAAACAGAATCACTTGGTTTTTCCAGATGCTAATGTTTTTCCCCGAAGAAAGTGTTGTTGAAATATCAGAACCATGCGTGTAAACGACGAAACCAAGCATTGCAGCAATTCTAGACGCAACCGTCCCCCGCATTGCTACTTTCCCACAAGGTCTTTTTGACCATCTTGATTCCCCGGTCACCACTTTCCCCCTTTAAATATACTTCTTTTGGATAAGGGACGCAGTAGTTATCCAGATTCCACCATGGTTTCTGCTGCCAATCTCGCTTCTCTTCTTCGTTTTATATTTGTCATTGCCACGTAAGACAAAGTTTTACGTTTTTTTAGAAAATTATTAGATACATATATTGTGCAATCTAAAATTTTTTGTTTTAAGGTTTAGATGTTTAGTTTTGATTTTAAGGTTTTTTAGATTTAGATTATAAGATTTAAGATTAGAATTTAAGATTTAAGACTTAATGATTGAGTATTAAAAATTTAGATTTTAATCTCCAAATAGTAATATATAAATTTTGTAAAAAATTTACTCGTTTACCCAACAACTAATGGGTCTTAAGTCACTAAGTAAGGTCATAATTTAAATCTAGAGATTATGATAAAGAAAATTAGATTGAGAATTTTTTAAAAAATAAAAATTTTAAAATGTCAAGTGAAAATAATATATCTCGACACACTACATTAACAGATTAAAATTGATCAAATGCTTAATTAATTTAATTTTTTTGTTCAATAGCTTAATTAATTCAATTTCTTGATTCAAGAGATTAACTGGGTGAAAAAAAAGTTCAAAGTTCAATTGATTTTTTTAAGTTCACTTAAATCCTTAAACCATTATTTAATAGGTAGAAAGTGCCTAAAATATATAATCAGCAAACAAATAATTTTTACAATTTTTTGGTTCTTTTTAGAATGGATAAAGGTGATCCATTTTCTTACAATCCAATCCAATATACTACTGGAATTGAAACACCACGGGATTCGTTAAGCTCCCATTCTGATTCACTTGAAATTTCCCAGAATCAGTACCGTGATAACTGTAAGGAATTTCTCCAATCGGAAGCTTATCAACATCTTCAATACCAGAATTAACTACAGAGTTAGTGAAATCAAAGCCTGAACTGTAAGTATTTTCGGTCAGAAGATGCGAAATCGGACCCATGTAATCCATCTCCAGCAACTGAGAAAGCGAACATGTTCTTGGGAATTTCAACAATTGTTGGCTTCCACAAGCATCGTTGGAACTCCCCACAATCTCAATTTCCACCTTCGATTCTTCAACTTTCTGATCCAAAACTTTCACACCCGAACTCTTCTTCTTGTAGATCCTACAAAGCACCCAATCATCCAGCTGAAAAAAAAAATAAACACACAAAACGGTTCACACAGTAATATCATCGAACAGTTCATGAACATGAATAAAACGGACAAGAACAACGCACCCTCATGGATCCATTTCGCTCCCTGATTTGTTTTCGCTGTTCGTTTAATCTGTATTCGTGCATGATCCAATTTGTTTTGACGCCCCTTGGTGGTCTGCCATTGTAGAAGACAAGAGCTTTCTTCACCCCGACGTAGTTAGAATCACTGTATATAGCTTTATCGGTTCCGGTGGCCTTCCAGTACCCGGAAACAGTCGCCCTGTTCGGACGAACTCCGTTCGGGTACTTTCGATCTCGTGGGGTGAAGAAATACCATTCGTTTTCGCCGAACTCTGCTTTGTCTACCGGAAAAAAGAAAAGAAAAATCCAATTCAGTTATGAACAAAAAAATGACGATTCGGGTGATAATTAAACTAACCAGGCAATTGCCATGGATCAAATTTGTAAATATCAACTTCTGGGATTATTGAAACAGGGCATGGCTTTGATTTGGCCTGGTTTTTGAGGTAAAACATGATTAATTCTTCATCCGTGGGGTGGAATCTGAAACCGGGTGGGAGGTCGGAGCTTGGGCTTGTTTTTGTTTTTCTTTCCATTTTCCACTCAATTTTCCTCTTATCCAAACAGGGAATTCAGATTAAGGGGGGTAGAGATGGTTTTAGAGGGAAAAGGTAAGAGGGAAAAAAGAAGGGTTTTTGAAATGTTTGCAAAGAGAGGGCTATGGCTTTTATCGTTGAAGGATTTTTGTCTTTATTCTCAAAGTGAATTGTGATTGGTTGATGCTTTGACTTTTTTGTTTTGTGTTTTTTTAAAGACATTAACATCGTATCGTAATCAGCTGACGCACTCACAGGAGCGTGGACAACACGTGCCTCTCTCTCTCTCTCTTCATTTTGTCTTGTTGTGCTTGGTTCATTGCACCTTTGTTATGAAATTAAAGAGACATTTATTGCTTTGGGATATCCAATGGGATCATTAAGCTTAATTAATTATCGAATAAAAAGAACCCAATAAGAGGTCTTATGAAAAAACGAACGATATTCATCTTAAAAAATTTGTATTAAATCTTTTTGTTTGTAAACGGTGAGCATTGTCAAAGGGTTAATAACATATATGAACAGACGCTACATTATAATCACCTTAAGACTATTAAAAAAATTATTGAATTAAATGAATCCAACGAGTAACTCCATTAGAAAAGAAGATAATATTCATCATAGAAAAATTAGATTTGAACACTTGTGTATACAAGGTGTGTGTGCGCTCTCCAATATTTAAAAAAAGTCTGAATATATACTATTATATAATCGCATCAATATATTCAAAACAATTATCGAATAAAATACTTTTTTAGATTTTGAATTTGATAATTTTATAAGTTGATATCTAGATTATTACTTTTGGTTTTTAATCCTTTTATAATGTGATATTTTAATATCGTGAAACATGACATTATCTCATAGCACCCTATCATAAAAATATCAAAAATTTAAACTTAAAATTTAATATAGACGAAAATAGCTTAATAATCATATTGAAAATTTTCAAATTCAAAAACTAAAATCTACTTGAACCCAACAAGTGTCACGGTGAAAAAACGGATGATGTTCATCTTAGGAGACACGTGTTTAAATTGTTTTGTTTACATGTTGTATGTCTATTGTTGAAGTGTTAAGAATATCTAATAAACAAATACTATCTTTTATCACCTTTAGACTATTAAAAAAACTAAAATATACTTTATTCATTAATTATCTTACTATTAGGAGATAATGTCCGAAATCTTTGTAAAATATGTGTCAATTTGACGTTGGAAGGTATTAAAATTTTTTGTGTTTGTTGTCACTAATCGCTAAAGCATGTAATTAAAACTCTTAGTTGACACCATCATCTTCTCTTATATCGTGTGTTCAAGATAAAAACAAAAATTCTCTTCCCCTTCTATTAAGTAAAAATTATTACAAAATTATTGTGATTGTTGATTTTATTAGCATTCAATTCCAAATATCATTTTTTTTATTTTTCTGTATTTTTTTATACCAGCTGATACTAAATATTTTATTCTTATATATTCTTAAAACACTGGCTAATAAAATATCATTTTTTTAGTAATGTAGTTTTAGTCTTGTCTCCCACAGGATAAGCTGTCTCAAAAGAGAAAGGTATACTTCAAACACTGTAATAAAATATATTAATATACTATGTGCCATTGTTAACCAAGTTGACAAATAACCATATATGGTAGTATGACCTATTAAACTATTTTTTTTTTATCACATGTTGATTTTAAGTTTCGGTGTAGTGAATTGGTCCCCTAAAATAAGTTTGAAATGTGTTAAATCTTCCTTACTAATTATTTGTTTTTTAATAAATAAATTTGATTCCTTTTATTGTTGTATTATGCGAATTATTTGTTATTGTATCAAATATTTAAACATGTTCGGTTTTGATATTTATTATTTTTTTAATTTTATTTGTAAAGTTAAAAATGCATTCAACCGCTGATAAAATAATAGTCCATAGAAATGTTATATGTTATCAAGTAAGGCTTCGTTTGATATTGCTGTTAAAATTATCATAAAAATTAAGTGTTCGATAGAATTTTAAAATTACGTTGAAAAGTAACGCCGAACGAAGCATAAATTATGATGGGATTTAATTCAAGGTTTCTTCTTTAAAACAAAAGCTCAAATTTGAAAACGAAAGTTGATGGAAATTAAAGCAAGTATGCTGTTTTATCTACTCGAGCGAATGGAGTTGTGCTTTAGGAATAAGAAAATATTCGGCGTATGACGACATCTCCCTTTTAACAAAGTGACGCGTGTCTATTCTCAATGGATTAGGATGAGATATTTGGATTTTTTCAAACTTCATATTTTTAATAATTGTATTCTATGTATGCTCGAATATAAATATATTAACTATATAGATGAATTTATATATGAGATTAATATTAATTTTTTTAGTTTGAATTTCGTTATGATAAAAATTAAATAGTTTTTTTTTTCTAAAAAATAATTATTCGGTAGGAAATGAATATGATTTTACGTTTTGATTATTAATACTTGAAAACCTAAGTTTACAGAAAAATAAGAAAGAAAATAATTTAAATTATTTTGTGGTTCTTACTTAGCCACGTCATTTTGTGGGCCTAATTTAATTTGTCGGGAGCTAGTTTTTTTAATGTGACGGCGGTGAAAATCCTGATCCTTTATTCATCCATGTTAATGATGAAATCACCACGTGGCAAGTCGACGTTGTTTTGTAACTTTGAGGAATATTCTGTGAAACTCCGCCGTTGATTGGCTAAATTTGCCTTTTCTTTGCATGCGTAGTGGTTGGCTTGTCTTTTTTTGACTTTCACTTGTTTTGTTTTTACCAATGTGAATATTTTAATATCAATGTAGAATGTCTTAATATAAAAAGGCTTAACTACAAAATAAGTGCTCAAACTATGACTTTTTTTTATAATAGGTACCTAAAATATTTTTTGACTGAAATAGGTGCCTAAAGTTTTATTTTTGGCTGAAATAGGTGCCTAAACTTTCATTTTTGGTTGAAATAGGTGCCCAAGAAAATGCCAAAATTGACTTTAAAACAAGTTAAAAATGAAAAGTTTAGCCACCTATTTCAGCCAAAAATAATTTAGGCACCTATTTCAGCCAAAATAAAAGTTTATGCACCTATTTCAAACAAAAAATTCTTTAGGCACTTATTACAAAAAAGAGACATAGTTTGAACACTTATTTTATAGTTTTGCCATATAAAAATTACAGTTTGGACAACTTTTTTATATATTAAAAAATAAGTGGTTAAATTATATATTTCTGAATTTTAAGTGACTAAATTATTTTTCTGTTAAAAGTAAGTACTTAAAGTTTTAAACAATTATAATTTTAAGTATTTGGTAGTTAACAGCAGTTAAAAAATTTATTAATCAATAAAAATTCGACACGTGTCATGTTTTAATTTATAACTTCTTTTAAATATATTTTTTGCTTTTAATAATTTATTTTTAAAAAAAAATCTTGAAATTCTAAAAATTCTAAAATAGTCCCCAAATCCTTAAATCATAAAATCCCAAATCTTCACCGCTATCGCTGTCGATCACCGTCATCGATCACACCTGTTCAGTTGTCAAACCTACCCGGCCATTTCGCCCAATGTGTCACTGCCGAAAACGGCGAATGGTGTGCCAGTTAAACACTGAACATCAGATGTGAAATAGTCGTTCGATTAGCACACTGCTTGCCGGTTTTCGGTGGCAAAATGTTGGGCGAAATGGCTAGCTGAGCCTGGCGACCAAACGAGTGTAGTCAGCGACGACGATCAACGGCGACAACGGTGAAGATCCGGAGATTTGTTATTTTTAGGGATTTAGGGAGTAATTTGATGATTTTTGAGAATTTTGGGATTTTTTATAAAAAAATTAAAGTTGTAAAGTTTTTTTTCATAAAATATTAAGAAAATTCATATTCATGTCACATGTCTTGTTCTGATTGGGTAACAATTTTTAAACGGTTGGGCACTTAAAATTGTAATTGTTGAAACTTTAAACACCTATTTTTTTAAAAAAAATGCTTTAGGCACCTAAAGTTCAAAAGTGGTATAGTTTGGGCACTTATTTTTCATTTAAGCCATATAGAATTATGAATTGAATACAACTAAATTGATATCGTCGTTGGTACAATATATACGAGGATGTGAGATCGAATGTATTTAAATATTAAATATCTTTTGATTTACTCGTGAAAAATAGTTTGTCTATTATAGACCTTGTACACTAAATATTAAAAAAAAAATATCACTGTTAACCTGATTAAATTATTAAAGTCATAAGTTGAGGAACACCAATTCAATTAGTGAAAGTAAATAAGAAAATTTTTTCAATAGTAAATAAGAAAATTTTTATTTTGAAAAAAGATAAGAAATAAAATATGTAAATGTTATTTAACATAAGTTTAAACTATTTTTCGACATCTTTCATATATGTTCATGATGCATATTAAAGATTTATACTTCTTTCACTTAACAATATCGTTTTTATAATTTAAATTTATGTTTTTTTTCCTTAAAAATATAATGTGTCCTAATATTATTCAGTTGTAAAAAAATATAAAATAATCGAATTCTTAACTCTATAAACTAATAATATAATTAAAATGATTTAAACTTCTAAACTTGTCTCTCGAAATACTAGGGATGTATGCCCATAATTTATTTTGATTTGCTTTGGGCCTAGAACGGCTAATTCTGGACCTAAGCCCGTTGTAGAAAGACCCTTACTAGTCACTATTGTATCTTCCCCCCCCCCCCCTTCATTAGTTTTGTTCCATTCCCGTTAATATTAGACAATTTGCTTATGCTTATGTCACACCTTAAAAGAGAAATGAAATCATTAATCTCACAATAAAAGATGTAAAGTATTTGAGTATAAAAATAGTGAGCCTATATAAACATATGTTTTTACAAAGGGTTATGATTTTGTGATAAGTGGTATTGAAGTGATCATTTAATTGTTTGATCTCACGACGAGTGTCTCAATAGATAAAATAGACATCATAAACTATCGTGACAGTGACTCGTGACTCTTGAAAAAAACATTAGTCTCACATTGAAAAGGAAATAAGAGATGTTGAAGTATAAAAGTAGTAGCGCTTCGCATCTTATCACATATGCCCCTTGGGAAAAAGGTAATAATCATGTGACGATTGCACATTTCATATGTACATAATTACGTGTTATTGCAAAAAAAAAATTAAAACAAGAGTTAGATTTTATTAAAATAAGGTATAATAAAATACACCCCAAACATAAACTTGGAGAATATGTCTACCAATAAAAAGAAATTTAAGAAAAACGAACATATAGAATAAGGAGTCAGAGCTGCTAGGTTTTTTTATTCATTTTTTCTCACAAAAATGCTTGTTTACTTAAGTGGAGACTTTGACTTTCATTAATGAGTTTAAAACATAGTTTTATGCTACATTTATTAAATAATTTAGTTTTTAAATTGTTTATTAAGCTAAATTAATAAACGTTAATAAAAATTTTGTGTTTATTTATTAAATGTATCGAATATAAATAAAGCAGGCTCAGTTCATATGTTTCATGGATAAGTTTATTTATGTTCACTTGAAACTTCTTTAATAATATATTTAAAGCTCATTTATTATTAACTTATTATGATAAAAAATAATCTTATCATTGTTTGTGTATTTATTTTTTTATACATATTTTTAGATGTTTGTGTACGTATTTAACTGTGAAACATTAAACAACAGATAGTGAACACAAATAATTTAAATAAATAAACATAAACACAATTATAAAATTCTCGACACACATTGACCATACATGGGCATAATTAAAATAAACAGAGGCGTACTCATTAAAACTAGGTTCATTTATAATTAGGGGTGCTTATTGAGTTGAGCAGCTCGCAAACAACTCAAGATCGACTCGAACAAAACTCGATTAATGCTCGACTCGAACTCAAACTCGAGTCGAGCTCGACTCGAGATTTTAATGAGTTGAGTCGAGCAAGGCACAGCTAGATTCGATAAGTTTGCGAGTAGCTTGTTGTTTTTTTATGAATTTTAAATTGATTTTTGTGGCTACATTAAAAAAATTATGTTTCTAGAAATTTAAATGCTGGTTGAAAACTCTAAAAAAATTCAGTGACTTGCTAGGTGCCTAGTTAATTTACCAATAAAATATTTGGTTTCAAATTTTCAAAACGTTTTGTATTTTCCGAAATTTTCAAAAGTTAATTTGTATTAATAAGAAATCAAATTATAATATTTAGCTTCTCGAGAATTTCAAAAGTTAATTTGTATTAATAAGAAATTAAATTATAATAGTTAACTTTTATTTTTTTATTAAAGCGTTTTCTTTTTCTTTTATTATTACTCCATGTATAAAAATAGAAAAGGGGAAAAATTAGTTGTCTATAAAAAAATACGATTGAAAGTCAAAACAACGAAATCCCTAAAACCTTATCTCTTTTGTTGCTCATCGAAGATTGTTGAGAAACTACAAAGAGTCTCACACTCGAATATCGACTTTATCTCTAACTCGGTCATAATAGGTTTTTTATTTATATCCTCAATCATCATGTTTTTTTTTTCTTCTGAATTTATATTTTACATTAAGCTTTAATAGTATCACTAGATTTTACCTATATTTTAAAAAACAAGTAAAAATGTTAACGAGCTTAACGAGCAACGAGATTTTTTAACGAGCACGAGTCGAGTAAAATTTTATCGAGCTTAACGAGCAATAAGTCGAGTCAAACAACAAAATTTATTAACAAACATTAGTCGAGAACTACTCCACTCATGATCGATTCGCTCGATAAGCACCCCTATTTACAACTCTAAAAAAAAAGCACCGGCGGTAATAATTTCTGTCCAAGATTTAAGTCAAATAGATAATCTCCTAAAGTAAAAAAAAAATATTTTGTAATGCTAAATAAAGACAATTAGATAATTTAACTCAAAAATTCTCTTTACACATAACATGTGTTTGGGTAAATATCAGCATCGTGTCACTAAACTATTACTGTTTTCATATTTTGGTCACCAAAATATTATTTATGCAAAATCGTCACTAATGTCACGCTTTTTCCTATTTTGGTCACTAATATTACTTTTTTTCCTGTTTTGGGCACCAATATATTGCTTCTTTCCTATTTTGGCCACTAAACTATTCCCGTTTTCATGTTTTTCAGTGAGTTTTTTAACGGCGGTGATCAAAATAGGAAAAAAAGTAACATTAGTGACTATTTTGCCAAAATTAATAGTTTAGTGACCAAAACAGAAAAATGAAAATATTTAGTGACAGTGGTGCTGTTTACCCTTTTTTAGAGTTAATTATTTTTATATGTTTTTAATTTTTTTTTACTTGAAAGTTATAAATTTAACAATATTTTGACATAAAACACCTTTAAAAGATAATACTAAGAATACCATTGAAGTGGAAAAAACAAAACAACTAGGGCCCTGCAACTGCAAGGCAGCAAACCGCAGAAAAAAGCTTGGTCCATGGCTATAATTTTTTAATCTTACTACTGTTCATCATAGCAATCATTAAATCTCATTACTTACGTGTATACTGCCTTTCACATGTTCGACAAAATTACCAAATGGCTCAATCTCATTATGGTTCGAGTTTTGTGTCTTGGTTTTTTTTTAGAAGCAACGCTCATCCACTGAGGTTGAATATTCTATTCACTGTGCTTCACACGCCCGCTCAACACATGAAATATCGGTTTTGAATCTTTCATTTCTTCTCATGATCAGACTGGTGATTTTGTTGACGAAATCGTTGCTGAAAATGAATGGGTTTTCGGATCTTATGGGCATGGGCGGACCTATATAGAAAGAATAGGGTTCAATCTACCCTATTAAAATGTATTTAAGGAGTTACGGTATAAAAATATTAGAATTGTATTAAAATTTTTATAAAAAATATTAAAATTAATCTTACTTAATTTATTAAAATATAAGTTAATAATATTTATTATAGTAATATGATAATCTCTCGCATTTTATATTTTATTTTGATACTACTATATTAAAATTTTAACTCTGTCGCTGTTTTTTTGCCACCTGGTTCAAATCGCGGGGCAATGAAGGACAATCGTAAATGCTACCCTGCAAGGCTGAAAACTCAGAAAACCTCGGTTCATGGCTAGGAATTTTCTTTTCTTATTTATAGTCATAACAATCACTAAATCTCATCATTTATGTGTACAACCAACGACTCTGGAAATAAGCAATGTAGGCTTGATTTGATAAAAAAAAAAAAGCAATGTAGGCTTGGTAAATGGGTCCCTTTCCCTATCTAGGGTGGGATCAAAGATAGACATAAAATTTAATTGTAGCGAGAATCTTTAAAAAGTTATATTAAAGAGTGAAATTAAGTTAATAATTAAAATTTTATAAGAATTTAAAATTTTTCAAAAGATGCTTGTCTTCCGTTTATTCCTGAATGGGTTGATACTTAATATATTTTTTTGTTTAATCTTTAGTATCAAACTTATTGACGGGCTAATTCGAATTGCAAAGGACTAGTGACCACTATTTTAAATTTAATTTATTTTATTCACAACGATTCGAACCTCTAATCTTACTTAAAAGATTTAATGTCTGAATGAGTTGTATATTGTTTGCGAGTAAATAAATAATTTCTCCATTCCTATTAATTATTGTTGGATATAACAATTTTCTACAATTGCAAAATATAATATTGAAAAAATAATTAAAATACTAAAGAAATGTGTGAATGGTTTAAAATTGATATAATATAAATTAGTAATAGAGGAAGCCCTATAATACCATTGCAGAATACACGTCACAGAAACATTGCCTACAATCTAATTAATCCCATTCTTTTTTGGATTTATATCCAATTTGACTGACAGTGAACTTTTGTTTCTACAATCGTCTTAGTCTTTGGGTTTAGAAATTCAATTTAAGATGTAGGATTAAGGGTTTAAATTTAATAGTTTAGAATTTATTGGTAATTGTTAGAATTTAGGGTTTAGAGGTTAGAGTTTAGGTTTTAGAGTAATGTGTTGAGTATTTAAGTTTTAACCTATAAACCTTAAATTCTAACCCTAAAACCTAAATTCTATTCACAATCAATAAATTCTAAACTCTAAACCTAAATCCCTAAATATCACACCTTAAACTGAGTTCTTAAACACTAAAATAATGCGTTTGTAAAAACTAAAATTTTTAATTACTAATATATTAAATAATTATTTTTTTATCGAATAATCAATCCCATTCTAAGAAGTTATGATCACGTCGTATTATATCTCAGCAAGCTATTGTATAACCTTATTATACAATCTTTAAATCTTAAATTGAATTATAAACTTTAAAATTAAAATACTTATATAAATTTTAAATTTATATAGATTTAAATTTACACGATATGTATATTAATATATTTTTCATTATTAAATACTTAAAATTATAAATTGGTGACAACTTTTCAGGTTGAAGTATAACTACCGAATTTAATGTTACTATTTTAACTATTTTAAAAAATATTATTTTAATTTTTTTTTAATATTTGTAATTTACTTGTGCGCCATTAACTTTTGAACTGTGTTTTCTTTTATCTCATACGTGTTTGTCAGTACTATTAATGTGTGTAGGATCCATTCTTTTACTACAAAAGTAAATACATATCTCTAACGTGTCGGCATGAGATTACTTTAGATAATACAATCCCAACGCCCATCTTTCTTTTTAGGAGATTTTTGATGTTCGATAATTATACGAGCTTTTGATTATATTTAAAATTGAATCGGATTAATTTAAAAAAATAATAATTATGAGATTAATTTAGATATACAATCCCACCGCCCATAAACAAATTGATATATCTATTACTTTTGTGAATTTTTTGGTTCAAAAAATCCCCCTTCTGATTATTTTTATTTTATTTTATCAAGTTTGATATTAAAGTTAAATAGTGGATAATTTGACTCTGATGATTATTTTAGAGTACAAATTACAATGCTTAAATTATTCATAGTCTCTAACGTCAAAATTAAAGATACTTGTGTCTTATATTTTGACTCAAATTATAATTGGTAATTAAGTTGGGTTTTATTGTAATTTTAGTGGTTGAAATTACTTGGTAATTAGGATTTACTTTAATGAATAAATATCTATTTTAGGTAGAGATCTTATTGAATAAGGTTTCTTGGTGACCAAGCATTTGGGTCTATAAATATAGACTAGGTTTAACCTTTTGAATTTTGAGAGAATAAGAGAACAAGAGAGGGGGAATTACTCTAGAGATATGTAACCACTTTTAGGTTATCTACAACTATTGTGCCTACGTTGTAGAGATGGGTATTGTAGGGATGCTGGGGGAGTGTTTTGGTTATACCGGGTCATATGATTTGTACACCGGGTTTTGGGATTACATGGGTTATCATGTATTTGTACTCTTCGAGTTCTCTATGTTATTAGTGGATTGTTCGTTTCTCTCGTCCGTGGAGACAAGCTATGCTGAACCACGTTAAATCTTGTCTCATGTGCATGTCTTGGTCCATGTCGTTATTGCTTTGGTTATTTTGCCGCATACCAAATTTCTAACAAATGGTATCAGAGCTATGGTTCAAACTGCGCGATTGTGGAGGAATTTTTGCTACGGATTTTGCGTTGCGATGTTGGAGACATGCCAGATGAGTAATTTTCAAAATTCAACGGTGCTTCAATGGATACTACGTAAGAATTGGAGTTGTTGAAGACTTGGCGACGGTGCTTCAAAAGATATTTGACTTACGTAAAAATTGAAGCTGTTGAAGACCTGAAGACCAATGCTCGAATAGAATTTGTGTCAAGAGGAAGATTCGTTATATTTTTTTACTCAAATTCTAATCGGTAATTAAGTTAGGTTTTATTGTAATTCTAGTGGTTGAAAATTACTTGGTAATTAGGATTTACTTTAATGAGTAAATATCTATTTTAGGTAGAGATCTTATTGAATAAGGTTTCTTGGTGACCAATGATTTGGGTCTATAAATATAGACTAGGTTTAACCTTTTGAATTATGAGAGAATGAGAGAACAAGAGAGGGGGAATTACTCTGGAGAGATGTAACCATTTTTAGGTTCTCTACACAATTATTGTGCCTATGTTGTAGAGATGAGTATTGTAGGGATGTTGGGAAGAGTGTTTTGATTCCACCGGGTCATGAGATTTGTACACCGGGTTTTGGGATTACATGGGTTATCATGTATTTGTACTCTTTGGATTCTCTACGTTATTAATGGATTGTTCGTTTCTCTCGTCCGTGGAGATAGGCTATGCTGAACCACATTAAATATTGTCTCTTGTGCATGTCTTGATCTATGTCGTTATCACTTTTGTTATTTTGCCGCATAACAAATTCCTAACATTGTTTTAAGGCTACTCGAATCCATAACCTAATGCGTGTTGCAATAACATTTGTGTTAAATGAACTAATGTTCAAGCGGTTAATATTTGAAATCTTAACTTTTCGAAATAGGTTAAGATTTGAATCTTGATTTTCATGGCATTTTAATCTTTCAAAAGAACAAATTATAAGTAAAAATAATAAAAATTAGCAGTATCAGTAACTTGACAACAAACTGATTTGCATAATAATAATAAAACTTATTGTCATAATTAATTGTTAACATTAATTAATTTATTTGAATTTTTCAAGTGATGACATGTCACAATTTTAAAGTGTTATGATGTTAATTAAAAAATTGAACCAAACTTCTTGGATCAAACTGGAAAATTCTGTCAAATTTCGATAATAATATGCAAAAAAAAAATCAGGGGATAAGTTAAAAATTTTACGAAGTTCATAGACTAAATATTGTTTTATATAGAAAAAGACGAATGACAGAGTCATAAATACTATTTTTTAAAAAGATAATGGATAAAAATAGAACTTTAGTAATAAATCTCGAAAGATAGTGGATGAATATGATTTTGATATTTGGTGACACCAATTAAATTAGATACTTTAAATATATGTACTGTATAATATTAAATTGTGGCAGCAATGCAACGTAATATTCGTATCGTAACAATTTTAAAGATTATCGAAACACCATAATCACAATTAAAATTATAGTTATTTTTTTAGAGAAAAAATTCGATGCAACCGCAATTTTTTAATGAAGCAGTTTTCACGTGGACCTAGCATACATCAAGTAGTTGGACTAATTTATTATTATTATATTTACTTTTACCTTTCAGCTGATTTTCGTCTATATATGTACAACGAAAGCTTTCAATTTGACCCATCTCAACACTTTCGCCATTCTTTCTTTGTCTCCCTCTATCAATCCCTTTGCTTAAAATATTTTTTTTAAAACCAAAAAAAAACTTATTTTAATCCTCAATTTAATCCTGTTTAAAATACTTGGTCGTTAGGTTCTTCCGGCAAAATGCGGCAGCCGTCTCCAACCAGCAAGAAAGAGGTGGTAATGAAGAGAGGGTCATGGACAGAGGAAGAAGACAAAATACTGGCTGCTTACATTCAAGAACATGGCGTCGGTAGCTGGAATTCCTTGCCTGAGAAAGCTGGTTTGTTCTCATTATAAGATTTTAAAACTCATTCGAAATAAATATAATTAATATATTTTGTTAACCGGTGTGACGGTGTATGAATTTTTATATCGAATATAAATCCTTATGAAGGTGACATTTTTTTTGGTTATTCATATATAGGACTCCAACGCTGTGGGAAGAGCTGTCGGCTGAGATGGATAAACTACTTAAGCCCAGATACCAAAAGAGGCAAGTTTAGTTTACAGGAAGAACATACCATCATTCAGCTCCATGCTCTTATTGGAAACAGGTAGTTAAAGACTTTGGGATCGTTAACGGTTAATAGAGTCGAGTGTCGGATATGAATATACGAGAATGCTTAACTTTTCGAGGATTTATATGGGAAATTTAATTCATGTAGGTGGTCAGTTATGGCGGCACACTTGCCAAAGAGAACGGACAATGAGATCAAGAATCATTGGAACACACATCTGAAGAAAAGACTGATCAAAATGGGTATCGATCCCATGACTCACAAGCCTCGAACGAATGCCTCGAACTCCCCGTGTGGTCGAGACAAAAAAGGTTCGAATTTAAGACACATGGCTCAGTAGGAGAGTGCTCGTCTCGAGGCTGAAGCCCGGTTGGCCCGTGAGTCGGGATCGAAACAGATCGTCCTAAATCTCAGGAACCAACATCCAATAGCCCAACACACCTGCTCCGGTACGAATCCACTCAGGAGGAGTACAAGACCGGAGTGCCTTGACGTACTCAAAGCGTGGCAGGACCTAGTTACCGGCATGTTTGTTCCTCCCACCCAGGATCTCTCATCCCCAACCTCGACTCTTTGCTTCCCTTTCAACGGACTCACCGATAACGAGACTTCAGCCGGATGGGAAGAAAGAACAACAATGGCGGAAGCCGAGGAAATGCACGGTGCAAGCTATGTTGATGCTGATGCATGGCTTGACTTTGAGGACTCGTTTGTAGGGGGAAACTTGGACAGTGTACCTATACCAAAAACAACGGAGGGTTTGTCCAATGCTTTTATTTTGAATTCTCCGATGGGTGTCGAGAAATCGACGGATCAAAGTTGCAGCGGTGACGGAGTACTTGAGAATAGTAATTGCTGGGATAGTGTGCTCTACTTGCTCATTTCTTCCCCATGTGATTTGCCTATGTCTGGATAATGTCTAAAGAGAAAAGAGATGTAAATGTTAAGATTCGATACTCAAACTATCTTCTGTTAAAATCAATTGCATGAAATGGTGTAAGCAAAGTGCTTGTTTCATTTATTAAATCTTGAATTATATGCGATTGCTTAGTAAGATTTATGAACGCTTGAATGTTTCAAGTTTTAGATTTAGATTTTATTTCGGTTTAACTTATATTATATGTGAGTTATGTTTCAATGTATCTGAATTAAATATATTTTAATTATAATTTTTCTGTTTGCACATTACATATTATTATAATTTGTAATAAACATTTGTTGAGAAAATATTAGAAAAAGGAGCTGAAATCGTAAAATATGGATTATATCATATGACATGGTAACAACTATTTAAATCCTTTTACACTAGTAAAGGACCTGAATTTTGATAAAATTTTCACGAGTTTTATATAATTGTAAGTTTTCTATTATTAATATTTTAGCAGTTCAACCATAAGTATTGAGTTACTACGGAATAAATTACTCTATACTATTAGGACCGCTCCTTAGATATAGACATATATATGTTATTTTAGTTATATTTATGTTCCACTGATAAACATTTATTTTAGTTGACAATAGTTTTCTATGGGTAGCTTGGATAAAGACTTATGCTTTCAGAGGAGCTGATTTTTGGGAAGTGGTGCCGCAGGGTTCGATGAGCTGGACGTTGCAAAGACTTCTCAAACTGCGAGGTGAAGCAGAATCTTATTTTGCATCTGTGACTGCTTTAGATTCTGTGAGTACAAGACTGATTTGGAAGGTTATTCATGTTCAGAAAGATAAGGTTGCTTGGTAGCATCTCGTGTGGGTTCCCCAGCATGTGCTTAAGCATGCAATTATTTCTTGGTTGGCAATCCTGGATCGTCTCTCGACTAAAGATAGGTTGTTGAAGTGGGGCGTGGTGGACTCTACTGCTTGCATTTTGTGCGATGATGGAGAAGAGTCTCACGAGCATTTCTTCTCGGTATGTAGCTTTGCTTCGAAGTTGTGGAAGGAAGTATGCTTGTTGAATGGTATTGTTTGTGACACTGCAGATTGGGAGAATAATGTTTTATGGGCCTCTCGGATAAAGGGGAAATCTTTGCGGTCATTTGTGATGTGTATTTCATGGAATGTTGTTGTATATCATATTTGTGAGGAGCGGAATCGCAGGCAGTTTAGAGACGAGGCTCGAGACTTGGAGGTCCTTATAAATGTAATTAAAGAGGTGGTGCCGATTAAAATAGCTCAAAGATGTATAGATAGATCTTCTTTTATACATGACCCTCTTTGTATAGCATGGGGTTTTGCATAGGTCCTTTTGATTAAGTTTTATTGTAGCAAATTTTTGCTTACCGGATAATAAAAGCTAAACAAATTATCAAAAAAAATTATTAATTATATAAAAAATATTTTTAAAATCATGAGATGCAGTGTGATAGTTGTTCACCTCATCCCTTAACCATAAGCATGGGAGAAGCTGACAGGGACCTGGCCGCTGCGGCCCACCCCTACGACCAATTGTTTTTTTTTTTAATTTGGCCCATGCAAAATTTCAAGTTGTAATTTGTTCAAATCACTCATTCTACAAGATGTGTGCATTGTTAAATGGTTAAAATATGTATGAACACATACTATTAAAATAATTATTATATTAAAATATAGGAGTATTTTAATATGAATATATTTATATGTATGTAATTGAGGTATATTTATACGGATTATTATCCTATACGTTAGCGGTAGAAAATAAAGTTTCTACAGGCGGGGTTATTTAGGGGTTAAAGATTTTAGTTTAAAGTTTAGAAGTTAGAGGTTTAGGTGGTTTGGTTTAGAATTTAAAGTTCATAATTAGAACTTGGGGTTTAAAGTTTAGAAAATATGTATGCTTGTATAAATTTTCTTTTACATTAACAGTGTATTAAATATTCACCCTATTTATATTATATAATAATACATAAATAGTGGCAAATTTTAACTTTATTTATTGCGGCCATTTAAAAAATATAAATTTATTGGGGACGATTTATGAATTTAAATTTACAAAAGATTGTATATTTCTAAAGAAGTTTAAACATGACCCCACCGTTCTCTTACTAGGGTGAGTCTAACGTAAGACATTAGTACGGTGAGGATATTACGCGGCACCAACAGAAAATGTTATAAGACACGTAAAATGAAACTGAAAATGTTACACTTTCTAATAATATTTTAGGTTAGTAGTTAAGTATCGAAGCTTAACTACAACTGTCAATACTTATAGCTTCTGATAACATTTTAGGTTTCTGTAAGCATCGAAACTTGTTTCTAAGTATCGATACTGTCGCGAGACACCAACCTAAAATGTTATAAAAAAAATGTAACATTTTCAATTTTGCATTTCGTGTTTTGTAACATTTTCAGTTGGTACCGTACCGCAGCCATACCACAACTATGCCTCACCGTAAACCTACCAGCTCTTCCTAGTATAATCACTGTATATAATTTTTTTTAGAGAATTACGATAAACTCGAAACACACTACCACCAATATCTATAGGTATAATAAAGTTTGTTTTAACCGTACATTTGTGTAGGAAATGAAGGGTATAATGGTCATATAGCCTTAACCAAAATTTATTCCTATAAATGGCAAGCATATAGCTACTTAAATTAACCATCTCTAGGACTAGCATCTCACCATCATCTCTTTTTATCATTGCGTTTTGTCGAAGGAACAAAATTTGATTTCCCCATTCCAAAGAACATGACGCAGCCTCCTCCTAGTTCCCAGATATTGGGGTTGAAGAAAGGGCCTTGTACTCCGGAAGAAGACCAGAAACTCTCATCTTACATTCGACTGCACGGCGACCGAAGCTGGATTGCCTTGCCTGCAAAAGCCGGTCATCATTCCCACTTTTCTTTACTCATTCTTTACCTCATCTTATGCTTTGTTTTCACTTATATATATATATATATATATATATATGTGAATGTATATGTATAGGACTTCAAAGATGTGGCAAAAGTTGTAGACTCAGGAGGATTAACTACTTGAGACCAGATATCAAAAGAGGAAAGTTCAGTTTGCAGGAAGAGCAAACCATCATTCAACTTCACGCCCTCCTTGGGAACAGGTTATTTCCCTTTTTATCATTCTTTCCGTGAATGAAAATTATTAATTAATTAATAAAAAATAATTTAAAATAATTTGACAGAATGACAGACAATGTGCACTATCATATAAATTTAAAACGTTAAAAGTTAAAATGA
Organism: Hibiscus mutabilis; assembly: GCA_019671005.1. Classification (NCBI taxonomy): domain Eukaryota; kingdom Viridiplantae; phylum Streptophyta; class Magnoliopsida; order Malvales; family Malvaceae; genus Hibiscus; species Hibiscus mutabilis. Next base: position 39,227,530 of record CM033749.1, read on the forward strand.
TTTAAAAAAATAAATAATCAATGACATTTTTTTACATTATGTTAGTAAATTTACGTGTATAACGCTATGTATGTAGGTGGTCAGCCATCGCGGCTCATTTACCGAAAAGAACAGACAACGAGATCAAAAACGACATCAAGAGTCATTAGTGGACATTTAGGAAGGTTAATTTGGTAGGATTTTGGAGTTGTATTCAAGTATAAGGAGTGTCTTGATGTGATCTATGCTAAGAACGTAACATAGAGGATAAATCTATTAATGTATATTAATGGTATTGAGCATTTAAGCATGTTTGATCTTATATTCTCATGTATATTGTAGCAATGATAATATTAGACGAGCTATAATCAATCGGCTAATTTAGCATAAATTAATCATTATTTAATTTGGCATAATATAATTATAATTTAACCATTGTTTGGCTTCTTTTATAATTATATTAATAAAATAATTTGTTTTGTGAAAAAATATTAAATTATCTCAAATTAAAGTATATGAATCAAATCTTCAAATTAAATGTAGTATATGAACTATACTAATAAAAATAATTTGCTTTATGGTAAATGATGATGATGTTCTTCCTAGATGACCTGAGTTTGAGCATAGTAGTCTGCATGATGTGTGCGTTTCTAAAAGGCGAAAAGTAAAAGAACAAATATTATCATGTAATCACAATGGAATATTCAATAAGAAAAAGAAAAAATAATTTGAGATCCATTGATAGTGGTCGAGGATGTTCATATTGTTTTATCTTGTCTGTATCAAAAAAAACTTTAAAAAAATAAAAACATAATTTAACCGTAAAAACGTACATCGAATGGTTTTCGAATTTAAATCTTATCAGGTGCAATCATTATTTTATACCCTATAATGTATTCAATATAAATTACATCATTGTACCTTTTAAAATTTGCTTTCTTTCCTTCCTTGTATAATATACACATTAATTAACCCACACTATCTAATTTGTAAAATACATTCCAAGATGTTGCAATAAGGTGAAATTCCATGTCAAATGATGAGAGGATACGAGGAGTTTATTTCAAAGCTTTGTTTGGGAGTCGTGAATTTTCATTAGAAAAGGGTAAGAGGACATTAAATAATTGGAGAAGGATATTGGGTCTATTTGGCCACGCAAAGGAATTTGTACACATTATTTGATGTTCAGCTTTGTGGTCTACTTCCCATTGTTTTTCTGCATTATTTCATGTGAATAGGGCTGTAAATAAGACGAAACAGATCGCGATATACTCGAGTTCGACTCGGTCAAAACTAAACTCGATTGAACTCGATTCGAGCTCGAACTCAGCTTGAGTTCTTAACGAGCCGAGTCGAGCTACTGGATACCCGACTCGAAAAGCTTGCGAGCTACTCGAAAATATAATATACTTAAAATTTTTAAATTTAAAATCTAAAACCCTAAACCTAAAACCCTAAAACATAAACCCTAAACATAAGTCTTAAACCCTAAAATTTAAATACTAAATTATAAACCCAACAACCTAAACCTCTAAACCCTAAAATTAACAAGCTTGTGTATCAAAATTTTTTCCCCTAATAGGGCTTTAAATGAGATGCGACAGATCGCGAACTATTTGAGTCCAACTCGGTCAAAGCTCGGTCAACACTCGACCCGATTGAACTCGACTCAAGCTCGAGTTCTTAACAAGCCGAGTTGAGCTCAGATTATTCATGCTCGTTAAAAACTACTCAAACTCGAACTCGACTCGAATTCTTAACGAACTGAGTCGAGCTCAGCACCACTCGAGCTCGACTCGGCTTGTTTACACTCCTACATGTGAATATACCAAATATAAAATGATTATTATCCTATATATTGTCAGTGGAAAAAATACTCTAGAAGTAAGGTTATTTTAAGGTTTAAGAATCTAGTTTAGAGTTTAAGGATTTAGGTTATAGAGTTCAAAATTACCTACTATAAATTGAATTGCACATCAAATTGTATAGCAAGTTGCAAAACAAGTGAATTTACTTTATGAGTTGTAAAGTGCAATTGATAAATGATAATATATATGTATAATATCTTCTTACAATATGTAATTGATAAATGATAATGTTTTATTTGTTCTTTAACTTTTTAAGAGAAAGAAAATCAAAACCAAATTCTTTTTACGAATGTTTTCAAAAATTTTAGTACTTTATAAATATTTTTAATTTTTAATTTTTAAATTATTCATAATTTATTAGTTTCTAATATTTTTACTCATTTTTAGATATTTTTAATAATTTTTTTAATTTTAAATCATATACTAATAGAATATTTTAATATTTTAAAATTTTAATATTTTCTTAAGTTTGAATTTTTTTTGCTTAAAAAAATCAAATTTGTTCTTGTACTCAACCAAAAAATTAAATTTGCCCTCAAACTCGGTCAAAAATTAAATTTTGCCCCTCTGCCATGTCATCTTCACACGTGGGCGACCATGTCAGCACCGTAACAGTGAATGTTGGCTTCAGTCGGTCAAAGGGTAAACATTGATGCATTTAAACTAGTTTAGGGACCAAATTGATGCAATAAAAGGCTTAGGGGTAAAATTGATAAATTGAGACTACAACAAAAGTAACCATTAAGCCTATTTCTTCGTTTTATACTAATTTATGGTCATTTAATGTGTGTAAATTAATTATTGAGATTAAAAGCTTGAAATGCTTAGATTCTAAGGGGAAAAAGAGAGAAGAATTTAATCTAAACCATTAATTAACACTCACTCAATAAACTTAAATTAGTGTAAAATTTTATGAATTTTACATAGTGCAAATAGATCTATATATATATGCCTTAGAGATGAATTCGATTTTTAATTTAAGTTTATCATATTCAAAAACTTTAGTATGGTATTTTTTTTTTAATTTCGCTTCGCAAACTATTATTATCAATATCGTAGAAATTGTATGAAATCTAAAATTTTATAACAGTAGTATATTTTTTATTCAAAATTCACACATTTTCTCATATTATTTTCTGAGCTTTAACTTAAAAAAAAACTTTTTCTTTTATGTTTTCGGTTTACCCCAACCGTAATCCAATCTGGACCGTAATATTCAATCTGTTGGGGCCAATTGCACACACGTACATGTATTTATTTGACATGTTACATATCTTTTATAAATTTTAAGTGTTTACGTTTGTACAACTATCTTTTAGGCACTGTAGTTTAAGTGGTTTAGTGATTAAAGATATTTATATTATTTTATTTTATATGAGTTCGAATCTCGATATTTATCTTGAGAATGTAATATCTCACTATTAATATAAAAATTTTGTAATTATTTTTGTTTTTTTAGCGATGTAGATAATTCATTAAATAAAAGCATTTACAATCACTATTAATATTTGACCAACTACTTTACGAGACAAAATCTACAATATTCAAAGTGGAAAAGAAGACTTGCCCACTCAAGTCGATGCATGTCTATATATAACAAAACTATGGTTTTAATTGTGTGGATTTTAGGACATTTTTTTTGTATTGGTCGCGAGAACTTAATTGTTTTTGCACATTAGTTTATAAAGAAACCATTTTAGTTCACGTTTTGTGAGTGTTGTTCACCATGTTGATAACGAGAGAGAGTAAGTAATTAGTGAAGATTACTTATAAGAGGGAACAATTAAGATAATATTGTACGAGTGAGTGCTTACAATTAGTACGTGTAGTTAGTTTGAGGATTCATATATCTTGTACGTAGAATATTATACTGGACTTCTCCTCATTAAACAAGGTTCCGTAGTGATAAAATCGTTGATCGATTTAAATCGAATAAACAAAACCTCTCGTGTTCTTGTTGACATTTTGACTCTACTGAATTAATGATTCATTTAGTATCAACTAACTTAAGTACTACCAACTATAATTACACTAATCGTCTGAATTGTGTACAACTAAAAAAATGGTGGTTCGACCTTATGAATTGTGTGTTTATTTTTTAAACAATTTTTTTATTAAGTAGAAATAATTATATTCTTAATTTTTTTTATTAAGTCGAGATAATTATATTCCTAGAATAAATGTTAAGATTTGAATTAGTATAAAATAAGACAACATGAGCATAATTGATACTTCGACCAATTAATAAATATCTTTAAACATTTTTTTTTATTTAATACGAGCTACTTGTACGGGAAAGGGTTGCGTCTCCTCTCTAACTTGTGGGTCAAATTATCTTTGAGGCCCCTCTTACTTCTAAAACGAAAAAATTATATCTTCACCCTTAATTTCTTTTGATTTATTTACTTTTATGATTCCTCTAAATTTTAAAACTAAAAAATAAATCCTAACCGCACTTTTTTGTTTTTCTTAATATACTGGTGTGATTATATGGTAATATATGTTCATATTTTTTTCTTAACCCTTTGACAAGATACACACATGTGCTCGAATCCAGGTCTCCTAGAACGGATATCATCCTCTTTTCCACTGAAGCCACTTGTTGGATTCCGATTTAAATACATACAATGAAAAAGTTGCATGTTAAAGTGAATGTTAGGGGAAAGATATGAATGAATTTCGCTATGTAAATAAAAGCAAAAGTTTTAAGCTATTGCAGTTGTACTGGTAGTTGTGATAGTTATGATTCCTGCATGCGCAGGCAGCCCTTGATTTTTGCACCTCCCCACTGCATTGTTTCATGATCCCCAAAGTGCACCGAGTATTAGAATAGTAATGATAAGAACCTCAGTAAATATTTACCCTCTTCGACATTAACCTATGTCTACCAGATTTTACTCAAATTAGATTGAATTCGAATCTCGATACAAATGTCAAACGATCATACGATTGTTTCATTCGGTCAATAATTAAAAAATATATTTGATTAATTTGATCTTGTTTAATTTGATTCGGTCACATTGCATTAACCGAATGAATACCCCTACATATAAATATCAACATTTTTTCAATAAAGAAGGGTTGAAAATATCAAGTTGGTAAAAAGCTATTATTTTTGGTAATACGCATGTTCGTCTTACGGTTCATGTTCGGGGTGCGAGGTTACCCCTCCTAACAATGTTGTCTCTAAGACTCGAACTCGCGCCCTCTCCTTGAGAGTGCAATGTGCCTTATCAATGCACCCAACACTTGTTGATAAAAACCTACTTTATCACTGAATGAAGGATATTTTTCAGCATTTTTTATTTTATTTATTTCTTTTAATTATACCATCAATTAAATCTTACATTTATCAATCATTCTAATTATTTACAATATTTAATTTTGAATAAAATATCAAATATATTTATAATTTAAATTCAACCCTTAATAGTAATGATTACAAATCAATAATTTCAACTCAATCATAATCCTACTTTGTTTGTGCTGCTGCGACATGTTTGTTGTACTACTCATGCTATATGTGGTTACATAAGTATCAATATTAGGAATATATATAATTATTACATGAGTTTGAAATGGTCGATAAAACTTAATTATTCTATTAATTTATCCTAAATTTAAATAATTTAATAAATTTAATTATTTATATTTAAAAATTATGTTAGAGAAGTGATTGATATGTTTATTAGCAAGAGACGTCAGGGTCATAATGAGTCAATATCATTAGTTTGTCAGTTGTCCACTAGTGAAGTGTGTGTATTTATTGATCTATCTCATCTGTCGGTTATCGAGCTGATGGAGAGTGTGAAAATTGATTGGAGGATGTGCTAGGAGGGTACAATGTCAACATTTTTAAATATTAAAAACTTAAATTTATTGAATTATTTTGAGTTAGGAACAAATTGATAAAATGTATAAATTTTATGGACTAAAATTATTATTATATTATAATGTGTTTCAATTTTAACGGTATAACCGTTTGTAACAAAATTTTAATTAAATACCTAAATCATAACTTATAAAAAAGTAAACTCGTTATACCCGAACACAGGATTAACCTGTATGTATTTTTTTGGCACATGAAACCTGAAAAACATTAACTTATTACTATTTCCTTTTTTATTCATTCCAGCTTTCGTACTTATTAATAGGAACTGAAACCTTGTTCGTGCATGCATTGAATTCTTTGCCTAAGCGAACCGACAATGAGATGAAAAACTACTGGAACACGCATTCCAGAAAACAGGGTTAACCAAAGATGGGGATCAAACCCAAATCGAACCATATCAGTACTTGAAACACTGACTCTGGCACGCCGATAGTCTCAAACCCTCATCGTCGACACAGTCGGAAAACTCGACCCCCCATCGTTTCTCATCCCGCGTAACGTCTTCGAACGAGCTTTGATCGAACGGAAAGCTGGTTCAGTTTGCATGCATTGATGGAGGAATTGGAGAGGATAATAAGAATTGGCGGAGCCAAGTGAACTAACACAACAAAACTTTTGAAAAAACAATAATTCAGATCTTTTAAAGTAAATTAACATTCATCATTTTACTTCACCCGCTTTTAATAAAATATAAGTTAACACCACCGAATTTTAACACTACAATCAAAATTTTCTAACTCCGCTCCTGATGTTAAGTTGACGTCGGAGAAATCGATGTCGATGTTGTTGCATGATACTGCGGCGTATCATTGGAGTTTTGACAGGTGCAACCGGAAACATCGATGTCGCAGAAGAATTTTCGGATATATCCGTGGATGATTTTGATTACACGATCGAGCAGAGAGTGATAGCCGTTGAAAACGAATATCCAGCATTTATTAACGAAAGTATATAAATGGGTATCAATTAACGTATGAGGAGACCATGTTTAAAGGCAAAATAACCTTTCCAGCCCTTCAATTAAGTCATTTTAGCTCATATTTTTTTATTTATCTCGAACTTTTAATTTTTCTTTTGCCAATTGATTCAAATGTGCCAGATCACAGTAACGATGTCATTAAGCTAACATTGTTTATTTTGTCCGTTTCTACCACGCCATCAAAAATTAAGTTTTAAAAAACAGTTGATGTTCTTATTTGAATAATGACAAAATAGATTTTTATGACGTGGTAGAAAAGAGCAAAATAGTTAACGTTAGCTTAAGAACACCATTATAGTACCATCACATTAGGGTCAATTTGACAAAACTAAAAGTTAGATGGCCAAATGAGATGTAATAAAAGTTTAGGGGTTAAAATAACTATACTAATAGAGTTAGAGGGCCAAAAAGGTCATTATGCCATGTTCAAATAAGTTTTTTTAAACATAATACTTGATCAAGTATTGTTCGATATCAAGACACAAGTACATATCAGCAAATGGGAGTGCAGTTGTTGGACATATTAGATATATTACACTTTTAACGAGAGAACTTATGTTTAAGTTTTAGATATGATATTATAAGGAGAGATAACCCCAAATTTTAAAATAAACATGAAAAAATTGAATACGAATCTCAAATTTGTGATTTGATAAAAATATTAACATCAATGAAACCATAGGATTCTACATTTTGGACATACCCATTATATGAGTTAAAAATATATAGATGACAGTACATTTTTTTAGCATGTGGAAAAATTACCCCTCTGTCCCACTTAATATGTCTTTTTTGTGTTTTAAAATTGTCTCACTTAAAATGTTTTATTGAAAAAATTAACAACTTTTAAAATCATATTTCCCTTTATACCCCTTTTTAGTTTCCCAACAAAATAAAATTCAACTTTTCAAGGATAAAATTATCGTTTCAATTATTTTACACCATCTTTCTTTCCTAAACTTTTTCTTCTTAAAACTATGTTAAAAATCAACAATTGACGTTTTTTATGGGACGGAAAAAATAAAATCATATAAAGGTTGAAATGATACATGTACACCTTTCATTGATGAACTTATAACACATATTGGTGAACTTATATTGGTGAGACTTAATTGTGGGGAAATAAGACTTTGGATAGCGATTTTAGATTGAGGCATGGGGTAGCATTACTTAATGTTATTTAATTTGGTCCGACCAATGTCGAACCTTGTAGTGGAGACAGGATTATGTACGATGAAATTTAAGTAAGGATAAAGTACACAAATGGTCATTAAACTATCCTCAAAAATATAAAATAGTCATCAAACATTCAAAAATTACATAATGGTTATTAAACTTTAATTTTATTACAAAATGGTCACTGAGTACTTAACTGTCGTCAAGTGGTTGATGTGACAGTTACGAAAATTTGAATAGTAATACGTTCAATCCTCTATATTTGGACATTCAATCAATTTAGTCCTAATTTAGCCCTCATTATCGATGTCTAAATTGATTGATGTGTAAACATAAAGGGTTAAATGTGTTAATATATAAATTTTCGTAACTACGACGTCACCCAACATTTTATAACAAAAACTAAAGTTTAATAGTTATTATGTAACTTTGGAGATAGTTTAGTGACCATATGTACTTTACCCTTTTAAGTAATGGTGTAATAAATTGGATTGGTGATCCAATTGTTTAGACCATCAGTTTTTTTAGTCGGTTTTTAAAATTCAAACCAATTGGTTAAATCGTATTTTTTTTATCACGATTCTTTTTATTTGTAATGGGTTCTAAATTTTAATTTTTACTCCAGTTATTCAACCGACTACATCATTGATTTTCAGTTCAATTGATATGTTTAGTCACAACCATTCAATTAAGTTTTATAATCCAAAATTATTTTAAAAATTTAAATATATTGAGGTTTGGAGTAGGGTAGACGAAACTCGACTCAACTTGAAAAAACTGAATAATTCGATTCAATTCGATGTGAAAATACTCGACTCATATTGAACTGACTAAAAAAATTCAAATAAAGCTTGTGTTATAAAATAAAAATTCGAATAACTAGAAATTTTTAGTAATTGGTGTATCAGTTTTCAAGTTAGAGTCAAGTTTCTCAATTCTGCATGATATATATATATATATATATATATATATATATACATGCATATATATATATATATATATATATATATATATATATGTATATGTATATATATCACATATGAAGAAATATATGTGTATTGTATATGATTATATAAAATTGTTTAAATTAGAACCAATTAGTACCGTAACATTATAAATGTTTAGAATGAAATTTGAACAGCAATTCCAACAACTTGACTTTAAAAAATTTTCAAATAAAGTTTGAGTTATAAAATAAGAATCTTCAACTCGACTCACTCAAAAAAAATTTATGTGACTCGACTCGACTCTCGAATTTTCACCCCTAATTTCGAGTTCAAATTTCATTATGTGTAAATCATGTATGAGTTCCCTAGCTTGTTCTAGTTAAGTTAAATTCATTTAAGATGACTTATAATAAATTTAGTGTTTATAAATATAAATTTTAGTGTGGGATGATTGCCATTATTTTTTATATAATTATCGGTATCCGAATCATATGATCGGCTTATTATGACCAAGTATTGTAAAAATTTATTATGGAAGTAACATTTCAAATCCGATTTACTCTATTTACAATGTCAACATTCAAACTCTTAATGTTGTATATTTAAGGATTTAAAATTCATATGAGCTTTAACTCATTTCCCCAAAATTCCCTAGTAAAAACAAAAATATTAATTATTCTATAACTACATAAAAAATTAAAATGTGTATTAATAAATCAATATTTACTTCAAAATAATATCTTTATTTCATGTAATTCTTTAAGGGAAAAATTATTTAAAAAAAAACCACGAATGAAGCCCAAACGCAAGAATTTCTTAAGCCCAACCCAAACAGTGTTTGCCTAACTGAAAACGTCGCCGTTTGAATGAAAAACTCCTCGCAGTCTATTTTAAAGGCACTATACCTAGACGGAGCTGGCTCACCGGTCACCGCCGCCGTCCTTTCAAAAATGGCGTCGAGACTAGCGATGCTAAAGCGCTCCGCCGCCTACTACGGTTCAATTTTGGTGCCGAGGAGATGGTTTCATGCTTCAGCGCGCCCTCCACCTCTCGAAGCTTCCATCAGTCATCCCCCACCATCACAGCCGTTGGTTTTACCCGAGTCCGATCAAATCCCCGACAGAAATAGTAACATCTTCGGTTCTGGGTCTGGTTTCCCAAGTTTCCCCTTCGGAGGATCCATGGAGCTAATGGCTGTCCCAAAGAGAAAAGTAAGAATTATTTTTTAAAAATACTTGTTTTATTTACTAATTCAGTTATATATGTTCTTAGAATACAAAGATGTTCAAATAGAAAAGTTCGTTTTTTTTCCCTCTATATTTTGTAGGTTAGTCGCCATAAGAGAGGCATAAGAAATGGACCCAAGGCTTTGAAACCCGTTCCGGTTATAATTAGATGCAAGTAAGTATTTTTAATTTATGGATTATTGTTTTATGTTTGTTATTGCAAATTCCTTGAATTAGAAATGAACACGGTTTAGTTAGTACTTTAGTTGTTCAAATTCTTCAATAACAATGGATGTTCATCATATTGATAAAAATGTTAAATCTTAGCTTAAATTTGATGTCCTTAGTAAGAATACCAAAGCACCGATTAGAGCTTTGGATACGGTTTACGGTATATAGGCATTCGAGACTGTACGATAAGCAAATGATAATGTGAGGTTTAGCCCTGTAAATCTCTTTCAAAACAATGTCAGCATTATATGTAATTACCATCCATTGCTTTATTGCAGGAGCTGCGGTCGTGTTAAGTTGCCGCACTTCTTTTGTTGCAGTGGAGATCGGGGACAGAACAGCGAACAAGGTCATTCCTCTGGTTAAGTATGTTGTGTCTTCTGTTGGTGAACTACAGAGATAAATAAGATGTTTTATGAGTATAACTTTGTATGGATGTCACTTATCCATTTTTTTCTTGTAGAAATCTTGATTGTCCTACGCTTGATCGTTATCTAGTAATATATCTTGCTTGATGACTGTGTTAATGGGGTGCATCAGGGGCTGTTGACGGATTCGATCATGAAGTAGGTTAGAAAGTTTCATTTGATGAGATAATAACAAGATTGTGTACTTGTATTGAAAATTTCGTGTTTATCCGTTGAAATTACCAGGTATTTCTTTCTTCAAGGAAGAGATGACTGAGTTAATTTTGCATGATTATAGGATTGACCATTGCATTAACATTCATGTACAATAAACCATTTAATCCCCAACATCTACAACTAGTTTCTCTTGTTTATATTTCTTATTGAATTCTAAACTATTTATTCATCTCTATCTTCATCTTCGTCTGCATCATAGTTGAAAGGCAATGGCACCGACTTGAATGCTCGATACTTGCCGACGTTATTCAAATGCTCGTTCTCCAACCTAGAAATAATGTTTCCCAACATGTCAGGTTCAGATTCTATATTAAAGATTCAAGTTTATCAGCTAAGACAGAGAGAACACACTTAGTTACCTGAAGAAATTCCACATCCCTCTCCGGATTATCTCGAGGCTGGCGACAATGGTGATCATAGTTTGCCTATGCAAATCAAATAACTTGAAATTGTACACTGTTTGCAGCCAAGCAAATCTCAGCAGAACATTCAAGACCTGCATTCAAGTGAATGAACCTTAGTTAAATAGAACAACGATGTGAATGACCAAGTTCGGAGTTCAAATCTTCATTTCTTAGACTTACCATGGCACCGAAGTAGACACTCTTTTGTGGTATAAGGAGTTTATCTCTCAACCATCGGTTCCTGGAATGGCGTTGAAGAAGTCCCCAATCATAGACAAGGTCCCAATAAGTACCGAAAATGGCGGCGGTCACTGACAAAATGAGAGCCAAAATTTCCCAACTTAACCCTTTGTTAAGACTGTAAGCAGTTCTCAAACAAAGGGCTACAATGGCAATCAAATATTTCGCCGCGTTGTAACCTTGCAGAGCGTCTTTCTCTTCGACAAAACGACGCAAGCACTGAAGAAGACGAGACCAGAAAGGAATCGCAGCGACGATGAAGCTGAAAGTGTTGAAAACATCGTTGCTTTTACAACTGTTTTCTCTGTGTCTGAAATCTCCCCAACCATAGTAGCAAATGTAAAACTCAAGGCTTCTAAATGCTTGAACCTGAAACGAAAAAAATGGTTTTTGAAAATGTTTTGAATATCAAAGAAAAAAAATCCAATAATATCTTATTGTTTTCAGACATGAAAGGATCACTTTACAAACCTGGCTAGTTAACTGGTCTGCCAGGAAGAAATCTGGAAGCCTAACCTGCAATTTGAATACTTTAAATGTTAAATTAAACCTCATCATTTAAGTGTTCATCAATTACTTGAACGCATCCATAATTCTGTACATACGTTCTTCAAGAAAAGTGAGGTCTTACCTTATAAAGAGGGGCTAAGATGCTACGAAACAAACAAGTGACGAAGAAGAAACGACTCGATCGATACAAGATGTTAAATGGTAGGAACAATATGACAAATACCACCTGCAGATCAAAATAGATACCAAGAAATTAGCTGTAAGTTAATATATATATATTGATGAGCTGATTAGGATGATGTTAGTGGGTCTTCAGGTAGTTCACTCAAGTTTATGTGAGTGAAGAGTCGCAGTAAATAGTGACAAGAGAGATGATGATGAAGAAGAGAAACGGAGTTTGGATCGAGTCTTTATGCAGAATTCAACTTGAGGGAAGTTGGTAGCTCTCATCGTGTCTGTGTGCACTATGTAAAACTCAACTAGTTTTACACTAATTTGTGGCCGTTGGATGGGTGAAATGGATGGATGAGATTAATTTTTTACTCTTTTTTTTCAAGTGATAATCTTTACATATCGTACTTCTAATCTGATTCATCTATTACACTCATCCAATGCTCATGGATTAGTGTAAATCTAGACCTCGTAAGATATGATGATGAGACAGAATGCTCATGTTTGCTAATTAATAAGCTAAAGTGGTGGGTTAATGGTCTTGACGTGTGTTATGTCGAGGTTTGTATGACTTCTGGTCGAGGTTGTTTTGGAGGACTTCAGTATGTCGATCTTTTGAAGTCGTACATACTTGGGTCCAAAAAACTTTACAGGCGGAGAAATATAGTACTAAGGAGTTGTGTCATAGATTATCATAACGAAGGAATACGCTGATCTTACCAGCACCAATATCAATGGAACGATTTCGGTGAACGCTTTATAATCATAGGTTTTGGGATTCATCTCCATATCAAGATTAGAGAGCACACTAGCAAGTCCCATTACTGCAAGGCCAAAACTTACAAGGAGCACTTCCCGGTACCTAAGTTCCGTTCCATGCTTGAAACCAAATATGAATGCGTAATTAACTCGGTACCGTCTCCAAAAGTACACATTGCCAGCGTACATAACCATATGTAGAACAATGAATCCAAATAAACTGCAAAATTGTTTGTCAAAACAAATGGTTCATACAAACTAAATCAACTAAAATTGCAGGGACTGGATTCTAAGCTAAAACGATTAATTCGTTACCTGTAAAGAGGAAACATGGTTTCCATGTACTGGTCCGTCCCGTCGTGATTCAAGATATGCCGAGCACGAATGATCAGAATAAGTGCTACTACGAGAGCAAATGTGCATCCAGCAAAAAAACCTGAGAAATATTTAAGAATTGCAGAGGGTTAAACGAAACCTCTTTGTTAATTTCTTTTTTATATATATGTATGGTGTTCAATGTTCTACCGGTATAAAACGTTGTAGTATGTGTTTGTTTCCTAGTTTTGGGTCTTAAAATATTCATTCCTTTGCTGCGGTTAGAGTTTGCAAAATGTTTGATGAATGTAGCCTCAACTCTTTCCATTAATTTTGTCACCTCTTCAGAGCTACCAAGATAAGAACTATCCACCATGTTCATGTATGATTTCGAAGCATTTCTTGAACTGATCTGCAATCATAAAAGAAGAAAACACTGTCAAAAACCAGAATTCTAAACAATTTTCCACATATATGTATATGTATTTGTATATACCTTGTCATATTTCTTCATGATTTTTGAGAAAGCCAATGTGTTTAAGAAGCTATAACTTTTGAGGAGGAGAAGTTTCTGGTAGAATTCAACAAAAGCTCGTTTAAGTTTATTCTCAATTTTCTTGAGATTTTCCCTATTGAACTTCAGATCAGAATGTTTAGGAGCATTTAGAAACACTTTGATGGTTGATCCAGGTGTCGCAAGTGTATTGTTCATTTTAACACGGTCCAATATCTGCAATGGAGTTGGTTTATGTATCGAATCATCGTGCACGCTCGGCCCTTCCTCGATGATCTCCATGTGATCAACTGATCTTCCTGCAAATCAAAAATCAAAGGGTACTTATAGAAAATTTGCTTTCTCAGCTTTAATTTTTAGTGTAAATATTCAATGTTTGGCATGTACTTACTTCCGCTAGCTCTAGCACCGATGGGGGTCGAAGCTGCCAGAGAGGTAGCCGACGCATTGACATCCGAGGCAAGACGAGTGATGTCATTGGACCGGTCTTGCCACGACCATCCTTGAGGATTCTCCACTTTGATTCTAAAGGCAATAAGAGCATCCATTTGCTTGTTTAACGTCTCAGCCTCCTGCGTAACCTCAGTCACTTTGGACTTGTAAAACTTGTCCACTTTGTTGAACTCATCGTCCAGCCTTCTGAAGTACACCAGTTCGTACTCCCCACCTTTGTCCCCTTGCATAAGGAACGTCGTTTCGTACTTCTCGGAGCCATTTCGGTCGACGGAATTAACCGAAATCGAATGATCTTCGACATCCGGCGAAGACGGATCCATGTATTGTTGACTGTGTCTATGAACCAACAGCCCACTGAAAGCTCGGTACATGGACAGGCTTCGGTTCAATCCTTGTGGGATGGTTTGTTGTTTGGTTCTTTGGTTGAAAGTTTGAATATCTTTTAAAAGGGTTTTAAGGTAATCATAATCCATGTATGCCCTTTGCCATTCGGGCACCATTTGAGCTGCAAATTCCTTCCCGAACTTCATTTTTTTTCTTTCACTGCTCAGCAGGGTGTTGTTATACGAACAAGACAAGAACGAAGGTTGAAGAACTGTCAGAAATGGATTTAGGACAAATTGAAAGGGAAATCTTGGTATCGACCAGACATGGATGCATGTCTATTTATAGGCATAAAACATGGACTTTTTGTCTTTGTGTTCACGTTAAGAACTTTCAATAGCGTGTGAAAATATTAAAAAAATGGTTCATAAGCAGTGGGCATGGCTGTTTAAGGACATTATTACCGGTCCTAATCCTCTGTTTTTTTCTTCATTTCATCAAGGTCCATCCAATAAAATTTATCCATTTCAGCATAATTTTAAGTAACTACCCACTCTTTAATGACATGTAGAAAAGAGTTGAAGATTCACCTTAAAAAATGAGATAGAAAATTATTATTAAATTGGACTACAGATGACGTGATAAGCCAGATTCATCTAATAATTTTTCTATAGGAAGAAACAATGAAAAGGGTCAAAAAAAAATTTGTCCCTAAAAAACTAGACATGGAAAGAGAAGAAAAGGAAAGTTGTATCCGGAAATTTCATTTCATATTGGTTTTACTGGTGAACAAAATGCATTTGATTTCAAAGTTAGTTTAGCAGGCATGATTATAGAAAAGACTAAATTCATTTGGCCGGAATAGAATAATATCAGTTGAATTGAGTGATAAAGAGTTTGATACATTTTTAAAATAAAATTTTAACATAGGATTTAGTTGAGACTCTTGTGGTTACCCAACATCTAGTAATCGCATTCGAAAGAAAAAAATTGATAGAAACATCTATGTGATCAAATTGTATAGGACCTTAATTACGTGTTCTAAAATTTTAGAAGATTAAACCATTTCTAGTTTTTTTTTTTCTTTTAAAAATGTGTGTTTTGGGTTTTTTTAAGCTACATTTATTACATCTGATGAATAAATAATATTATCCACATGAATCATCATTAATAGTCATTTTAAGATTGCCATCCTACGACTTTATACGTAGAAGGATAATTTATCTCTCTCTAATAAAAACGGATCTATTTAAGTCTCAAGATTTATCTCTTCCTCCTTAATACCAGAACTCTTATAGGTACTCTTAAATTATCCATGCACGAGTCTCAAACTACTATGTCCAGCGACACTTTGCTTACGTAAAAAAGAATGAATCGTCTACGACTGCTGTGAACCACCGCAATTATATTGAGAGATCAACAACATCAAATTGTTTGACAACAACATAAAAAAAAAGTTAACCTCATGCATGAAAACATCTATTCCAAAAAAAAAATAGAGAACGGACATGATCATATTATATTAAAAGGACTAAATTAAATATATATAAATGCAGGGACGTTCTATAGAATCTGTCCAAAACAACATTATACGCGTTAGAGCGAGAGAACACGGTGGGCAGGTAAAAAGCATGACCTTTTTGTTAGTTTCTTTGTTTGTTTGTAAATTTTAGGCTTACCTATAAAAATAAGTACTTAAATTATGTCTCATTTTATAATAAGTGTCTAAAATATTTTTTAGCTGAAATATGTGCTTAAAATTTTATTTTTGATTGAAATATGTGCTTAAAGTATTTTTTAGCTGAAATCAGTGCCTAAATTTTCATTTTTGGTTGAAATAGGTGTCTAAATAGGTGCCTCAATTGACTTTAAAATAAGCGAAATCTAAAACTTTAGACACTTATTTCAGCCAAAAATATTTTAGGTACCTATTATAAAAAAAGACATAATTTAGGCACTTATTTTTATAGGTAAGCCTAAAATTTATTTAGTCAATCTTGAGCTTTTTCTGTCTTCCAAATCTCCTGTGGATTGAACTATTGTTAGTCCTCAAATTTCCCGAATCTGATTTTGTTCAACGATTTTGACCCCCGCTAATTCATTGGTTATGCTAACAAATTCAATCTTAAAGAATAAGTCCTCAAATAATAATTTATTAATAAAATATTAAATTAATTATTTAAAATAATAAAATATATTTTCATTGTGTATGATCTATTTTTCGAGTTTTCACTCAAAACCTCGAAAATGTTCGAGACAACTGTTGCAGCCTTTTTTTCAAGCTCGACATGTTTTTTGAAAACAAAATAACGGGCGGAGTCGCCATCAATCTTTTTAAAAAAGGGTGTGTCTAGATCACCTAAAAACGAGTTATTTTAATAAAATAATTTTATTTTATTAAAACAACGGTTTTGGTCTGCGAAAAACGCTAAAACATGTTCGAGAGTCGATTACGCGTGGGAAAGATTAGCACCCCACAGAGCCCAAAAATTGGTACTTAGCCGATTACAAAATGTTTTAATGTTAGAATTTGCAAGTTCATATAAAATTCAACTTATTGTCCGTTTATGAATATGATTCCATTTTAACGGTCCCATCATCCAGAGAGTAAACTCTAATCACCGCCAACATCTTTAGCGCTAAATCGTTACCTCCTTTTGATAGGACACCGCATTAATTAAGTTCACTTTTATTAACAAACAATTAAAGAAAAAATTAATGTGTTAAAGCTTTTATTATTCTAAGTTGGTTATTATTAACCCTAAGAAATTGTCTAAGTGAATTTTACCTATTAGGGTTAAATATAATTAAGTGTGTTTTATGATTTTGATGTGAAGAGAATTTTATTAAACTTTAAGGCCCTAAATTAACTAAGACTCTAGCGCTATAGAACCTAAACCTAGAGGTTTTACCTAAACTAATATTTTAATTAGAGACAAATAATTAAAGATTTTAAAAACAAATTAAATTAACGAGATAAAGGTAACATTAGTTAGATTTACAAAATTAAATAAAAACAAGTAGAGGAGGGGAATTTTATAACTTTTAAAAATATGTGTATCCTTCTCTAAAATTGAGTCAACACCATATTTAGACCAACTTTATAAAAACTAATTAAAACTTTCAAATAATGTGATAAAATAGGTTTAACAATTAAAATTTGAAATTAAAAAAATGAGAAAACATTAGTAACCAAATTAAATTATATACCATATTTAAAGAGTATTTCAAAAAGCTTTATGAATAAAAAAATAGTGTAGGGATCCAATAAAATTAAATGGCCTACTTTTGTTTAAAATATGGGTACAAGCCAAAAACACATTTTGCCTCATTTTCTTAAAAGATTTGGATCAAATACCCTTTTAGATAAAAAAAACAAAAGGGTGTTTATAAGGAAAATAATGGATGAAAAACCATGGTGGTGAAACACATTTTTCGGCTTAAATACTCGAACAAAAATCTTCCAAAACCCAAAAGAATGTAAGAAATGCTCCTAAATTCAAATATATATTCGAAATAAAAAAGTAGGCACTATTTTTTATTCATAAAGCTTTTTGAAATACTCTTTAAATATAGTATATAATTTGATTTGGTTACTACTGTTTTCTCATTTTTTTTTAATTTCAATTTTTAATTGTTAAACCCATTTTATCATATTCTTTTAAATTAAAATTTTAATTAATTTTTATAAAGTTGGTTCGAATATAGTGTTGACTCATTTTTAGAGAATAATACATTTTTTCTTCAAAATCTATTAAATCCCCTCCCTTTTTTGTTATTTTCTATAATTTGTAAAATAACTAATATTATTTTTCTTTTGTAATGTCGCTAATTTATCTTGTTAAATTGTTTGTCTTTATTTATATTCTTAGCTTAAATAAAATTCCTAGGTTTAGGTTCTCTAGCGTTAGAGCTTTAGTTAATTTAGAGCCTATGAAGTTGAAATAGGAATTCTCTTCACACCAGAAATCATAAAACTCGCTTAATTATTTTTTAACCCTAATAGGTAAAATTCATTTAGATAAATTCTTAGGGTTAATAATTACCAACTTAGAAAAATAAAAGATACACACTAATTATTTTTGTGATTGTTTGTTTAAAAAGTGAAACCTAATCAATGCGGTATTCTATCAAAAAGAGGTGACGGGTTAGCGCCAGAAATGTTGACGGTGATTAGAGTTCATTTTTCGGATGGTGGAGCCATTAAAATAAAATCATATTCATAAATAGACAGTAAATTAAATTTCATATGAACTTATAAACTCCGACATTAAAACATTTTTGTAACCGGCTAGGGGCCAATTTTTGGGCACTGTGAGATTGCTAATCTTTCCCCACGCGTAACAGACTCTTGAATCCATTTTTATGTTTTCGCATACCAAAACCGTTATTTTAATAAAATAAAATTATTTTATTAAAATTACTCATTTTGAGGTGATTTAATCATATCCTTTTAAAAAAAATAAAATGGCGACTCCGTTATTTTAATTTTTTTTAAAAAGGTCGGGCCCTACAAAAAAAAAGCTGCTACAGCAACTACTCCTTCTTAATATTAGCACAATTCATATTTTCCACGATGTTTTCCTCACTTTATTAAAGTGAACTCGAAGTCTCAATTTATTGTTAAAAAAAGCTCCAAGTCTCAATTTTGTATACCGCCCTTTACATATTCTGTTCAGACTATAATTAGTTTTAGTTGAATTGAATTAATTGTTTGACTTAAATATTAATTACAACTACTCATATGGTTGAAAGTTATAATTAAAAAAATAGAAAAATGCAATTCGGGTTGAGAAGAGGATCTATGAACATGAGAATTTGAATTTTAATATATTGAATATTGATTTAAAAAAAACAATTACCGAATACAATGAGTTCGAATGTATTTAACTGTTTTTTTTAATTTAAGAATTTGGAGAGAGAAAAAACAAGCATACAGATTATACTGTTCAAGCCCGGGACACTTAAAGAAAACATATATTCTTTATCACTGAGACCGGACGATCAAACATGGAAGATGTCGAATTTGTAAAAAAAAAAAAATTTATCTATTAAAAAATGGCAATAATGTCAAACACACAACACAAACTTTAAACTAGATAATTTAAAAATATATTTTACTACACTTTTTAAAAATAATTTCAAACTAACCCTTAATTCGATTTAATAGAATTCATAATGGTCCAAACCGGTTAGCTATTTAACATCTGCATCAGCGGTTTCGTGGTTGGCATTAGGAATGATCAAGGATCGGATTTTTGGCCACCCGCACCCGACCTGAAAATTTAATACATTCGTCGAACTCAATCTAATATTTTATGATGTTCAATCTGATCTAAACTCAACCCGAATTTCAGAGTAAAAATTCAAACCGAACCTGGCCTGACATAAATAAAAATTATTTTTTATTTTTATTCGATAAAATAGAGAATTGAAAAAATACAAATACATAGAAGGCATTATAATAGTTATTCTATTTTTATTAGAAAAATAGGAAGATAATTGAAAAACATATAAAGAGATGGACATTATAATAACTACATCTAAATATTTAAAATAAAAGTAAACTATTATTTCGAATCGAACCAACTTTTTTACATTAAACTCAAATCCGATTCAACCCGAAATCATATTCAAAATAACCCAATTCAAATAAAAATTTTCTTTGAAATATAAGATAAAGTAAAAACTCGTCAAATCTAAGTGAAATGGCCGTCTCTAGTTGGCATATCATTTTCTTCTTCATCATGTCAAAATAATAATAAAGTAATAATTTTTATTTTTGTTTTTATTGAGTTTTTAAAGTCAAAAAGTTCCCAAGTTTTTTCCTTTCCCACTCCCCTTGTTTAGATTTATTTCTTTTGTTTTTTCCTTGCTTTCCATTAGTTACGCATTGATTCATTAAAAGTAGGCGTGAGTAAAATTTAACTCGAATTTTTTTTTTTTAATTTTGAGTTATTTGAGTGACTCAAAATTTTTTTGAGTTCGAGTCAAGTTGAAATTTGTCCAACTCGAAAAATAAAAAAAATCAAATTTTATAGTTTTGCGATTTAGTCTCTGGTTTCATTTTTCTTCAATTCCTCCATTTCAAGTTCATTTTTGACCAAATTTAAACCACATATTCCTAAATCAATGTAGAATAGTTATTTAGTTTCAATTCATATTTTTGAAAATAAATTTCATATTTTTTAAATTTAGCCCCTTAACTTTGTATGATTTGCTTATTTCTTCAATCCTTCATTCGTTTAAGTCAGTTTTTGACCAAATTTGAACCACATGCTCCTAAACTACTATAGAATATCTATTTAGCTTCAATTCATATTTTTTTTAAATTAAATTTCCTACTTTTTCAATTTAGCCCCTCAACTTTGAATGATTTCCCATTTATTCAATTCCTCTTTCGTTTTAAGTCTATTTTTGACCAAAATTAAACCATATGATTCACTAACACTATATAATACCTATATAACTTCAATTCATATTTTTAAAAAATATATTCTTTTTGCAATTTAGTCCTTTAACTTTACATTTTATTCATTATGATCACTCAACTGAATTTTTTCGTAAAGTTTTTTCTTCACACCAATTCATTGACTCATTTATACTCCTATCAATACTTTATCCCCAAAAGTTCCTTATTTAAAAATAATATTATAAATAAATTTTAAAAGTTTAGATGATATTTTTTATTAAATAACATTACAAATCTTACTTATACATGTGAAAAATAATATGAAGAAATATATATATATATATATATATATGCATATCTTTTATGATTAGAGAAAGTCGTTTAAATTGGAATCAAGCCGTACAATAACATGATAAATAATTACAGTCAAATTTGTAAAGGAACTCGAAAACTCGACTCGAATTAAAAAAATTTCAAATTAAGTTTGAGTTGTAAAATATGACGCGTCAACTCGAATAACTTGAAATTTTTTGACTCGACTCGATCGAACGCTCACCCCTAATTGAATGCACCTCTCTTTCATTTTTCTTATTTATTTTTGTGCATGAATATACTTTTTGACCAAATAAATATAAACAGCTCTTCTACATTGATTTTATTTCTTAACAATTAATCTCATATTATAATTTTATGTATTTTACGAAAAGTTTATATTCTTAAAATTGAATATATTGAATTGAATGTAAAAAGTTTTATTTTAAAGACTAAATTAACAGAGGTATTGATTCAAAGATTATTCTACATTATTTTTTATCATATTAAAAAAACAAATTAATTACATTTTAAATATAAACCCATTAACTAATACTACCTATTCAAAGTAGGACGACATGATTCGTCTTTCTTTTAAAAAAATCACGATTTGCTTTTATTATTCTATTTTAAATCAAATTAAAATTAAATCGTATAAGATTAAAGTTTTAAAAATTTTAATTCTTAAGTTTGAGTTTCATCCTAGGTTAATTTTATCAAGATTTGTTTAATTTCAATTATTAATTTGATTGTATATTATACTCGTTCGTGGAATATCTTAAAAAGTTAAAAACACTGACTGAATTGATATCATCTATTAATTTGGGTATCAATTCAGTTGAAAAATGAACGAAATGTTTTAAAAATAATTATATTATAATAATAACTTTTTATCTTTTCGAACTATATAATTTTCTAATAAAACAATTAAAGCTTAAATGAAAAACAAGTGCCTAAAGTATACTTTTTTTAAACATTAGGTGCTTAAAGTATTTTTTTTGTAAAAATAGGTGCCAAAAGTTTTCAAAGTTATAATTTTAGGTTCCTCGGTGTTAATTGCCGTTAAAAAAAATCTTGGTAGCCAATTATAATGTGACACCTGCCAAGTTTTATTTTTTAAAAAAAATTGAAATTTTCAAAAAAGTCCCCAAATTCCTAAAATTCCAAAAAAGCCCCAAATTCTTAAATTCCTAAATCCCGAAATACTTAAATCCCTCAACCCGGTCACTCCCGCAGTTGTTGCCACGATTTCGACGACGAAATAGAGCGTCGTCCCCTCTCCCAAACACCCATGCACCAATCGTCGTCGCTCAGCCGCCGCTCATCGCAAACCGTTCGAATGAATTTTTGAATATTTTGGCTTCGTCTGGCGTTTGCACGACTTCGGTCGATAATCGGTGATGAGATGATATGGTAAACGACCGTGGTGGTCCGGCGGCAGCGTGGCCATCGGCGACGAAATTGACTCAAATCGTTATTTGAGTTTTGGTGGGTTAGGGATTTTGAATTTGGGGACTATTTTGGAAATTTATGGTTTTTTTAAAATAAGTTTAAAAAATAAAAGAAATTTAAAATAAAATTATATATTTTTAAAAAAATTAACTGTGGTTAACACCGATAGGGGTGAGCAAAACTCGACTCGACTCGACTCGAAAAAACCGAATAACTCGACTCGAGGCGAAAATTCTCGACTCGTCTTGACTCGACTCGAAAAAAATTCAAATAAAGTTTGAGTTGTAAAATGGAAATTCGAATAACTCAAAATTTTTAGTAATTAGTGGATTTATTTTTAAGTTCGAGACGAGTCCCTCAATTTTTTTATGATATATATACTGATATATAAAAATATGAAGAAATATTGCAACATATGAAAAAAATATGAAGAATATATATATGTATATCTTATATGATTAGAGAAAGTCGTTTAAATTGGAATCAAACCGTACTATAACATGATAAATAATTACAATTAAATTTTTATAGGAACTCGAAAACTCGACTCGAACCAAAAAAATTTCAAATAAAGTTTAAGTTGCAAATATGATGCGTTAACTCGATTAACTCAAATTTTTTTGACTCAACTCGATCGAACGCTCACCCCTAAACACCGAGGCACCTAAAATTATAACTTTGAAAACTTTAAGCACCTATTTTTACAAAAAAATACTTTAGGCACCTAAAGTTTAAAAAATGTATACTTTAGGTATCTATTTTTCATTTAAGCCAATAATTAAAACCAACTATATAGGTTTTGACCCGAGATTGACGTGTTTACTATTATATACAAATTATTTACCATTTTCTTTGTGATAATTTGTTGAGTAAACTTTTATTATATATATATTATTCTATTTCACTCGCATAATAAGTAATATGTGTGGTAATATTTCATCTAGAAACTAAATTAAAAATAAATATAAATAATATATTGACAATATAATTTTTTTAATTCCACAAAATTCTATTTCGCCCTGGAGACATTGTGATTGAACTCGTGTCTCTTAAGATAAAGATTATCTATTTTTTTCTACTGAAATACTTGTTGGGTCCTTGTCGTATATTCTTAGTATTCTCTTAATCTTACATATAAAATTTAAAATACTGCTTATCTATACGTTTAATATTTGAGAAATTTTTTGATACATATGTTGTGTAAACCTGCATATATACACTATAAAAGCCAAATCTTAAACTCATAATCTTAAACCGTGAAAAACTAAACCCTAAACTATAAACCATATACCCTAAATTCAAAACACCGACCTTAAATTCTAAACCATAAAACCTAAATCATAAAATTTAAACCTTAAACTAAACCCCTAATCTCTAAAATTAAAAGACTTGTGTCAACCTATGTATCAAAGTTTTTCCCAAAATATTTATCAAACTCAAAATCAAATATATTTTGACAAAATCTGAGTGCAAAACTAACTGAAAGTTTTTTACCGTTGAATTGACTTGGATTTTGTTTTTCAACACCTCTAACTTAACAAGGTTACCAATGTGGACCGCTGGATATGCCTAAAACAACTTCTTTTTTTTGGATATGCCTAAAACTTAATTTACCCAGATTGTCAAATGTCTGGTTTTTGGACCCCTCCACTTGCCCTTTCTTCCAGTCAATTTCATAATTTTGCCAACTGATTTGGAAAGCTAATGTTTTGTGGATGAATTTTTCAACCACGATAGAAATTTATAAAGTGACATTTATCGAGTATTTGTGTCAAACTTTTAATAATGATCAATATTATTTTGAGTTTCGGTTTTGTTTTTCAATTTTATTCAGAGTTACTGAAGTATTCATATAGCCGAGAGAGTACTGTATTATTTAGAAGAACTCATCAAGATTATAAATTTAAATCCTATGATGCATAAAATTTTCAATCTCCTTTGATGAGCTCGTCTCTTTTAACAATACGAGACACTCTTGACTCTTAACTCGTCATGACTTTGTTAACCAAGCTTGTGGTATACTAAAAAATATATCACTCTAATTCAAATTAACATTAAGTTATGTGTTAAATCTTGGACACTTCTCCTTCTCCTTGTAAAAAAATTAGAAAAAAGAATTTGCCATGGTGCCCCGTAGGATCCAAAAACAAAATCTCACTCGATAGAATCCGAATTTTTTTTTAACCTGAGACAATATCAACCATTGTTGAAGGTTTGATTAGCTGTTCGGTGGACGACACTTTGTAAATTTCTTCCGAAAGAATCAAAAGATCCGTCTAACATATTTTGTTCATTAATTTAAGATTAATTTATTATTTCATACATATAATTTAGATATAAACTAATAAATTAAAACTCAAATAGTAATCTCCATAATAGCACAACACTTATAATTGAGTTCAAACTTCTTTTATCAATATTAAGGACGGTGAAATTGAAGTATTTCACGTTATTTTAGAGTAAAGATTTTGTTTGAGATTCAGAGATTATAGGTATAGAAGCTAGTGAGGATTTATGATTTTAGAATTAAAGATTTATATTTTAAATTCTAAAGTTAAAATAAATATAATTGTGCAAATTTTATTTATATTTACAGTATATCAAATATTAATATTAATATTAAATCATTGATTGATTACGTTAATTTAACCGATGTTAACACATAAAGTAAGAATCTTTATCTTAGGAGCCGGAGATAGATTAGGGGAAAAGAAGGTTCCATTTACAACAAACTTTATGCAATTAGAACTTGTTTCCAAACAGAAAATACACCATATGATTTTTCTACTCTATTATTACATCTTATAATCAATAGGAATTACATACACTTGAAGCATTTAAAATAAATCTCTGTAAGATGAGACAACATTCTCTTATAACGTCAATTTAAATGAGAATTTAAGAATCTAGAATTGCACACCTAGTTCACTGTTGAATTCGGAACAAATACATGAAACTCGGTCATAGAAAAAATCTATTACCACAAAGCTTGCTTATATATTCACAATCTCACCTGCATTGACACGGTCGAGCTGGAGGTGACCGGAAGGAATGAGGTGCATATCCTCGGTTTCATCGAATCTTTTGAATGTCACGTGTTGAATATATTCCAATGATGATCTGCAGGTAAAGTTTCCTTGATCTTTTCCAGCCTTTTGAGTATATCCAAGAATGAAGGTCTTTGGTTCATGTCAGCAGCCCAACACTTCTCTGTTAATCTAAGAATGATTCAATAAAGAAAACAATCAGAAAATGGATTATCAAACATCTTTGAAACGAAAGGCAAAAGGTATGTCCAACACGGATATGATCATTTTTTTTAAAAAGTTTTTTTCGTATTTCAAAGGGCCAGAAAAATGCAGAGTTGGAGCAACATAGGGGCGGTATTAACGAGACCCATGAGATGGGTGTTGAGATGCTAATTGGTAATAAATAAATAGCAACCTAATGAAATCTTCACGCAGGCATGATAGTTTTTGTGACCAACATATCATTTTAAGTCTCAGTTATGGTTGGAACATGAACAGGGTATGATTTTGATAAAGTAGAAAATGGTACGGATGGCTTACTCTCTGAGTTCAGGGAGGTATGATTTTGATCGAAAAATAGGCCGGTGTCCATCAGCGACATACTTAGCTGCTTCATAAGGTTCATAGTTTGACAATGGTGGTTCTCCTTCAAGCATCTGCTCAAGTAAGAATAATATGCATTAGTAGAACTAGTCTTAAACATACTACATGATTGACTTCATTTCGAGAGAGAAGGAAGAATACCTGATAAAGTATCATTGCGAAAGAGAAAACATCAACCTTTTTATCATATTTCCGGTGCTTGAAAACTTCAGGAGCCATATAACGATCTATTCCGAATCAAAGTAAAGAAAGTAAGTATCCGAGGATCATATTTTATCCAAACGAAATATATATGATACTCACAACTTCCGGTCTCGCCGGTCATTTTGTACACATCATGAGAATTTTGAACTTTGATGAGCTTGCTCAGTCCGAAGTCTCCAACTTTCAAATGGTCTGCACTGGAGTTGACCAAAAGCACATTCCTGACAAAAAGAAATAAAGTTTCACATGAAAAGGTCAATGAAATTCAAAGTTTTCAATCATGGAAGCAAGAAAGAAAATAAATCAACCAGATAAATTGGGAAAATATATTTTTTTCAGAGAAAAGCAAAAGTGCATTAAACATTCAAAATTCAAGAGGTAATTTCTACGACATAGGCGTGCGTCACTGTAAATGCATAGTCTTGAACCAATAGCTAGTAGAACAACTGGATTGTTTGCACAAGAAAACTGAAATAGCAACAGACTACCTGGGTTTTAGGTCTCGATGAACAATGACATTTGGCTCAGTGTGAAGATAAGCCATACCCCTGGCAATAAAATTTATAAAATCCTGGTTAGCGAAATAGCATACGTAAGAGAGAAAATTCAATTTAGTCGCGTAGCTAATACATATTCTATAGGGTAGCTCGGAGGAGTTGTTCAAAACCAAAGAGAACTAATGATTTTGCCCTGTCCTGATTAAGAAAAATGATGTGATTTATGGTATGCTCCTACATTTTTCACTCTCTTTCTCCAGGTTTTACAATAGATATCATGAGAATAAGATGGAGAGCTGCACAGACAATACAACTTAAAATAGAAGCTTTTTCATATACCTAGCAATGTCCAAAGCAAAGTTGATGGCTGTTGATGGCTGAAGTGCACCCTTTTCCCTGAGATATTGATGAAGATCACCCTGTGATAGCACATAATATAATTAAAGTAAAATTTAAGATTTATAATGGAATATTAAACTATTTGGAGGGGGGGGGGGCATTCACATACCCCTTTTAAGTACTCAGTAATTAACATAAGAGGCTTCCTGTCAGTGACAGCTCCGAGGAATTGAACTATATTAGGATGGCGGAGCTTTACAAGCAAATTCACTTCATGCCGGAAATCCTGACTGAATCAGAACAACAGAACACACCCAAATAATTGCATTCTTAATACAATAAAAAAAGGATAGAGAGGAAATTAAGCATAGCTATGACGGGCATCAAAACCCTGAAAAATGCAGAAGGGGCTTTCAAAATTGAAGCTAATTACACCAAGGAGAGCTATGAGTCATCAAAGTAAATGGTTCATGCATTGTTGAATAAATTCAAGTGAAATATATATTTTTCTTCAATCACTATTCGTCATCAATGAGAACATAGTTTTGGACATATACTGAAAAAAAGGAAACCATTCAAGGAAAGGGCCTCGGTGCAAACTATAGACATTATATATTTAAAATATAGAGGCCTTACATCACCAATCTGTCATCTGAAAGTGATGGAAGAATGCGTTTGACAGCTACAGGTGTTCCTCGCCAACTGGCTTTCAAAATCTCACCAAATGAACCCTGGCAGTATGAAATATAATCAGTGAAAGCACATACCAGATAATACAAGGAAACTGAACGAATGCTACTAGCATGCTGAGTTGCTGGCAACCAGAATATAAGCAGCTCATATATAAATTCAAGTTCCAAGCTGACAGATGGAACTTACACTTTAACAAGACACCTTGACTACTAAAACCCTTATAGACATTTGACAGCTATTTTAAACTTAGAATAGCCCAAAGAAACATTTTCTTAAGTATCAATTTAATAATAATCAACCGTTCTAATAAGCATAAAAGGATGTATACATTCGGCTATCTCCAAGCACAAAGAGATGGGATCATACTTCTAAGAAGAATGTCCTGATTAGGGACAGTGTTGCTGTAATTGCCCATGATGATAGTCAAATTCAGACAGATCAAATCTCCATGTCATCAAATGATTACGAGAGCTGCTTCTCAATATGCTAGTCACAAGAGCCTTTATTATATTCTTTAGGAAAACACCACACATCTACAAACGTAACAAACACGCTCTGGTTTGACTAGCAATCACATGCACTCTTGACAAAATTATAGAAGACACTAGATCCTAGTTATGACAAGGTGAATTAAGGCTTTGCTAGGTTGGGACGACTGAAAGGAAGAAGAAAAAAGTTTTAATCAACAGTTAAGAACATTGGAAGGTGGTTACGGAACCTAAACATTGGCTAAAAAACATATTTGAGGCCTCTCATTTCCCATCCTTCGTACCAAACAAAGCCTAAAATCAAGACACATCATGCTAAAATTGAAGCAAGAAATTTTGTCAATATGGTTTTCCACTTAAAACAGTCCTTAAGCAAGCTTTGCACCAAAAATTAGTAACTATATGAAATTGAAAGCATACCTTCCCTATGATATTTGAATTTGAAAAGTCCAGCTCGGAAGGCTCAATTTCCCAGTCACACTTGTTTGGTAGAGGGGGTGGAACCGGCTTTGGTTCAAAATGGCTTCCATTTTGGCCCTGCAACAATGAAAACTTTAACTTTCAGCCCATAAAAGCAGTTAAAATCAAAACTAACAAGGTCCAAAAGTGTTTCTAACTAAACCTATTTAACTAGCTCCAGTAAAATCAGATCAGAAGGGATAATGAGCCAAAATCAGTGTGCATTTACATTATAAGAAAATTGTCCATGAATTACTGTAAAGCGTAAACATCATTGAGTATAGATATGGAAACACATATACAACTATACAAGCATGTATGATAGACAGCTTCAGCAAACTTCAAGTGACTGACATCAAGGGTATATTTCTAGGCATTCAAACAAAATAATGCTTAAAGATGGATTAATAGAAAATTACGGAACGTTATTGGAAAGTTAAAAGGCCATCCACAATTTTAAGTAAGCCCCCTATATCTAAAAGTTTGATTCCTTAGACAAACAACCAAGCTTGAAAAGTATCAAATGAACTAAATAATATATACTAAACAATAATCCGTATTTATTATGATCAAATCAAATATGATTCAAATTGGTATTGTTGGAACTAATCATTCATCATGCTGTTAAGGCTCATTACAATGAAGGAATGCAAATTAGAGAACATGCATTTTAACAACTCCAAAATTAGACCAAGTACTGAAAGAAAATAGCTAAAAAATCTCAATAAATGAAAATTTGCAAAGTAAAAAATTGCTTAACTTACGTAAGATAATCCACCATTCGATTTCAGTAGCTCAATCATGTCACGTTTCTTAGCTCCTTCTGCATCAGCTAAAGGCTACAAATACCGGAAAGGGAAAAAACGGGAGAAAAAAAGACTTCAAGTTAAATCCAAAAAAAAGGCTGCGGAAACAGTAAAAGCCTAAGAATAAGAGAAAAAACAAAAAGGAAAAGTTGAATTGGCACCGTATTCTTCCATCGATCTTGGGCGTTGACATCGGCGCCGTAATCGATAAGGCACTTGGCGACGTCGATCCAACCGTGAAGTGAAGCGACGTGGAGAGGCGTACGGTTATCATAGTCCCTAGCGTGAACCAAAGACCGATCTTCCTCGAGAAGCTTACGGACTGCGCCGGCATCGTTCTGATGAGCGTGCCATAGGATCTGCGAAGTCCTACTCACTCTCGCCTTCTCCTTCTGCTTGTCCGCCGACGATGCCGAGCTAGCTTTCCCACTCGATCCCTGCGCCGGCGATTCCCCGCCTTTTGCGCCTGAGCTCATAGTCAAAGATCTGTTCTCTTGTTGATGAACTGCAAAGCATATATATTTTGTTATTATTTTTTATTTATCGAATTTCGGATTGGGATATAAATTGTAAGAGGAGAGAAGACTACTTCGAAGGAGAGGCTGTCGGTGAGTGAGCGCGTGATGCCGCGTTGGCGTCGGCTTATTTACGTTTTTTCTCAATGACTTTTATGGGTTTAGTCCCTCTACTATACTTAAATTCAGAACCTGATCCTTCTACTTTAATTTTGACATAGTTCAGTTCTTCTACTTTTATGATATTATATATATATGGAATAATGGCATTGTTTCCTTATGTACTTTTCAATGTGATGCATTACTATCAAAATTTTCAATATGTTTATGTACTTTTATGTTTTTTGGTTAAAAAGTGACATGTAGTGTCATAAAAGTGATATAATGTCTTAATAGTTGTTATTGAACGTCGTTAGGCTTAGGTACTAAAATAGAAGATGAAAGCAGAGTACATAGAGCACATTGAACTTTTTGAAAGTAAATGCACTATGTTAACAATTTTGCAAAAGTTAAAAGGGGTAATTGTGTCATTATTCGTTATTTGATCACATAACTAAAATAATGTAAATATTCAATCAACGATGTTCAGTTCAACCAATAATAAAGTTGCATGTAAACCAAGTGCTTAAGATTGTACTAAAACAACATGTCTACATTTTCACAATAATAACTAATGATATTATTAATCTGAACCAACTAATAAAATTATAAAAATAGAGGACCAATTATGACAAACTAAAATAGAAGGACTGGATTTCACAAGAGCATAATAGAGGGTCAAAAAACATAATTAGACCTATTTACTTTGTTTACTATTTACGTTGCTTGAGGGTTTTTCTTTTTGGAGTCCTACAAGTTCTGACTTTTGACTTTTAAGATATATATATAAATTATTCCTAAAAATTACTATAAAATACAAATATACATTTATCTACCAGATCTGTGGAAAGTTGAGCTTGAATTATAATTGCTTTTCGTTCAACTTCAACCCAAACTTTGGCTCCCATTTCAAATTGGTCCCTATAGTTTTAAACGTTCCAATTTCATCATCAAACAATCGTTTGTGTCAATATTATATTATTGCATAATACACGTCAGTGTTTAGATGATAATTAATTAATTTTATAATATTTTATTAACATGAATATGATTACCAGATACAAGTGGTGGAGCCAGAATTTTCAAATAGTGAGGTAAGGGTGGGGTATGTGGTACAGAAAATTCTCATACCACAATAATAAGTATTGCTGACCCCATGTCCCAACAAATTAAGTGGGGTCAATTTTAATATTTCCTATAAAACTATGATACAATTAGAATATTTTCATATAGTAGATACTTTTTAGTGGGTTAATTGCACCCCTAGTATTTCCATATAGGTTTGCCCATGGCAGATACTGATAATTTGAAGATGAAATTAAAACGTTCAAAAATTTAGGAGCAATTTAAAATGAGAGTTGTAGTTTAGGAATGAAATTGAAATGTTAAAAAATTTGGAGGTAATTTAGAATGAAACTCATAATTTGAGAATGATATTGAAACATTCAAAAATTTGGGACATTTTAAAGGACATAGTACTATTAACCGTTAAAATAGATAGTGATGAAAATCAATTAAAAAAATACTACACCATAGGACTAACCAAACAGATTAACCTTCAAACTGGTATGCTTTCGACTTCTCTTTTTCAAGATGTACCTCAACTGAAATTACAGGTCAGCATCCGGTAATTTAATCGAGTTAAACTTAAACGACAACATCCAACATTAATCGAATTGACTTAACATCGATTGGTTCGATCAGTTTTAAGCCTATTAATTAAGCATATCCGTACCAGACATCGATACATAACGCTCGTACTTATTCGAAGTAACCAAGACTTTGAGTTGATGTATTTACATAAAACAAACAGGAACGCAAAGTACATATGCATAACATAATAATCACTTCAAAGTGTTGAATTACATAAAGACGGAAGTCTCAAATGCCTGGATTAACATATACAAATTGCAGAACAATGGTTCGAAACAGTTCATCAGCGATGTGAAATCTTGTAATAAAGGATCAAGATGATTGCAAGGACGAGAGCTACAATTACCGAGCCAAGGATCCATTTGTTCTTGGTAATCCTTCGTGACATGGTTGTTAAGACTTTCTTGCTTTTGTCAATGGCGCTATCCACATCATAAAGCTGCAAAACAACAACAACAACAAAGAAATAAAATCAATAAGTTGATATGCATCAACATGACATATATATATATATATATGTGGGTGATAAAATAATCCGAATTAGATAGATTTCAACTCGTTTGTGGGTGTGTGAAAACCAAGTTCAAGGTTGGAGGTTTTTATTGAAGTTTTCGGTTCGGGTTGGATGTTGGAGCTCAAAGTTAAGTTCAAGCTAAAAATAGTATCGAGTGAAATATTCGAATGTTGGGTCAGGAATGAGAGGAGCAAAAAGTCCACCCACCCCAACTAGCTAAACATGACCCGAACTGACCAAAAAAGAGATAATAGAGAAACAAGATTCAGTGATAAAGAACAATATGTTATCGAAGTTACGTGGAGGACCTTGTTATGGGCATGCAGGAGAGTCTGTCGCTGTTGATGCAAATCTTCAAGGATAGAGATACCAATCTCTTCTGTTTCCAGAACGGTTCTTTTACTCTCCTTAATTCTATCACTCGACTGATTTAGTCTCTCCACCGACATCGATAATCGGTCCCTTTGTTCGGCAGAAACCTGTACCATCAGTCACAATTCAATACAAAAATCTCCAGCAAGTCACAGAATGGTTAATAACAAGTACGCATGCCGTTAAGACCTCGGCTTAATAGTAAGGATGTTCCAGGTCTTTCAGTTACGAAGTCACCGTGTTTGACACTCGTGTCCAATATAAGATGCATGAAAATACACGGAATAACTTGAAAGGGAAATTTTGAACATGTCCATGTTGAAACACACCGGTTTTGGATAGTCAACATCCAAACCAAGTAACAAATACAGCAGGCACGGATAAAAGGCATGAACAATTCTCGTAATTCCGAATGATAAACAAATCCATCTATCAAATTCCAGTTCCCCCCAACTTACCAAAACAGCAGCCCTTCAAAATCATAATGAAATATGAAACGACCTTAAATAATCACACCAAGACTCACCCTTTCCCCCCCCCCCCAACTTAGAATTACCAGAGAATCATTAAGCTACATTACCTCGACTCTTCATTTCCGGATATGATATGAATATGGATGGATATATAACCCTTTAAAGACTCTCCGAATAGATGGAAAGAAAAACTTGACAAAAATCGAACATAGCCATGCCTAACACATACTCATATCACACACTCACCCGCATCCGACTGCCGTAGCCATGGTGCAACAAGAATAGTAAGTAGATGCATAGAGTTATAAAACAAATAATCATTCCTCAAAAAAATCCCAGAAATTACCGAGTGCACATCCGCCATTCCGGATTCCAACAACTGATCATGAGCAGCCTGATTAGCATTGGGTGAAGAAATTCTCTTGAATTCCTTCTTCAATTTATTCAGATCGGCTTTATATTCCCTTAATTTAGCAAGTAGAGTTGCCTTAACCCCTGGTTGCAAACTCCTTGCTTCCAGGTCCATTTTCCGAATCTACCAATGAAAAACAAAGCCCAAATCAATATTAAAACAACAACACAAAAAAAGCGGAATAATTAGACAACATGGTACCAGGACATCAGCCTCATCAATCCCAGAACTTATCTCGGAAAACTTCTGTTTCTTCTGTTCTGCAAAAAGGTTAACACACCAGAAAGAAACATATTAAAAAATCCCCCCCTTTTTTTGGGGGGGGGGTTGAAACGGATCGATCCATGGAAGGAAAATACCTGAATCTTGAATAACAGAAGCAGAGTTGCATTTCCGGGAAAGATTGGCGGAGAGTTCGCAGTACTGTCGTTCATAACCTTCGAAAACCTCACTCATCTTCGACAAAATTTCCAGGAAAAGATTAGATCGGGAAAGAGAAGAGAAAATCGAAAGATCTAGATCTGATTGAAGAGAATTGTTGCTGGAGGTTGGGGATTTTTTTGGGCGAAATAATATAAAGTTTTAGCCTTCAACTGGTCATAGAAGGAGAAGAGTCAAGGGCGAGAATTTAATTAACTTTTTTAGGGTAAACTACACCAGTAGTCACCAAATTATGTTTCTTTCCTATTTTAGTCACCGAATTATTTTTTGGCAAAAATATCACTAACGTTATGTTTCCTTCTTATTTTGGTCACCGAACTATTTTTTTGGCAAAAACATCACTAACGTTATGTTTCCTTCCTATTTTGGTCACCTGCTGGTATTTTATTTTTTTTATTTTTTTATATCATTTCTTCTCTCTCCTCGTAAGCAATATATGTTATTTTATAATATTTTTATTTAAACTAACAGGATGGTGACACGTGTAACTGTCTATTAGAGGAATAAAATGAATGAAAAATTAAGCCCCTTATGCAGCCAGAGAGATGGTGACACGTGTAACTGCCTAATAGGGCGGTGACACGTGTAACTGCCTATTAGTTGAATCTCTCTGGCTGCATAAGGGGCTTGATTTTTCATTCATTTTATTCCACTAATAGGCAGTGACACGTGTCACCATCCTGTTAGTTTGAATAAAAATATTATAAAATAACATATATTGCTTACGAGGAGAGAGAAGAAATGACATGAAAAATAAAAAAAATAAAAAAATTTAACAGTCGATGACCAAAATAGGAAGGAAACATAACGTTAGTGATGTTTTTGCCAAAAAAATAGTTCGGTGACTAAAATAAGAAAAAAACATAACGTTAATTATGTTTTTGTCAAAAAAAAATCGGTGACTAAAATAAAAAAGAAACTATAGTTTGGTGACTACTATAATTTACCCCTTTTTTTATTGGGTGGGGAACGTAAAATTGGACAAAGATCAAAGATATAGCAAAGCTTCCTTCGGATAGCTTAGATTCTGTCTCGTGTTTAGTTAGTTGGTTAACTTGCGATTATTGTGTTGCCTCATTAGTCGTTTTTGTGTCCGAAACGGTGCGTTTTCATCTTTCTAAAGCAATCTTAAAATTCAACTGGGATTAATATAATTTTGGTAACTAACTTTTGTACTGATGTGCAATTTGGTACCTAAGCACCTGAGTTTTTTTAACGGTGCAAATGGATATTTAATATTTTTAAATTATACATTCTTATTTGTTCAAAAAAAATATACATTTTCGTACTTAAAATTTTAACAGTTAATTTTTGAAGCACATATTAGTCCTTTAGCTAAAGGACATTAAATTATAAGTATCAACCAATCAATATTAAACATGTGCAATTAAAAATGCTAAGTAAAATTTGACTTTTTAAAAATATATATTTTTTCAAAAATTGCAATTGGTTTGATAAATAAAGAAGAGAAAACTTTGACATATAGCCGTCTACGATTACGCGTGCTTGTCAAATTTAATAGTTGATAATTTAATTTAATGTTTAGAAATTTTGAATTTAATATTTAAAATTAGAGTTTAGAATTTAAGGTGTTAGAGTTAGGATTTTTAATTTCAAATATTAAGGAAAGATTGTATATAAAAAATTACACAAACTGTGTATGAAAATATAACCCAATAAATAAATAAATAATAAACTGAAAGGCACTCATAATATTATAATTTCTAAAATTCAAAAATGTTTTCAAGTATTATAACAGTTTCCTCTTTTTTTATGAAAAAAGTCTCTGCTATCGATCATAAAAAAACAAGCTCTAATTGAAAAGTCAAAAAATAGGAAAGCATATGGTGAGCAAACACAAGACTCTTGGAATCAAATCCACATTTTGCATCAAATAATCCACCGCAATGCCACTAAAAAGCTGAAACATTAAAACATGTGAATACCTAGTGTCACTGAACACTTGTTTTCGTCTAGAACCGAACCGAGCCGCGTATAAGCATCGGTAAGTCTCGAATCTTATGCCATTATCTTAGCAGACCTCACATAGAGACTATCTACCACCTTGCCGATGTTGGAGATGGTTTCCAGTGTTGCAGGGTATATGGCATCAATCTTGGGATCATCGAAGATGACGAGACATCCGGCACCCTGATCCAGCGTCCCTGCGAACTTCTTATCAAGGATCATCTGAGAAAGTTTCTTCTCTACGTGATCTACTGGCAACTCAATCAGTTCAGCAATATGAGCGATCTCAACCCTCGAGAAAGGCTCGATCAATCTGCAGAGGTTCTGCTCCAATAGTGTGTTGTATAGCGAAGAAAGGTGCCTGTGAACAATAGGGTCTTCCTCTAGTTGAGCCTTGAAATCACAAAGGGCAATCTCGAAAAGTTTCAGGGAACGTTTTGCATGGGCGTCGGCTACAGCTTTCATGGCATCAAGTTCAGGCCCAACATACTGCAGCCCTGCCTTAGATGATATTATACCAGCAACGTCATCGGCCTGGCTCACCATTATCTTGCACAACAACATATACTTCAGGCTAAATACGGCACGGGGATCTTCGAGAGCGTTAAAAGCTTCAAATGCTTCAAAGAAATAGCTGTAAGCAGTTTTGTAATCCTTTTCCTCGGCATGGAGGATTCCACTTTGCAGATCTATATTACCCTGTTGAACGGGTGGCACGTAAATTGCATTTGCTGCAGTCCTTGCAGCCGTTAGGGATGCCTTGGCTTTGGGCAGGTTTCGAAGAGAGAAATGAAGCTTACTCTCCAACAAATCTATGTCAACAAGAAGCAGCTTATCATCCAACCTTCTGACCTCCTTGATTAGGCCGGAAAGGAGATTCAGTGCTTCCGGGTACTCCTTGTTCTCCATTAAAAGTGATGCAAGCTTTGCTTCAACTCGTTGGCGAAGGAAAGTTCGCTTCTCGGCACGAGTCCACTGCACCACTTCTTTGCAAAGAGCAATTTGGAGATCTGATGTTCCTGGTATTTTAGCCACATCATCAATTATACCACGGACAATTTTAGCAGTTTTCGCCTTTGGAATCAGTGCAAAAAACGGTCTCAATTGTGTCAGAAGGCTTCTCAGTTCCTCAGCTCGGTTCTCTTGTCTAAGAAGATCAGATAGATTTGTTATGGCCTGCTCTTTAATCCGTACAGCATCGGGAGCAGATGAAGGGTTTTCTAATACACGGTAGAGGATTGAGATAGCTTCAGATGGTGTTTTGGCTTCTAAGGCCTGAGCAATCGAATCAGTGGTTGCTGGTAGATACGATGAAGACATTTTAAATGCTTAAAAATCCAAAACCTGCAAAGTCGACAATCATTTTGACATGGATGAACCTTCATAAATAATTAAATTCCAGTACAAACAGAATATAAGGGTTAAAACCCAAGAAATTTATAGCTTCTTCAACAACATGAAATGCAGCCATCCTAGCTAGTAAATCTTCTATCGGATAAACTCAACAAACAACAGTCAACATAATTTAAAAGCAACTAATTAAATTGCCATCACTCAATACAAAGGACAGCATATCCAAACAACTATTTGGAAATGAACAAACTATGCAATCTACGTATCCGCAACTACGAAGCTTGCTATTGCTATATGGTTCAGTGAATTGCGAAAGAACAACAAAACATGGCATTAGGTTTCTTTTTCCTGATCTCCAGTTACCCACTCAAGTTCCATTTCAAGCTTCAAATAACTAATATAATGTCAATGCAGTTTCTCACAGAAGAAACAGCCATGTGAGATCAAAACCAAGTGATAATAAGCAATCCAACAACAATATTTAAATTTTAAACCCTTATAATTTTCAATCTTGTGGATACCTAACTATATCTGAAATTTCAATTATTAGCTACTCAAGGTTCTATTTCTCGCTAACAAGGAAAGATCAATCTAAGCCATCTAATGTTAGTGAATTAAAAAGTGAAACGGGACTAAAAGTTGTACTCAGATGATCTGGTGAAAAATCGGTGGTGGAGGCAGCAGGGGGACGGCGGCACCGCGGCGAACACACAACACATCAAAATCGAACAAAAATAGAGCATATCGAAGATCAGTC
This sequence comes from Hibiscus mutabilis, assembly GCA_019671005.1. Taxonomy (NCBI): domain Eukaryota; kingdom Viridiplantae; phylum Streptophyta; class Magnoliopsida; order Malvales; family Malvaceae; genus Hibiscus; species Hibiscus mutabilis. The sequence goes on from CM033749.1 coordinate 39,266,016, forward strand.
GTACAAAGAACTAAATCACAACGAAAATTACGTGGTCTAAGAAAATTTGCACACACATCCGACAGGGAAAAACATCAAATCAAAGGTTAACCTCGAAAAATTCAAATCCCTAAAGCAAACTGTCAAAATCATACCTCTGCCGAGAGAAGAAGATTTGACGAATCGATCTTTTCCCGAGTTACACGCTTCTTGTTTACTCGGAATCTGCTGCCCTGTAGACTTAACTGGTTCTTCTTTGGGTCAAAACAGACCCGATTCAAAAGAGTTTTATGCAGCAAGAAACTTCAGATACCGTCGATTAAACTTCGCTTTGTAGAATTTCGGGCTTTCAAGCGATTTGGGCCTTTCCCTAGGACTTACCAAATTGAAAGCTTTATTTGTTTTTCTTTTTTATAAGCAAAATAAGTAAATATTTTTAGATATAATAATTGTTATTCTACACTGACCGATTAATCTAAATTAAATATTTAAATATTTAATTTTAATATTTATATTCAATATATTGGCGGTAAAAATTATTTTTAGGGTTTATGTACTTAGTTTAGGGTGTAGGGTTTATGGACTCAGTTTAGGGGTATGGTTTAGAAATGAGGGGTTATGGTTAGGATTTTGGGTTTTAGAGGTTAGATTTTAGGTTAATATGATAAGGATTTAGGTTTTAACCTATAAACTCTAAATTCTAACCATAAACCTTAAATTCTAAACTACTAAACCTAAACCCCATAAATTGAGTTCTTAAACCCTAAAACTAAGGCAATTGTGAAAACTAAAAGTTTTCATGGCTACTGTATCAAATAATTATCCTTAATTTTATATATAAATTAATTAATTATAAATCTATTTAAATTTTATAGTAATGATAAAATAACACGAATCTTCCATTCATGACGATCATTTAAATATATTTATTTAATAGGCTTAATAGTCAAATAGGTGTTTATGGCTCATTTTTTGTGCCTAAACTATTTTTCGCTCTAAATAGTTGCCTAAAGTTTTATTTCGGTCATTTTGAGTGCCTATTTGTTAAAAAACGTTAACTAATTAAAATGTGACACATGGCATGTTTTAATTTTTAATTTCTTTTAATTAATTCTTAAATAAAATTAAAAATTATCAATTTTATTTTTTTACAAAATAGTCCCAAATCCCTAACCCAAAATCCTTAAATTGTCATCGTTGACTGCCTCGCCGGAGACCACTATCGCCGCCAAACAATCACGTTCATTTTCCCCAACCACCCATCATCGTAACAAACGATAGGTGTGCCGACCAACTTTCTTTTCGCGACATTGGCTTCCTTCGACATTAGGAAGCCGATCGGCACACCTACTGTCGGTTACCGACGATGGGTGGTTGGGAGAATGGTTGTGGTGGTCCGACGATGGATATGGTAGGCGGCGGCGTGACCATCGACGATAGTGTGACCATCGGCGGCGAAATCAGTTAGAAAAGTTAGAGATTTCGAATTTGAGTGTCATTTTGTGAGTTTTAAAAATTTTAGGATTTTAAAAAATTAAGTTAAAAATAAATTAAATTAAAAAAAAAATAAAAATTTTTTGAAAAAAATAGTTGTAGTTAATGGTTAGACACTTAGAATAACCAAAATAAAACTTTAAACACCTATTTAGAACAAAAAAATAGTTTATGCACAAAAAATGAACCACGTGAATAATTTAGGCACCTATATGACTATTAATCCTAATTAATAATGAAAGTTCATGTCCCTTGTTACGGCTACATTTAGGAAACTTACAATATCTCTATTTATATACACTCGATAATTTGTAGATAAAATATCAAATATTTAATTTATTACTAATTAAAATTAAATTTGATAATCTCAATTGTTGGGGAAAATATCAAGAGACATGCAATTAAACTCATGGTTGTATAATATATTTTTTTTATTAAATAGTGCTGTAATAATATTTTAATGATAAATTTTAGGGGTTCGAACTCACACAAGAAGTGAAGTGGTTAAGCATCCATGATCATTAGATTAAATAGTGGATCTCAATTATTATTAATATTTATCTAATCTTTTGTTTATACAAAACAATATTTTTTATTTTTTGAATTGAATATATCTAAAATTACAATGAAAGTTTACATCCGAGTAAACAAAAACATATAATTTGAATATATTCATATAACTATTGAAACAAGAAATTTAATCTGAACATATTCCTACACCTATTGAAACAAGAAACTAGCATCTTGATATCATAATATGATCATACAAAGAAAAAAATAAAAACTCAACTCAAATACTCGAAACAAAAGATAAATACAAATATCATTAAAGATCGACGATGGAAGGTGGTGAATTAAAGATTTAAAGCAAAAGATAAATTAAAACGGTTGACACTATTATTTTTACTCTTTGATCAACACACTACTATTTTTACACTCAAATGATCTGGTGACAAATCGGTGGTGAATGAAGGAGGAGGGAAATGGGGTGATTCAGCTGACTCGAAGCACCGGAACCCTGCGCCGTCGCGCAGATATTAGCTCTTTCATATGAGCAATTTGAAACAGCAGCTGGTTGATCTTCTACACCATCAAAATTGGAGAAATAAAATAAATGTAAAATTATATATATACATTTATGAAGGATGAAATTAAGAGTAATTTTAAAATTTGTTATCAGCGTTGATTCTAATATAAATTAATAAAATATGCATGATTAGTCATTAAATTTATTTCTGTGACAAAAAAAATGAAATTAAGAGCATTAGAATTCGACCTGGTCTTTCTCTTGAACCAAAACAATCAGTCGATCACTGCTTTCTTCCTTGACTCTGGCACGCCATTTCCTCATTTTAGCATACACAAACGACACCAACAGAGCACCCAAAGCACCACCAATTGCCCCAAAAGTCCAAAACCCGAACCCGAAACAACATCGAACTCGAGCAGCAATGTTCACAACCCCATTACTCAGGATTCGACTGATCTCGTTTGCTTTCTTCAAAGGTCCTGAATGATAATTCGCTTCCACCCCATTGTTAGATGCCACTGGGGAATTCACCTCCGCTTCATCACCCGATGACATTTCGAGCCCTTCGCAAACCGTGTCCGGTTCAGGCGATGGTGTCGAGTTATGTGTTGAGCTTGGAATTGGATGTGGTGGAAGTGTTGGGACTTGGATTTGTTCCCAGTCGCTGAAGTCATCGTCCATGGTTTATCTCAAAGGAATGGTGCGGGAATTCGGGTTGTCTGAGTGTGAGATTGGCTTAAAAAAGTAGAAATATCTGGGTTTGGATGATGAAGAAAATATCTTTGGGGGCCTTTACAAAAAGTTGGAACCGATTTGGATTGATGACTTTGTTTTCATGATTTTATCTACTTCTTGCTGGGTCTTTCGTTTTGGAGATTATTGTGGGAATGTGGACCAACCCACTTTTCATCGTCAAAATCACGGCAAAAAAAAAAAAAGGAATAAAGTTGTTGGAAGAAAATAAATAGAAATCAACGACATTTTTAAATGAATAACTTTTTTAAATATTTTATTGGAAAAATGACTCATGTCAGTATTATTTATAAAAATGACCCCAAATCGTTCAGGTAAGAATACCTCGCGTTCTGCAAATCGCGATTAAAGACTCCGTTTTTTATAGAACGTGAGTTTCATCCAACGTGAAAGGACTTTTCAGATAACCCAATTTAATATTTGGAAAAAGGACCTCGCGTTCTGCATATAGCGAGGTCCCCGAGAAATTAAAAATCTCACCGGGCTATATTATATTGAACTCGCTTCCAGCAGGAAGCGAGTTCAGTGCAATCGAGGCTTAAATACAAAGGTTTATAGGTATGTTTGAGGTGTTTTTTTAGGGTTGTTAATCATAAAATTTTAGTAATTTTTAAGCTTAGAAGCGTAATATTGGAACTTATCTTTTAGTTGAGGCTAACGTTGGCACATACGAGACATTGTAAACGAGGTAAAAATCGTGTAGGAAAGGGTTCCAAAGTTTAGTTTTGTGCATGAAGAACAAGCTAATATGGCTTGATAGGCATGTTTGAGGGGATTTTCCGGGAACTCAATCACAAAATTTACGTAAATTTTAAGCTTAGAGGCGTAGTATTGGTACTTATATTTCATTTGAGACTGATATTAACACATACGAAACATTGTAAACGGTATAAAAATCGCGTTGAAAATGATTCTAAAGCTTGATTTTGTGCATGAATAACAAGCTAAAATAGCTTGATAGGCATGTTGGATGGGTTTTTCCAGAAAGTTAATAGCAAAATTTAAATGTACACAAAGTATAGAAACTTAGATTATTTTCGAAAATGAGAGGGCGACAAAAAAATAAATAGAAAATGGGATTGTTCGAAATTATTTAATGATTTGGGTTATTTTTACAGAGATTGTAAAATTTGTTGTACTTTTTCGGCGACATTGTATAAGTCGTTAATTTTTTTCTACAACTTTTTAAATTTATTTTATTAAAACCATACTAAACCCGCCATTATGTCTTGACGATTTTTTTTTATTTTGGGATGAAATTGAAAAGAATGTAAATTTGGGAGGTTGAAGTGAGTAATTGAAGAAGTTGGGACTGGATTAAGAAATTGGACAGTAACAACACATTAAACACACTGTTTGCCTTCATTTTGAAAATTTTTATTTCAACTCCTATAATTTTAACTTCCTTTCATTTTGGTCCTAAAATGCAAAAAGGAAAAGAAAATTTAGAGCAAAGTCGACGTCTTTGGTAGTCACTGTATAAACAACCCTAATTCTCTAAATAATTCCCAACTAACCCATTTCACTATATTTTCAATATTATTTCACTAAATTTGTCTCAAATTCATTCCATGTTGTTTTTTTTATATAAATTACACTTATAAGCACTCAATTTTGAAAACTTTTGTTTTGGCCCCTAGTACTTGAAAAGTTAAATTGTGATAATTAATAATATTGATTTATCATATTATTGCGAATTAAAAAAATTAAATATAATCAATGGACTATAATTAAAATACCATTTCGATCTTTTATAAGCATGTTTAACTATCATTCTAACAAACTTTTAAAAACCAAATAAATATACAATTTTTTAAGAAAAATCTGTATAGGATTAATAAAAGTTGGACAATTATACATATAGCATCTGAATTTGAACTTTCCTCCTACAATAGCTCATGTATTTTTTGTTCTCATAATTAGGGATGTAAATGAGCCGAGTCAAGCTCGAGTATCATTAAGCTCAAATCGAACTCAAAAACTTCAAGGTTATGCTCGACCTGGCTCAAAAACTTACAAGATTAAAACTATCAAGCTCGAACTTAAGCTCAGCTGAAGCTCGCGAGCTTATAATTTATTTTAAAATTAAAAATTATAATATATTACAATTTAATTATTAACTTACTTATTGTTATTATACAAAGTAAATATTATTAATAATTTATTTTAAAGTTTTAAAATTTTAATGTATTATATTTTCAAGTAGCTAGCGAGCTTTCGAATCGAATATCAAGTTGCTAATCTCAGCTCTTTAAAACCGAACATTCGAGTCCAATCAAATTAAATATTGATCAAACTTTAAACAATTCAAACTCAAATAGCTCACAAATTTTCTCGTCTCATTACAACCCTACTCACGATCCTGCAACATATTGATGAGATACTATATTGACAATTGAAGATTACGATAATACACATCGCTCGAAAAAGAAAAAGAAAACACTTGCAGATAGAATTACTAAATTGGCCTGAAATTTTCCCTTCAATTACCATTGCTTTGATCCTCCATTAATCATGTCTCAGTTCTTGGTAGAAGGGAATACTATTGAGTTTATTTCCTCCTAAGAAATTATAAATATGTATTACCATATAATCACATTAAATTTTAAATTTTTAGTTCCGATTCAAACAATGTTAAATGTGTTAAATTAAATTCTACTGTTAGTCTTGGTATTATACATTAGTTGTAGCTTTTTTCATATTATCTAATTTGATAATTTTAGATGATATAGTTTAATTATATTGTTACTATATTATTTGAACTGTAATAAAAATTTTAAATTTTATAAAAAAATATGTACTAAAATTAATAAAATTAAAGTAAAAAAAATAAATTTATATCGTATACATAATATCGATATCAATCATAAGTTTTGATCCTAATATTTATTGAAACAAAACATAAATTGTGCCCAATATTTAACTGGATTTGCGTTGTATATTTAATGTATTAAATCATGGGCGGTGATTTCGAAGAAAAATAAAAACAACACAAAAACCATAATTCATCACCACTATATTTACATACATTCACGAAACTTGCCCTCCTTTCCTTTTACGACTCATTCTTTAAGTTTCTTTTTATAGACTAATATTTAATTTATTAATCGATTAATTTAAATTAAAAATTATATATTTAAATATTGTTATTTATTAATATAAATATTAACATGGATGGAGGTACAGAGTCATGATTGAACTATGAGAGACAAGTTAATTAACTTTGAAATAAATAAGATTTTAAAATATACTTAAATCATACAAATTAAAGAAATTAAGGTTTAATTCCAATAAAGTTAAAATTGAAGGGTCTTAAAAAATGATTAAAGTAGAAAAATGAGGGGTGAAGACTTAATTTCATTAATTTTAACTTAAAGGATTTTAAAAAATAATAAATCAAAAGTTTTTGTGAGAGAAAGACTTAATTGTAAAAGTTTTAAAACTATCAATGGCCTAAAAATAATTAAATCATTCAAAGTTGGGGGCAATTGCGCCTCCCACCCTCCATTTGATTTCGTCTCTAATTATCGATAATCAGTTCATTTTTCAATTTATGATTCATTCTTCAGTAATATAAAGTATTTATTCTCTTCGGTGATTCAGATTTGAAAATTATTTTTCATAAAACATAAAAAATATAAATAAATATAGAAAGTTAAAAAATATAATTAATTTAAAGAATAAAGTGCCATTTTTACCTTATTCGACTATTTTTTATTCTTTGAAATTTTTTTTTGAATTTTAACGTAACGAATCTAAGCTTCCTACCAAACGAATTTTGATATTATCAATTATAAAATTTTAATGAAAAATGTTATTTTCAAGATAAAATATAAAAATAATACGAAATAAAAGAAGGAAAAAATAAAATAAAAATGTTGGCGTTAAAATCAAAACGAAATCTTAAGAGTGATGATGTTAGCAGGCCAAATATCTAAGTGTATGCATATTTAATACATCAAAGATAAAGAATATTGGAATCTACCCTAAACAAAGAGACAGAAGCTTATTCGATAGCCGACAATATAAAAAATTGCATAAATTAATATATTTATTCGTTAAAAATTACAATTTAAATATTTAAATTTTAAAATTTAAATTAAATTCATATACCCAAAAACATAAAGAGAATCACAGACCATATGCATTGAATAATTTTTCTATAAGCATTAAGGTTTATAATTGTAAGTAAAAATAGTAAACATTTGAATAATTATTATCAAAATTAATTATAAATACGACCATGTTGATAATAGAATAAATTACAAATCAAAATAAATTTAAAAATTACACGTAGTATTAACGTAGAGAATACTTTTTTTAACTCATTGAGATACTTAATATTTCATCGTTCGGAGCAAACTGATAGTGATTAGAACAAATATTTAACTGCTTAAACATTCTCTGACTAAATCAAAGTTAAAAGATTTAACCTCAAATTCCCTTGTATTCTCCTCCTTGCATGACGGTGAAATGAATGCATAAAATTAACAAACAAATGAAAAGCCGAATTAAGCATGCAAACAAATAAATGCTTGCAACAAGGCCCTCAAAATATATTAATTAATGGTAGAGTTGGTTCAAAAATTAAATGAGTAAGGTATAATTTATTAAAATGTGATCATTAATTTAAAAATAAATAAATATTTATTAATTTATTGTGTACGCGATACGAATAGAAATCATGTTCTTTTTTGGTGTCTCTGTGTACGTCCTAATACTAAAAATGGCGTTTAAGGTTTATGTTTAGGGTTTATGGATTAAGATTTAGGGTTTATAAATTAAGGTTAAGTGTAGGGTTTAGTTTTTTTTTGTGTTGTGACATAAAAAGGGTATAGAATTTTTGTTCACTTGATACACGAACAAAAATCATTTGTCTCTTTTGGATGCCCCATCTATGTGCCAACACTAAAGAAACCAAACTCTACACTCTAAATCCTAAACTCTAGCATTATATTTAATTTTTTTAAATGTTGGAGCATACATAAGGATCCTAAAAGGGGTAGAAGATTTATATTCGACAATAGATTAACTTTTAAATATAAAATGAGTTTAATAATACTCAAAATATATCAATATTTAATTTAACTCGTTTCCTAAATAAATTTCTTAAAAAATTTATGCGATCACTCCTATTACACGTGTCCGGAACCACTTCCGATCAATCGCAATCAACACCTTCATAATTTTGGAAATCTCTTTTTCTCCCCTATAAATATATCGATGAAACAGGAAGGAAAACAGCACATGAAAATGGGGAAGAGAAAACTGGAGATCCGTGACGTTGATGAAGAAGAGAAAAGAAATTACGGTGTCGAAGAGACCGATGCTAATGTTGCGGCGGTCGCTGCAGCATTGAGTGAAGTCCGCCGAGCAAGGAAACGATTCGTCGGAGTGAGGCAAAGGCCGTCGGGGAGATGGGTGGCGGAGATAAAAGACACGATACAGAAGATACGGGCTTGGTTGGGAACTTACGACACTGCCGAAGAAGCCGCGAGAGCTTACGACGAAGCCGCTTATTTGCTTCGCGGAGCCAACACTCGAACCAATTCCTGGCCGTTCTCGCCGTCTTCCATCTCTAAACCAGCCCTCCCTCCGAAAATCGTCAATCTCCTCTTGCTTAGGCTCAAAGAAAGAAACGACACCGCTTCTTCTACAACTCCAATGGCTTCTAATTCGCCCGAAAATGAAAAAGGATACGAAGGAAACACTATTTGCTTGGACGATTTCTTGAATGGTCCTGAATATTGCAGTACTTCTAGTGAATGCATGTTGGAGAGTTTCGGGTCGGATTCGGCTGATCCGAATTCGACTCATAATGTCGGTCCGAATGAGGAAGAGATCAATAGGGAGGGGATAATGGATTTCCGGTTTGTTGATTCTTTCGTATTATCTTCATGTGATTGCGTTTCTCCATTCGAGATTGCGGAGGAACTGGTGGAGCCGATGGAGCAGCAGCAAGAAGACATTAGTGGCGACGACCCGTGCATGCTTAGCGAGACGATGAAGAGAACGCGATACGAACGTAAATTCTCGGCGTCTCTCTATACCTTCAATGGCATACCCGAATGTTTAAGGCTCAAACATCTCGGACAACAATGCCATCAATCTTGTCTCGGAACCGATAACTCAAATAGCGAACGAGAAATCGAGAAGGGATTCGAGTCTAAGGAAGAACACGATCGAGAAACGGCTTGCGAAATGTGGAGCTCACTTGATCTTCCCCCTATAAGCTTCATGAATTAGTTTGATATTCTTACTGCTTCATTTTTATACACAATAAACAAGACTTCGCATACACTGCAAACAAAATTCAATAGCAATTCTTGATTTGAATAATGTTATTTTTTAGATTTCGTGTCCTTAATTACTCTTCGTTTTACTTAAAATATTTATGTTCAACACATATTTACGATGTTATAATTCGAACATGCAGACTTGTATCGAATTATGGTACATAGAAATCACTAGCACATCTCACGACTTCATGCATGCAACGCAACAATGCATAAAAATGAAATTAAGAAGAACTAAGCTAAAAAGCCCATAAACAACCCATCATTACTGCAGGGCTTATAGGCCTAAACAAAGGACAAGTCTCAGCTATCTACCAAACTCCTGTTTAAGTTCGAGTTTTATTATAGATTTTTCAGATGATATTTATTCTAATTCAAGTTCTATTATTTTTTTAGCAGTTATCTGCTCTCTTAGGTAATAACACATCAATTATCCACAAAATAATTCAAGTTCTATTATATGTAGGTAATGTCTATAATTATTTTGATCTAAGTCGAGACATGAGGAAAGTTATTTTTGTAGAGAGTTGAACTTTAATTATATTTTTGTTGGGAGACAAAATGCAATCATAACATTGTATTAGTTTTTAACTTTACAGTTTCTAGAATGATTAAATATTAATTTTATAATTTTAGAGGATGAAAATGTAATTTTAATATGTATTAATTTATACTTTCTGAATTTTAGAGGGATTTAAGAACAGTTTTATTGTTTTATTAGAACCATGGCCCTCCCTAATCCTCTCAAGATCCAAATATTTGATGCACTGTGAGTGTAGACTTTAGTTTATATAAATATATTTATTTTAGGGTTTAATTTAGAGTTTAAGTTTTAGGATTTTGAAATTAGAAGTTAAGGTTAGAATTTAAAGTTAGAAATCATATTTTAAAACTTAAACAAGGGTGCTTATAAAAAAATTTAGTACTCCGAATACAACAAATATTTTTCTTTTTAAATTAATGCCCAAAATTTCCCAATTTTAATATAACAAAACATCAATTCCAAAACAAACAATACCCCAGAATGGGTATCATCCAAAATGGTCTAAGGGTGTAATTAATATGCTACAACAAAGGTGTTTTAGAATCATTTTGTTCTTGTTTTTTTAGCTAATTTTATTGTCGTTATTGCTTGTTTGTTTACTGGGAATCATATTCAATGGATTTGGTAAGCCGAATCTTGTAAACTAATTCTAAAACGATATGGAATTGAATTCCCGTCGAAGTATTCAAAGTTGTATATAGACATAGTAACGGATCTCAATTCGAATTTAATGCTTTGCCACCTTCTTAGTCAAAACTTTTAATTTCCCCCCATCAAAATCAAAAACAAAATAAAAGCTAAGTTTTCTCAAATCTTGGATCTTGAACTATATTGTCAGTATGGAACGTTAAATGTACACATTTCCGGGTTCAGCCAACACAAAAAAAAAATCCCACATTAATTATGCTGGTATTTTTTAATGGATTTATATCCAATACATTAGCGGTGAAAACTTTTAGTTTCTACAAGTGCCTTAGTTTTAGGGTTTAGTTTAGGGTGTAGGGTTTAGGGGTGCAGGTGTAAGGGTTTAGAATTTAGGTTCAATAGTTAGAATTTAGGGGTTAGGGTTAGGATTTAGGGTTTAGAGGTTAAGGTTTAGGTTTTAGTAAAATATGTTGAGGATTTAGGTTTTAACCTATAAACCATAGATTCTAACCCTAAACCCTAAATTCTATTCACAAACCCTAAATTCTAAACTACTAAACCTAAATCCCTAAACCCTACAGCCTAAATTGAGTATCTAAACCCTAAAATTAATGCCCACTATATCAAATGATTATCCCTTTTTAATATATATATATATATATATATCGTTAATTTGATTTACACTCCTCGAATGTTGTGGTTCTAATAAGGGACATAATCGAAATCAAACTTTAGGGAGCAAATATAAATACGAGTAACATGATAGTAAAGCTAATTGTTCGCCATCAATTTTAGAATTAAAAATGTAGGAGTTGAGATCTAATTTGATTATTTTTGAAATTGAAAGGGGTCTAAAAAGTATTTAAACGAAAAAAAAGGTTAAGGCTTAAGTTGCTTAGTTTCAAAACTAAGAGACCTAAAAAATAAATGTACCCAATATTGGGGACTAAGATCTAATTCACCTAGATTCAAAAATTAAAAGACATAAAAAAAAACATTTTGAATCCAAAAAAATAGGGGGACAGAACTTAAATTATCCACCTTCAAAATTAAGAACAACCTAAAAAATAATTAAGCCCTACATTTGAAGAACATTGCCTCTCCCACGTTACACATAGCTCTATCCATGGTTTCAATACATTTAAATATAATTGCTTTCGACCCAAAAGTTTATGAAATTGCGATAATTTAAGTACTCTACGTTAAAAAAAATCTTTTAATGAGGTTTCTAATAGGGCAACTTAAACATTTCTTTTTCTTAACAATTATTATAACAAATTTGGTATGGAGCTTGACATGCAAGAACAAAATGCAAAGAATTTAAGTTTGAGTGGTATTGTAGCTAAGTTTTAAGGCAAAAATAATTGAGTAGGTGAGGTTCGAGGGAGTGATGTGTTTGGTTTAATTCCCTATTAATATTATCCTTAAACTAATTATTTATTTAGTGGTTTTTGAGATGACCCTCCACTAACCTATATATGTTTCTTTGATCAAGTCTTTGGATTTGGTCTAATTTGTGCCAAACAAATATGAATAAATAAACAAGTTATTCTCCCACTTATGCTTTTGTTTTGAGATGTTCTATTGTTCCCTTTACCACTAGCTACCTTTAGTTAGCTTAAAACAGCACATATTTATATATTAATTATCAAATTCGAAATTTAATTCAGATTATTTATATAATCACATTTGAAAAATAACATTCAATAAATTCGAAATTAAACCATTGTAATATACTATCCATTTTCTTACTTGTTCTTTTTCCTTTTTCTGTATGTTTTTATTAAGGAAAAAACTTTAATACACATGCTGTGTAAATTTTAGTTTACACGTGCCTTTTAGTTTTAGGATTTAAGGTGTAGGGGTTTAGGTTGTAGGGTTTAGAATTTAAGGTTAGTGTTTAGAATTTAGTGTATAGGGTTTAAGGCTTAGTTTTTAGGGTTAGGGTTAGAAATTTAGGATTTGAGTTTTTATAGTGTAAATACACAGACTTGTGTAAAATTAATTTTACACAACCCGTGTATCAAAGTTTTACTCTTTTATTAATATGTTGTCATAACATTTTTTATATATAATGTCTAAATTATCCAAAATCCTTCTAAATTCTTAAATCGAATCTATAACATGCTTAAATGCTTTCGAAGTAGAACCCATATCCTCTAAGATATTACACCAGCGAAGGTGTTAACTACAGGCGCTACTAATTTGTAAAATGATAAAAATGTACACAAGCTCCTTTTTATTATTGTCAAATTGCATTTTGGTCTCAAAAAATGATAAAATTCTAACTTAGTAGTTAATGACATAAGTTAATAAGGCGAGAAAATTATATTTTAATTCTCATAAAAATTTATAATTCAATTTTAATTGTTTCGATAAAAAAATTATTTTCACTGATAATATCAACTAAATTAAGACTCAGTTAATCACAAGGCTAACATTTGACTTTAAACTATACGTGTGTGTATATATATTCTTTGATATGAAACAATTTTCAGAATACCTAATTTTGTTAGCTTAAGAAACCGAAAGTTTCACCATCCGGTTCTTTCTTCAACAGGTTGGTGGGGTGGAGACTAAAACCCCTTTACGGCTCAACCACTTCCCCACATTGGTTCAACCGGTCTACTTTTTTAATTTTTAATTTTATGGGCTCTAAATGATATGCATGGCACTTGAGAAAAAGACAAAATTGGACTAATCATTGTATTTGTATAATATATGGTTTGCGTGGCTCATTAAAAAGGGCCTAATAATAAATAATCAACATATCAAACAACCGGGAATCCATTGGCGTTATACAATTGTTTCAAACCGGACGGTGTCGTTTTCATGGATTAGCTGCACACGAACGCGCTATAGCAATCTGGCCCCTTGCCGCTCTTCCATGTTAATGCAGTAAATGAGACGAGACAGATCGCAAGCTATTCGAGTTCGATTCGGTTAAAGTTCAATTTTTAACGAGCTGAGTCGAGCTACATGATACTCGACTTGAAAAGATCGCGAGCTACTCGAAAACATATTATACTAAATTTTTTTATTTTTTATAATTTAAAATCTAAATTTCTAAAGATAAAACCCTAAATTCTAAACTTTAAAATCTAAATTCTAAACCTAACAACCTAAACCTCAAAACCCTAAACTAACACCATAAACCCTAAAATTAACAAGCTTGAGTTTACGCAACTTGTGTATCAAAGTTTTTTTCTTGATAGGGCTTTAAATGAGACGTGGCAGATATCGAGCTACTCGAGTTCGACACGGTCAAATTCGGTCAATACTTGACCGATTGGGCTCGAATCATGCTCGAACTCGACTCGAATTTTTAACGAGCCGAGTCGAGCTTAGATTTCTCAGGCTCGTTAAAAATTATTCGAGCTCGAACTCGACTCGAAATCTTAATGAGCCGAGTCGAGCTCAGCACTACTCGAGCTCGACTCGGCTCATTTACACCCCTAGTCATGATTGGGACATTTTCTATGCTTTTCTAATTGATTTATCCCAACTTACAATATCAATTTTCGTTACAATGTTCGATTTAGCGTTAATTTATTTAATAATAAAGTTGAGATCAAATAAAATATATGATTTAGCGTTATATTATATGATTAAATACTAGAATTATATTATATATAAATTCTATACATCTAATTATAATACATTTTTATTTAAATTTTATTATATGAATGTTTATGTTTTGATATATATTTTAATATAATCAAGCGTTAATTTAAATTCACACTCAAAAAAATGTTTATACAAGTTTTATATAAAGTACAATTTTTTAGAATTTTAACATTGTAATTTAAATTTGGTATTATCTTTAGGAAAAAAACTTTGATACACAGGCCGTGTAAACTTTAGTTTACATGTGCCTTTTAGTTTTAGGGGCTAGGGTTTTAGTTTAGGGTTTAGAGGTTTAGGCTGTGTGGTTTAGAATTTAAGGATAATGTTTAGAATTTAGTGTATATGGTTTAAAGTTTAAGGTTTCGTTTTTAGGGTTAGGGTTAGGAATTTAGGATTTAAGTTTTTATTGTGTAAATACTCATGCTTGTGTAAAATTAGTTTTACACCGCCTGTGTACCAAAATTTTACCCTTTATCTTTTTCTATTTGACACTATAATTTAAATTTTTTAATTCGATCATTAGTCATGGATGACATAGGTCCACGAACATAGTCAATGGCATTGTTATTGGCCAAGGAATTAACCACCATATTACCTTATAAATCACCTTTAGATTATTAAAAAAATCAATTATATTCGTTTCTCTTCGGATTAATTAAGAGAAAACTAACCGGTTACATTTATATAACGTAGCATTCGAATCATATCTTTCTTCTAATTATAAACACAATAATAATATTTAAATATATTTTAATCATTAATTTATTTATAAATTTCTCCATAATTATTGATTTGATTAATAATTATATTTACACTTATAATCCTAAAAGATTGTAGTGAAGCGTTTAATTGCAAGAACAACGACGACAGTGAACAAAATAGAGTGAATAAATATTTTATAGGAATTCGATATCATATGATATTAGTAGTTGGGTTATTTTATAGAGTGAGAATTTTATTTTTTTGCAAGTTAGTTTAATTTAGGGTTGATGGGTTAAAGTTTTAAGTTTTGTATTTTAAATTTAAGTTTTAATGTTAGAATTTAAAGTTTAAAGGTTATGGTTTAAGATTATGAAGTTTAAGGTTAATAATTTAAATTTTATATTGCGAAATTCAAATAGACATACATATACCGACAATATATATTAAAAAAATAACTATATTTGATGCTTTTAATGACAAAAACGTGTCCATTCTTAGCTCAAAATTATAAATAATAATTTTGTATTAGTTGAAAGCTTTATCAAAAGAAAGAAGTTGATTAGGGATTAGTAACTAATTAATGAAGAGGAAACAGAGATTCAATGAACCAATGAGATTGAGCACAGAGTTTGGACTTTTACAACTACCTTTATAAAACTAATATTAAAATATATATTTTTTAAATTTTTTCATGAACAAATACAATTGAAGCGCGAAATCTTCGACAGATGAGTTTAAAAAATAATTAAAAACCAGCTCGAATTGAATTGAAGAGAAGGAAGAGGAGATATTTAAATAGAGAGTTTTGTTGATTATGAGATCTTGTTGAAGATTTCATCACAATTTATTCTCTCCTTTTTTGGTATAGAATTTTTTTAATCTTTTGTCCCAGCTCTGTTTCCATATTTGCTTGAAATTTAGAATCAGAGAGACAGAGACAGGCGGAGGAATCTAATCGGAGGAAATGGCGTTTTCTCCTTCAAAGGTTTTACTCTCCGATTCATTTAGCTTTAGTGCTGAAAGCTTATGGTTTCCGTTTCTTCTTCTTCTTCTTCTTCTTATGTGTGCGTTTGTGTGTTTTACGGTGATTTTGATTGTTTGATCTGTTTTCTGAATATATTTTACTTAATGATCTGTTTGTGTGCGTTTTCTCCTTCAAAGGTTTTACTCTCCGATTCATTTAGCTTTAGTGCTGAAAGCTTATGGTTTCCGTTTCTTCTTCTTCTTCTTCTTCTTCTTCTTCTTCTTCTTCTTATTATTATTATTATTATTATTATGTGTGCGTTTGTGTGTTTTACGGTGATTTTGATTGTTTGATCTGTTTTCTGAATATATTTTACTTAATGATCTGTTTGTATTCAAGGATCTAATCATGTGGTGGGGCGTGAGGGGGACTTCAATGATTAGATAAAATCATGCGTTGTTATCTTAGCCAACAGTTTCCACTTTAGGTTTTTGAAATTTAGGATGTTTTGCATCTACTTCTTCCAATTTTTCAATATATATATATATGATGAAATCATACTGTTTTTTATCTGTATTTTAATTATTCTTATCATTGGTGTTCAGGTAGTGTTCAAGTTTTGGTCAGGCTGCTTGAGAAAATCAATGAAATAGCCTCTGCTTCATAAGATTTTGCTTGGATAAGGAAGCTTCAATGCTCTTTTGGAATGACTTTAAGTTGAAGGTATGAATATGATCCAGTTTTCTTATATTGATATACTAATTTATTTAGGAAAAAAATTTCTATCATATTTTGTGCATTTCTTGGTATTGCAATGGAAATCCGGGTTCTAAGCCTAATGTCCTGATGGATTTATCCGCTTTTAGAGATATTAGAGTTTAGGGTTTGGGGGTAGGCTTCCATTTTCAAGAACATTGAATATACTACATTTCGAGTTTGGAGCAACTCACTCATATTATCGAGTCTTTCTTTCATTTTTTGGTATTGATTCATGTCCCTTTTGTGGTCTAAAAGGCAAACCTCTTATTCTGGTGAACTCTCTGATGAGCTTTTTGTATGCTGCATTCCTGGATTTTTAATTGATAGGTTATTTCCGTAGGATAGTATTCATGTTTGGAATTTACCGGATATCATGCGTCGTTGATATTTTATTGCATCGTTTGTTTCATTTTTCTCGGATTAATTGATTGATCAGGTGCTTCCCTGGAGCTTATCTTCTTTGTGCCTGCTTCATCTTCATTAGTAGCAGTGTAATTATCCACATAATGGGTGGCTGCATCTCGGTACCTAGCGAGAAGGCACAATCTAGGTCGCACAAAAGACGTTCTTGCAGATTCTGCAAGCGTCATGGGAAGATCGCCTCTTCCATTCCTGATGTACGTGTGAAAAGGATGAGTGATGCTGGGAGTCATATGAAAGAAATTTCTGTTAGTGAATATGTTCATCTTGACTTCGAGAAGGGTGCTTCAACCACCTGCAATTGCAAGCACTCGGAGATGTCTAATATGTCATTTCATCTAAGGCAGCTACAATGGAACCACGGTCAAATGGATGCCAATGGTCTCTTCTATTCATCTCTTGCTTTTACATTTTTGATATCCATGAATAAATATACGCATATGCTTGGTGAATAGTGAATACCTTTTTGCATTTGTGCGCATTCTAGGAGACATTTTTTACACGCAAAATCTAGGAGATGTTGGCTATTTGTTCACGGGGTTGAAGCAACTGTGTTTTTTTGCTCAATCTCTAACTGTAGAAATGAAATTATTATGCAGGAAGATGCCAAGAGGAAATATGGTTCGATTCTGTTAGCATTATTGAGTCTGAGTCAGATGATGATTCCGGAAGTGTATACGGAGGTAATGCAGTTGCATCTTATTGCTACCAATTGATTCCTTCTTTAAACTATGAATTTTAATGTCCGGTTGGTTGGAAAAGCTGACACTTCTCTTTTGGTATCCTTTCTGCCGTTGCCTACAGATGCATTTTCGTCATTAGGTAGTTCAGTAGGGAATATTAGTAATGCGCAAGTGGTTCAATACGAAAGTTCATACATCGTTGAGAATGGGTCTAAACATGAAAGATTTTATGAAAGTTACAGCTGCAAGGGACATAGAGATGGTTCAGTCAATTCGGGAGACAAAAGTCAAGAGAGCCGAAAGAAATCAACCGTTATCATGCTTTCCGTGAAGAGGAAATCTTTTGAAGGTAATGAAATCAAAAGAAAAACAAACAAAACACCTTTATTTCATGCCTTAATGCCTGCTGTGCTGCTTCTGCGAACTAACAGTGTGAATAGCAAGTGCAGCTGAGAGATACTTATACCGTCCAAGAGGTGGACTTATAATTCCTTGCTCAGTAGAGAAACCAACCGTAGGAAGCTGGTCGGAGTTTTCGCCTTCACTTTTTAAGGTCCGAGGCCAGAATTACTTTCGGTAAGCCACTTTTCTGATAACATTCTGCAATATATCATATCCTTCACGCATAGAAATGAAGTTGAACCTTGCCGTGCAGAGATAAACAAAAGTTACCTGCTCCAGATTGTAGTCCATATGTACCAATCGGTGTCAATTTATTTGCCTGTCCTCGGAAAGTGAATCACATTGCTCAGCACCTCGAACTACCCCATGTAAAACCGCACGAAAAAGTGTCTGCACTTCTAATTCTCAACATACAGGTTCTTCTTTTGCTTTTTACTGTTTCGGTAAATGTTCACTTTTCATCATTGTGGTCTACATTGCTTTAGATCAATTTTTACTAGGGGATAAACGAGCCGAGTCAAGCTTGAGCAGTGTTGAGCTCGACTTGACTCGTTAAGATTTTGAGTCGAGTTCGAGCTCGAGTAATTTTTAACGAGCTTGAGAAATCTGAGTTCAACTCGACTCGTTAAGAACTCGAGTCGAGTTCGAGCTTGATTCGAGCCCAATCGAGTTCAGTGTTGACCGATCTTTGACCGTGCAGGACTCGAGTAGCTCGCCATCTGTCATGTCTCATTTAAAGCCCTATCAAGAAAAAAACTTTGATACACAAGTTGTGTAAACTCAAGCTTGTTAATTTTAAGGTTTACGGTGTTAGTTTAGAGGTTTAGGTTGTTAGATTTAGAATGTAGGGTTTAAGACTTATGTTTATGGTTTATATTTTAGAGTTTTAAATTTAGGAATTTAGATTTTAAATTATAAAAAATAAAAAATTTAGTATATTATAGTTTCGAGTAGCTCGCAAGTTTTTCGAGTCGGATATCAAGTAACTCGGCTCGTTAAGAACTCGAGCCGAGTTCGAGTCTAATCGAGTCGAACTTTGACCGAGTCGGGTTCGAGTAGCTCGCGGTCTGTCTCGTCTCATTTACATCCCTAATTTTTACTACATTTATAAGTCGTTTGGTTTTCTTCTTGCAGGTTCCGACTTACCCGGCTAGTATATTTCTTGGTGATGCTGACGGGGAAGGCTTGAGCCTCGTCCTATATTTTAAGGTTTCAGATACTTTTGACAAAGACATATCCCCTCACTTCCAGGACAGCATAAAGGTATTTCCTTCACCAACTCTCTCGTAGAACTTCATAATCAAATGTTCATTGTGATTCTATTCTGTTCGGGTTTTTCTAACTTTTTCTGTATTATCCAAGTCTGATGCATATCTATATTTTGTTACGGGGATATGGTTCTCCAAGGACACTTCAAATACGTGAAAAAATTGAATATTTTCGTGTCGGAAATAAATCAATGTCCAACAGTCGCACTTGAATCCGCGTAACATAGAATTGGATCTACTATTTAGTTGACATTTGTGTATGGTCTTTGTTACAGAAATTTATTGAAGATGAAATGGAAAAGGTTAAAGGGTTTGCAAAAGAGTCCACTGTTCCTTACAGAGAGAGGCTAAAAATTTTGGCCGGTTTAGCTAACCCGGATGAGCTTCAGTTAAGTACTACTGAAAAGAAGCTTATTCAAGCTTATAACGATAAGCCAGTGCTGTCGCGCCCTCAACATAATTTTTACAAGGTAATCTTTATCTTTTCCGATTGCTGTTTTAGTTTGATGGAATTCAACTACATGCATTCAAATGATTCTAAGTGGTTACTAATTATCATTTTTCTTGAAGCATTCGTGTTTGTCGCATATCTGGACAGAAGACCTTCCAAATACGTGAATCATGACAAGTTTAATTATTTCTAGTGATGTCTAGATAGTGTAGGCAGATTTGCTAGGACATGATCTATGTCTATGTTACTCAAGACTTATGTCCGATACGAGTATCCGTTTTTTTTCATATATTCGGATATTAGACACAAATACTTGAAGAAGAATCAAAATAACCTATTACTTAGATTCTTTAAGTAAGGCTAATGGTTCAAATTCTTGTATTGTGAAAGGAATAAGTTGAGTTTGGTGGTTGTCCTATACTCCACCTCTGTAGTACCTAATCTGTTGATTATGGCTCCAGGGTCCAGGTTACTTTGAGATCGACCTTGACATACACAGATTTAGCTACATATCTAGGAAAGGACTCGAATCATTTCTAGACCGTATGAAGAACGGAATCATCAATCTGGGATTGACTATTCAGGTCAGTTATCCCCATTTCCCTCTGATTTTAAACAACCTCGAATCCGAAAACGAAATTCGTAACATTTTGTGTTTTTCTGGGGTTTGTTAATGTTTGCAGGCACAGAAACCAGAGGAATTACCGGAGCAAATCTTGTGCTGTTTGCGGTTGAACAAGATTGATTTTGTAAACCATGGCCAGATCCCTACCATCGTAACTGTAAAAGATGATTAAAATAGCACAGGTTTAAAGTAAACATAGAAAGATGATCCATCTGTATCACCATTATTGGATTCATTCATATTTTGTTATTCCTGCTTTGTAATTTTTTCAACTTCCCACAGCAGCAAAGGAATTACTAGAAACGTTGAGTTCAAAACTTGTTGCAATATTGGTTAAAATATGCCAAAACTCACTGTACTTTGACGATTTTTTAACTTTAGTCCCTAAACTTAAAAGGTTTAAGAAATCATTTTTCGATTTAGAGTCTTAGTCCAATCATTAATACTTTTAATATTTTCTGTCAATAACACATGATTTACAAAAAATGAATACTTCAAGCTACCAAATTTTGACAAAAAAAAAGTATTTTTATGATTGAAGCATGAGTAGGATTTTTAAATGAAAAAATAAAAAATTACTTTTTAACATATTAAGTGAAATCACTAAATACTAATAATATTTTAAATTGAAAAAGTAAAGAGAAACGCCAATACAAACCTAATAAGAAAAACAATATATTTAAAGAATATATATATATATATATATGCACTGCTAATATATTTACCATTTTTATATACAACTATTAAACTCCATAATATAAAAATTATAAATTCTAAATTAAATCTTAAATTTAACCCTTTAATTAAACTCGCTTATAAAGAATAATTTCTCCACGATCGATATATTAAATATTTTCACATAATTAAAACATAACTTAATACATAAAAATAATATACTTAAAAAACATGTCAAAACATTAATTATTAGTCTCCTTAAATTATTATCTACGATAATATCTTCAAAAATGACAGATAAATTCTCAATTATTGAACTCCATACAGATTACATTATTAAACTGATAAATCAAATAATTTCAAAGAATGCACTAATCAGCAGAACTCTTCAATTGTAACCCATATGGAACCTCAAGTAAAAATTGAACATTACCATTTTTATGAGGAGTCGTAATTTACTTGGGGCCAATGTCCTTCAAAGCACAGATCTGCTCTTCACCCATTGCGGACATCACAGTCACGATCAGATCCTTCCCCTCAGCAAATCCAGTCTTTATCTGCATTCTCAACACAATGTTCGGAAATCACATGCTATTTATGTGTGCGAGTGTGTTTTTAACATATATGCTATTTGACTCAAATTATAATTTTATAAATTCGATTTTACTCAAAAAAATTCAAATAAAGTTTAAGATATAAAATGAGACTCAAATACTTCGAATATTTTAGTAATTAGTGTATCAGTTTTCAAGTTTGAGTCAAGTCCTTCATCTCTGCATGATATATATATATATATATATATATATATATATATGACATGAAAATATATAAAGAAATATAAATGTATATCATATATGGTTATAAAACCGTAACATTATAAATATATACAATTAAATTTGAAAAGAAACTTAAACAACTCAACTTAACTTAAATTTCATAAAGTCGACGAACTAAAAAAAAATTATTCGACTTTTCAATCAAATACTCACCCTAACTTAAAGCTCCAAACATATGAACTTGATGAATTTGTCACTAGACCAAAGACTACACATCACTCTTTAAAAAAATTAATCATAATGCTATTAGTTTTCTCTACCATATATTGTACGAACTCAATTGAGTGTAAGACACGAGTATCGTTCAATATATTTATATATTCAATATTTTTTTAAAAAAATTAAATGTATTCTAAGTTTTTGTAAAAATATATTCTCATATATATATGTGAGAGATACAAATGTTAAATACGAATATTAAAAAAAAAGAAAATCATGGACATCGTAACTTCAAATCAGTTCAGGATAGGAAATAGATACCACTGGTCTTCTGAAACTAGCATCATTTGACAATCCAAATGAACTTGGATGAATTTATCAATTTCATTTAGCAAAGAAGGAAGAACTCAGAACAATGCCATTTAACATGCAAGCTAACCTGTGTAAGCAGAACATCATCAGTGGGAAGCCGAAGATCATCCTTAGTGTTACCACTTTCAGTAAGCAAACTCACCTAAATCATTATCAAACATTACGATCAGGAAAAATCATCTAAAAATTTCAAAAACAAATCAAACAAAAATGGCTTTACAAATCCATCCTCGGAGATATCAATCAGCTGGTAATCAGTACGATTGACATGAGGAATCTGTAAATTGGAACAAACAACATAAACATTAGCCTCGGGAAACCTAAAATAAATCGTGCGAAAGAGAAGACATACATCGCAGTTGTGAGACGAAGGGACGATGTCTTCGACTTTTTTGCCGGTGAAGATATCGATTCCGACGAAATGACATTTCGCGTGCCCGTGTTTTCCAGTCTTGGAAGTCGAAACTTCCACAACCTGTTGAAATTCAACAACAGCGAATCAAATACTAATTTAGCTAAACACTAACTAGATATCAACGATTAAAATCCTTCGGTTCAATAATTTCTTAATCGATAATTATCGTCATCACAGATCGAAGAATTTTAATAACTGCATTTCAAATTCTAGTGATCTAAAATAAAGAGAATTTTACAGAGATCGAAAGCAGAAACATAGGCATAAAAAAGAAGGCAAATATACATAACGAAATTGAAATTCGAAACGAGAGATTTGTGGATCAGAATCGTAAACCTTGCAAGGACGGCCTTTGATCACGATGTAACCGTTCTTACGGACGGTGCCGGCCTGCTGAGGAAAAGTTTTAGAAGCTCCGGCGTCGGCTTTCGATTCGAAATGGTGATCCTCATCCGTCATGACGGCCAAGCTTAAACAAATTCAGAAAGTTTTGGAGAACGGAAGAGATACGGATCAAAGCAAAAGCTCGGAAGAGAGGAAGGAGAGTGACTGAGTGAGTTAGTGCGCGTAACTGATACTCTGCCTCAGATGTTTACACGTGGCTTACTTTGGGTTCAGTATCAATTCAAATCAGATTTTTAATATTTAATATTTTAAAAAATATCGCTTATAACAGGAGCCAAACACAATGCGATAGAGATAATTAAACATTTTAATCAATAAGAAATATTATGTTACGGGTCATTATCGTCTTTTTCGATAAGATAATGTCTTGAAAGTATTTCTTGAATGTTTGATTTTATGCCGAGCACCTTAATAAAAGGTTACGATTTATTAAATTATGACTTAACAAAAAAACAACCTTCAAACTATGTTTTTTTTTGCTTTTAGCCCTTAAACTATAAATTGGACAAAATAAGCTCTTAAACTATTATTTTTTGTCATTTAAGTCCCTAAACTATGTTTTGGGCAAAATAAGCCCTTAAACTATCATTTTTGGTAACTTTAAGTCTATGGTTACAAAAATATCATTTTATAGACTTTTCTAACATATATAAATATTTATATTCTTTTTAAATTTTAAAATATCATATATCAAAATAAGACCCTAAATTATTATTTATGGTCATTTTAAGTTCGATAGTTATTTAAGTCAAAATAAAATTATTTCGACAAATAAGATGTTGACATTTTACAAAGATTTTTTGACCAATTGACAGTTTCGAGACAAAAAGAAAAAAATGACATAATTTAGGTACTTATTTTGACAAAAAAATAGTTTAAGGACTTAAAATGACCAAAAATGATAGTTTAAGAGCTTATTTTGTCCAAATCATAGTTTAAAGGCTAAAAGCAGAAAAAGCATAGTTTGTTTTTTGCTTTAAGCCTTAAATTATTTCGAATTTAAACCAAATTGATAAAATGAATAAATTTTGAAATTAAAATTATTATTATTACTACAATATCACACCACCATTTTTCACCCATTTTAACTGATGTAACTTGTTTGTAACCATTTTTTAATTAAATTACAAAATTGTAACTTTTAGATAAAATATAATCTATTTATAACCAACCTAATAATAAGTGATTTGAGATACGTCCTACCAATCTTTTTATTCTTTTGCCCGAGGTCCCATGAAAGCCAATCATCAATCAAATTAGAGATACAATGAGGGCAAACTAGACCGTAAATCGTAAAACGGACATGAAAGATATCGGAAAGAAAATGAGGGCAAGAGAGAAAACCAGCTCAAACTAAAATTCCATATATACAAACAAGTGTAAAGTTGCATTTCTACCTAAAGCTTCAGTGCAAACATCAAAAAAATTAGAAAAGATAATTCAGAAGTGCAAAATGGTTTCCGAAACCGGGGAATATGTGTTTATTCATCTGGAACATAGAAATCAAACCTGACATCAACAGAACCAGACCCATCTCCAGTATCTTTGTACTCGATATTTGTTATAGTCCCAGCTTCATCTTCCTCTTGGTATTCTGCCTTCACCCGCCGAACAGGCACCATGACAGAGTATATGGTTCCCAGATCAGAATCGGTAGAGACACTAAGCTGAACCTTGTCCTTCGACTCTATCTCGACAAAATCTGACAGAGCGTGCACGATGTTTTTGACAATTTTCTGTTTCGCCTCATCGCTTACTGCACAGCGATCAGAGAACAGGATCATCTTCAAGCGCTGCTTTGCTATATTTGCATTAGAGCCCCTTCTAGTTGCCGGAGATGGGAAAACAATTTTCCAAGCCAAGTTAAGTCGCTCGAAGAAGCTCATGTTTATGGCATGTAAGAGGAAGCTCTCAACATCTTCCCGGACGGCATTTGGAGATAACTTGTAATCTCTCATGATCCCTGCTGATCTTTTAGTTTGGCCACCAATGCTTCGACTATTTATTGTCAATCCATTCCATTTTGGTGTGATTTCGGGAAACCTTGATCCTCCATTCATGAAACACACGAAATCTACCTATAATAGAGCACCAAAATTAAAACAAAAGGACTAGAGAGTTTGCACTTTTCTATAGCTGTTATACACATGTAGAATACGAAACAATGAACCATCTCGTCAGACAATTAATAAATAAAGCCAATGCCCAATAGCGATGCAAAAATAACAAATTCCACTGTACTACAGAATCAGCTAGACTCAAGCAGCTAAAGAGCTCAGGAATATGGTTGAAAACGTGAAATGATAAGTTCTTTAAACGTAAGTCAACATAAAGTCATCGCTCATCACAGTAGGTCCGGTACCACACCAAAGTGTTTCACACAGTGCTATCGCACACAAGAGATTCTACAACTCTCACATTAATAGAAAGGTTCTTCGGGCATCGGTGTCAGATTAGCAGCCATAATCACACAATGTAACCTACAAGCAATGGCATGCATCTTCTTTTAGTTCATAATCACTCTAATCAGCATATTGTCAGAGGTAGGAGATTAAAGGATTACGATGAACGAGTAAGGGTACAACTTACTCGAAACACCAAATTCATCAAGCTCGGATCTTCCATGGATGTCTTTTTTCCCTTACTCAAAATTGCCAGGCCCAGGCATCATATTCGGAATAAGAATCCCAGTCCATATCAACAAGTAACAGCTAACAGGTTGTAAAATGTGCATATAAGCTTAAATTTGACTCTACATGCAATTTGACAAAGATCAATCCAAGGCTACGATTCTTGACAATTTCTTGGTACTTACACATTTCAGGAGTTTGAATGCAGCCCTCTATCAACATACGGATATGACTATGATGAAGTGCAATTTTCAATAAAAAAATTAGAAACCAGAAAACAAACTGCGATTGAAATCGATGGTTACGAACCGGAGAAGGTCAATATTGAATAGACTATAAAATCCAAAATAATTAGATGAACTATTAGGGTACCAAAACCCAGAAAACATTTTTCCCGGAATTGAAAACCGACCACCGGTAAGGGTTTGCAACCCCACAGTGTTGCTTCAAATCAGGAAAACCCAATTGGCTCTTTCTCTGCAAAAATAATAGCTACACTACTAGGATTTCAAACGAATTACAACAGCATCTCCAACAATAACCCTAAAAATACACTAAATAACCGAACTTCCCCAACTTCCTTAAGCAACCCAACACGAAATTGAGCAGCAGATGATAAATTACACAAATATCTCAAATTCAATGAAAAGAAAAGGTTAAACAAAAAATTAAAGGTAAGACAATGACCTTTGAAGAAGGGACAGAGCCCCGAAAAGGGTGTGGGTTATAGGAAGCAAGAGTGGCATCGACACGTAAATTCCCAAATATCGCCATTTCTGAGTCAGCTCGAATTGCCCTTACTTTCTTACGCAAATAATATAGCTCTTCCGCTCACTGGAGAGTCACAGGTTCAGACTATTATATTTCAGGCGGCTTGGAAAGTGGGAAGGGAACAGCTCGGTACAGAGTTCGAGCCAGTTGGTAATTTCTAGGGTAAACTACATTGGAGATCACTTAATTATTAGTGAAGTTACAAATAGATCATTCAATTAGTATAACTTACAATCGGGTCACTCAATTAAAGTTTAATTATACAAATAGTATATAATAAGACTTGATATAATAACAATTTTAATTCTTAAAATTTATATATTCTATCAATTTAATTCCAATTCAAAATAATACAATAAATTTAACTTTTATATTTTAAAAAAAATCAATTTTATCATATTCTTCTCTCGTATCGTGATTCTATTCTAAGTCGTAGTTCTGTCGTAATTATTTCATTAAGTGTCAGATAATAAGTTCCCCGATTTTCAGTTTCAATTTTGATTAATTGAAAATGTTTATATTTGAAATTGTAACTATTTTATGTTTTAAAGGAAAAAGTATCATAAATATTATTTTATTAAGAAATATTTCTTTGAATTGATATTAAGAAATATTTTTATAAAAGAAGTAATTGGGATAATAAATAAATAAATAAATAATATTGCACTTTTAAGTACACATTATAATATCATTCAAAAATTAGTTTAGAAAATAATTAATAGATATAATTACATTATTGACAAGGAAATTAAATTGTTAGATGTGCAACTTGCACTTGGAAAATCTTTAGGCTTGCATGTGTTCTTTGAACCTCCTGCTGGTTTGGAGAGTTTAATAATGTATGATGTAATTGATGATGGGTATTTAAGATCTTAAGCTATTAATAAAACACTTATTATTATGATAACTTTTAATATATATGATGTGTCAATCATTTATATAATACACGTTGTAAATATAGAATGACACACAAGAAAATTTTATTTTTGCTTATAATATATATGATTGTATATTATATTATTTTAATATAATGTTAATAGTATTATTGTTTTCAAATTTTGAAAATTATGTGTCCAACACAAAAGCTTATTTCTTTGTTTTTTTCTTTCAAATACACGTGAATGGCCTTATTTAAGTGTGTACATTTTGGATATCCGATGATTCAATCTAAAATTTCAGATATTTAAAATTTTTGGATAAGCAATTTAATAATCTGTATTCGATCCGAAAAATCAAATACCCGATTTTTGGATATCTGAAATTTCAAAACGGATATCTGAATATCCAAATTTATGACTTGATTTTTTAATTATTTTTTTAATTTGGCGGTCCTATCCATAAAAATTTTAAGTTTTCGAATATAACAATCAACAAATTATTGAATATAACAAGATATGTATTCATGAAAAATTCAATTTTCCATGCATAACAAGTAAAAATATCAAATATAACAAGATTCATATCTATAAAAAAAATTTGAATTTTAGGATATCTCTATGAAATAACTATCCGTATCCGATCCAAAATTTTCAAATATCCAATCCGAATTATCCAAAAAAAAAGGATCGGATATCCAAAATTTTAAATCGGATCAACAGATTAACGGATCGGATTTTTTTGCACACCCTAACCTTATGGGACACGAATATTTACAACGTGTAATATACAAATGATTGACACATCAATGTTAAAAGCTTATTTCTATATTTACAACGAATATGCTCATTTGAAGAAAAAAAACAAGGGTAGAGACACTGACCTTGGCACCAAAAAAGGTAAATCTGCAGTTTAATCCTTTTAAAAATTCTGAAATTAAAAGTTAATACAATGGTAAAATTGCATTTTAATCCCTAAAACTTTATACTTCAATTCTGACTTACCTAAAAAGATTTTCATGGTAGGATAAAGAAAACGAATTGTAAAGATTAGTCCATTGATAAGCGCAACAGAACAAGAAGAGTAAAGATGTTCGCCTACTGCAGTTTGCCAACTTATATCAATACGTATGAACAATCCTTGCATATGTTTTTACTATAAAATTAAGAAGAAAATGAGTATCAAACCAATGCTACTCAAACTTGGGTATGCACATATACTGTCTGCCATAGTCGGTTCAGTTTTTTTTTATGTGTGCCGAACACAAATGTTCGACACGGATATTTAAAAAAAAAAGAGTTGGAACAACATAAATCAGTCATTAAAATGATAAAAGTAGGAAAGTGCAGCCCGAGATCATCTTATTCCTTGCAAGAGTAGACTAACTCTTTTTCTTCCTCATTCTTAACCTCATTTTCCTCCATGGGGATCAAAATGGTCCAAACCAAAGAAACAATAAATAGAGAACGAGACTAACAACCATCGATATGATACCTCATTCAATAAAATGTTCCTCACTTTCTTTTAAACTACCTAACCAGGCAATTAACCACAGCAATTTGAATTTCAACCTGACTATTCGCCTAGCTAATGCTTCTAGAATCTAACAGCAGAGTGTAAAGCAATAAGAAATTGTACCAGCTGCTTAAAACGATGAACATCATGTAGTAATGATCAAATTACAAATGCAGAAACACGAGTGACAACGTATCACCATGTATTATGGGCTACAAATATGAATAGCTGTGGACAATATTATGGGCAAAGTTTTCCTTTGGAAGGATTTAAGAACTCATAATTTAAAGACAAATAAGTAACAAAAGAATACTATTTCACCATACCTAAAGCACAGAATTCCCATTGAATACACAACATCGTAACCTATCGTTTAACGGCATAAGATCTCGTAGGAAGCCTATATCATCAAGAAGAGGATACCTTAACAGCTTTGAAAGCCGGATGAAGCAGTCCAAGCTCATCTTTCACCTCGAGCGGATTAGCAGTCTCGTTTCTAACTCTCTTAACCCTTCTACTAGCCAAAGACTTGTGAGTGAACCCATACATCTGAAGAATCTGATTATCCCCAAAATTGAATGCTCTATCCATCTGCTTCAAGCATCTCTCAACCGAGTAATCCCCAAACTTTCCACAAGGTTTACACCCCACAAAGTGAGTCACCAATGGCCAACGATGATCACCTAAACCAGGGTGATAATTCTCAATCATTTCCTCGTATCTATCGACCAAGATCCCCCAATAACCGTGCAAATAATATGCATTCTCTAAGTAAACCTTATCGCCCCATTTCTCTCTTTGAGTAGCCAACAAATACACCATTGCAGACTGATCATCGGCTTCGAAAACAGGTCGACCCTTAAGTTCCCGGGTCAAAACTCTCCCTGCTTCTTCCCTAATCTTGCCTTTGGGACCCATTGGAGCCCAAGCATCAAGAATATCAAGTGCCCATTGCCCATTCCTCAACAAAAAGCTCCCTGTATTTAGTCCAATCCAATTCTTTTGATCATAAATCATCTCATTCCAACCGTGCATAACAAAGTTGGAGTCTTTATACCTTTCCCAGGGAACCTCAAATGCCATATCAGTAAACATAGCATCACTATCCATCCACCACAAGAATTCAACTTCAGGATGCGACAGCAAAAGCTTTCGAATCAACGGTAATTTAGCCCAAAACCCTGCCATTTCTGCATCCAAAAGCGCCATATTGTAAAATATCTCGATCCCGTGTAATCTACAGTAATCGATCTTGTTCTTGATCGATTTCAATAAATAATGATCACCGACTGGGTTCTCACAAGGTTTGGGAGACGACCCAGTGACTAAGAGAACCCGCGGTTTGTTTGGACCGATGAAATTTGGGTAATTCGGGTTTTCTTTCAGCCATCTAGATCGCTGTTCGTCCCAATCGGAGATTTTGGGCCCGAGTGAATATGGCTCGTTAGGATCGTGTTTCAAGTCGTCGGACTCCTCGTCGACTAAAATCTTTTTAATGTCGAACTCATTGTAGTTGTTGGTGCCGGCGTTCTTGTCATCGCCGGCGTGGTCATTTAACGACGTCGTTTGGACTTCTTCAAGGACGCGATGCGGCTCGGCGCGTTTCCGGGAATAGAGATGGTCGCGGATCTCGGCCAAGTCTTGCTCCGGTGTCCCGAATTTCCCGGCTCCGATAGTGCCACGTAGGACGACGACGGTGAGTAGGAGGCAGAGGATCGTGACCTTGCACTGACTGAAAGCTCTCTGGATCCTTCTAGATCTTTGAGCTCCCAAACAATTGTCCATCATCTACCGTTTCTTTGACCCGATCCGGTCTCGCTTCAGTTCCTAACAATGCCGAATTGGAGAATGGAGAACTGAGAACCCTTGGAATTGAGATCTGGAAGAATTTTGAGATTTTTTAGATTTTATTTTATTTTTTCTTTGGATGTGAGTGTGATTTATTATTTTCGGACAGGAAATTACAGCTGTCTGGACTCGACGCGCTGAGTCGGAGGAGGGTTACTTTTGTCTTTTTATGCAAAATTTTAGGGACGACAATAAATAGTCTGGCTTCACAATTATTTCCTTAGGGCTTAAATCAAAAATAGGTTCATAAAGTATACTATTTTTGAATTTTAGGTACTTAAAGTTATAATTTTAGTTGTCTCGAGGTTAGTTGCCGTTAAAAAAATTTTTTGCAGCCAATTATAATGTGGCATGTGACAAGTTTTATTTTTTTATTTTTTAATTATTTTTTAAAAAATAAAAAATTGAAATTTTCAAAAAATCCCCCAAATTTCTAAAATTCCAAAAAAAAAACCCAAATTCTTAAATCCCAAAAAACCTAAATCCCTCATTCTGGCCACTCCCGCCACCGTTGGCCACGATTCTCGCGACGAAATGGAGCGTCATCCCCTCTCCCAAACACCCATGCACCAATCGTCGTCGTTCAGCCGCCGCTCGTCGCAAATGGTTCGAATAAAATTTTAAATATTTCGGCCTTCGTTCGGCGTCTTGCACGACTTCGGTCCATTTTTCGGTGATGGGATAATAGGGTAAACGAACCACCACAGTCTGGAGAAGGATGTGGTCGGCGGCGGCGGCGCCATCGGTGACGAAATCAATTCAAATCGTGATTTGAGTTTTAGTGAGTTAGGGATTTTGAATTTAGGGGTAATTTTGTGAATTTTAAAAATTTAGGGTTTTTTTAAATAAGTTTAAAAAAATAAAAAAAATATTTTTAAAAAAAATTACGAAAAATTAACCTGGGCACTTAAAATTATAACTTTAAAAGCTTTAGGCACCTATTTTTACAAAAAAAAAATACTTTAAGCATTTAAAGTTTAAAACTTGTATACTTTAGGCACCTATTTTTTATTTAAGTCTTTCCTTATTTACACTGTTCAGTGAATTATCTCTAAATTTGTGACACCTGTAACGTGTATTAAAAAATTATTTTATTAAAAAATATTTAAAAAAATATTCAATAAATAATTATAGGTAGAGTAGTAAAAATTTTGTATACAAATATATTATTTTTTATCCTTAAATAGCATTTTTTAAAATTATTTTATTTAGAAAATATTTAAAAAGTAATAAAAGATATAAACAAAAAGATTGACATGTATTAAAATTATTACCATTATTATTTTAAAAGAAAAGTGAGACGTTTGTTTTTAAATATATAATTAATTTTAATAAATTGTTATTTTTTTTTCAAAATAATTTATTTGTTCTTAAAATTTTAATTAAGTAACCTCTAATATATTTTACCGTATATAAATTTAATTTGTATCAAGAAAAAAAATTTGATACACAGGTCGTGTAAACTTTAGTTTACACGTGCCTTTTAGTTTTAGGGGTTTAGTTTAAGGTTTAAGATTTAAGGGTTTAGGTTGTATGATTTAGAATTTAAGGTTAGTGTTTAGAATTTAGTGCATAGGGTTTAAGGTTTAGGGTTTAGTTTTTTAAGGTTAGGGTTAAAAATTTAGGATTTGAGTTTTTATAGTGTAAATACACATACTTGTGTACAATTAATTTTACACAACCTGTGTATCAAAGTTTTACCCTTGTATCAAGTACATTGAATGTAATGGTTCAATCATTATCTCAAATTGAGGCAACTTTGGCGATATTGCATGCCCTAGGTAAATGTCGAGATTAGAACCTATAAAAGATTTGATAATATAAGCATTATTAGTCACTTAATCAATTAGTGGGTCTTAATTGAGGTCGAACTTTAAAGGAAAAAATTCATTAAGCTTAAACAAAACTTCAAACCTCAAGTTCAAAACCGAACTAGGCTTTAATTAGGCTTGATTCAATTACAACCCCTAAAATATAAATCATGAAAGCTCATCGAATTCAGCTGACTGAAACACGGAAAGAATATTACTTCTTTTTATCTTAAAACAGACATTGAAACATAGAATCGCTAATGAATTAACTATATTTCTACACGGTAATTGAACCACCACCAAAACCACCCCCCAGCCTGCCTATAGAAAATTCAGTTGAAGAGAAATCAAACCAATAATTAACGGCTTCTATTCTCTTCGTATTTCTTGAGGTATCTGTATTCGACATCTGTGTCCAATGGATATCCAGATGAATATAAGGACATGATACTCCAATAACATGAAAAAAAAAGAACGTGCCGGTGATGGACACTTATCGTCCTCCAATGCTTACACCCAACTTCGAGTAACTTGAGGAAAACTGCATATTTAATGTTTATGGTCGATGATATACGGACTTTGTTCTAGGGTCTATGATAAGCCCCTTTCCACCATTCACTTCCAAATCAGGCCTGCGGGTAATCATATCGACAAAAGAATTAGAATCGTTTCTGCTTTCACTTATAGTTCTCTAACTAGAAGCTTAATCATGAATGGCATTCTAGACAAAATTATTAGGATTGTGCAAAAATAATGGTATGGCAGAGAATTCCCCTTGTCAACATTTTCAGTTTTTTCAAATAATAAGGATATTAAACTAGAGAACACTCAACTGGAACATGAAATCGGGGATGGTCAATTGCTCGCGAGGAACATAACTGAAGAGTTGCACAAGTTTATCCACATATACGGCTTTCTTCCACACCTGTAGATAAGTTCCAAGAACATCAAGTTAGAGCAAGATTCCAAAACATGGAATCATTTTCCAATGGGAAATATTTAAGACACACCGCGTTGTCCACGAATGCTTGTAAAGCAAAAATTGTAGCCTTCAAGTGAAAGGTAGGATGAAAAACATATATTGCCTATACAAAACATGCAAGAGAAATAATTGGGGAAAAAATACTATGGTTGCATAATTCAATGGAATAGTTAGTGCTGCATACTTCCAGGTTAAGCTGGTGCTTCCGACCAAGTATTTGTTGTAATCTTCTCATCCATCCTAAGTCGGGTTGGCTAGTCATTCCGGAAACAAAAAGATGTAATATGATGCTTTAAGTTACATAATATTTTTTTACATGTATGTTACTCACATACAGGTGTGAGTCTCGGGATATTAGTATATATCCGACGCGGGAATGTTCAAAAATTTCAAGATTTCAATGTATTTCAAGTGTCTTTGGTGGATATGCATCGGACACAACTTCAAGAAAAATCAAAAGCCGAAGCAATACAGATGGTGCAGTACCAAACACCCGGGTAGTTTCTTTATAGTGCATAAAATTAAATCAACAACTTACATTTGTAAAGATGCTGCAGAGTGGGAGTAAACAATAGTATAGGGCTTTTGTATCAAGGGTTCAAATACCTGAAATTAATACTAAAAAGATGTTCTTAGCTCAACATACATTTTTTTGAAAAAGTAAGTGTCCGTCACCAGAAAATTTTTCCCAAAATCAAGCAGTTGAATTATGTGCATCTGTCTGGAAATTTCAAACGTTCAACCAAAGCAACTATGAAGTTAATTCCTTCACAGCAAAGAAAATAAAGCGTTCAAGATCAAGACATCGCAGCAGAAAATGTGCTCCAACAACAACCATAACAGGGCGACCTTTGGTGTCTACTCCCCCATGAAAACTGACATACACCGCATGAACTAAGTTAACATCATATTCAGACCCGCAAAGTAGAAATGCATGAAATTGATGAGTTTCTTACTATAAATAAAACATGGTCTCACTTATAGTAAATAAAACCAACAAATAAAAGAGGGGCATTTAGAAAATGGCAGGGATCTCAAGATTTCAGCTGTTTCTTTATTATGTAATGTGCTTCCAGGTCAATGAACAATGATAGTGACAAACCCAATTATCCAATGGACACATAAAGTTTAACCAATCCCAAAATAGTCAAAATAATAAAAGGGTTGCTAACTAAAGATGGGGAAAACGAAGTAGATCTGCACGAAACACTTGCACAATTTTCATCTCAGCAATTTCAGAACGATTAAGAGAATTTGCCTTAGCAAGGTGTCTGGAGTGAAGCGAGTATTCTTCGGCAGCAGATAATGGAGGCCCACCGAGGTCACCAAGTCCAAGCATCTTAGCACAATTAAAACCACCTTGTGCTCGAGCAGTTTTTTCCCATTGTTCCTGGCGTTTCTCATGTGGATCTCTGATTAAGGACATGAAAGTTGGGTTCAAATATGTATCCAAGAAATTTGAGTTTCTGAAAGGATAAGAATCATCCAAATAAGGTCATTTTATGACTTGCAGTTCAAATAGGTTGAAATTATTTAGCATAATCAAAAGAGAACCACAACATTTGAAATGAAACTACACGGGAAGTCAGAGAAGTATGGTTAATGATACTTCAAGAATCTTGATTATCTATCACCTAGCCACACCTAACTAGTAAAAAGATTTACTTCTTGCTTTAATAATATCTTTCTCAAAATCTTGTAATTCCAAGAAAAAAACAGGGAAAAAGGAGCAAATATATGATCACAGCATATAGCAGGAAGCGTACATCCATGTACAACAACAAATAAAATGAAGAATGATCATATACATATGCCATCCAGGTTTAAAACTAATCTCAATGAGGAATGTAGCTTTTATGTTTATATTCAAGTGACACATGCAAGCGCGTACATGTGCAAGAGAGAGAAATGGAGAAACTTTCATAAGGCATGTAGCGTTTATATTCAAGTGACACATGCAACCTTTCATAAGGCATGTAGCGTTTGAATGTGTTCAGGTAAGCAGAAGCATGCATATATTTAAGAGTGAGTAGCTGAGAGAGAAATGGAGAAACTTTGAATTTCTTAAAAAGAACTATGGTTGCAAGTAGTATTATACCACAGAAGAAATATGCTCAAAGGGAATCCAAAATATAGATTAGAAAAGCTCTAGTTATAAATTAAACTCAGCATCACAAGAATCTGCTTCAATCCAATGTGATGATTTATTACACTGTGAAAACTATTTAGTCACTTAGATACATTAACCACAAAAATGCTGGGAAAAAGGAGCATATTAGACCAACAAATATACAAGGTCGTATATACATTCCAATATCCGCACCTAATGAACGATGCATTTATGATCAATCTAGGATCAAGAAGAATACAAAAATGTATAGCAAGGTTAAAGATTTTATCATGAAATACAGTTAACTGACCTTCGTACCAAGCCTACATCACTAACAGGTAGTTCAACTGGAGCTTGGGAAGGCTTTGGAATGGTCTTTTTGGGCAATGGCTTTATTCTGATTTTTCGCTCATCAATGATAGTCTCACCATTCTCATCTCCAACAGCAGCCGGAAACTTAGACATTGCCACCTCCTCTTGCTTATCTCGAGGAAAGTAAATAGGTAGGAAGCAATCTAAAAAGTACAATATTAATAAGCAGACACCTCAGGATAGCATTATAAACAAAGGCAATAGAAAAAATAATCATTAAATGTATAATAGTCATTATAACAATGTATCCAACGAGCAAGCCATGTCAGCAAGGTAGTAGAAATGTATAATAGTAGTATAGTACCTCTTATAGATCTCAGTATCAGATGACATGCTAGTACAAAAAACAACAGCAGTGATATTATCTTTTTGCTTTTCAAGTAATCGCCGTACAATCCCTGAAGAGCAGGAAAAAGTTTAAACCTAAAACTTTCAACCTTCAAAACATATTCAATAACATAATAATGTAAAAGGCATGGAAGTAAAAGCTAGTAATGTGTATTAATAGTTTTAGCTGTTTCCGAAACCATCCATTAATTATGAAAATTTAAAATGACATGTATGTCAATTAAAATAACGAACATTACACCAAAGTTGATGGCCCAAAAAACATTGTATATCCTAAAGCACATTGCAAGAGTCAACATAGGAACATAGAAACACAATTGGCACGGTCCATTTAAGTATTCAAAGATATAACATCTTGTAATATTATTTTTCTTGTTCATGGGATAAGAAAAACATTCAAAGTTCCCTTGGACTTTTATTTACCGCTTTATGTAATACATTACAATAATGAAATGAGAATTGTAAAATGTAATACAAGCATAAATACCTTGAAATTCCCAATATTTTAGTTCACAACATCAACAGAATCAGGCAAAAGAGTTATAACATTTAAGAAGTTTTCTCACTTATATCTAAACGGGCAGCTGGTTCACAGGGATAGATTTTGGCCTCTGTGTATATACAGCCCATAGCAATACTGCATTGAAATATGTCAAAATACTAAGTCCCTTATCGACAAAACAACAGATATGTAAAAAAATTCAAGAAATACATAATAGAATCTGCAATATACCAACCTATGTAAACCATTTTCAATGAGAAGCTCAAGGCAAGATCGATATCAATGACTCAGAGCATTTTCTGCAGCAGTATGATATTTTACTGCATACTTGGGCCAACAGTATGTATAACTCTCCTAACAATACGAAGAGTAAAACCATCAGCTTTCAGTAGGTGAGAATGCTTGACTAAAATTTAACCTGTAGCAGTTTTGGTGCAAACTGAATCATGTGGAATACTAAAAGGGAAACAAAAAGAAAAAACAATAAGATAACAAGCAAGATGGTATGGCTGCTCAAATGTGAGCTATGAAAAACAACTCATGAAGCATGATCAAAATAGAATGATGACAGCATGCTATCAGATGCCTCAGTCTTCTGCATTATATGAAGTAACGAAAAACAAAGAGTCATGTGAAACAGTTACAAGAAAATATTAAAGAGTTGAGTGTTACATTGCATAATATTGACCAAAATAAATTATCAACATGACTTCTTGAGAACTTTCTTGAAGTACGGCAGGTGTCGGATAATATCATTGATTAATAATAAGAAGAAAAACTCTATAATGTGGAGAAGTCAGTAGATGCATTATGAATCTCTATATAATCTCAATAAAGTCTCGAGTTACGCAAGAATGTGGACGTACACACCTAGCAGGAAGATCATATGCATTAGTAATTTTGGCCATCTCTGTTCTGCATCCACCCTGTCCATAAGAGGTACATTAAGTAATTCTTGCTTCAGGTTTACTTATTCCCAACAACTTGCCCTAAAATCACAAAGATTTGTAGTACAAAACAGAAATGTTTAGATTAATTTGGTGAAATAGATTGTGGAAAACATCCAAGGGAACATAGCAACACTTCCTATATCATTTTTTCCCGATCAGTGTTTCGCATACCAGCTTTGTGCATTCTTCAGCAAGACCAGGTCCAGCTGCTGCATGCAGACCTTCACTACTGTGTGCTTCATCTAAGTTCTGCAACCAAACATGCAAAGAACAAATTGGGACATTTACATCTTTAGTTAAACTTTCATCCACAATGTGATTAGATTACTACTCGACTTGCTCGTATTAGAAACATAAAGGATCAAACATACCCATGCAAAGGTTGAACTTGAGCTCCAACAATATTACTACCTTTTTCCACATTGTTAGGAGTCACAAGAAACCTTTTACAAAAAAAAAAAATAGAGTCACAAGAAGAAAGTTCAAGTCCTAAAGAATTAAATATACAAGTGTAATGAACTATGCTTGTGCATGGAACAAAAAAGAATAGCTTTCTTTGGCGCTTGATTTAGAATGAAGTTATAAGCACATATAGGTCAATTTGTGAATGTATGGAATAACCAATCAAACCTCCTTAAAAGGTAGTCCTTTTCTATATTATTTTGTTTATAAACTCAGTCCTCATATAGCAATTCAACCTGGTTCCAATGCTCTTAAAAGACTTTTTTCTCATCATTTCATTTCCATATTGGATTGACCATGTAAAATACTATTTTGGTTGAGAAGCACAAGGCTCTCCATTTCCAAGGATAAAGCACTTCGATTGATTCATGGAAAAACCAACATATTAAGTAGGGAAAACTTAGTGCTTACCTCATTTGTGGAATTAACAACAGCATCAACCTCAAGGCTCCACGGATGTCCCACCACATGTATATCTTAGAGTTTATTTCATGATGAATAGGAAACCTTGATGCCATCCCATGGCAACTACTCTCCTTCCTAGAAGATGCTAAAGGGTCAGGGAAATTTGAATTTGAAAATGAAGAATCTTCATTCTCAGATTCCAGAGAAGACCTAAACTCCACATCACTCCACCGAGGAACTTGATCCAAGGTCACAACCGAACCCACATTGTCGGTTGGGGCTCCTCCCGTGGTTGTGGTTGTAGCCACCGTATGATACATTGTAGCAGCTTCCAATCAGAACCCCCAACAGCAGTCAATCCAAAGTGCTTTAGGAACTCAAACTTTAACAAGGCAAAATGATCGAATTATGTAATGAAAAAACTAAGGTAATTCACACAGATTCCAATCGCAATAAAAGGCTTTCATCAATGATAATCAATAAATTCAAGACTTTTAACCTATCGACATATCAAATTATAAATCACCCGAACCCACATTTAAAAATATTCCCCAATCACCGAGTTATGAAATCCTGATCCCTCACACCCAAAATTAGTTAAATCGTAATACAAACAAGCAGAACCCGCCAAATTAAGCCTAGAAAACTAAGCAATAACGTACTCGGAAACCTACTTACTCCGTGATTTTCATATTTAGAAACAAAATCAAAATTAAAGAAATAGCCAAACAAAATCAAAATGCGAAGAAACCCCGCACAATTTAGAGTTCAATTTACGTAAATATTTAGAATGTACCTGAACTTGAGAAGCTGGGGAATCAAAATGGATCTTTCTATTAATTATGAGCTTCGAATTACTTATAAATATTTACTATTTTTCAATGCCAAAAATACAAGAATTATACCGCCAGCTCATCTGACCCAAAATGGATTTTTACTGCGAAAGTTAATTAACAAAAAGAAAACAAACTTTTAATTGTTCCTTTGTGTAGGTTGGACTTTAGATGTAAGTGGCCCTCGAATTTTCGGTATATTTTCGTTTAAGTCCCTTTTCTTTTACAATTTTTAAATCTTAGTCAGACAAAAGAAAATTAAATTCAAAAAACAGAATAAACTTTGTTATACCTAGAGTCTCTGCCCTCGAAATTTTTTGGAAAATAATCTTCTGCGCCTCCACATTTGGTGAATTTAAAAGTTTCCCAGTCCACCAGCCCTTTCCGAATAGTTTGGGAACATACATTATCATACGTTATAATATTTCACCTACATGATCGGACTGTAAAGTTTAACACTTAAAAGTTGTGTCTATTTTGGTCAACTCGTCTATAGTCTATCACTAGGCCTAACACCGTCCAATCACCAACAACAACAAAAATTTATAAATACCTATGCAATCGAAGAAGGAGGTCAAGCCAAATTAATCGGCCAATGCCCCTATCTTCTTTCTTTATTCCTGAATACTGATCTCTCTATGATCTGTGATTCTCTATCTCAAATCAACCTGAATGAACTGTTCTCTATCAACCATCGCATTTCTCTTCTTCTCCTTTCTTGTTTATTGTCTGTTTATTTTAGTCATTAACAAACTCTAAAATCTTAAATATCATTAAGAAAGTTCAGAATAAAAATGCATTAATTTTTGTTTTTAATTTTCTTTCAAAAAAAGTTTTTTTTTATTTTAATTATTCTTAAGGGCTGCAAAACAATTTTCAAAGGGGTGTTTCACTGTTTTGTTGGAATTGTCGAAAAGAGATTGAAGGAAAAAAAAAAACAGATATTCGGTTAATGAAGTTGGGTACGCGACAGTTAGTTTTTTTCGCATTCATTCGAATTTGATAATTTTTCTTAATTTGATTATTGAAATTAGGTTTTCATTTTTCAAGTAAATATATATATTTTAATATTGAATATATTTAGTGGGGCAGAAAAAGTATCTTTGAAGTAAATTTCAATTTTGAGTTTTGGAAAGCTATTCTCTTCACAATTTGATCCAATTCAATTTTGAAATAATCAAATTTTAATGTGATTATCATATACCAAAAGTACCCAAAATGAGAATTGCAACAATGACATAACAGAAAGGGATGACATATTGCTGTTTTGACTAAACTAATACCTCTGTTTCTGAGTGTAATTTTGAGAAATTCGTAAGCTTTCGGGCAATGGATATCCTTTATTGTGTTCTGCGATGGATCAAGAAGTGTTAGGGGCAGTTGCATATTTAAATTTTTTATATATTTAAATAAATTCTTTATATTTTATATTGATGATCTGATTTCGGATACTTAAATTTTTTAAATTTTTGTATAATTTTACCAAGTGTAAAAGTGATGCAAACTCGTCTTCGTAAAGAGGAAGAGTCGTTTGAGTTCCCAATCGAATTAAGGATGCCCAAAAAAATAAATTTCAAATTAGAATTGTTGTGTTATAATGGTGCTGAAACTAAGTTTAGATAATTGGGATTGGAAAGGATGGATGACAATGGTGATGTAGAAAGATAGAAGAAGGCAGTGATGGATGATTGAAGTAGGATAGAATCACGACCCGTTAACTTTAGGAGTTAGAAACCGATGATATAATGAAATTTGACTCACTAGTTATATAAAATTAGGAACTTAAGACGCCACACTCGAAAATGACAAGTCTAAGGTAGACAAGAGATAAAAATCTCAAATATATTTTTCAAAAAAAAACTAGACAATATGTCAAAATGATCAAAATCTCATTACAAATAAAAATAACAACCCATATTTATAGAGTTTGTAAGATGAAAGAAGAATAGACTTAAAATATATCTAAAAAGTCCCTTTGTTTAGTGGCTAATCATGCATGTCTTTAAAGCTTGTAATCTTTTAAATTTTCTTGGTAGCTGAATGGATATTTTAAGTTTTAAAATGCCTTAAAGCTTTGAACCTTTTAACTTCTCTTGGTAGCCGGACTATGAAGCTTATAAGACCTTTTAGTTCTTTAAGGCACTTCTTAATTTTATCACTCATGAATGTAATTAAACATACATCTTGTCCATACCATGTGAGAAGACACTTGCACTTATCATTCAAGGATAAATGAATGGAAGCAGGATCCATAAGTGAATGTCCAGTATTTCTCGTAATAAAATTTCAGCATGCACTGTTTATAATAAAATGATCATATCTCAAGTTTCCGACATCATATTGATGTGATTCAAAGTACATTGAAAAGCTAAGAGATAGAGGAATAAATTTTTAGAAGACTTCAAGACTCGGATCTGTCTAAATCCCATTTAAAAATAGAGAACAAGCTGATTGATAGTCTTGATCTTGAAAAGAGGCACACATGAATAATAGTTGTTGTCCAAACTTGACATGATGCACTTAAAACACATAGGAATGTCATTCAAACTCTCAATCTCTTCACATGCTTTTTTCCATGCTGCTTTAATGTTTGAACTGATCAATTTAGCCAAGATGCCATGCTATGTTCATGCAGAGCCGGCTAATAGGGGAGCAGAGTGAGCAACCGCTCAGGC
The DNA here is from genome assembly GCA_019671005.1 of Hibiscus mutabilis. Taxonomy (NCBI): domain Eukaryota; kingdom Viridiplantae; phylum Streptophyta; class Magnoliopsida; order Malvales; family Malvaceae; genus Hibiscus; species Hibiscus mutabilis. The sequence continues at coordinate 39,308,610 of CM033749.1, forward strand.
CCCAAATTAGTCTAGGGCCCCTAAAAAACAATTATTTTATTTTAAATTTTTTTAAAATTATTAAATAAATAAATTAATCTAACAATAAAAAAATTATTGCCAACAATCAATTGGTCTAGTGAGATGAGGCACCACATCCCTTAAGCAAGGTCAGAGGTTTGAATCCTAACATTGTGAATGAAGCATATAGGGTTGGGAGAGTCGCCCTCATAATGGTCTCTACAATACCCAATCTGAATTAATCAACCATTAGGTTGGATACTTGATACCGGTGGTTAAACAAAAACAAAATAAAAAATAATTATCTATCCTAACATTTAATTATCCTTTCTAAATCTTAATTTTTTTCCAAAATTTAATTATCTATCTACTCTTCTCCAATGCAATATTCTTCAAAAAAAATTGTATTTACCGTCAAAATCAAGCTTCATATCACACTCATTTCCCCACAATTCAATTACTTCAAATTTTCTTAACAAAACAATGCAAATAATATATTTGCCAAAATTTAATCATGTTTTTATGGTTTACTAATAAAATATTAAATTAATTGTTCAAAATAATAGAATATGCTTTCGTTCTATAAGAGCTCATTTTTCAGTTTTCGCACAGGGCCCCGAAAATATCCGAGACAGCTTTGTGTTCATGTATAAATATAATGCAGATCAAGCCTCCAAATGTGTAACATATATGAAATTATAGCATAATATAAATATGTAACTAATAAAATCTCTCTCCAAATTAATGTGACATCTTTAATGACGGAAGCTCCTCCTTGAGATTAAAATAGACCTTTATAAATTTAAATTTGCCATGAACAACTTGAATTAAGCTCGTATGAGTTTTTTAAGGCTTCTTGAAAAGTAACAACTTGTCTCGATCAAATAATTTCGTAAAAATTACCAAAAATCTTATAAGGCTCGTAGCCGTGCTCACATCAAAAAAATTGTATCCCCTAATATAAAACCATCATGTGTTTGTCCCTAAATGTACCAGTAAAGAAAGTTAACTAGCCTCCCAATTAACAGATTGATTGTGATCTAAATGCCTGCATTTCCATATGAGCAAATATTAAGAACGTGTATGAAGACAAGTTGACACTATTACAAAGATATATACATCGTTGCTCTGACTCTTTATTTTTTCTTGAATAGTCTGTTAGTTATAGGGTCTATTGTATAGACATGATATTGTGATTATTAAATTTATTATTATAATAAATTTACATGCTTTTGTATCTTTGAATATCATTGTTTATTTTGAATATCCCTAATTAGTTATTATTGTGGGAACAATAATAAGAGAAGATTGGTATGAAGTTTGATAGATATTCATAAGATGAATATGTAAATGAAATTCAAATTAAATTCATATATGTATTTGTTAGGCGTATAAACGAACCGAATGAACACGAACGAGAGTATGTTCATGTTTGTTTGTTTAATTTTAACCGAACAAATGAACGAACACGAACAACTAAACGAACATAATTTTTTGTTCATGTTAGTTTGTTAAGGAATGTAGTTTGTTCGTGTTCATTCGTTAAAATGACAAAAGAACGTAAACGAACACAAACGAACGAACATAAAAGGACATATGTGAATAAATTTAAACGAACGGACATATGCGAATAAATTTATTTTTTCTAAAAGAATATAATACTTTTGTTATGAAAAATAATAAATATAAATGGACATATGTGAATAAACATAAACGAACAGATTACCGAACGTTCAAGAACGTAAATGAACGAACAAGCCCTTTGTTCGTGTTCGTTCATTTAATTAAATGAACAGAAAATCTTGTTCATGTTCGTTCGTTTAATAAATAAACAAACATAAAACGAACTTCCCGCCGAACAGTTCACGAATGGTTCATTGAACGTTTGGTTCGTTTACCTCCCTAGTATTTGTTGAGAACAAATATTAGGATCAACTCGTCTTGAGATTAATAAATAGATTAAAGTTATATATTAATCTTCAACAGTTGTGACATTAAATCATTGTACCTAAAATTGTTGTAGTTCTCAACATGACAATTATTATATTTTGACATAGTCAAACATCGTTTTAAATTGGACGATTATAAATGTTGTGCTTGAACATAATAAGGAATCATGCAATGAGATATGAGTGATTAAGATGGAATTTATCCCTCTTAATATAAGAGAGATATCTCTAGGCCCCTCAATGATTGAGGCTGAGAAATGGATGGCCGTGCTCAAATGAGTTGATAGAGATCAATGTCATTTGTTTAGTCAGTTCAATTGGGCATCGAGAAACTAAAGATAGAACGATATAAGATTTACATTTTTCATGTCTTATATTCTATCAAGATATAATGAGATAAAAGGATTATGACATAAACTGAATTAAGGTTATCTCAGATTATGAGCTTTTCATTTAACTTGGATAGTCATAATGTCTTGCTATAGGCCACTTATGACTTATAGGATAAAATGTGATTTTATCTACTGCCAATGTTAATTGAACCTATAGGGTCACACACTAAGAATGGTTGTAGTTTTTACTCTCAATAATAAATTTAAGATAATGAGATTATTTTAAATTATATTTTTGGAGATTATTTATTCGAATTTAAAGAAGTTAAATTAATATTCTTGTGATAGAATATTTTATTTGTTTTATTATTTTTCAAAAATAATATAAATAAATAATATTATTAAATAAACCATCACTTGTTTTTTTCCGAAAACCGCCAAAACTACAAAACTCTGTTTTCACAAAATAGAAAGGAACTACATTAGCCGTTCGTCGTTCATTCGCGTGTAGGTACTTACAGAAGGCGGTTGTCTTTCATAAAGGTAGAATTATTTTTCCGCTGCGTTAATTTACTTAATTAAATCAGTTTTATTTCCTATGTAACCTAACACGGTCTGTGTCTGATTCTTAGAAAATCACTTATCAAAATTCTTCCAAATGCATTGAAAAACAATGGGAATAGGACAGATATCGTTACATGCAAAGATTGGTCAAGAACATTAAACGTTTTACGGAGACAAATAGTCTTGCAAGTGTTGAAGTTTCTCCAAGCCGCCTAGCTCTGCCGGAATACGACTCGAGAAACGGTTTTGACGTAGGTGTAGGTAGGGAAGCTCCGGTAGAGTTGCGAGCTCGTTTCAAATTATTGAAGCTCAGGTACCTAAACAAGTTCCATTTGGTGATTTCAGAACAACTTAAGATACATAGACTCACAGCTTGTATTCACTTGCAAGTTGCAATGTGTTACGCTTTAGTTCACCGATTTCAGCAGGGGAGAACATCCACCTCAAATTACTACACCAAAAACAAAACAAAAAACAAAGAAACGAATCAAACCAAAGTTCAGAAAACCTGGGAAACTTACCTTTTATGCGTATGTTACTCGGATTTTGGTATCAACATTAGATAGGGGTATAATTTTCATGTATTTGGAAGGTTATATTTTCGTATCTATGTCCAGAAATGTGTTTAATACATGTGTCGGATATAAATATTTTGTATCTATGGCTTTATCCCATACGATGTTGATTAAAACCAAGAGAAACAAAGGTAACATACAACATTCGAAAAAGTTCGACTTTTTTTTGTAACTATATCAGATTGTGTTGTGTCATCATTTAATTTTTTTAAAAATTAAAAAATATATATTTAAATTAGGGGGTAATTCTTCAATTAAATCTACTTTTTGAGTTTTTTCTTCCTCGCCATCGCCTTCAGCAAGCAATGTTCCTTCATTTGTTCCATGGCTCTGTTCTAACGTCTTCATTTGGCGTTTAAGTCGCAACTTGGTAAAACTTTGCTGTGTAGCTTAAATAGGTTCGTTTGGTTCGGGGCTTTGAAACTTTTAACAAATTGGATTTGATTGGGCAGTATTTCTTATCTTAAGGTCCATTTTAATCGTAAAAAATGAGAGGAGGAAACGATAAAGAGATTTTAGATCCCTACAATAATTATTTCGGTTTTGGATTCATTTTTTTGCACATTTGTTAGGTTTGTTTTGTTTATCTTTCTAAAACTATTTATATCTATCTTAAGGCACGGTCTTCGTCTGATTTATGATATGGTCTTTATATATTTTGTGATAATTTGACATTTGTATAACAATCATTATAATATATGCCTCTACTCAAGAAAGATAGACATTATAGTATGATTAGATGACAATTCGTCAATATGTTCAAAACTATTAACAGAACAGTCTTGCATAATTAATTATGTACATCACCACTCATACATTATCACCACTCATAAAGACAAAAAAAATTTAATGAAATTCAGCTTTTTTATTTTAAATCTATTTTAAATATATATTTAAAAGGATGATATGATATAATATCAACTTGTCACAGGACTAATATGGGGTAACCCTTTCAATTCATTGTTTTTTATTTACAATGTGAGGATTCAAACTCTTGACCTTAATTAAGAGACTTAACGCCTCATCCAACTAGACCACCAATCGTTGGTTCATCACTTGTATCTTTTATAATATAAGTTTTATATTTTTAATAGTTTTAAGGTGATTACATTGTAGTATTTGTTTATAATTTTTTAACCATTTAATAATATATATATTATTAATAAAACTATTCGAATTTAAATATTCTAAAATAAACATCATTATTCTTTCCGCTAGAATCACTCGTGGAGTTATAAGTTTTATAATTAAGAAACAAAATGTCGGTAACTAAATAAAATACGTGTAAATTGAAAGCATGTCCCCCAACTTTTTGTGTGGTAACTGCAAAATCGACTCATAAAAGGGGGAATATGAATATAAAAATAAAAATATTTTTTTATGAATATAATAATAAGGGAACAGAACCTAAATCTGAGGTTGAAATCCCAGATTAGCATTATTAATAACAAAAGAGTGTCGGCACATAAGTTGCTTTATTGTGTAGGCAGGAACATCTATCTTAGGCTAAGCAAAGCATCTATAATAGGAATTTAGGGTTAATGTGACCCCCCGGGGTCATCTCATGAGAGCGTATGAATAATACAATTATATATAAACAACAACAAAATTCTTATTAAGTTTTAATTAAAAAATATTTCATGTACTAAAGTTCAAAAAAATAAATTTCACAAGCGTCTTAATTTTAGGGTTTAAGTTTATGATAATATGGTTAGGGATTTAGTTTTTAACCTAAAAACCCCAAACTCTAATTTCTAACCACGTCCCCTTAATTCAAAACTTATACACTTAAACCCTAAACCCTAAACAAAATCTCTAAACCCTAGTGTACATGGAATAATTACACTTTAATTTGTTTAAGTATCCGGAGCTTAACTATTAAATCCTAAATCGTATTCGATCTGAATAATATAAATATAATTCTAAAGCTTAAAATTATAAAAATTAAAAATTCTAAATTTTAATTCTACTCATAACCGCTGGAAATGGTAAACGAATCAATAAATTTTAATTCTATATCTAATCTATTAATTAACTAATTTTAATCGAGTAATGCTCTAATTCAATTAACTTCATTTACAATATTAAAATTCGAATTCATAATTTTATTTAAATAATTTAGTGTTCCACCGTGCTAAACCAATTTACTGTGGTTGATTCGTTTATTATGCATACATATAGTTTTGAGCAAGTGAACAGAAGATGGTGAAATCCTGTCAGGATCATTACAAGACATCTGAAATGAACAACGACGCGTATTAACGCGGGATTACGGTGGCAATCACATATATAAATGCCGAGCATGTCGGTATTGATTGATTAATTAATTAATTAATCAAATAACTTAAACCTAATTACTTAATTAACTAACCATAATTGGATCCTCATAAAGTAGTTGTTTCCCAGAAAGGGTTCAAGTTTATTACAATAGGTGAACCGACAAATTATGAAAACAACAATTACCTGGGGTGGATTTTGCTATCTACATTTAGGGGACGGATATTGACATTGTGTTTTTTTAGGGAATCAATAATAAAATTTTTAAAATTTTGACAGCCATCCAAATAATTTTTTGGAGAATCATTATATATAGAGAGAGAAATTTTGGGTGGACCCAGAAAATTTATATTCCTATATCAAAATTTTGAGTGCTAACTCATATTTCATTCATTTTTTAATAAAAAAATGGGTAAACTATTACAATCATCATTCAACTTTCTTCTCATTTATATTTTAGTCATTGGAGTTTAAAATATTTTAATTTAATAACTTAACTTTCAAATTATTTATATTTTGTTCACTATCGAATGACATGGTTATACACATAAAAAATTGATTAATCCTTAAAAAATTATTTTGGTAAATTTATATTATTCAATTCTCTGTCTTTATTGTACCAATTAAATTGGATAATCGATTAATCAGTTAACCGAAATATTTGATTTATGGAAATGATTTTTTACTTTGTTTATTAAAATATCAAATATGATGAATTTAATAATTGTTCAGTTGCGATAAAAATGTAAAAACAACTAAAAGATCAACAATTGAGAGTTCACATATATTAATCCTACCCAGAGCAAAACTTTTTTTAAATCAGAAGAGTATCAAAATCACTAGATTATAAGATATTTTAATGCATACAACTTATAAATATCGTATATAACTGATCATATCAGTTAATCAATTTTACTTAAAACTATGAACTATAACCGAATCAAAATAATTTATTTTAAAAATTTTGTACCAAAATCGGGTTCGATTAATTTTTAAAAAAATTATTTTGGTTAATTGGTAAATTCAGATTATTCAATTCTCGGTCTTGTATAATCATTTGATAATCATTTGATCGGTTAACTGGAATATTTGATTGGAGTAGTGATTTTTTACTTTGCTAATTAAAAATATCAAATATGGTAATATGGTAAATTTAATAATTGTTCATAAAAATGTAAAAACAACTATAAAGTCAAAAATTGAGAATCCACACCTAGTATCCTACCTAGAGCCAAAACTTTTTTGAAAAATCAGAAGGGCGTCCAAGTCACTAGACTATAAGATATTTTAATGCATAAAATTTACAAATATTGCATATAACTGATCAAATCGGTTAATCAATTTTGCTTAAAACTTGAACCATAATTGAATTTAAAATAATTTATTAAAAAAATATGTACTGAAATCGGGTTCGTTTAACCCGCAAAAATTATTTTGGTTAACTGGTAATTTTATATTATTCAATTCTCGATCTTATATTATATCAATTAAATCAGAAAGTTGACTGACTGGTTAATCGAAATATTTGATTCGGGTTATTATTTTTTATTTTTCTTATTAAAATACAAAATATGATAAATATAATAATTATTTGGTTGTGATAAAAGTAGACAAACAACTATAAAGTAAAAAATTGAGAGTCCACAATTAGTAATTCTACCCAGAGCTAAAACGTCTTTAAAAAAATAGAAGGATATTAAAATTACTAGACTATAAGATATTTTAATGCATAAAATTTATAAATATTGTATATAACATATCAGATCGATTAATTAATATTGCTTAAACTGTAAACCGTAGCCGAGTTGAATTTTATTTTAAAAAATTTGTACTAAAATCTAAATTTTCTATTTGTATATACAATTTAATTCGAGAGTGGCCAAAATAGAAATAATTTGAAAGTTAAATTATTAAATTAAAAAAATTTAAACTCTAGTGAACAAAATAGGAGTAAGAAAAAAGTTGAGTGATGATTAGTGTAGTTTACCCAATATTTTATGAAAAAAGTGAAACCCAACGTCAGCCTTTAACGAAGGTAACAGTAGGGACCATATTAAAAATGAACTAAAAATTCGGTGACTATAATAAAAATTTTAAAATTTTGACGACCAAAATAAAAGCACCTTAAAAGTTAGATGGTAAGCAAGTGAAGTGAAATGACGGGGTCAAGTTTTTTTAAAGGATCTCAACTATTTTTAATCCTGTATCAATTCCTTTTTAAAATAGTCAATTTTCTTTATATATTTTTTTTCATATTATATATATATATAAGTTTTTCCAAAAAATTTGGGGTAAACTGACACTCCATTGCTTCGCGTAGCTCTACTCATGATTGTAAAAACATCTTAAGAATGACTTTTTTAACTTAATTTGTTGCATTTTTTTTTGTTAAGCTTTCATTTAAAATATTGAACTTTTAATCTCATTAGACCAACCAACAGTTGATGTTCTTATAAGTTTAAATTAAAAAATTATAATTATTATTTTTAAATGGAAGGATATGAATATTAAATTTTAGGAAGTATATTTTTCAAAAATAAGTTAAAAGATAATTATTCAATATATTAGTATTATTTTTTTATTCCTACAAACAACTTTAATCTACCCCTATATATTTTTAATTACTTATTTAATTTATTATTCGTGCATTAAATAATTATTTCAAAAATAAACTCTTCAAATTTAAAATAGCTAACAACGTTCTTGGCTTTTTGCATGTGGAATTCTAGCTAGCCACGTTCACTTGAAAACAAAAATTAAGGTTCATCAATTTATAAATTAATGAGAAATTTTGCTTTCACGTAATCAAACTATTTTAATATCAATTATTATAATATATAGCACGCGACACATACAGACGTTTGATTTGATTAATCTAAAATATCAACGGAAATAATATTTTTAATCCTTTTATCACTCATATATTCAAATTTCAAATTGAGTATCGTAGATGAAAATAAAACTACAATAACAGTGGGAGAGGTCTGTGCCCTAAATTATAGTCTATGCTGATTTGAATACTTGTAAAATTAAGCCTGATTTTTTTCTCCAATTTTAGAATTAAATACTTGTTAGATTTTGTTTTTTTGGCAAACCCTAATTTTATCTAAGGGAGGAGAAAGAATGGGGTGCTCATCGTAGATCTAAAACTCATGACCTAAGGAAAATGATATAACAAATATTAGCGGTTTGACCAACCAGCCAAAGTTACGTGACTTTGCCTCTCCCATTCTTTAATCATGGCTCTAGCATTGATGGCAAGGTTCATTATAGGAGTGACTCTCTTAATCTAATTTGCTCCATTCGTAATATTAGTATTCAAATTTTTGATCTTACTTAATACTCGTTTATATACCACGTTTTAATTCTATATTAAAAAAGTTGCAAATATAATTTAAACTCATAATTACAAAATGTATTTAATTTTGTTGTTCAAAACGAATAATACTTTATAACTATTCATTGCATAAATGAGTCCAACCCGTTAATCTTTATTACTAGAGCACTATTTGGGTAAATTAAATAAGATATTCGAGGTGCTCGTGATGTTCATTTTTTTTATTAAATAATATTAAAGATGATTATGACAAGGGTGGTGGGATTTTTTATATTGATTTTTTTCAATAAAAAAATAAGGAGTAAAATCTGATTGAAATAATAGAATTGAATAATTAAGTGGGATCCAAACTTAGATGTTGGGGGACCAGATTTGTATGCTGAAGACGAAACCGAACCCGAATCAAATTGGCTTATCAAATGAACATCATATGCAAGGGAATCTAATTGAAATGGGTTATTTTTAGTGCAAGTAACATTTTTCGTTATTATATTCTAAATTAATTAATATGAGTAAAATTATAAATGCAATCTATAAAATTGAAATATATACGAATTTAAATTAAAAATAATTCTAAATAGACTCATACATAATGAGACGTCTTGAACGGAATAAATTAATATGGAATGAGAACCCACGCAATTGAATTTGTAAGAAAATCAATATAGATCGACAAAACACATAATATGACTCAAATCTGAAACTTCAACGGCCAATTTTAACCTTTGCCAATTGTGCCAAGGACTCGTTGTTTATTTAGATTATTTTTAAATTTTATACGATTTTATAATTATATATAACTAATATTGTAATAAATAAAATTATTGAATTTTATTCAATCATGGGATGAGACTTAGATCACTTAAACAACTATCATAATTCAATTAAGGTGGTTTTGTATATGATATATATGATTATATCATTTTTCACTAAAATCTAACATTTATTTGTTGTCCTCCTCAAGACTTCGTCCGGGCTAATTGAGACTAACCCGCATCATACACTTAACTTTAATGGGTGAATTTTTAAGCCGAAATATTTTAAATACACAAAATCTCAAAGTTATACCTATTTAAAATGATATAAATTCGTTTACCATTTGAATTAACCCGTTCATCAAATTCTAATATTTATATATGTTTTTAAGAATTTCATCTTTGCCTACAATCTAAACAACTTACCTAAATGTCGCCAAAAAGTTAACACAGTTGGCGCGCCCACAGACTGTCGCCCTTACTCTTTTCCCAATCCCGTTGCTTAAATATCAGCCTCTCGTCACTATTCTGGTTTGACGCCCATATTATGGTTTATTTTTGCTCCTACTTCCTTTACTTTTGGAATTTTATAAATATACTCATATTTTTAAACCCGAAAATTTAGGACTTCGCCTTTTTATCTAATAATTGAGGTTTAATTGATAACACATTTTAAAAAAAATCTGTTAAAATGAATTGTTTGGGATTTTCAAGCTAATAAATTTGCTTATGCGACAAATATTACACATAAGGAGGACCAAACAAGCAAATAAAATTTTGAATTTGGGATCGTAAGGTTCTATATTGTTTTAGTATAGAGAAGTAGAGTGAAAGTTTGATATTATTTTATAAAAATTCCATGTCCCTTTTGGTATCCTTATTTCTACCCTTTAAGGTTGGGGTGTAGGATTAGGTTTTAAGGAATTAATGGTGTGGAATAATTTTAGGGTTTGAAGTTTGGAATTTAGGGTTAGGGTTTATAATTTATCGAAAAAGGTAAAGGATTTTTGTTCTTCCTAACTGCTTTAAATCGACCATGTGAACATTCCTCTAAAAATGGCACATAATTTAGGTTAGCGAAGTATTTTTCATTGTGTTAATAACTTCGATTATTAAATCAAAAGAATAGAGTAACTAAATTCATGAAATCAAAGGTCGATGGACTGAATTTCAAATGTTTGAGGAGTATGTGGACTGAAATCAAATTAGACCCTTTTTGTGTAAATCTTTTATTTTCTTTATTCGGTCCCTTCTCTCTCTCTCTCTTAATCGATGGGACAAAGAGAAAGCTTTTCAAAAACTACGCGTGCTTTCCCCAACACTAAAACTCACACATACTCAGAACCCCAAACCCTAGCTCTTCTTGTTTCTCTCTCCGCGTTTCTTTTAGATTCTGTTTGGATGCGTTGAATCCTTTGTTTTTTTTTTCATTTAATTTGCTGATATGGAAGATAAAGAGGGGAGCAATCCAGGAGCTGAGTTTACATCCGAGTCGAGCTGGACACTTTCCGGGGAAGGACCTGACTCGGTGTCCAACAGCGTTAATTACTTCTTCGACAGGGAAAGTAGTATACTCAGTGAGTTCGGCTGGGATCTACCACCGGATCATGCCGATGAGTTTGGACGGTTCGCTGAACTCGACCGGGCTGAAGCCAGGCCTGAATTGGCGGGTATCTTTAGCGGCTCACAAAGCTGCGCTGCAGCTGATGATGTTGCTCGTTGTTCGGTTTCGGGGACGACTTCGAATGCGGGTGGGCCAACTGATGTGTCAACGTCGAATCCGTCAGTGTCTTCGAGCTCCAGTGAGGATCGGCCGGAGAAGTCTACGGGCGGCAGCGGAAAACCGCCTGAGATACCGTGAGTAGTAGACTAGTAGTGAACAAATATCCATCGCCAGTGATGATAATGAAGATACAAAAAATCACCGAAAAAGAATAATAATCCGACTATTTTTTATTTTTTATTATTTCGAGGACCGAGTCACAATTACGTACCGATCCTGTGGGTAAAATACAGATTTGTGGTACAGAGGGTGCAATTCTCGGCGTCCGTACATTCTGAAACTGTAAAAGAAAATTGTTTCGTGCTAGTTGGAGAATAGGATAAGGTAGTCTCGTAATTTTAGCGAAACAGTAGGTGCAGTTAAGGGAATATTGGGGGTGAAACCAAAAGGGGCTTTTCGGCTATTAACGAAGTGGCCTTGAACGCCGTTACGCCGCCGCTATTGCGGCGGGAATATGCCGTTCTTCCTTTTGTTTTTACTTATTCTCCCCTTTCGGTTCTTATTTCATGTTTTAATCACCTTAATATTAAGGCAAACTGCGGGAATATAGCTGGGGAAATCCCTCTTTTGGTAACATAAATCATAGAGTTTCGATCATACCTACTTTCATAGTTTTTTTTATGAAGTCTGTCTTTTGTTCTAAATTCATCCCCTCATGTAAAAGTGAAATGGGTATTGCAGATCATTCATTATGCTGTTTGGGTATTATTTTTTAGCTGGGTTTTCCCCATTTTTCTCTATGAATCTGGGAATGCAGTTCATATGGTATTGCATTTCATGTTCTACGAAAGTTGCTTGTTATTTACATAGCATGTGTTAGTAGAATCATTTAAGTAAACTTAGCTTTCATATCATATCATTAATGGCTGCACTGGAAGAAGTACAAGTATCTTAATTATTTTTTTCAAACAGAAGCTTTTAATGCCTAGGGATTTCTTCTTCTTTCCATTTTGACAACTAGGTGGAATATTTTTGCAGGAGTAAGGTGAGGAAGAAGGGGCAGAAACGAATACGGCAGCCACGTTTTGCATTTATGACCAAGAGTGAGGTTGATCATCTTGAAGATGGCTATCGGTGGCGGAAATATGGACAAAAGGCTGTTAAAAACAGTCCATTTCCTAGGTCTGTTGCTATTTCTCTATTTTTTTCGTGATACACAGAAAACTGACATTTTACCCACTTTCAGAACTGATTCAGTGCCTGATTTCTGTTACAAAAAAAAAAAAAAACTTTATAGTGAAACATTGTAAATTGTCCAATATAATATAATGAACTTTCTGTCCATATGTTTGTGTATTAATCAGTTCTTTTCTGTTTGTCATAGAGTAGGGGGCAGTTTCTATCAGTATATTGACAAAAAAAATGGGGGAAAAGAAATCAAAGGGTTATTATAAAGGAGAGTTTATGATACCGTTCCTCAACAATGTTAATTTTTTTGGTTTCCCATGGTATTTATTATAGTGAGTCTATTGATTAATCATTCACGTTCTGTTAGTTCATATAAAAGTAGATGCTGTCTACAAATTTTAAAATTGCCACAGTTTCAGACTCGAGGTCGAGATCGAATCCTTGGCCACTAGCCACAATTTTAATTATTAATTAGTTCACTATTTTTATTGCCTCAAAGAGGGATATTCCAGCAGCTCATGACTATGCCATTTCTATTTTCTAGCACCCTAGGAGTTGATTCTGTATTTGATTCTGTATTTTCTTAAGCCACTAATCTTAATTTTTTACTGCATGAGTAATTTTGTTCAGCCTTATCTATGCTAGAAAAGACTCTACTTTGTATTATCTAAAGTGATCAAGTTCATAAAGCAAAGTCTTTAATAAGAGGAAGGGGTATTATTTTCATGAATCGAATCTGAAACTTGTGTCGATCAACTTGATACAAATCCTTTGACTCTCCACTCATGGTTCAGTTGAGATTTTTTTCAAGTAGCAAAAACCCTTAATAGAATCATTACGTTAGAGGGCAGTGAAATGGGGAATTCATGCTTAAAATCATTAATGGCAATGGCGGATCTACATGTACTCTAGGGTATGCCTTTTCCCACCCGAACTTTTCAAAATTTATATATATGCATTCAATTTTCTTAATTTTTATGAATTTATCTTTATTTTTTATAATATTCATCACCTAAAATTTTAAAATTTTATGTATGTCTAACCTTAAATATATTTCTGGATCCGCCATTGATTAATGGAAGTAAAATTTTCAAATTGTTGTGAAAATCTAAGCCACATATTTGTTCTCACAGGAGCTACTATCGCTGTACAAACAGCAAATGCACAGTGAAGAAGAGGGTAGAACGCTCTTCTGAAGATCCTACCATTGTCATCACTACATATGAAGGTCAACACTGTCATCACAGTGTAGCATTCCCCAGAGGGGGACTCATCAGCCATGAAGCTTCCCTTGGTGGTCAATTGACACAGGCAGTCTCACAATTTAATCATCCAGGGGTACAGTTACATAGGGAAATTCCTCTTACCATAACACAATCACAGGCACAGGCACACCAAACACCCATTGACGCCGGGGAATCTCGTTCGGAGCCCAAACCTACCACCCCAAAGCCCCCAACAGATGAAGGGTTACTCGGTGATATCGTCCCTCCCGGAATGCGTAACAGATGATAAAGAAAATAAGGTAAGAATATATCTTCGTTTAACTAAATCAAGTTAATTAACTTACTCTCACGCTCTGCATGTGGTTGTCCATTTCAATTTGTGTGCTTTAAAGGGAGGACTGCAGACTGCAGTACCATTTTTTAACTAAAATTAGGCGGAACAATCAGTACCAAAGTAGCTCGATGCCAAAGGGAAATTAAGAAGCCGTAAATTAAGAGGCATAGCTTAGTTATTCATGTGTAATTCAATCTACCATAGCCATGAGGGCTGAGGCTTTCACGTGTCTAGAACTTCTTAGCTATACTAGTTAGTGGACCACTGTGATATTTAACCCCACAAGCACGAGATATATAGAAGGCTCTTTGATTCATCAGTCTTAATCTATATTGGAGCAATTTAACTGTATCGGAATACTAATAAATAGGACTGGACCCTTAAGGTTTATCGATATGCTGGTATCTATAGTGATATGGTAGGCCACGGTCATCCTTGTGATTTCTTCACTTGTTTCCACATCATGAACTGTTTCTTCGGATTCAGTGTTTGTGGATTGCCTTATTGTTTCCTGATGTTGCCTGCTTTCTTATGCTTATCAGGCATTTGGAAAGATCTTACTAGACATGGGTTTTGTTAGATTAATGCAACTTTAGTACTTGTGAAAAAAACCCTTAATTACCTTTAGAATCATTTAGGTTCACGTTTTAGATGTTTCTTTGCCATTGGTAAAGACTTGAAGTTGTATTCCAGTTGTTAGATATAAGATTGGCCCAATTAACAAGTGATTGATTTGTTTATAAAATAAGTTAAACAAATTAGCATCATCTACCTGGCTGCATTATTTTCCAAGAAAAAAAATGTGACATGACAGAAATTCTTCTCCAAGTAGCACTACTATAAAAGCCATTATGAATAAATTATAAAAAAAATATTTATTCGAAAATTGTTATATTTTGGGATATCTTATTCTATGTTAATTCTTTTAATGTTGTATTAAGTAACAAATATTATATTGTAGTGTTACTATACCTGGCATGGAAAGAGTCCATTTTAGGATTTTTTTATTAAATAGTAAGGTATTGCATTCTCATACCAGAATTCGAACTCATACAAGATGAACATCCTTAGCCACTAGGCCAATTAGTAGATCTCCCATTTTAGGGTTTTTTTATACATTGATTTTATACTGACCTTGTAATTATTATATATATATATATTTAAAAAAATCAGATTAGAGGTAGTATAAGTTTTTTTTAATCATTGAGGCCCACAGATATTTACTAATATGTTTTCCAGCATTAGTATCTTTTAATTCTAAATACAGTCCATGGTCCACATGATTATGCCAACCGATCATGATAGGAGGAACTATAGAACTTTCGGTTTTATGTCATCCGGGGAAAACAACAAAAAGCACATGACAGTTTACCGACAAAAGCAAAAGCAAAAAGGAAGAAAAAATGGTAGGTCTTTGTTCAACACTTGTGGAGGTGACTAAAAGTAGAAGGAAAACTATGAAAAGAAAAATAGTGAATTGTCATAAGAAAATGATAACTTATCTTGCTTGCCATGTCAAGGGAATATGTAATTCTTGTTCAACTTGAAGCCTTGTAGAATATTATCTAATATAAATTTATATGTACACACACCTGTATGTACATTTTTTAGAATTTAGATCATATCTAGGATTTGCTCCTCTTTGATGTTGTTATCATTAAGAGATAGTTACTCTAAAATCCAGAATTTAGTGATTGTCAGTAAATTTATATTCGAATCTTAACATTTATAGCCATTTTGTTTATTACAGGCCTGCTGTTAATGATTGGTAGGAAGTGAAGAGCAGCCATGCCATGCATGCAAGGTAATATTTCCATCAAGATGGAAGTGAGTACTGAGTACTTTACCTGCAAAAGGAGAGAGAAGGTTTAACACAATTCCATATATAATATTTTAGTAATATTTACTTAACACAGACTGAGCTATATCCTATAGGGGCCATTGCTTGCATGATCAGTTCATTATCTTATGCCCAGATTTATCTATCTAATCTCAACCCTTTGGCTTCAATTATAATATATGCATCTGAATTATTGATATTCCTGTTTATTAGTTTTACATGTTCAGGAGATTAATCACTGCTAAACTTAGATTCAGGGGGTATAATTATTCGGTCTTTTATTATATAAAAAACATATTTATATTCAAAGAACCCCGTACCCCCGAAGCTGTTTTCTTGTTTTGTTTTGTTGAGTGGTAAGTAGTAAGGAGGAATTCTTATTAAAAAAAATAAATTTTAAACCTTAAAAATACACTATTCTCAATTCTATAAACTCTAATCTTAAACCTTAAACCTTAGTATTTTTTTAGTGTGAAGGCATAAATAAGGCAAAAAAATAAAAAAAATTATATTTTCTATTCGTTAAAGAGTTGTACTTATTATTATTATTGATCAAAACATCATGCTTTTATTAATACAAAAGCAAAGCACCAAAAGTGCCAAAAAACAGCTAAACTATTCAAAGCGACTATACAGCCAAAACTTATTACTACTATTATTATTGTGATTTGAAAGATGGAGTTATACTTGTTCATGGTGTTTTACGCGACTGAAATGCGAAGGGATTACGAGATCATAACAGGTATAATAATGATATATAAACTGATGAGTTGATAATAAAATATGAAAAATACTTGATGCACAAGCTTGTGTAAACTTTAATTTACACAAGTTTTTTAATTTTAGGGTTTAGGGATATAGATTGGGGTTTAGGTTGTAGGACGTAGAATTTAAGATTTATGATTGAAATTTAAAGTTTAGGTTTTAAAGTGTAAGGGTTAAGAATTTATGTTTTAAATTTTATAATTTAAATATAAAGGGTTGTGTAATTTTTTTACACAGTTTGTGTATCAAAATATAACCATAACATATAAATAATAGTTATATGTACAAATTGCGATAGTTGTGCATGGTAAGAATGATGATAAGCAAATATATATGTTTTTAGTATTTACATAGTCCTATACATTGTAATTTTCATTTTACCAACAACGGTTAGTCTACTTAGTTGAGGTGTAAATCATAAGACTGTGAATGAAACGAATTGGGTCGAAAGGATAACCCAATAATAGAACTATATAGTACTCGATGCATATTAATCAATGAATGAATTAGATGTCGATAGTTATACCAAATATATAATTATTTATTTTTTTAGTTTGCTTTTTTTTTCACTTACCGAAACAATAATTCAGTGAAAACTAAGGAACAAATGTATAGCTAGATTTGATACCGTAAATTCTGATTTGTGTACAGCTTGGGGTATTTGCTAGAGTATTTGTGTTTTTTAGCATACTTTAGTTGCTTTGTAACAGCTTTGATGCTTTCTTTGGATAGATATACACACAACTTATCAAAAAAATCAGTAAAAACTTTATAAATGAAATTTAGATGTTGTATATGTTTTATTAATCATAATTAATATATTACCTTTAGTTCAAATTTTTAGAAAACGTGTTGGGTTTAGAGATGGTCATGAGTCAGATTTTTTGTCGATCTGCACTCGCCCTGAAAATATAGTTCCTCCACTTGAACTCGACCCAATATTTTATGATGTTTTATGTTCAATCCAAATTTCAGAGTAAAAACTTAAACATGAATCCAAATTTGACCCGGCTCAACATAAATAAAAAATATTTTGTCTAATTCTTATTCGATAAAATAGGAAGTTCAATGAAAAATACAAATAAAAAGGGGGCATTATAATAATTATTTCATTTTTATTAGATAAAATAAGAAGATAATTGAAAAAATATATAAAGAGAGACATTATAGCAATAGTTCCTAAAAAAAACTATTATTTTTGGTCATGTGGGATGTTTTCACCTTAAATCCAAATTAACTTGATATTATCTTAAAAAACTTAACCTGAAACAGACTCAAACCCAAATTTTTTTTTAAAAAAAACTTAACCTGAACTTACCCACTGGTATATTTATGTGAAGGTAGTAATGAAGATTTGGGCCCAATTCTTTTATCTCACAATAGGCTTATCTACGATCGGATGATGATCCCCCAAAAAAGAGGATGCTTCTCATAAACCCAATATTAAATGCCCTCAATCATTAGCTTGATTATTCAACTCCTAAGATTATCAAAATTGAAAGGGATAAATCTTGAATGGGTAAATACATATTTTGGTATATGAACTCAGTTTTCGAGTTCAATTCGATATCTAATTTTTTTTGTCTAACTTGGTACTTGAATTTAATTTATTAGTTTAAATTGGTACATGAAGTTTTTTTAGTTCAATTGGTACTTACAATAAATGACTCATTTGAACTATGAAGTTAAGTTCGTACTAATTTAAACCTAAAAATCAAGTTTGATTACCTAATTTGATCGAAAAAATTTGGGCATGTACTTTGAGGTCAAGTTTAGGTACCTACTTGAACAAAAAAAATTTAATGTGCCAAATGGCACCTTGATGCAAGTACCGAAATGTATATTTATCCATCTGAAATTTATACATGATTTTGATGAAATTTTAATGTGATACATAAATTTTAATTTATGCATAAAATTTTAATTTTTGTTCAATTTTATATATGAAACTTTGATTTTGATTCAAATGCGAAATAAATACATCTATTTATTTTATTTTAGATAAATATAATTATTTGTAAAAAGAAATGTGTAAATATAAACGATATTATGTTGATAACGGTTTTTGTGATTCATGAAAATCAAATCAAATCGTGACTAAATCAAAGTTTAACGATGGTTATTCGGTGATTTTTTTAAAATATTGAAACGATACTGAATTTTATCGAAACAAAATAAGGTACAACTTTGACAATGCAATTGCTCAAAGGGAGGAATTTGGAGACTATGTCTACCAAAAACTCAAATAAAGAAAAAAATAAAAAGAAACTCAAAATCGCAACGACAGTCAAAGTCTTCTTGTGAATCTGACGTCCATATTTATAGTAATCCAGTAACCGTCAATAGTACTCCTTTGTCTCTATCCAACTAGACGCTTTTGAGATGATGAAGGAGTGCCGAGCGAACCAAAGCAAACTTGCAGGCTATTTCGCAAAAACAGATCTGAATATATCGGCAAACAACCACGAAAAAGATCTAACCTTGAAAGAACACCGACAACTGCAAATTAGATACAAGCGACGTGAGAATCTCCATATAATCACATATCTACAACAGAGATAGGCGAACAACGTGCCATAAAGCAGAGGAATCGTGCCACGAGAGCAGATTGAAAGAGTGTAACAAGGCAGACAAACTTACACAAATACGTGAATAGAAGAAACCAAACAAAGGATTTTTATTAAAATATAAGATAAAGCTGAAAGAAAATAACAAACTAAAGCTAGATATAAAAAATATGGAGGATATAGAACGTCGACGGTCGACAACCAGCACTAAAGTTGGTGTCGCCGCCGACCAAGACAAAACTCAAAAAAATCTACTAGGAGAAAAGGAGAAGATGAGGTGGGTAGGGTTTGAACAATATTCAGTGATTCTTTATATATGAATATAATAGTTGCTATTATGGTTATATTTTGATACACAAGTTGTGTAAAAAAAATTACACCCTTCATTTTTAACCTATAAAATCTAAAACTTAAATCCTTAACTCTAACACCCTAAATCTTAAAATTTACACCATACAACATACACCCATAAACCCTAACCTAAATTTATAAACCCTAAAATTAAAAATTGTATAAACTAAAATTTACACAAACTTATGTATCAAAGTATTATCCTTGTTATATTTCATGCATATATATAGCTTATTACTTTTTTATACATAATTATATTTTTAAATTAAAATAATTATCATCTGATAAACTGAAAGTAAATTTTATATTTTTGAAATTAAAAGAGGGAAAAATAATGAGATTGGACTTTTATTTTGTGTTGACAATGCAACCACCTTTGACAGCCACAAATCATTTTTGAGTGAAAGAATGGAATGAATGATGAAGCTTTGGCTACTCATAGTTCTAGAATGCCTTGAACCTTAAGAGTTCGTCCGACTACTCCGTATATATTCCCTTTCCTTCCGATGCCATCTCCATAGCTTAACAAAAGGACCATTTCCATTACAACTGTAGGTTGATGTAATAAAATGAGAAATTAGATCTTTTGAAATGTCACGGGTCGTAAATTTAAATCCGAAACACATGTACACATAATTGTCATGGAGAGAAGGTAGATGTTTTGAATTCTGCTTACATTCAAAGATCGGTATAAAAAGGAAAACTTGGTTCGTATCCATCGCCACCAGAAAACAGCACTAACAGAAACACGAACAACTCGAACACGAAACAAGTCAACAGACATCAACCATCGTATTCGAATTCCACAAGCTGATGTTGTTGCATCCGATATCGATGACCTTAGAGCTTCACTATGCATCTTGGATTATCTTGTAAAAGATACAGGTATGTGTGTAGCAATCAAATGTGAGTGCATTCTTGGGGCAGTAAATTATAGTGGAAACTTCTGTTCCACTCCATTAAAATGGCACTTTCTTTAATGTTTAGGACAAAGCATGATTGCTTTGCTAAGGATATAAAGCAAAAGTTTTCATCATATAAGCTCAAGAACAGCAGCTGTGTTGCTATTGGCTGTTGAATTTGCTTCTTACAAGACACTATTTGGCTGATTTGATGTTAACCCAAAGCCTTTTACATGGAAAATGGTGTGTTTGATTATGTTTTAAGATCAAATAGAATGAAAGACAAAGAACATCAAAAGAAAACAAGTTTTACATGCAAAGAGAACATGTTTTTTTCATAGCTCAGAAGCAACCTATTGAGGAAGATTTACCTCAGCAAAAAGGAGAAACACAAAAATGGAGGGGTGTAAATTCACTTGTCTATACACTCTAAATTCTCTTGCACCATGAGGAACCGAAGCCGGATTGCAAGTGTTATGTGTCTAGACTTAATCCGAGCATGATGTGTCCGGATGCAGAACCGTTTAGAACCATCGGTCGGGCACCGATACAGGCGGTTCGAATCTACCAAGGCATGAATCCAGCAGCATTCCCCGCTGCATCTTCCTCGACAGGAGCTGGAAGGTTAAGGTCGATTAGAGCCGAAATCTCTGCTGAGTCTTGTTTGATCACCAATGTTCTGTCATCCGAACCTCCGACAAAATGGGACCTTTTATGACCTCCCAAAGCTTGCCCTGACTTGAAAACCCTGAAGCAAAATGGACACTCATGGCCCTTGCTCTTCTTTGAACCCAATCTTTTCTCAGCGTTGCTGGATGAACCTTTAGGAACACCAAGGCTCTTACCATTTGAACATGACTTGGTCACTTTGGTATCGGTCATCGGAGCTGTAAACGAGTCACTGGCTAAGCTATGTTCATGACTCTCGTGTACCGAATCGTTGCAGTCGTTCACCTTGGTATGGCTCGCTCGATGTCCTCCTAGAGCCCTATGGGAATCAAAGGTCTTGTAACAGGTTAAACACTCGTATTTGCTTCCCTTTTGAGGGCTGCAATAAGCATTCTTGCCATTCCTTCTTAAATGATACTTGGATTTGCTTTTAAACCCGGATCCATACACCAATTTAGGCTTTTTCGACACGATGTTCGTGCGAAACTCATCGACCGAATCATCTGATTCCACCTTCTTCGGTCCATGTCTAAAGTACCCTGAATCAGAATTCTCTGAAGAAGGACAAGTTTTTGCAGGATCCTTCAACTTGTTCTTGCTGGAAACACATTTCATAGCATTGTTAATGGTGATCCTCACATCGATGGAAGGCGATTTGTCTTCCAACACGACCGAGTTGTTGTCCGAAGAGTCGGCAACTGAATTAAGCCCTCTCCTACAACCGGAATCCCTCGACAACATCATCAAACACATAGCCACTTCCTCCTGTTCCTGCACTATCTCCGAAACCAATGAAGAACCATTCCCTATATTGTCCGAATTATTCGAATGAACACCGATCGTCTTATACTTCACCCTCTTCGATCTCCTTTTACTCGGACTCGTCGACGTCTCGGTATCCGACTCACTATCCATTACCATCTTATGTTTATCGCCATTGTCAAAATGATAAGCTCTCTCCTTCTCGGAATGACAAGACATGTGCCCGCACAGAGCTTTCATTGATCTAAAACCCTTACCGCATTCTTTACAGACCATCTCTTTGAACGAAGATCCATTGCCGGAATCTGAAAACCTCTGGGTTTTCTTAGGGTTTGCCCTCAAACCAGCAAATCTCTTGCTGTTGTTTCTGGGATTGCCCGTAGCGGAGATAAGCTTGTTTAAGGGCGTGTCAGCGGATTCTTCCTCTGTTTCAGCAGAATTCTCGTTGTTGTTCATATGAGTTCTTATGTGACCACCCAAGGATTTACCACAAGGATACCTCTTGTTGCAGAATTTGCAAACGAACTTTTTCTCTCGGTTTAGTTCCATTAATGAATCAAGAAGATCAACGAAACAAACAGAAAAAAAAGAATAAGAAAAAGTCCAGTAAAGGAAACAAGATCAGTAGCTCGTTTCTCACCTCAGATCTTCAAACAAACCAACAAAAAAACACTGCAATTTCCCCAGGATCATAAAGTTGCTTGCTTTTTTTGTTTCAATGGAGAAGATCAGACAAAAACCAAGAACTGTGAAGTGTTTGGATTTCCTTTTGTTACTGTTTGTTGTTGGAACAAATTGAAACCATTTTCTGGTCGCTAATGGCGGCGATGAACAGGTTTAGGAGAAGAACAATCAAAGCAAAAAAACATGACTCTTTCTTTCTCTCTCTCTCCCATTTGTTTGCGTGTTGTAGTTGGAGGAGAATTACATGCAGGGAAGGCTAAAGATTAAAAGAAGGGAAGTGAAAGATAGGCAGCACGTGTACTCTGTTGAGAACCATTCGCTGATGGATTCAACGCTCAGGATTTCTCCAGTTTGTTTCTATATACTATATAAAATGAAGTCCTATTTTAATATAAATAGATTATGTATTTAAACTATTTGTTTTTTAATTTATAAAAAACAATTAAACTGTAAAACAAAATTTTATTATCAATAGTCTCACTATCTCGATGGTTAAGTGCCGTTGACAAATATTATAAAAGCAAGAACATACGTAAAATTTTATATCAAGGGTGAACCGTTAAAAAGAGTTATATTAAAAATATATGAGGTGCGAAATTATAAAATTTTAGAGAGTGTAAACTTAGATCATAAATAAAAAGTACATAAACTGTATACGAGAATTTAAAATTTTTAAGGGTGTGACTGTCCCCTTCAGCACCATTTTCAGTATGTCTATGTATATAAATTCGATCTTTTTCCCTTATAATTATTAAAAAGAGAGTTAAATTCTATAATTAGCATTTAATAAACTGTGGATTTGGTCAATATGATTTAATTTGATATTTTTATATAACAAAATAGAAAGTTTTAATTTGATATTTTTAGTCTTTTATATGTGAATTTTGTTAAATTCAATTTTACCACTAATCTCTATATTATAAGTTAGTTGTGAATTTAGTTTATGTTGTCAAAATTGATAATTTTAAGTTAAGTATGTTCTAAATTTATAGAGTACACGAACAAAAACTAGCACGATTAGAGTACATAATCTGAATCCACATCCTATATACTATGGCCCAATTTGGTAAATAATGGTTTGAACCAAAATTAGAGGTTTGAGCTAATATTAGAGGTTTGACCGGTCAAATTCGTTAATTTGGATGTTTGGTGAATAGCAGATTGGGTTAAAACTCTAATTTTGAAAAAACTGCTAATAGAATTTTTTTAAAATTAACGGTTTTGACATAAAAGTTATAAAGATCTTTTTACCTTTAACAATTGTCAAAAATATCTAAATAACCTAAATTTAACATTTTCTATTTTAATTTTTCACCCCCACGTATTTATATTCTAACATTTGTAAAGTATTTTTTTTGTTTTTTTCTTTTTATTCTCACACGTTTATATTTTTATTTAAATTTAATAATTAAAAATATATTAAAAAAAATTATATAAATAATAAATTAATATATAGATCCATCAAATATGCTTAGTATTGTTATATTAAAAAAATATTTCTCATAATCTAATTAATATTAATAGATACAAAATATTGATAACTAATAAACTATTCAAACAAACATCGAATATAATCATGTCCTTATATGTCATTTTGCTTGTTTAAATAATCAAACAACTATCAGTTAATTTTACCAAACACTTTTATACAATCAACTAATACAATCCGTTGTCAAATCAACTAATGCAATCGACTATCAGTTAATGTAATCAGCTATCTGTTAATTGTCAAATAGTGCCTATACATATACCTAAAAATGAGAGGCGATAATATCATTAAATAATAATGTGTTGCGGAAAAAATTAAATTGTGAGAGTCTATTCCTGTGACTGAGTCGGGAATTAAAATTAAAGGGACAAAATGTAATTAACTATGAAAAACATCGGATGAAGTTCAAATAGTTATAGGTCAAATAGGTAAATTTTCCTTTTTTTTTTAAAATGGGAGGCCACAGCCCCAACCTAAACTTTAAATATATCTCTAATCGCTCCCGTAACGAATCTATGAAAAATTCAATTTGAATTAATCAACTAATGTATCGAATATCGATAATTATATAAAAATAATAATGTGTTATGGATGGACGATGTTTGTACGTGTCACATTTGTTGGCGTTGTCATTTCTTTAATGTCGTTAATTTTATAGTGTAAATCAGGAAAATGTATAATTTATGTATCTTAGTGGATACAAATATTTAGATACTAAGTGAAAAGGGCAAACTTAAATTGAATATTAACCCTCTTCCTCGTACATACATTTGTCTTTGCTTGTTTAGCTTGAAAAGTCAGAATCTCCAACTGTTTGGCCCTTACTAAAAGGGATGGATGGTCATATGCATAAGCCAAGGTGTTTCTTTTTGCCCTTTTGGGTGGCCCTCATGTAGGATGGCAAATGGGCGGGTGGGTGCGGATATTCTTTCTCTCGTTCCTATACACATTTAAATTTTTTATATTCACCACCTACCCATCATTTACGGCGGGTACAATTTTCAAATTCACACCCGCCCACGTTGGTATATTATCAAATCCATCCCTACACCCTTACCCAATTGAACATCCATCACCCAACCTGTATTCGCCTACAAGCAATCACTAATATCGACTTATGTAAAAATAAACCATTTACTTTTGTAAAGAATAGTACAACTTTGCATACTTTATTGATTGATAAGTGTATATATAATACATTTACACCGATATAAATTTAACTACAGCTAACTAACGATCGCTAACTTAACTGAAGCACATTTTTACCGGTATAAATTATACTTAACTACATCTAACTAATTAACTATAGCTAATTTAACTAAAACAAATTTACACTTGTTTAAATTCTACTTAACCACACATATTACAAAATTACAACCTGATTAATTCAAGTTCGATCTTGAACAATGAATACAAGCTCGATTATAAACCATCATTTTTTAAAACTAAATTAATTGAGTTCAAAGTCTACAAACTTAAGGATTAACGTAGATTTTAAAACAAACAAATATCTTAGTACATAAAATACCATAATAAAAAGCATAATCAAAGTCTACAAACATAAATGGTCCAAAATTCATACGGTAGATAGTTAGTGGGCGGGTGGATGCGGGGCGGGCGGATGAGGTGCGGGTAAGGTCTTAAACCCATCACCTACCCACTACCCACAACGGGTATAACTTTTAACATCCAAACTCGCCCGCTGCCCCACCAAACTCATACATTTCCCTACCCTAATTAGAGCGCGTGCGGTGCGAAATTCGTAAAACTATACTCGTATGTCATCCTTACCCATGTGTGTCTTTATTTTCTTCTTCTCATTTTATTTTATTTTATTATTTTTAATCATTTTAATGACATTACATACCAAAATGTGATGAATAACTCAAAATGACTCATGGATCTTGTGAGATGTGAGAAAAATCAAATGACTCAATTCGATTAACTCAAAATGCAAATTTTAAGTCGAAAAGACCCAAATTTAAAAATCCAAATATATCCGGAATCCATCTAGCTATTGCCTATTGGACACAAATATTATTGATTCATGTATCACCATGATTCATACATAAGATAATTGGTATGTAATTCAGCAGCCGAGGTTTTATTATGATAAAACAACAATAAATCAGATATATTCTACGGGCTAAAGAGTAAAGACAGAGCCAGACACTGCTACTGTGTCATGTAATAACTCAATATAACTCCCATCAGAATCTTAGAACTAGAACAATTAAAAATGTGGTGCAAATAAATTTGAATAATCGGCTTATATGTCTCTCAAAAGTATGATCTAGGCCACAGCTGGCATGTCCTTGAACCATTGATCCAATGGCTTGCCGATGGAGTAGACAATAAACCCGATTGCCCTCAGCTTAGCTTCATCTACGACGTTCCGGCCGTCGAAGACGAATGCGGGCTTCCTCATGTTATCATAAATCCTTTGGTGGTCGAGGGTTTTGAACTCGTCCCATTCTGTCAGAATGCAAACCCCGTGAGCATCCTTGGTTGCTGCATAGGCATCCCAAACGACATTGACTTGTTGGATCGAAGTAGGGCTCATCGGCTGAAGGTGAACCGGATGGTCCCAATCGAACTTCTTCATTGCGAGATCCCTCTGAATCTGCTCCTCGTTGACTTGTGGGTCGTAGATGCTCAGTAGAGCCTTGTCGCCCAACAGCCCTTTGCACACGTCTATCGCTGGTGTCTCACGAGTGTCACCGGTGTCCTTCTTGAAAGCAAATCCGAGAATGGCAATCTTCTTCCCTGAAACAGTGTTAAACATTGAGGAAACAATCCGGTTTACGAACCGAGTTTTCTGGTAGTCGTTAATCTTAATGACTTGTTTCCAGTAATTGGCAACCTCGGGAAGGCCATTGCATTCGCAAATATAGACCAAGTTCAGAATATCCTTTTGGAAACACGATCCACCGAAACCGACACTAGCATTCAAGAACTTGGGTCCGATCCTTGTGTCTTTCCCAACAGCATGAGACACTTGGCTCACATCAGCACCGGTTGCCTCGCACAATGCCGACATAGCATTAACCGAAGAGATTCTCTGTGCCAGGAAAGCATTGGCAGCAAGCTTCGATAACTCGGCAGACCAAAGGTTGGTGCATATGATCCGGTCCATAGGGACCCAATGCGCATACACATCCCTCAATGCTTCAATTGCCTTTTGACCTTCCGGGGTCTCCCTGCCTCCGATAAGAACACGGTCAGGATTGAAAAGGTCTTGAATCGCAGTTCCCTCGGCAAGGAATTCCGGGTTCGAGAGAATCTGAAAATCAATCCCTTTGCTATTGTGGTTCAAAATTTTCTCTATGGCCTCAGCTGTTTTAACAGGAACAGTCGATTTCTCGACCACGATCTTGTTAGATTTCGATACATCTGCAATCATACGAGCAGCACTCTCCCAGTAAGTCAGATCAGCGGCTTTCCCAGCTCCGAGACCTTGCGTTTTGGTCGGGGTGTTAACCGAAACAAACACGATATCAGCCTCCGAAACATGCTTCTCGACATCGGTGCTAAAGAACAGATTCTTCCCTCTGCACTTCTTAACAACCTCGTCGAGTCCGGGCTCATAGATTGGAAGCGTATCGCTGTTCCAGGCAGCAATTCTCGAGACAGAAATATCGACAACGGCCACTTCAATTTCAGGGCATTTCAATGCAATAACAGCCATTGTCGGCCCACCAACATAACCAGCACCAATGCAACAGATCTTCACCATTTTCGATATCCTACGAACATTAAAAAAAACGATTTCTTGTCAGATCATAGAGTGTTTAAAGAATAACTCCCTAATAATCTACTAATTAAACATCGGAATTAGCAAATAATGATGTCGGCAGCAATATAATAACCGGATCCATTTCCAAGAACAACAAAACAAGACAAACATCGATGAACTACTGGCAGAAATCAGATCTACGGTTTCCCAAATGAAAAACAGGGAATTAAAACATCAGAGATCCGACATATAAACCGACCAAAAACATGCACTCAATTTTACTATTTAATTTTTTTTAATAAACAATAACTTCAAGTAAACACATTTATCTTAGAGATCTGACAAGAAAAACAACAGATCCACCGATTAACAAAACCCAAAAACTAAAAAAAATGGAGTCAAAATAATAGACTCCAAAAGAACAAAGTTGACAAGTGCAAAATCAAAGCCGACAAGACACGAAAAAGGAAAAAGATATGAAATTACCTTAGTGGGTCTTGAGTTGTTAGATCAAAGGGAAAGAAACAAAATCTGGGTGAAGAAGGAGACCAAAGGGAAAGGGAGGGAAACAGGGAAAAGATATTGAGGCGAAGGATGAGAAAGGCCGAAGACCTTTAAACTGTATTTATAGTCACCTAAATTACCTTCAATACCCAACATTTTTTTTATAAAGACTAGTATTCGATTTATTAATCGAGTCTGATAGGACTGAGACACTAGATTTTATAAATAATATCAGATGTTTAAATTTTGATGTTGTGAATAAAGTAAATTGATTGAGAGAATCTAGTCATAATGAGTCTTTTACAATATTCAATCTGGATTAATCAAGAAATGAGTTGGATATCGATGGACGGTTATACAAAAAAATAGTGAGCTAACTCGGATTAATATTACAAAGACTACAAACACGATTTTTCTAATTCAATTTCTTTCATCCACAATACCATATTCGAGTTCACCTTATTTAATATTTTTACATCAATTTAATTTATTCTTTGCATTGTATGTATTTTTTTATCACATTTCTAATACGTCTATGGTAAGAAATTTAATTATATATATATGCAATATTAATTTTAACAATATTTTTATTTTCTTTTAACTTGTCAAAATCGAACACTTAATTACCAATAATTAATGACTCGAAAGTATATAAAAGATTTTTTGGTAATAACATAAAATATGTTTTGATAATTTAATAATTTAATTAATGAGAAAAATAGATTTTTTAATCGAATTTGATGAATTTTTTTGAATGGTCTAAATGTGATTACAATGTAATATCTATCTATACATATTTTTAATTCTTTGACAATGCACACATACCTTATAGACAAAACAATTGAACCCGATCTCTTAAGATGAACATTATTTAATTTTCTACTGGGACTATTTGTTGCGTTTAATTCGATGAAACTTAAACGGGTATAATTCTTTTTCAAATTAAATATAAAATAAATTTTGTTTCATTGAAAATACAAACATTTTATACGTTTAAATTTAGATGATTACACGTCAAATCTAAAATACCTCTATTTCAAAAAGGAAATGTTATAATTTAATTGCCTTTTTGAGATTATTTAGAAAAAGTTGAGGTTATTTAATTAATACATTGTTTTTTTAAAAAAACCTGATAAATATATTTTTTAAAATTTAAATTGAACACTTTTATTCAATATATTTTTCGCACTGCATGAATAAATAATATTTAAATATTTTTTGTTAGGATTTATAGAAAATTTAGTTATTTTTACTCTAAATTTATTTAAATAAAATATTTTAAAAACAAATCTTATATATAATTATTAAAAATATCAATTAAATTTTATTTGATAATGACATATGAAAAGTTTATTAAGTAAAAGTGTAAGTTTTAATTTTTTCCTGTTAGAATTAGTTCACGATATTCGTATAAGTGGTTTAATTTGTTAATAATAAAAGTTTAGTGGTGAAATTTAATTAAACTAAAAATTAGTGATGTAAATGAAAATGAATGTGAAGTTCAGTGATTTAAAATATAAATTACCCTAAAATTAAGGTTAAAGCTACTTTTACCCTCTAAATTTGATAATTTTCTCGATTTACTTTTTTTTTGGCCCCTTGGTTTACTTTTAATCCTTTAAATGAGGTGTCACTCTTATATTATATAACATGTATGCTTTAAAATTTGTGATTAACGTTTATTTCTATATAGATCAATAAAACGCAGATAATTATTCACTAAATTCGATTTAATGAATATTTCGAGAAACAATATTTTAACCAAATTTAATGATTAAAAGTTATTTTATCCCTAAAAATAAGAAGGGAATTTTGTATGCAACAATTACAAAGGGCTCCACATGAGAGTCGTGCAGTGTTGGAGTGAGATGGAAGATATGGGAAATATGATTATTAAAATTAAAATGGCAGTTAGAGATTCCAAAATGGAAGGGAATTAGTTGATTTATTTAGGTTTAAATATGTTAGATTCCAAAATAATTCTTTATAGTTTTTTATATTTATTTTTTTTATCAATTTAATCATTAAAAAGTTGTAAGCATAGATGATTGAAAAATCGCATTAATTGAATAATAATATTTATTTATTTATTTTTAAAGATTTGAGTTTAAATTAATAAAAACTACAAACATTGGAGACTAAAAAAAAGTTAGTTGATAGGTCAACAAGAAATAGTAAAAATGAACCTAAGTTCGGGGGATATAAAGATTTTCAAATCAATAGGAGTTCAAGAACTTAATATTGTAGAGATTAAATATTAAATTTAAAAATAGTATAAGGTCTTCTCATATAATTAAACCATTTATTTATTTAATATACAAATTTTGTAAACTTTGTTGGAATTTACAGAGTATTTAGAAGCAGTTGTATATGGCCAGATGTGCAGACATTTTAAAAAAGCTTTATATTTTGTTAATATTATTAAGCATGAGAATGTGACAGATAAATTGTGTGCTTTAATAGTATTTGATTCCTCAAGGACCACTTTTACTACCATTGATTGTGATTCCATTTTGATTTGGAAATGTGAATGATTTTTCGTATTTTAATTGATTCTAGATGTCATATATTATATTATTTTGGCATTTCGTTTTGTTATTTTTTTTATAAATTATATATTTATTTTATGGTTTAAATTCGGAATCCGTAATTCTTCCTTTTAATAATGTTATCTCCGATATTTAAATCAGATTCTCTCCTTGATATTTCGTTTTGTTATTCAGTATACTATCAATACAATTTATCAAATTTATGATACAAAATTGAAAGTTGAAACGATATGTTTTTAATGTGGTTTCATAGTCGGGACGGCTTCTAATAAGTGTTGGGAGAGGCAGCTCCCCCAACATAAATTAAAAATAAAAAAATATGTTTTGCCCATTAACTCTAAATTATGATTTCGTCCTTGTTCATAGTAATAATAGTATCAGTTCATAATTAACGGTTAATAAAATTCACACACATCGTATAAATAAAAAAAAATTCAAGTCTTCAAGGAAGAATAATATTATCTTCTCTATTAAGACCGTTCATTGAGTTCAAAATTAAAGCAACGATTGTTTTATATACTATGAAATAAAAAAAATACAAGTAGATTTAAGATGTTGTCATATATTTTTTATTAAAATAAACATATTAAATTTGCATATAGAGTTTTTTTATATTCAGATTGTATTATTTAGTTTATAGAATAATTGTTTTTTGTATAAAAAACTTCAATTAAATGAATTTATTTGATAACGAATAAAAGAAGTAAACTTTGTGTCGAATAATTTTTATCATATTTTTCATTAATCTAAACATGTAAAACAAATTCAGGCCAAAAATATGTAAAACCAACAAATTATATTATAAATAATTAAGTTCGTTTATAATACAAATAAAGTAATACTATTTATTTCAATACTATTGATAAATTTATAATATATTAATATTATACAGAAAATTTCATTATTATTTTTTATTTTTAGGTAACTATATCGTTTCTACTTTATAACTTTCGTTTATTTTTCTGATCGCTTTAGTTTACATTAGCAATACTATTATTTTAAGTATGATAAGACGTTAAAATAAATAAACAAAATTAGATATAAAATAGTTAACCCGTAATATTACATGTAGTCGCGAAACTTGAAGTGAAAGTTTGAGAGTGCAAAATTAATTTTTTTTAAAAAAATTAGAGGCTTAAAAGAATATTTTCAATTTTTTTGAGGATTTAACTGAAATTTTTAATAATTTTAAGAGATTTTAAAAATAAAAATTAGAGAAGGAATCTAATTAAAAATATTTAAAATTTTGAAAATAAATATAAATTCTTAAAAATTTTGAGAGACCAAATTAAAATTTTCAAAAATTTAAAAAATAAAATTTAAATTTTTTAAAATTTTGAGACGTGACCCCATTAATCTCTTAAAGGATACACCCTCGTTTACATGGAAACCTCTTCTCTTGTTCTAAATGCCCTAGATGCGGGAATGATCACGAAAGTCTCGAACATTTGCTGTTCTTTTGTCCTTTTACTCAAGTTTTATGGCGATCTTCTGGATTCAGCTATTCTCCCAATAAAATTGGATTTTTGGGTTTCTTTAAATGGTGGAAGAAGCTCGCTTGTCTTCGGGAAACAGGGAACTTCGATGATGATTATGAACTCATTGCTCTTCTTTGCTGGCACTTACGAAAATCTCGAATTGCTTTCATCTTTTCAGGTACCATCGAGCCACCTATCGACGTTTGGCTAAGAGCGAAAAGTTCTTTTTCTGAGTTCAAAAGAAGTAACCTTTCGATCATCATACCACCGATTTTCTCCCCCCGACCGCTTCACAATGGACCCCACTGGGCCTTGGTTATGTGAAAATAATTTGTGATGCTTCTTTTGACTCGACTATAGGTAGAGCAAGAGCGATTGCTATCATTCGGGATGAGTCTGATCGTGTGATCGGCGGTAACGCTAAATCTTTCTCAGCTTCTTCTGTTTCAATGGTCGAAGCTATTACGGTTAGGATAGAGACTCTCTTAGCTATTGATGCTGGTCTTGGAAATGTGATCTTTGAATCTGATAATGCGGGTGTTATTGGAAAAATTAATTTAGAGAGCTGTCAGCTTGGGAGTCTGCTGCCGTTGAAGGCGATGTTCTTGATGTTTCTTCCTGTTTTCCTTCTTTTATTTTTTCTGCGGTTAAACATGTTTGTAATAGAGCTGCCGATCGGGTGGCCAATGTTGTTCGGACCGGTCGTTATTCGGCTAACTGGTCCTCTTCTCTTCCTCATGATTTGAGGATTTTGCTGTAACTGTTCTTGCATTAATTTATCTCCTCTTTTCGTCAAAAAGAATATGCACAAATCCCAAAATAGCACCATTAAGGCCTATATTCTTCAAAATAGCACCCAAAGTTTTTATATTTTCTAAGATATTGCTCTTATAATAAACTTGCCGTCGACGATATCTTTTTTTTTTTTAAATCTTTGTTTAAAGTTAATCAGATGATTAATTTAGTCTTAATAAGAACTAGTCGTGCATGCACAGCGAGTTTCATGAGACTAAATTTAATTAAAAGGGTAAATTCTTTACAAATTTAATTAATTAAAAAAATTACCCACATGAAACTCACCTTGTTAATCATCTTATTAACTTTTAAACAGAGATTTAAATAAATAGATCTCGCCGTGCATACAAGGTAAATTTCTGTAAATATACTATCCTAAAAAATATAGAACTTCGGATGCTATTTTGGAAAATATAGGCCTTAATGGTGCTATTCTAGGGATAAGTCCTTTATTTTTAGGAAAAGTGTCATTTTCTCTAGACACCCACAAATTTCTCTATTATCTAAAGACTTTGAAAAACATGTGAATGTTAAAAAAGAAACAATAATTTTGTTATAAGTGCTATCACAGTATTATACTTACAACCAACACTAAATCCTATCTTAAATTTTCATTATTTTGTCTTTAAGGAAGAAAAAAAAGATGCTACGAATGAATTTGAAATTTATGACCTAATAAAATATAAAAAAATAAATACGAGCAATTCAACCAATTGATTAAACGTGACATTTAAAGTGTGGTTGGTATTCTAACGCAGACTTCTAAGTATCACGTATACTATGTGACATTTAAATATTTTTTTTGACCGAAAGGCAATATTTCAAATCAGAGGCAGCTTACAATAATGGATACAAATCATTAAGGATTTGTCGCATCCAATGTGATGGACATAAATCGTCAAAAGTAACCTGAACAAATCCAATCAGTACTTGATTGCTCATACGCCATACACGAGAAAATAACATCAGACGTCGTGTTTGTCGTTTTTTGTATGTCAAAGACGACAACTTTAGCCTCTCATGCATCGAGTGCTTGGTATTTGATCATTTCGATAGTATGTTTGTAGTTGAACTTAATAATAATTTGCTGTCAGCCGCGTTGTTCGATGAAGGATGAACCAAGTTAAGTAGTCATGGTGAAATCTAATGGGTTACATGCATCATCCATATGTCAAATTGAGATATGCTGCTTAAAGTCAATCCAAGAGTGGAAAGTTGTTATAATAACTTAACTGACATGGAAGGACTTAACTTCTAAGGGACAACAACAATACACTAACATCCCATATGAACTTTTTTTCAATATTATTTAGACTCTTTAATTTAAGTGTATCTTGATATGAATATAAATAAATTATCTTAGAATGGCATATTTAATATTCAAATTCGAGTAACATAATAACTTTTTAAATCTAAAAAGAATACCATTTTTTGTGATAATGACATGAGGATTCCCATGCTTGTTCTTAACGTAATTCATCGGGTAAAGGGTCACAAATGGTTAAATCCCTACGTATGTAACATGCACTTTTTTAACAAGAGTCGTATTTCATTAAATATAAAAAATCACAACAAAATACATCATAAACATAAAGATAAACTCGAGACTACGTTCACCAATAATTTATACAGAAAGAGAAACGAAACATGAAAACTTGTAGGACGTGAATAAAAACAAAATTTTCCCTTGAATATAACCTTCAACTTTTTTAAAAACTCGACAATCATATCAAAATTTCATTATCTTTATCTAACTAAACACTTATGTAGTTGGTTCATAAATGGATTAATGATGAATTTGCTCTCCGGCTCTCAAATATTTATGTTTTGTCCTCTAACCTTTAATTCTAGCTTCATTTTCAGATGTAGAAAAAATAATGTACAATATCAATCTTATAAATCTTCTCCGCTAATAGTTCTGATTGCATCGATAAATTATCACAAGAGAAGATCTTACGATACTAAATGGCCGACATTCCATGATCAATCACGTGCACTATAACGATCTTTTTTATTGCCCTACAAGTGAACATATACACACATATCAATTAAACTTGTGATTTTTGGCTCATCATAGATATAGTAAACTAAAAATCTTATGTATTTAGAATCAGGTGTAGGTGTCATTTCCAAATATATATATTTAAAATTTTCTATGTATTTGAACAGTCATATCACCGTACTCATAACCATATAGTATTCCAATATTGACGTCATTATAAATATTTAAAAATGTATATATAAAAATTTTGTTTGATACACAAATTTTGTAAATTAAGTCTATATTTTAAGATTTAAGAGTTTAATTAGAGGTTAAAAATTAAGATTAAAATTAGAATTTAAAATTTAAATTTTATAATTTAAATAAAAAATAATGTAATTTTAAAATAACTCGATATATATACCTTATTCAAGTAAAATATAAAACCAAATGTAGCAATATCTTTTAGTTATTTAACAAATATCTAAGAATTGAAAATATTTTAAATTTTAAAATATAGAATGTTTTAGTTTCAATAAAATTTTGGATTTAATATGAATATTCTTTATTTCAATTTAAATTAATATTATTTAATACATCGTTAATGTAAAATAATTTTATAATGATAATAAAACTTTAAGATAACTGTGGTTAAATAATTTTAGTTTGTGAAAATTTTTCACTTGGTAATACATTAAATAATTATATTAATTAAAAGTGATAATTATTTGAAAATTTTAAGATCAATTTGGTCGCATGTTTTTTGATAAGTAAAAAAGAAAATTTTAAAACTTGAAATGAAAATGGGTTATGTATAACTTTTAATAAACTTTCCTTTTAAAAAAGAAAATATTTTCTTCTTCTCTCTTTCACTCTGTCGCTCTCTCCATTTGTCAATTTCGGATTTTGAATCTCCACCGGTACGCTCCCACTTAAACCCTAATTTGCTTTTTTTAATCATTTCAGTTTTCGATTTACTATTTTACAATGATATTGATCTGTTATTGTTTCCTTTTTGAGATGTAACTTTCTTTTGCCGGATTCCCCAAAACGGAATGATTTACATTTTTACAGGAATTCTGCATTTTACGTGTACTAAATTTTATGTTGTAAGCTCTAGAATACCGTTGTTAGATTCAATACCATTTGATTTCATCTACTAAATAGACCGTTAAATTATTCCCTCGTGTGAAATATTGATTTTATTGGATCATTTGCAGCTTGATGCGATTGGTTGTTCACTTGTTGGAAACTGAGGAATTGGCCTTACTCAAAATTGAGTTCCGATCGGCTCTGTTTGGACTTTGGAGTATGGTAAAAAAGTATATAGTGCAGTAAATTTCGGCTCAGTTTTGGATCAGGAGTTGTGTAATTCACTTCTCGATCATTCGTTTCTGGGTTGAATTATTGATCCATAATAAGGAATTGAAATTCAGCTTGGTTTTCGTAGTTTTTCTTTATACGGTTATGGTGGATTTACAGTGAACTTTGGTATTTTCCACTTCTTATCTGTTGATTGTGATGATTGGGGAAAGATTCGTGCAGGCAAGAGTGTAGAGGAGGTGGTTTCAATGCTTATTGGGCTTGTTCTGGTTAATGCTAACATATATAGAAGCTTCTATGTGATCATAGGTTATGGTTTCCACGGTTCTTGTAGATTTAAACCAAAGGGACTGGTTATTTAGTGGTTTTTCCCAAACCTCAGTTGTTTAAACTTGTGAACATGAGAAGCCCTTGGGTTAATAAACTTTCTGTTACTTGCGGCCGTAGACTGCCGGTCTGTTGGTTGTTATTGTGCTTCGTCTGCTTCCTTGTGCTGATTGCAGTCTTTGGGTCGACATTTTCTAATTCCTTTGACTCCATACCTTTCACTCATGTACCTGAGATTTATTCAAATTATAGAAGGTTAAAGGAGCAAGCGGCAGTCGATTATTTTCAGCTGAGAACAGTATCGTCGGGAGCTGGTCGCCAAGGGGAGTTTGGCTTATGCGGAAAAGAAAAAGAAAATTACGTTCCTTGTTACAATGTGACGGCAAATTTATTGTTAGGGTTTAAGGATGGAGAGGAGTTTGATCGGCATTGTGAAGTATCAAGCCAAGGAAAGATTTGTTTAGTCTGCCCACCGAAGGATTATAAGATTCCACTACGTTGGCCAGCTGGTAGGGATGTAATATGGAGTGGAAATGTCAAGATAACCAAAGATCAATTCCTTTCTTCTGGAAGCATAACGAAGAGGTATTTATTAAATACATTTGGATGTTTTCTAAAAGTAGGAGAAAGTATCAAGCATGTCTCCCTTGGTTACAAACTGTCTTTTAGAATTTTCTACGTAGAAGCTTATATATCCTTCATTCTTTGTTCTTTATGCAATCAATAACAGCTTTCTAATCTACCTTCATAATCTTTTAACGAACTGTATAGAATGATGTTGCTCGAAGAGAATCAAATTGCTTTTCACTCTCAGGATGGCTTAATCTTTGATGGTGTCAAAGATTATACTCGCCAGATTGCAGAGATGATGGGACTGGGAAGTGACTCTGAACTTTTTCAAGCTGGTGTAAGTCTTTATTTCATTCCATGATATGATACTTTTACCCTTTTGGGGTACCATGAGCTATGAGAGTTCGGCATTTCAGAATCAATTTTTTTTTCTCTAATATTTTAGATTGTCATGTTTACAAATATGAGAAAGATACTTTATGTGTATGGCCTTCAAGGGAAATTAAAACCATCTGCACCTACATGTTACCTAATGCTCCTACTTTGGTTACAGGTACGCACTGTTCTTGATATTGGTTGCGGATTTGGAAGTTTTGGAGCTCATTTAGTTTCACTAAGGTTAATGGCTCTTTGTGTTGCTGCATACGAGGCAACTGGAAGCCAAGTTCAAATAGCTCTTGAGAGAGGTCTTCCAGCAATGATTGGCAATTTCATATCAAGACAACTACCATATCCATCTTTATCATTTGACATGGTTCATTGTGCACAGTGCGGTATTGTTTGGGACAAGAAAGGTAGTTTCAGAGTTTAATAGTACTTATTCCTATGGTAAAATTACTTATGCTTTGCTTTCTAACTATGATTTTATAAAACAGAGGGGATGTTTCTTATAGAATTTGATCGGTTACTCAAGCCTGGAGGTTATTTTGTTATAACCTCACCCATAACTAAGTCACATGGACGTGCAACAAGTAAGAAGAAAAGAAGCATGTTAACACCACTGGCAGAATTCACTGAAAAAATTTGTTGGAGTCTTATTGCTCAGCAAGACGAGACATTCATCTGGCAGAAAACTGCTGATGCTCATTGCTATTCTTCTCTGTGAGTATACACCGAAAATTTTCACTCTTTTCAAACTCTTCAGTTTCATTATAAACAATTCATTAAAACTAGATTTTGGTTGTTCATCATTTTACTTTGATTTCATTGTATTTTTCCATCATTGCATTTTGCTAACTTCATTTTTCTTGAATATAGCAAGAAGAATGAT
This sequence comes from Hibiscus mutabilis, assembly GCA_019671005.1. Lineage (NCBI taxonomy): Eukaryota > Viridiplantae > Streptophyta > Magnoliopsida > Malvales > Malvaceae > Hibiscus > Hibiscus mutabilis. The sequence continues at coordinate 39,347,432 of CM033749.1, forward strand.
GTACCCCTATGTATAGAAGGACATGACGCTTCCTACTATCAAACCTTGATGCCATGTATTATTGGAGCTTCCAGCAAACGCTGGATTCCTATCCAGAACAAGTCTTCTAGCTCAGATTTGAGCTCTGCGGAGCTTGAAGTTCATGGAAAGTATTGTTCCATCTCAAATAATTTTTCTCTCCCCGCATTGATGTTTTCATTTTGCACTTGTGTTGCCAATGCAATCTACAGTTGATGCAGTATATTGATGTAAGTTAATCCTTGCAGGAGTCAGTCCAGAAGATTTCTTTGAAGACTTGCAAGTTTGGAAATTAGCTTTAAAAAACTATTGGTCTTTGCTTACACCATTAATTTTCTCTGACCATCCCAAGAGGCCAGGCGATGAAGACCCATTGCCTCCCTTTAATATGGTACGCAATGTGATGGACATGAATGCTCATTATGGGGGTTTAAATGCTGCATTCCTGGTGGAAATGAAATCGGTGTGGGTGATGAATGTTGTGCCTATTAGGGCATGCAATACACTTCCTCTCATTCTTGACCGAGGCTTTCCTGGTGTTTTGCATGACTGGTTAGTTTCTTAAAACTTCACGAAAGTAATTCGTTTAAGTTGGTAGTTACGAGCTGGCTTTGGAGTTCAGGTATTAACTTGTTTGATCTAATTGTATATATCTTCACAGGTAGATTCATTCTTAAATTGTATATTACTGTTGCAGCCTTGCGGGTAACTTCTCTATATATACAGTGAATCTCCAGTTGTTTGCAGCTTGAACTATTTTTTACTTCAAGTGAATTTACATTTTGAATCTGCATATCCATTCCTCTCTCTTGAGGTCCAGTTGAACATTCAAAAGTTCTTTTTTCTCCTTTGACATGATACCATGCTGCGTCAATCATTCTATTTATCATATTATCATTATCTAACATATCTGGTATGTTAAGGTGTGAACCCTTCCCAACATATCCTCGAACATATGACCTGCTTCATGCGAATGGGCTCCTCTCACAGCTTACTTCAGAGAGGTGCAGTTTGATGGGGTTATTTGTAGAGATGGATCGGATTCTGCGTCCTGAGGTATTTGGTGTTTTTTCTGCGTCCCTTTTTAATCATGTTCTACGTCCTGAGGCTGAGGTATTTGGTGTTAAATTGTTTGAAGGAAAAACCACGGATTTATACTCGACATCATATCCTCCTCAACGTGCTCCTATACTAAAAATGAAAATTGTTAATTTTAATCAGTGCCCTATAATGCCATTTCATTTGATGTGCCCTAAAATAAGTTGTATTAATGAATACTTTCTGAAATAATTACTATTTGACAACCGTAAAGAAGGTTATTGAATTTAAATGGTACGAGCTTGTGTTTGTTTGCAGGGCTGGGTTGTGATTTCTGATAAACTAGGAGTTATAGAATTGGCACGTGCACATGCGGCACGAGTACGATGGGATGCAAGGGTGATCGACATTCAGAATGGTAATGATCAGCGGCTACTTGTTTGTCAGAAACCATTCATGAAAAGATGATTGATCTTGCGCCAGAAGATCTCAAGGCCACGGATGTCAACTTTGTTTTTGAACCGGTAACTGTCAAACTTATCCACCAAAACCCTTTCTGTGACTCATGCATGCATATACACCTTAAAGAGGAAATATCACACTTATCGGGGAGCCTTAAATGAGTTTTCGCATTTCACATAGGCAAATAAAATGCAGAGGGGTTTTTATGCCACAAACACCAAGGGAGAAAGAGTCCATTCTCTATTTTTGGAGCTAATAATTCAATCCTAGGAAGTTTTTTTATGGTATCATGTACCAAGCTTCAGGTCTTTTCTTATCTTTGGATCATATTTTCATATCTATGTCCGGTACCGATTAAAAGATAAATGAGATCTATAAAACCCAGGTATAGGAACTTGCACAAGTCGGATTTCACTTTTAGTTGCACAAAGTTAATAGGTAATATGTCATAGAACTGATGATGATGGTGTTATTTTGACCAGGAGATGAACTATCGGTGGCATCTGCAACGCCGGAAACGCTCTGGAATACTCTACAGGGTATTTGATATTTTAATGGCTGAACAATGAGCTGGTGGATGGCTGTTAGTGTAGAATAGAAAAGGCTTGCTGAAAAAAGTAGCTCCTATTCTTTTTCTGTTTCTGTTTTTTTTTTTTTTTCCTTTTGTCTTAAATTTTGAGGTTGTTTCTTAATTACTCCATTTGATATTGAACTCCTTGTATTGAACCATCATTGCTTTGCGATGGCCACGAAATGTGATAATTACGAATAGATTAGAAAGCTCTCTTTCTCTCTTCGTAATCATTGTTTTAAAAGGGTTTAAATTTAATACACAAGTTGTGTAATAAATTTTACACAAGCTTGCTTATTTCTACTATAAATCAAAATTAAACTTAAACCCTAAAAAACTAAACCCTAAACCTTAAACTCTAAATTCTAAACACTAACCTTAAATTCTAAACCTTACAACCCAAACCCTTAAACTCTAAACCCTAAACTAAACCTCTAACCCCTAAAACTAAAGAGTTTACACAGATTGTGTATTGAAGTTTTTTCTTTTAAAAGATGTACATTGTCTAGGCCGAAACAAACTTGATTTGATTCGAAAAAATATATATTTTTTTAAAATTTTGAGTTACTTGAATCCATTTATTCGAATTGAGTTATTTAGTTTTTTGAGTGTAAGTCAATTGTATTTTTATTATTTGAACAAATTATGGCGTAAAAACGAGTATATGCCATTTTTGAAAATATGCAAATGTTCATTTTCAATAAAAAATTAAAATAATCTTTATTTTTTTGAAAAATTATAAAAATAGATCAAATTTTATAAAAATAATCTGTTTTAACTATTATAATATATATATATATATACATTAAATTCTAAGAAATTCTATAAAATATTAAATTATAAATATATCACTTTATTTTCAAAATGATATAATAAGTCCTCAAACAAGTAAATTATCAAATTAGGTTTATCATACTAAAATATTTTGTTTCCTTTATTTTTGCTTTGAAAGTGTTTTAAATATGAAAAAAAATGATTGCACAAGCTGTATAAACTTTAGTTATACGTGCCTTTTAGTTTTAAGGATTATAATTTTAGTTTAGATATTTAAACTCAAAAATTTTAATTTAATTTTATTTGAATTATAATTTTATAAATTTAACTAGATTCAGAAATAAATAAATAAAATGAGAATTAAATAGTTTAAAAATTCAACTATCTCAACTCTACTTGAGCAAAGTTATGTATTGGTTGTGATACTGTCTCCTCCAAAATTTTTTTTGGCATAGTACTATTTTAGATTCTTTTAGTTTAAATATTTGACTATTTAAAAGTTTTATCGACTCTTATTCCTCTTAATGTTTGTTCTCATCTTCGTCTTTTTAGTTATAGAAAATCGTTTAAATTGTAATCAATTATTATCATAACCTTATAAATATTTACAATTAAATTTGAACAGAAACTCGAATAACTTAACTCGATTTGACCCAACTCAAATTTTATAAACTCAACTCGAGAATTTTTTATAAAGTTTAAGTTAAAAAATATAAGTCATCAACTCAACTAATTTAATTTTTTTTGTCTCAACTTGATAAAACACATATTCTTACTTTTAATAATTTTTTGGTAAACTGCATAAATGGTCCCCCAACCATGACCCAATTTTTTTGTTGAGTCTCATAATTATGAGTAGTTACAAATAGGTCCCCCAACTAATCGCGACGAATAATCAGTCTAATTTCGTTAAAAAATAAACGGCTGATGACGTGACAATTTAATAAAAATATGTATAATAACAAATTTAACCCTCAACTTTTACATTTTATTTTAATTTGATCATAAATTTAAAATTTCATCTCTCAATATTTAAATATTACAACATTTTAGTCCCTTAAATCCTAAACTTCATCTTCCCCTTCTAAAAAAACATCCATTGATGTTAACGGTGGCTATCTACAACCCCATTTGTATGAGCAGTAAAAAACAGTTGAAGAATCAAAACCACCAATTGATGTTAACGGTAGCCATCTGCAACCCCATTTTTATGAGCAGTGAAAAATTGTTGGAGAATCAAAACCTCCATTGATGTGTACAGTAACCATCTACAATGAGCTACCCACAACAGGAGACGCATACCCTTTGTTTTTAGAAGGGAAAAAGTTGAAGTTTAAGATTTAAATGACTAAAATGTTGCAATATTTAAATGTTGAGAGTTAAAATTTTAAATTTAGGACCAAATTAAAATAAAATGTAAAGGTTAAGGGGTTAAATTTGTTATTATACAGATTTTATTAACTGTCACGTCATCAGCCGTTTATTTTTTAATGAAATTGGACCGACGATTAGTCGGGAGAACCTATTTGTAACTTCTCATAGTCAAGGGTTTCAAAAAAAATTAAATCTTAGTTGGGGGACCATTTATATAGTTTACCCTAATTTTCCCATAATGTTTTAAAAAAATATGTCGTGAGAGTTCTCCAAAAGCTCATTTTTATGATAGGCGCTTTAACTCTCGTCACTTGTACTAAATCTTTCGGACCTTTTGTTTTGTTTGAAATTTTCTCGTTCCGTTGTATCTAACTTTGATTATTTTACACTAACCTATGCTTAACTTATTGTTTTGGTCATTGAAATATCATAATTATAAAAAATATTAAATTTTATTAAATTGTTACAAAATGATTAATAAATTTTATCGAACTATTGTAAAATAAACATTAAATTTTATTGAACTATTACAAAGTGATTATTAATTTTTATCTGACGATTACTACGTGGACGATAGAAGACCGAAAGCTACAATTAATTTGAGAAATATAAGATTTTATAGGGAAGAAAATTACTTTAACATGCCGCGTTGGTATTTCTTAACGACAGTGACCGTAATAAAATTTATTGTAACTTTGTAAGTTCAATGGCCGTGCTGCAAATTTTAAAAGTTTAATAATTAAAATAAAAACGTCTTAAAAATTTGATGACTATTTATATAATTTACCTTAGTTTTAGACGTTCAAAGCCTAAAACAATCATTTGAGTATAATTTAATGATCTCTACTATACTTAACCTTATAATCGGAATAGAAATTCTATGTTTCTATTTGTGTCTCGCTTTGAAAAATAAATTAAAAGTTTAAGAAATTAGGCCTAAGATGTATTTTTAAGGTTTAAGATTTAAAATTTTAAAATAAAATTTAAAATTTATCTATTTTTAATATTAAAATATATAAAAAAAACAACGAGAAGAGAAAAAAGATTTTTGTTCTTGTAATCAAACTGAACCTTTAGTTAACTTTTTTTTTATAAAAAAAACCCAACACTTAATTAGTGATCCGTGAGCCTTATTCAACCCATCACTCGAATGTATAAACATCTAAAATATTTTTATATGTTAGATTAACATGCAATAATATGAACATACATGCACATGGAAATGCTGGGAAAAAAGTGAAACCTAGTCAAAATACATGATAAACCCCTTTTTCTTTAAGAATTTTGCACAGTTGCCAGTCGCACTTTCTTGATTTACTAATTCTTTGTATGTATCTAAATAATATGAATACTTTGTTTTAAGATCACTCTACTTACCGTAATAAACAGGGTCTTACAGTTATATATCAGATACAGACACCCCCACTTCCCACCGTCATTCTTTTTTCTTTCTTATCTCTTCATTCTCCCTCTGGAAATCTCCATTCTCTCTCTTTTATTTTCCGAGTTCAAACTTCAAACAACAGTATAATATCTTTGAAACTCAGTCCTTAATCCAATCATGGTTCTGTTAGTACTTTACCTAGTGGTGTTATTAGCCTTCGCTGGTCATTCAAGTAAGATCTTTGGTTGAGTCCTCTGGTTTTGTTTTGTTTTTCGACTTCGGATCCGTTTTCGAGATGGGGTTTCGATTTTTTGTTGTTTTTCTTGTCGGTTGAAGAAGAAAAGAATATTTTTTAGGGTTTTGATCTGTTTTTGCTTTGCTGCAGGTGCTACATACTGTTTGTGCAAAGATGGAGTGAGTGAACAAATGCTTCAAAAAGCACTGGATTATGCTTGCGGAGCGGGAGCTGATTGTTCTCCGATTAACCAAAACGGTCCTTGTTATAATCCCAATACTGTGAAAGATCACTGCAATTATGCAGTCAATAGTTATTTCCAGAAAAAAGGTCAAGCTCAGGGGAGCTGTGATTTTTCCGGCACTGCTGCTGTTAGTGCAAATCCTCCTTCAAGTAAATTCCCTCAAAACCCAAATCCATTTCTCTCTCTCTCTCTCTCTCTATATATATATATATATATATATAATATGTATGTATGTTGGGTTTTTTTCTTCATGATTTTCTTTGTGATTTTTGCAGACGTGCCTTCTTCTTGCAGTTTTCCTTCAAGGTATGGTTGTTGGTATCTTTTGTTTGGTTGAAGAGAATTTTATATGTTTAGATTATGGTGTGGAATGAATGTGTGTTTGTTTTTGTTGAATTTTGTAGTGGCTCGAGCTCGACACCGACAACCGGAACTCCGACGTCGCCGACCACGGGTACACCGACAACGCCGACTACCGGGGCTCCGACGAATCCGACCATGGGGACACCGACAACGCCTACCATGGGAACACCGACAACGCCAACCAACGGGATTCCTTCGACAACGCCGACCACGGGGACAAGCACCGGCACGACTACCGGGACTCCGGTGTTCGGTGGTGGAACCACCTCGCTGGGTCCGACGGGGACAACCACGGGCATCACGGATCCAAATCATGCTGCGTCTCTGTTCACGGGCACTGTCAATATTCTCCTAAGTTTTGGCATCGCCCTTTGGATTTCTGTAGGCTGCTGCTCTTGGATTTGAGGAGGTGGAGGTTTTCAACATTTTAATCATGTCTTAATTAACATGCATGCATACATGCATGTATGTATTTGTTATTGTATGTAGTGAATCATTCGGTAGAGAGGAAACATGAGGGATTTTGCCATGACCAGCTGTGTTCGTAACATTCATATATGGATGATGATGATGATGGTGTAGTAGATGTAGTGATCATTTATATATCTTTTCCCCTTTGCCTGTGTGCAAAAAGCTAGCGAATTTGATTCCCTTTTGAGTGCTCACTGCTACTTTCTATATTTTTAGGGGTCACTTTGTTTCTTTTTCCCCCCTTAAATTAATGAAAAATAACTCTTAGATACTTCTAGGCCGTCGGTGTATTCGTTTCTAATATTTATATTTGAAGTTATATTTTGATATATAAAAAATATTTAAAATATACTATTTAATTTGTTTAAAAATATATTATTTATAATAAATAACTAATTGATTTAGTGAAATAAAGTATTATATTTTTTAAATAAGATTAGAAGTTTGAATCTTGACGTTGTGAATGAAGAAAATTAAATTAAAAGAGTATTCTCATAATGCATCCTTGCAAAATTTGATAAAAATTAGTAAATATATATAATTTAAAATTTAAATCTTTAATTTTAAACTTTTATTTTAAATCACGAATTTTATATCCTACAATTTAAACTAACAAAACGTAAACCCTAAATTAAAAAATTTAAAGTAAAGTTTAAATAAATTTATGTATAAAAAATTTGTACATGTATAAAAGAATTTATACAATCTTATATATGTACTTTTAAAAATCAAAATCAAGAGGCCGGAATTTCAAACATGTTTTTATACAATAACTTCTCTGTTTACTATTTATTAATTGTTTTATTATGAATCGAGGAAGGATAAAAAAGGGCTTTCTTCAACATTTTTTTAATTTATAAGAATAATTGTTTTAAAGCCGAAATTATTGAAACAAGTAAAATAAAATCGGGTGCAGAAGAACTTTTAGAAAGGCCGGACTCTCTCTCTCTCTAAATAATTAAAGAGGAAGGGAGGTGAGAGAAAATATGAGGTGAAAAGTTAAGAGACGACACGTGTATAATTTTAATTAAGGCGCTGAGCCGAGGTTTCACACATCAAAACTTCACCCCCTAACATATGTAAACGTGTTCTTGTTTTATTTATTACAGATAATATTCAACACAGGTGTTTTTGTCCCTTTCTACCAGGGACAATAATCGGAAAACCTGCCGGCTAATATGCGGCTTAAAAAAATAGTCGGTAGCATTTTAGAACTGCTTTTTCTTATTAGATGTGCAACTTTTTTGGTTAGAATCAATAACATTTTAGTTGGTTGAATAAAATAGAAAATTGAAAAATAGACTTCCAGACCAAAGAGAAAAAGGTTGGAATCGATTTTCTTATCCTTTATGTAATTTTTTTAAGTTAAATAGTGCAACATTTTAAGTCGAAATTTAAAATCTTAAATTTTTCATAATAAATTATGTACATTTTGCAACTTTTTAGGTTTAAACGTAAAAAAAATTATCATCATTTTTAAGTTGTTAGGTTTTAAAAAATTCTTGACATTTTAGATTCGAACTGATTTTTTTACTATTTAGGTAACTTTTTTAGTAGGACATAATAATATTTTAGGTTTGAACCTAAAATATTAGGCTTTTTATAACAAATCGTGTACATTTAGTAACTTTTCAGGTTTAAACGTAAAAATTTACTATAATTTTAAGTTTTTAACTTTTGAGAAACCAGTGTAAAATTTTATGTTGTAATCAATTTTCTTACTAAACATATAAATTTTTAGATTGAAATCAAGTAATATTTTGAGTTTTATCGGTTACCTGGTGAACAGGTCAAGACATAAATTATATTTTTTCCACGCACATCAGAACTGCTCACAACAATCGGTTCTATCAGTTTTTTTAACAAATTATAATCCAAATCCTACCAAGAGAAGACATGAAGAGACTTTAGAGAAAGGAACAAGATACTCTTAATGAGTTTATAACTTATGACCTGAAAAAAAGAGAAACAAATATAAATAGTTTGATCAACCGACCAAATGTGCTTTCTCTGTTTATTTTTAGTTAACCGACTTAACAAAGGAGAATAATCTATACATCATAAATTGCAGGTAAATTGACGCTTTTCAAAAGTACTGTTGAGGTAGTACAGACGTGACGAACATGTCATATTTTTTTGTATATATAATGAAAGGAAAGAAAACGTACAATTAAGGGCCTCGTTAAAACCCTCTAAACCTAAATAGGGAAAAAGAGTACATATAGTAATACCTACATAAAATGAGCAAGATAAAAACTCGACACCATAACAAAATAAATCCTTAATCTATCAACCTAAATACAAACAAATAACATGAACTAGTGATGCCTCCCTACCCACCTGGGTCATCTGACCAGTGCAAAGAACCACTCGAGACACCTTCAGGTGTAACCCTCGCCCTCAACCTCCGATTCTCACATCGTCGCTGCTCTTCTTCCACGACCACTACCCCTGGCGGTAACACAAATACCGATCCTTCATTTGTTTGAGATCGTCCCATCGCGGCAAGCTTGTCCACAACTCTATTGCTTTACCTAGGGATATGTCGCACTCGTACTTACCACTCCTGTAGCGATGTCCTTCTTTTTTATATTCGCTAAAAAGTATTACTATTATTTTGTTTGTTTTGAAAATAATGTCTTCCGTGGGAGTTTTGCAAAAACCGTATTTTATTTTGAAATTGGAGTCGCCACCGGCCACTTAGGTAGGCCGGACACCATAAAATCAGAGATTTTAAAAATGTTGGGTTCGGGAGTCGATTACGGATGGGGAAGGATTAGCACCCCCACATCGCCCAAAAATTGGTACTTTAATAATTACCGCTTTATTAATATTAAACTTTCAGGATTAAAGTGACGGTTAAGTTAAGATTTGGTCATAAATGTGAGTAAATTTTAAAAGCCCCGTTATCTAAGAGTAAACGCCCAACCACCATCACTACGCCTAATACTGGCCCCGTTTACGCTCGGATAAAAGGGCACCACATTGACAATTTATATTCCATTATGTAATCTTAGAAAATAATTTCAAAACATACATTGGCATTGGCATTGACATGGTACTAAAATATAAAAGCATGCATATTACAAAATTAAACAAAAATAATAATAAAATACACGAGTAAAAAGACAAAGCATGATAAAAACAAAGCAAACACGAACAAGATAAAAAAACATGCTTACAAAACTAAATTAATTAACCTCAACCTGCTTGAACACATTAAGACAAAATACAACTAAAATATATGGATAACATATACATGGCATATATGGTACTAGAAAAAAAAATAAAAAACATGCTAGAATAAAAACTAATGCTTGATACTTGACGTATGTCACAATTTATATGCATAGACTAAAAACACAACATTTCTATAACACCAAGAAACACACTAACATATATCCTAAAAACGAGGATATGTGTAATATCCCAAATTTTGGACTAGTGACTAAAATGTAATTTTTGAAAGTTTAGGGGGAAAAGTGTAAACTTTGAAAAAGTTTAGGGACTAAGTTGTAATTTTGAAAAGTTATGTAAGTTAACTTTGTAAATGAATAGCATATCCCCAAGAGTGGCATATTCGTGTTACCCAGATTTTTTGTACGAGGCTTATATTAGTGGTTATAAAACGATAAAGTTCACATGAGGAAAAATTGGAAATCGTATTGAGTAAAAATCAATTTTTTGGATCGAATAATTGTCATAAATTGATATTTATGATATTTTGGGAAGGATTTTGTTGAGATGGAACCAAATTTGTTCCAATGTAATGTAATGGCATTTTTTAAAGTTTGATGTAATTAAAGTATAGTTGGAGGGCAAATTGGACATTTGCCAAGGATGGCATTTTTGAAATATTTTTGAACTTTGAAGGTAAATATTAAAGGTCAAAATACACATTGATTGATTATGAGACATTGATTTTGATGAGATTAAATCTTGGCCATTGGATCAAAATGACAAAATGGTAATTTTGCTATTTAAATGAATTAAAAAATCATTTTATCTTTACATGTGTAATATAATTAAAAGATGAAAATAGGATATTTTCATCCATCTTTGCTGCTGTTCGAAGACCACCAAAATAAGAAAAAAAATAGTTTTCAAATTTTCAAGATCAATTTTCAAGGATTCAAGGCTAGATTCAAGCAAAATTAATTAAGGTAAAGTGATCTTTGCTTGATTTTCTACATTTTGATGGTATTTTTGCTTGAAATAGTTGAGTATGAGCTAAGTTCTTGATTAGGGGAAGTTGAGTTTTTGATGTTGTTTGATGGAATTAAGTTGGAATTTGATGAAATTGATGTTGGAAACATGGAAATAAGTTATGATTTTGGATTAATTCCATGTTTAGGGCATGAACTCTAACCCTAGAATTTGGGGGTTTTGATTGTAGAGTTAAATTAAGGATGAAATTGAAGGATTTGTGAAGTTAGAAGGTTGAAATTGATGTTTGATTTAATAATTTCCCAAGTTGTCAAATTTAGGGACTAATTCGAAAATTATGGAAATATTTGGGGAAATTATTGAAAATTTATTTTCAAATTGGAAATGATGAAATATGGCTGAAAAGGTATGAATTGATGTTTAGGGACTAGAATGGAAATTTTTGAAAGTAGAGGGGCCATTTCAGTAATTTCCAAAAAAAAGTTGGGGACCAATTCGGAAATTTGAAGAAAATTAGAGGGCTGATCTGGAAATTTTGAATTCTTGATATATTTTATAACTCAAAAGTGAAAAGAGGCAAAAAGGATTGAATTGTTAAGAAAATAAAATTTAGGGACCTTTTTGAAAATATTTAATTTTTATGAAGGATTGAAGTGATAAAAGTTGAAAATTGAGGAAAATTTCTAGAAATACTAGAAATGAGTGAAATTAGTCACTAAAATGTCACTTTTGTAAAGTTTAAGGACTAAAAAGAAAATAGTCCAAAATAAGGAGATTTTATTGGAAATTGTGTAAAATTGAGCTAGAAAGTTTGTTTGAAGTTCGATTTAGTCACTAAGGACCTTAAAGGGGTTTTCGGCAATTACAAGGAAATATTGGGAAATTTTTAGAAAAATTTTATATTCGAATAAATGTGTCATTAAATCAGATTGATAATGTTAGATCTCAAAAATAGTGATAAATGTATTCGATTAATTTCTTACAGTTCGAAAGGATACCGAAGGTGAACCAAATAACAGTAAAAAGGAAAAGGAAAAGGATCTAACTTAGTGAGGCTATCTGGAATACCAGGTGAGTGCATTTCTATATGTTTGCATCATGTTGAAAATGGCATTGCATTTTCCTATAATATGTGATATGATACATTGCTCGACATGACAAGATTGATGGAATACCAGGTACGAATGATTGGTTGCATAAATGATGATGCATTATGCATACATGAAATATGGATAATGACAAGATTAAAATGAAACAAGTTAAAATGAAACAAGATACACCTTGGGGTGCAAATGGCACTAGCGAGGTGTTTTAATATAAGGAGCAAAGAGAGTCCTTATATGAGGAGCAAAGAGCGTCCTCCAGAGTACGTACTCAGATAGCACTACGGTGCAAATAGGCTATAGGTTCCATGGCCCTATAAGCCAGACACGTAAATGATAATAAGATGGATACATGACAGATCATGAGCATGCAAATGATTGCATGATGATACATGATGTACATGATACATGATTTATGAGATTGGTGATATATGATTCCCATGATACATGATACAGAATACATGATTTACATATTAGGTGAATCACAATATATATATATATATATGTGAGACGTGATACATGTTCTACATGATAAATGATATATGTTACATGATATTCATGTTAGTAATGATTCATATGAATCATGAAACTTGATACATGTTATTGATGTTACATGATATATGACATTGATGTCACATGATATATGATATGCTGGATTTGCACTATTTTATGATTTATTTAAACTGTTATAATGCCTCACTAAGTTCGTACTTAGCGTGTGATGTTGTTTCACACGTAGGTTCTTCGAGATAGTTAGATAGAGAGGAGCAGACTTTTGGGATAATCAAGTTACTATAAAGGCTACGGTATGTACATCATAAAGTATTTTGATATCTAGTGGCATGTACTAGTGAATATGAGTATGATAGTTTTGTAAAATTTATAAGGATGACTATTTTTATAAACTTAAGTTTATGATATAGTATATGTAACATAGTAGTATGATCCTGATGAAATGGTTTGATATAATTAATTTAGAAGTTTTCTATAGTTAAAAATGGTTTAACCCGAATCTAGAAGAAAATATATATATACGCCCGATTTAGTTATATGTTTTTAGTAGCATTTTTAATGTATATTCAATAACGAGTATACGTTAAGGGTGTTACATTTTAATTGATATCAGAGAAAAGGTTTAGCCGATTATAAAGGCTAAACTGAGTTTGAAATGATTTATTTTTATTAAAGTACATGCCATAGGATGCCATATTACTGATGTATTATCTGTATAACTTGATTTTGCTCCTTATATATGTATGAATAGGTATATAGTAGTAAGTAATGTCGAATGCGGCGGGATCACGTCTAGCAACAGACCACGGGGAACGAGAGGAAGTTCAAAGTGGTAGTAATGATGTACAGAATGTTCAACCACCAGCTCCTGCCCCGGCTGAACCGCCAGTACAACATGGAGCTCCGACACAAGATTATGAAAATTTAGTGCGAGCTTTAGAGGCTATGGTAACTAGACTTCAGCCTCCAGTGCCAGCCCCATCTCCAGCACCTGTGCCAGCCAGAGCATCGACTGCTAAAGAGCTCAAAAAGTTAGGAGCTCCAGAATTCCACGGAGAAGGAGGACCGATAATTGCTGACTTGTGGCTAAACGATATTAAAGTCATGATGGATGGATTAGGCTATTCGAATGCTGAAAAGTTGGAAGGAGCTGTCTCCTTATTGAGAGGACATGCTCGTATATGGTGGTCTAATGCCATAGAGTTAATACTGGCTGCTGGGGTAACTTGGACGTTTTTCCAAGAAGCTTTTCAAGCCAAGTATATTGGAGATCATATCAAGTTTCCAGTTTAGCTCCACCTATAGATCCTCTAAGAATAGATTCGATGCAAGCTTCAACGCCATCTCAACCCCTTTGATGCGCGCTTGTAACATTGCTTTGCGCTGCTCAATATGGCCAAAAACATTCATACTCCACTTACGACTCTCATCTTGAAACTAAGCCACATTCTCATGAAATGGCCTCTCATTAGACCAAACACCGAACAATATATCAGTGAAATTTGCATGATCATTCCACACAACTATATAACGAAAATGCCTCTGACCTCGAGTACCATGTTGAAACTCATTATCCAGCGTGATAGGTCTGTGATCAGATCCCAATTTAAGAAGATGAAAAACTTTAGACAACGCGAAACAATTATACCATGCCTTATTACAAATACATATGTCTAACCGTTAAAATAAATTCCCGCGCCGCCAAGTGAACTGAAGTCCATTATAGCCCATATCTAGCAACCCATATTTAAACATAAAATCACATAATCTCTGACCGCCTTGATGACCCCCCTTTACGCTCCACTGCGCTTCCAATAACATTGAGATCACCTCCTATAACCCACTGTTGCCCATGATCAGGATCCAAGACTCTCAACTGATCCCAGAGCAAATGTCTTTTTCCCACCGTCAGATTAACATACACAAGCGTAACATAGAACCCACGCGCCCTATCAGACGATAAGCAGTAACCATGCACAAATTGGTTAGAAACCGTAAGGATATCAAAGCTTACCGTGTCACGCTACAAAATCTAAATACCTCTCAAAAACCCTTGTGCTTCTATACGATAAGAATAGTCAAACCCAACTCATCGGATAAACTTATCTGCCTTGCTATCACTGATGTAAGGCTCAAACACTACCACAATGTCTAGTTTTTTATTCTTAATTAATAACTTAAAATATTTGTTAAATTTAAGGTCAAGTGCACCTGGACATTCCAAAAGATAATTCTAACCATTAAAATAGGAAAAAAAGAGCTCAGGCTTAAACATACATATCTAATGCCCCTGGTTGCTCAAAAGTCGAGTTTGCCCTTCACTGAACTTGATCACCTTTCTCATTTTGACGAACTTGCGTTGCAGCCAAGCACTCCCGTTCCACTTCAGAAGCCTTATCCAGATCTGAAACTAGTGACGATATACATGTTACAAGTCCAGGATTCACTTACCCCCGCTCATCACGTGTCTTCGGCTTAAGTTCCAACTTTTGAACTCCCTGAGCCCCTACCCTCTTCTTTGACACTACCTTTGGCAAAATGCCATGAAACGAGCTTGGCAGTACCCGAACTTTGATTGTCTTACTCCCATTACCCTCATCCGTATCCAACATCTGAACCACAGAATATTTACCCGCCTCTAGCGATGTCTTCGATGGTACTACCTTACCCGATGTCGCAACCCCTCCTTGCTTCTCCTGAACCACTCCTTTAGATACTCCCGATGTCCCCTCCTGAGGAACCACTCTCCCTTTTTTAGGCGAACCAGCCACATTCTCATCACCCTTCGAATGCAAATTAGGCTGACTTTGCCGATCATGTATCCCCTCAGCCTCGACAACACCATACGACGCAGGCACACCACTCCTCACCACATCCTTATCCAAGACAGGCGATAATGTGTTGTCACCAATGCCATCCTCTTCATCCCCTTTATCCTCTTCTAGTACCACAAATTAGGAACCGTTGCTCCTCTTGACCCCACTCCCACCAACAGCCTTGCCTTGATCTTGATTAGCATCCATAGGTCACCGTCGCCTATTAACAACCTACATCCACAGAATATATAGCTCACTCGAATCCCTCCGGGATGGTGCCACGACTTTCGCACACTATTCTTTCCTCCCCACATCACAGTCATCCTTCGAATGACCAAACTTACCACACTTGTAACATATAGCTGGAAAGTCTTCATACTCAATATCCTGCCTCTGCCCATCAATCACAATACTCGACACAAGTGGCTTATTGAGATCTACAATAATCGCAAGCCTGGCAAATCTACCTCTCTTCCCCTCCATCGTATTATAGTCCACCCTAACCACCTTACCTATAGCTGCAGCTATGTGTCAAAATAAGCTCTTGGTGTAATACCGATACGGAAGCTTTGGCAATCTTACCCATACCATAATCTGAGATGGATGCGCTTCGTTCGTTAAAAAATACATGCTCCATGGCTGCACCGTTAGGTAGCTCCCATAGATAACCCACGGACCTCCCGCCAAAACCTTATAAAAATCCTTATCGAGCGCAAACCTCGCCAAATAATACTCATTGTCCAGATCAACCAGACACATATCACCTTATCAATTTTCCCAATAGGCGAATAACTACAGATGTTGCCAGTTTTGCATCAATCGCATCATGTACCCTATTCGAAAATTGAAGTTCTGGCATCGTACTATTCTTTCGAATGCGCACATCCTCCTCCCGAACCTTCACATCCAACTCACTTATATATTGTGCCTGTTTATCCTTCCTCGTATCACCCAATAGTTTATCTTTGAAGGAAAGAATGTCCTGCGATCGAGATTCTTCACCAGCCTCTCTTGTCATTGAATTCGATTCCCCAACCCCCAAACCTTTGCTAAGCATTGCATCCATCAGTTCAGTCTCCTCGATCATCGACGCCTTCCAGTTTCGACCCTTCTTTTGCAGCGGTTGAACCTCTGTTGGAACCGGCGAACCAGGCCTCTCCAAGGCATTAGTCATGTCTACCACAACCACCTCATCCGGCGGACGTCCTCTCTGATTGACTGCCGTTATATCATCGACAGCTTGCTTCTCCTCCACACTAGGGTTTTAAAACAAAATAGGATTTTGCATAGAGAGAGTTTTTTAGATGAGAATTTATCCTTCAATTATCTAAACATGTCATGTTTTTTAAAAAAGTTTGATTGGTAAAAGTTATTTTATTAAATAATTCAACAAATAATATTAATCGAATACAAATATTATTTAATTTATTAATTGAATTAATTTAAATATATAAATTATATATAAAATATAATTATTATATGTTATAAATATATTTAAAATATGTCATATGTGTAATTATTTGATGCACCGTTAGCGGATTTTTTTCTTTTAGAAGTTAACTTTTAAAATTGACACGTGTATTTTTTTAGAGCTTTAAATTCTAACCCCTAATTTTTAAGCCATAAACTCTAAACTTTAAAACATAACATATATTTTTAAACCTTAAAATCTAACCATAACACAACGACCATAATATTAAATCCTAAACTTTTTATATCTAAACACTACAAATTAGGCATTTGTGAAAAATAATTTTTCCACCGATTTTCCTTTAAAATATTTAAATATTTATATGAATTAAATGATATGATTTATTATATATTATGCATATATTGACTTTTTGTCGGATTGGTTTATAAATTCAAAATCGATAACCGATCAAAATAATAAAAAGAAATGATCGCATCACCGAAATAAATTGACTAAACCATCTAAAATTGAACCGCATTGACCGAAGATGTTGGTTTTAAACGTTGTCTCTCTTACTTATACACTTCTAATCAAAGAACTTAAATTTAAATCTCGAAATAGATATATATATATATATGAAAAATTTTATGACGGGCGTCGAACACCGCTGAACACCATTAACGTTGAACACTGCTGAATACCATTAAATTAATTAATAAAAATTAAAAATCTCAAGGACTCAACATACAATTATAAATTATTTAAAATAAAATTTCAATTAAATTATTTTTCATATATATTATATTTTTTTTCAAATAATTAGATCAAATACCAACTATAGTCAATCCCTAAATTAAAAACCCTAATTTCCCCCAAATTAGAACCCTCGTTTGAATCCTAACGCCTAGAAAGAAAACAGCAACAACACTTCTTTGCTTTGTTTCTCGAACAATGGCGGTTAATTTTATTACACGATCTCCTCTTGTTCAACCAAAAGCTTCAATTTCTGTTAAAACACTTCAAAATCCATCTTTGCAGGAGTTGAGTTTTTGCTATTTAAAAGAAATGGGATTGTTCAAAAAGCACCATTGGCATCGGCTGTATCGGATTCAGCCTCTTCAGTTTTTGGGTTCTAACGTGGGAAAAAGATTTTTGGTTTTTTAATTTAGGGATTGACTATGGTTACTATTTGATATAATTATTTTTAAAAAATTAAAAAAATATAATATATATAAAAATAATTTAATTGAAATTTTATTTTAAATAATTTATAATTGTATGTTGAGTCCTTGAGATTTTTAATCTTTATTAATCAATTTAATGATATTCAGCGGTGTTTATCGTTAGTGGTGTTTAGCGGTGTTCGACGCACGTGGTAGATTCATCCCATCCATATATATACATATGGATGATATCTGGTTATACAATGTAAAACTGAATTAGTTTTACACCGATTTATGACTATTGAATGAGTGAAATAGATTGATGAGATTAAAAATAGGATATGTGAAGATTATCACTCGGAAAAAAAAGAAAGGAGATAATCTCATCCATCCACTTTACCCATCTAATGGCCATAAATTAGTGTAAAACTAGTTAAGTTTTATATATTGTAAGTGGATCGTAACCTATATATATATATATATATATATATATATATATAAAGATTTTTTCAAGTATGTATCAAGAGAAATTCATTTATACTCTTATAAAATTAAGTTTTACACACTATAAACTTATTGGCCATTTTTTATTTTCCTTTTAATTATAGTCGCTTGCTTTTTTTATTTTTTGTTTAATCAACGACGATATCAAATTTTGTATTGGTTGTCGACCTTCGTTAATTCATATTTTGTTTGTTTTCTTTTTTTATTTGTTTTGTTTTTTCTTCGCACATTTTTTTGTACTTTTCTCTGCTTTTGTGATACGTTTTTTCTGCCTTTATGGCAAGTGGAGTTCGATCCCTTTTTAGGTTGCTTGTCGATGTAATCTATAACGAATCGTCGTTTTTGATAATATGTGTAAAAGGTTGTTACCGATTTTGAGGAATTCATCTAGTTCGTGTTTTGACAACTTATCAATGACCTTCCTACAATAGACCGTAGAATTTTTTTTGTGCAAAGAAAAAAAATCTAATTTAATTGGTGCAGCGTCTACCTTTTTTTTTTAAATTTACGATTTTCTTTTTTTATTATTCTTTTAGATATTCTAAAACTTCTATTAGATTATGTTTTAGTTTTAATTTGTTTATCAATAGTTAATGTATCAAAAAAAAGTTTTACACAACATATTTTTTTTAAAAGTAATATTTTTACAATTTAATCGTTGAATCAACTTAGAACCCATGTTATCATTAACAAAAAAGAATAAAAAATTTAACAAAAAAAAAAAGAACATGCAAAATTTTCTTGTTTCAAAATTAAATGAGGGATTAAAAGTGTAAATACTTCTCCGCATCTTATGATATCTATGTAATCTTATGATAATATCTGCTAATTTTTTTAACTCCTTAATAAAAAAACACTATACTTCGGAGACAAACTTTTCGAGCCAGGATCTCCAAACTCGAACTAACATATCAAAATAGACTAATATCAAAGCAAAAACCAAGCCAAGGATGATGCCTGAATAATGCTGCACTACATGGGTGGAATTGAAGTCATGAAAAAGGTTTTACAAATAACACACCTCAACAACAATAAACACAATGCAATTAGACCTGCAACTTCCCTTTACAGATAACACATATGTCTAGGGTCAGTACATTTTTGTTCCCATAGCTCTTAATAATCATACTGGGAGAAAAGGGATTTTACTAATACGCTTGTCCTCCGTTCTGCGGCACCAGTGCTGGTTGTGTCGGTTCCGGCGGCACCTGAGCATCCTCTTTGAATGGTTTGCCGATCTCCATTGTGGCAAGCCCTTCCAACTCTTGGATCGCATCGATCGTACTGATGTTGCTTTCGCTGCTGAACTGGGACTTCAGTACTTCAACTGCTTGCTTCACTTTCGATTGCTGCAATCAACGTTTTTCAATCATAAACCGAGTTATCCGGACTTGTCATCCATGTCCGGTGCATATTCGAATATGAGCTCGAGAGTATATAATCCTTCAAATCTATCCAAAAGAAGTAAACAAACCAGCATCGGATACATCCATATCCGATGCTCATCCCAAAGGACAACCATCCTCCGATGTAATGAAATCTGAAACATACTCATATCCGAAACTCATTCTAAGTTCAAGTAACATAATTT
The DNA here is from genome assembly GCA_019671005.1 of Hibiscus mutabilis. NCBI lineage: Eukaryota > Viridiplantae > Streptophyta > Magnoliopsida > Malvales > Malvaceae > Hibiscus > Hibiscus mutabilis. The sequence continues at coordinate 39,367,634 of CM033749.1, forward strand.
ACAACCATTCACCTATATTTTCTCTACGACTAATACAATGTTAAAAGATGTGAAATTTAGAAGAAATTATAATATCCCATTGCAAGGTGCTTGTAACAAACTAAAAGCAATAAAATCGAGATAGATTTTTTTCTGGTATAAATATCGGTATGGTGTGTTTCAATGGACCGTTTCAAGTTTATGGTTACTTGTTAAATATTTTTCATATATATCATATATAATACAAATGTACTTCAATTACATACATATAAATATATTTATATGAAAATATATAAATTTTTTATTTAACTAAATTAAATCTCTTAATTAAATGATTATGTTTTATTTTTGGTAAAGTGCACAGGTAGTCACTAAAAAAAATGATTGTTTTGATCACTGATCTTTCAAAAGTTAGAAAAATGATCATAAAATTAATCTAATTGTTACACTACTTTCTAACAACCAATGAGCATTTTGTAAGTAATTTTTGAAAGGTCAGTGACAAAAGCGATCATTTTTCATAGGCCAGTCCGCACTGATGCATAAATGGACTAAAACACAATGAAATTTTGAGTAAAGCAAAACTTAAACTACTTGATACCGGTACGGCAAACACGAGTACTAGGATGATTAAAATCATCTCACTTACAAAGAATTCAAGTTTTCTCCTCAGATCTGCATATGACGCTGCACCACCCGATGTCTTCATATAAAAAAAAAACACAAAGTTCAAGGTCAATATCTCAAACATAAAAACATCAAGCAAAAGATTAAGTTTAAAACAAAACTGAAATGCCCAAAATTTAGAGTTCTGTTATGACAAGTTCCAAATTGACCTAAATATCACTTAAAATGTACATATTTTTCTTGAAATATATGTATCCGACATATATACGAACACGAATACTGAGATTAGATACCCCAAATACGAGCACTGCAATGTTGCATTCATCCCAAGTCATTCTCTTAATTATTTTGCATGTCTTCATCAATTTCCCCCCATAATCTTTCCTTTCTTAAAACAAATTGTTTTGGCCTCTCCAGTATTCACAAACAAATTGAACGTAAGAGTTGCAAATAAGGATGGGCAAAACTAGACTCAATTCGGAAAAAAAACGAATAACTCAAAATTTTACTTAGACTTATGACACTGCAATTATGACAGGTTTCGCTTAGACTTATGCCCCAAGCTTAGACAGAGACAGTTCTACTCTACTCTTCTACCAAAAACCATAAGTAAAGTGGTTTTACCTTCTTGGGACGGCCAACGGGCTTTCCGGTTGATTTCCTGGGCTTAGCGGCGACCCCACCGATCTTGGGTGGTCGACCTCTCCCTTTTCCAGGGACCGTGACGCCGGCAGCAGCAGCAGCAGCTACGGCTGTGCCCTTTGGCCTTCCTCTGGGTCTCGGACTAGCAGCAATGGCAGTCGTAGCAGCAGCAGTATCAGCATAAGGAACGGCCACGGGCTGACCCTGGATCGGCACAGCAACCGGTTGAGGTAACTGGTTCACCGCCTTGGGTGGCCGTCCACGACCCCTTTTAATCGCATTGGCCCCCACCACAGACCTCACCGTTTTGGGCTTCTTCGGTCGACCGGAACTCTTCTTAGGCCCGGTTTTAGGTGGACGACCCCGACCCTTCCTAACCCCTAGTTGACCGACCGGTCCATTTTTCCTCGGCCTACCGGGAGGCCTTTTAGCCACATCGGAAACCGGAGCCGGGTGTTGCTGGGCCGGAATGGGTTCAACGGCAGCAGCGGGAATCGGGAGTTTGGGTTTAGGAGGACGGCCGCGACTTCGTTTGAGACCGGTAGAGGCGTCGGGAGGGTTTGGAGGAGCAGAATCGGGGATCGGAACTTCAGATCTAGTAGCATCGGAAGCAAGCTTGTAAGATTTCTTCACAGTGATTAAGATGCCGTTGTTTTTCAAGCGCTTCAAGTGGTGAGTCAACAAGGCCGAGTGAGTTGGTGGCAAGTCCTTGTGAGCTGACTCTATGTACTTGGCTATAGCCCTTTTGCTTGACCCGTTGGCGTCTTTTAAGGCGGCGATAGCTTCGCATATCATGTCAGAGTAGGACGGGTGGTCGAAGCTCGGAGGAGGTACACCGGCCACCGTCGGCGGCGGAGGGTTGGGCGCGAAGGGAGTAGCAACGACGGGGATGACGGACGGGGGGAGGGATCGGGGGAGGGGCTACGGGGATGGAAGAGAAAAAAGGGTCCATTTTTAGGTAGGGTGAAATGTTGGGAAAGAGATAATTCTAGTAGAAAAGATAAATAAATAAATAAATAAAAATAAAACTGCTTTTTAATTTTTATTTAAAAAAAAAAGTTGGACCGGGGAGGGGAAAGGTCGGGGATTTTCCTTCCCGTTAAGGTGGATGGATAGGTAAATTAAAACAAGAGTTTAAATATTATAGAGATAATTATTTCATGCACGAATGTTTATAGAATTTTTATTTTTATAAATATTAATTTTAAGATTTAAAATTTTTATTTAGAATTTAAGTGTACAAATTTAAAATTCAGGGGTGTAATTAAAAATTAAGATTTACAGTTAAAATTTAAAGTTTATAAATTAAAATTTAAATTTTAATCTCTAAACTATAAATTCTAACCATAAACGTTAAATTTTAAACTCAAATCTTAAACTCTAAACCTTAAATCAGGTGTCTAAATCTTAAAATTAATGCACTTATAAACTTTTTTTTATTTTTATCGCTAATACGTAAAATATTTTCTCATATTATATATATTGATAAAAAATATATTAATATTTTAGAATTTTATAAAATTAATTTTTTAACAAAATTTTTAATTAATTTGGTAATTTGCCGTTGGTGTCCGTCGTCTGCATTTACTGTGAAAGCCAGATCTGTTTCCGGAACAGAGTGGGTCCCACCGTTTTATCTCAACTTTTTTTTTTTTTAGTTGTTTGTCTGTTGCCTGCCAACGATGTACCCATTTGAATTTTTAATTCAAAATATTTGAAATTTTGTTAGGAGCAAATAAGGTGGTTCTAGGTAAGGTACTTTTATGGTGCAATTAAAATAAGATAAATTTACATATATTCTTATAATTCATATAAATTTTTAATTAAATAGTAAGAATTTAGATTATAATAAGAATTTGTATAATTATACGAACTTTTACCTAAAAAAATTTACACAAATTCTTATTAAGTTAATAAAAATTTATGTTGTTACACAATTTTTTACTAAATTAATAAGAATTTTGGTTTTACATACATTGTTATCCAATTCTATATAAATTCTTATAAAAATAGTACAAATTTATGTAGGACCTCATTTTAACCTCACTATAAAGTGTCTCACCTTAGAATTTCCCAGCAAATCAGAATTTAACTCGAAATTTGAGAAAATGAGTTTTAGTATAGATTTTTTCCCTCAAAAATTGTTTAGGACGGTTCATTGTAAATGAGCAAAATTTGAGTTAGACTCATAAAAAATAAAATTTTAATTTGATTCAATGTAGAAAACTACACTCAAACTTAAATCATAATTTTATAAATTTGTTTCAAAAGCCTCAAATAAAGTTTGAGTTATAAAACATAACTTCGAATAATTTAAAATTTTTAATAATTAGTAGATAAATTTTTAAGTTCGAATTGAATCTTTTAACTTGAATAACTCGATTGGTATCATAATGTTATAAAATATAAATTATAGAAAGCTATTTAAATTGGAACCGATTGGTATCATAATGTTATAAAATATTTACGGCTAAATTTGATCAGAAACTCGAACAACTTGATTTAACTCGAATTTCATAAACTTGGCTTGACTAAAAAAATTCAAATATAATTATATTAAAAATATTAGACTAAATTATAAAAAATTAGAAAGAAATATTGGTCAATTTTGAATTAAATAAAGATTTTCATGACTAAAATTATCAAAAATATAATTACATTAAAAATATCGGACGGATTTATAAATAAAAAATAAAAAGAAATGAGTCAAATAGTGCTATGATGTACTGAATCGATGAAATTAGTGCTATAATCCCCTTCAGAGGATCAAATTTTCTCATGTTATGTATAAATCATTCTAACCATTATATTTACATGGAAGCATTGACTGAGTTTAAGCTACATACACCTTGGTTACATAGGGACAAACTGGGCCTTTTTCTGGCAGCAATCCTGCATAAATTCCGTGATTAATCTGGCAACAGAACCTGGCTTTTCGACATGAGGAAGATGCCCACAATCTGGTATTTGGCGAATAATCGCGTCTGGTAGTTCACAGTGCAGTCTCTGCAATATGCAATTGAATTCAGTTGGTTTTAATTTTGCTACTGTATCGGGAGTGTTCGTGTAGTTCGACGGTTTAGTAAATTGCTAACCACTGCTAGCTTGTTGCTAATAATCTGATCATCCTCACCCCATATGATTAGTGTCTTCTGCTTCACCTGTACAATGTATTTACAAGTTGCATGAAAATCTACACATTTTGTAGCACTTGTATCTGATATACAGCATACAAACTTCTGCTTAAAATACTAAGATTGAAGAAAACTCTTCTTTTCTTTATTTGTGTTTGTCAAGTGCATATGTAAGAATGCATAGGACCCGGAGAGGCATCCAGCAAATCTGATTCGGAGTCTACGTCAGATAAAGATATGTGTCTGACACATCTTAAGGCTCGTGTTTAAATGTGCCAAAGATTGACATTTAAAAGAGAAATGAAGAGTCGGAGAAATATAACGATACATAACAAGGAAAACCAATACACAACAAAAATGGCATGGACTTCCCTAGCATACTTTTCCATTCATTAATGTTGTAATTATATCCTTTACAGTTGATGAATTGAATGAATCCATCCTTTGAGAATAATATCTATCTGTCAGTACAACCCCTATGTTATTCAGGCTCAAGTGTGATTGTTGAATATGGTTATGTGCCTGACACGAGTATATTAAGTTTTTCTAAAAAAAATCCATGTAGTTGGGAGATGTTTTGAGGGTCATGGAAACTTCAAAAAAAAATGAAGAGTCGAACAAACCTGATCTATCTGTCGGGCGACGTTGTAGCCACCGCTAATCATAAAACTCACAGTCGCATCCTCCCACCAAGGATATAGGCAATGCAATCTACCTATCTGGACAGGGTTACAAGAATAAAGTGGCTATTAGACTCCCCCTTCAACCTGCAAATTTAAAAAATGTACTAGCTTCCCGGAATAGGCAACAATTCAAATTCATGTGATAAATACCGCATTACTTCTCTTAGCATCATTTTGAGAGGAAAACCTACATTAGTCCAGTCTAAGCTGGTGTTGAATGGCACACCTTTGAATGCCAAAAAGGTTGTATATAAGCGTAGTGGGTAACTCTTCAATATGGATGCCTAAGTGAGAGAAAAACTACTTAATTAAAACACTAAAATGTGAGAGAAAAACTTCTTAATTATATTGCTTAGACTCTTCATTTTGTTTGAAGTACCCGTCTGTCACATATTCAAATACGTATATAGGGTATATATATACAGACGACCCTCCAAATACATGAAATACTTGAAAAATATTGAACAACATATCGGGTACATAACCGTTTCCGACACTCACATTCAAGTCAGTGGAACATAGATTTAACATAGCCTACCTTCCACCCACCCACCCCCTCTTCTCACAAAGGGGAAATGTTGACCAAATTAAGGTGGAAAAAGGTTAAGGAAAAAGAGAGGAAGTCGTTAAACACGTTGATTGTTATTTCCCAAACATTGATAAGTGGTCAATGAACCTTTTTTGTCTTTACCATGAAGGTAAAAGATTCAACTGAAAAGGAGCCAGAATGATCAAAATGAAAATCCAGAACAATTTAGTTGAGGAACAAGAAAAAAAGCTTTGTTCATAACGCATAAGGTGTTCCTAGAAAGATTTCAGGTGGAGAAACTAAATGGCACATGCAAAATATAAACAGCAGCGATTGCCATCAGAATTGAGATTCAAAGTTCTCAATAGCAGTCAAGAAGACTAACCCCAGCATAGGCCGCCGCACGAGGTAACTTTGCTAGGTTTCCCGTGCCTTCCGCATAGATACTTGCATCGATCAAAACAAGATTTTCAACCTAAACAAGATGCAATAATGAGATTCACGGAGCATCAGAGCATTTATTGGTGGATTTTATACCAAACTATAAGTTATAACTCCTCTCCAACTAATTTAATGGGGGAAAAGATCGTATTCTAAATTGTCTAAGGCGCTCACAGCTTCCGGGTTGTTGACTGCAAAATCTATGGCCACAGCAGCGCCCAGACTTGGTCCGACCAATATCATTGGCCTTTTGATGTATGACTTCCACAACTGTATATCAGAGATAGCAAGATTAGTCTCAACATCATGAACTACAAGAGGAAGTTGGACAGAGGCAACCACATTCTATATGCTAAAACTTGCATCAACACCAACATGTTCGACTACTCGCTATGATCCGAATTCAATTTAACACTTATCCCATTCTATGAATCGAAAACATGCTAGTGATAAGAAGAGTTACCTGATAGAAATGCTCACGCTTAGATTCCACATCACATGACCGAATTCTTTCTAGAAATGAAAATGAAAAAATAAACAGAAAGGAACTAAAATTGAGGAACATAACTTGTTCCAGGTTGCAAGAACAAAGACGTAAACACACACAAAGCGAAACAAACCTAAATTAGAGAAACCCCAGCCAAGAATGTCAACAGCCCAAGTTTCGAAACCAGCCTCTTCAAGCAATGGAAACGTGTATCTCCATTCTAAACAAGAACTGAACAATAATAACATAATACTTGGTTAACTCTTACTTCAGCTAATAGCTTTGTATGACTAAAATGGGCTATCAATTGTAAAGTAATTAGTTCAAAAAAAGAATACAAGACCCATCAAAGCCATGAAGAAGAACCACAGGATTTTGTTTGCTCTGAATCAATGGCTTCAAGCAGCTGCTCATAATGCTTTTCTCTGAGAATCTAACCTGCAGTGTTAAAAATAGAATTAATTGTAACACCCTTGACCCGGATGTAACATTTGGGCCCTAAGCCCAAAACCCAAACCGTTACAATTTTTTCTTTTTCAAGCCCAATATAATAAGTCCAATAAAAACATAAGTCCATACATTAAAACGTAGTTAAATCCAAATGGTTAAAATAGTGTTTACGGAGCTCCATTTACAACCATTAAAAACATTCGACTTGACCAATTTAATACAAAAATAAGAGTTACAAATTACATATAGGGTCCTACGAAATACATAGCCCATTACATCTAGTATTTGTACTCAACCGCTAGAGTCGATGCTAAAATTCAACATTGATGGTGCTCCTTAACGCTTCACAAGAACCTACTACCTGCGAATGGAAACAACGATTCCCAACGCTGAGCTAACAAGCTCAGTGGATACACCGTCACTCAACCATGCTTCATGCAAATCATAAATAAAGCAATGCAACAGGAATGATATCATGACAATTTAGCATTGGCGCTACCATAACCGCCTAAACACATGGCATTATGAATGTATGATCACGCACACAGCTCATACAGGAACCTTATACACTTATATAGCATCACACAAATAACCATAATTATATATGTATAGAATGGGGCACGCGTCCACTAAGCATCGGTCCCACATTCTGAGCAAGGCCCGCGTCCACTAAGCATCGGGATCCTATACTCAGGGATGAGACCCGCGTCCACTAAGCATCGGGATCCAACATCCATGTCTGGAATCTCACATCAAGCATCTTCGAATGAGGCTCGCGTCCACGTAGCATTGGGATCTAACATTCAGGAATCTTCAAGGTGTTGCAACACACTTAAGGTATCCAATCCCAACAACAAGGGATGACTCGATTACCTAGGTGTCCTTCAGCACACAACAAAGACCCTGATTTACCACACAGTCTCGATTGATCCACCTAGGATCCCTATGGGTTCTACCTCACACGGTTTACCCAATATTTACCAAGTCATTAGCCGATTATTTCACATACAAGGTTAAAATATCCATTTCTCAGTTTTAGTATTCATTTTACACCTTAAAAGACCCTCAAGACCCTTTGCCTCAAACTATAGGACCCCCGAACGTAAACTCGAATTTTTTGGGCATAATGCCCAGTGAGTATCGATACTCCTAAGTGGGTATCGATACTCCCCTATAGGTACCGATACTCGGCCATGAGTACCGATACTCATTTTAGGTTCGAAAGATTTGAACCTTCATGTCGTACCGATACGCCCCATCGCGTATCGATACCCCTTATCGGTACTAGGATCGCCCCGTACCGATCCACATAGGTACCGGTACACCTACCCACACGTACCGATACGCGAAGTCTCTCACAAGCAATGCGCCATTGCGTACCGATACGCGCCATTGCGTACCTGTATGCTAAGGCGTCACTGGAATTCTTGTTTGCAAGGGGGTACCGATACACGTGGAGGCGTACCGATACTCCCTCACAACTTTTCCCCCATTACACTAAGGAGTACCGATACCCTAGCCCCGGTATCGGTACTCAAGCCCAATTTTCGAACCCTAGATGCGGGTTTCACCTAGAAACCATGTTTAACCTAGACGATTAAGCCCCAAACCATCCCTACAAGTTATGATGATAGTATTAAGTGGATTTCTATCGATTTTAAGTCATTTAAACCACTATTTTAAGATTTTCCATTAACAACCTCACAAGCTCTTGCCAAGACCAAAAACACCAAAACATGCTTCAAAGCTTAACTTCATGATTTCCAGGAAACTATGAGAGTTAGTAGTGTACTAACCTTCGCTTAACTGATAACACAAGACCTTCCTCCAAAGCTTCAAGCCTTCCTCCCTTCTTGAGCCTTGGATGAGCTCCCAACCTCTTTCACTACAAGAGATGTTACCAAACGTGTCACTACTTTGAAGGGAGAATAGGGGAGTTAAAACTCAAACCTTTACAAGAATAAAGCTCCTAAACACCCATTCTCGTTCTCCCTTTTCAACCTTCACCAAAACACACTCTTCCACCAAAACTAGTCATCCTCACCTTGAAATATAGATCCTTACAAGCTGGTAAAACTTCCCTCAACAAGCCAAACAGGATTCTTACTTCAAACTCTCAAAATCCTACCTTTAGATGGTGTGTTGTGGGAGAGAGAGCAAATGAAAAGAAGAAGATGAAGACTTAAGACATAATGATCTCATTTTCTGCACTTGTGTAGAAAATAACCTTACTCCTCCCCTCACTCTTCCATTTAGGTATTTACCATGATACCCTTCCATCTCTCTTTAACCCAATCCAACCACCATTTGAGCCCAATACCCAAGCTAGCTCAAAAGGCTCATAAAAGCCCAAGAACACGTTTCAAAAATGAGGCTCATGCCCCGATCAAACTCGGCCCTCGAATTTTCTGGAAATCTGGGTCATTACAACTCTCCCCTCCTAAAAGAAAATTTTGTCCTCGAAATTTACCTGATGGGAACAAATGCGGGTAAAGAATTCTCATACCGTCCTCGACTTCCCATGTTGCTTCCTCAACTCCGTGGTTCCTCCATAACATTTTCACCAAAGGTATACATTTGTTGCGAAGCTCTTTAACTCTTGTGTCAAGGACTCCAACCGGAACTTCTTCATATGTCAAGTCGGCATTTACCTCAATTTCTTCAAGCGGAACAACATGTGAAGGGTCAGAATGATAACGCCTCAACATAGACACATGAAAAACATTGTGGATACGAGCTAACTCCGGTGGTAAGGCTAACCGATAAGCCACTGGTCCCACTCTCTCAAGAATTTCATAAGGCCCGATGTACCTTGGGCTTAACTTCCCCTTGTGTCCAAAACGAATGATTCATTTCCACGAAAATACCTTGAGAAACACTTTCTCACTGACATCATACTCAATATGTTTGCGTTTTCGATCCGCGTAGGCCTTTTGATGGTCAAAAGTCGCTTGCAACCTCTCTTTGATGATCTGAACTTTCTCCTCGATTTGGCTAACCAGGTCGGATCCTACGATCATTCTCTCATTGAGCTCGATCCAACACAAGGATGTCCTACACTTACGTCCATATAACGCCTCAAAAGGGGGCCATCTTTATGCTCGACTGGTAACTGTTGTTGTAAGCAAACTCTACAAGGGGTAACTGGTCCTCCCAACTCTTTGCAAAATCCACAATGCAACACCTGAGCATATCCTCAAGGATCTGAATGACACGCTCAGACTGACCATCGGTCTGAGGGTGAAAAGCTGTACTGAAATGTAGCTTGGTGTCCAAGGCTTTATGGATCTTCTTTCATAATCTAGCTGTGAAACGCGAGTCTCTGTCCGAAACGATCGACGATGGTACACCATGCAACCTTACTATCTCCTTTATGTACAGTTGGGCCAACATTTCCAAGGTAAAATCCATCCGTACAGGTAAGAAATGAGCAGACTTGGTCAAACGATCTACAATAACCCAAATGGCATCATGCTTCCTTTGGGTCGTTGGTAACCCGGTGATGAAATCCGTGGTGATCCGATCCCACTTCCATTATAGAATCTGAATAGGCTGAAGTAACCCTGATGGAACCTGATGTTCCGCTTTCACTTGCTGACAAGCTAAGCACATTGTCACGAATTCAGAGACATCTCTTTTTATACTTGGCCACCAATAAAAAGGACGAAGATCTTGATACATTTTGTTGCTTCCCGGATGTACCGTGAAAAGACTACGGTGTGCCTCTCTTAAGATGCGACCTCTCAAGTCTTCCAAGGCCAGAACACACAGCCGCCCCTTGAAATACAAGTATTTGCCATCTCGTACCTCAAAGTCTGAAGCTTCACCTTTCTGAACCGCTTCAATCTGTGCTACTAATTCTTCATCCAAAGCTTGAGTCCTCTTTATCTCTTGTACCAACGTAGGTTCAATCCGAAGCTCGGCTAGAAGACCATCATCTTCGGTCATCCTCAAACGGACAAATATAGCTCTCAAGTCCGACATAGATTTATTACTTAGGGCGTCAGCCACAATATTTGCCCTACTGGGGTGATATTCTATGATGCAATCATAGTCCTTCAACAACTTAATCCACCGCTGTTGCCTCAAATTCAACTCCTTTTGTGTAAGCAGGTACTTCAAGCTCTTATGATCCGTATAAATATAACACTTCTCCCCGTAGAGATAGTGCCTCCAAATCTTTAACGCAAAAATGACTGCAGTGAGCTCCAAATCATGGGTAGGGTAATTCTGTTTATGAGGTTTAAGCTGTCTCGAAGCGTAAGCAACCACCTTACCCTCTTGCATAAGGACGCAACCAAGCTCATTCAAAGACGCGTTGCTAAACACAACATATTCCTTTCCAGGCTCGGGTTGGGTTAAAACCGGAGCCTCTGTGAGATAAGCTTTTAGCTGCTCAAAGCTTTGTTGTCTCATCTCATTCCATTCAAAATGGACCCCTTTTTGCAACAGCTTGGTCAACGGTGCGGCTATAATAAAGAAACCTTTAACAAACCTCCTATAATACTCGGTAAGTCCTAAAAAATTACGAACTTTTGAAATATTCCGTGGAGGTTTCCACTCCACCACAGCCTGAATCCTCTGAGGGTCCACGCGAATCCCGTCTGCAGCAACTATATGACCAAGGAATGACACTTCCGAAAACCAAAATTCGCACTTGCTGAACTTGGCAAAAAGACGTCTATCTCGGAGGGTCTGTAGAACTACACGGAGATGGTAATCGTGCTCCTCTTCTGAACGCGAATACACTAAGATGTCATCAATAAAGACCACAACAAACTGATCTAGATACGGTTGGAAGATCCGATTCATTAGGTCCATGAAAGCTGCAGTGGTAAGCCCAAACGACATTACCAAGAACTCATAGTGTCTATACCGCATCCTAAAAGCGGTTTTCTGGACATCCTCATCCACCACCTTCAACTGGTAGTATCCTGGCCTCAAGTCTATCTTAGAAAACACACGAGCACCTCTCAATTGGTCGAACAAATCATCAATCCTCGGGAGGGGATAACGATTCTTTATCGTTACCTTATTAAGCTGCCGATAATCAATACACATCCTCATGGACCCATCTTTCTTTTTGACGAATAGGACTGGTGCTCCCCAAGGTGAGACACTCGGTCGAATAAAGCCTCTCTCTAGCAACTCTTGAATTTGCTTCTTTAACTCCCCTCACAACTATTCCTCATTACACTAAGGAGTACCGATACCCTAGCCCCGGTACCAGTACTCAAGCCCGATTTCCGAACCCTGGGTACGGGTTTCACCTAAAAACCCTATTTAACCTAGACGGTTAAGCCCCAAACCATCCCTACAAGTTATGATGATAGTATTAAGTGAATTTCCATCAATTTTAAGCCATTTAAACCACCATTTTAAGATTTGCCATTAACAACCCCACAAGCTCTTGCCAAGACCAAAAACACCAAAACATGCTTCAAAGCTTAACTTCATGATTTCCAGGAAACTATGAGAGTTAGTAGTGTACTAACCTTCGCTTAGCTGATAACACAAGACATTCCTCCAAAGCTTCAAGCCTTCCTCCCTTCTTGAGCCTTGGATGAGCTCCCAACCTCTTTCACTACAAGAGATGTTACCAAACGTGTCACTACTTTGAAGGGAGAATTAGGGGAGTTAAAACTCAAACCTTTACAAGAATAAAGCTCCTAAACACCCATTCTCGTTCTCCCTTTTCAACCCTCACCAAAACACACTCTTCCACCAAAATTAGTCATCCTTACCTTGAAATGTAGATCCTTACAAGCTGGTAAAACTTCCCTCAACAAGCCAAACGGGATTCTTACTTCAAACTCTCAAATCCTACCTTTAGATGGTGTGTTGTGGGAGATAGAGCAAATAAAAAGAACAAGATGAAGACTTAAGACATAATGATCTCATTTTCTGCACTTGTGCAGAAAATAACCTTACTCCCCCCTCACTCTTCCATTTAGGTATTTACCATGATACCCTTCCATCTCTCTTCAACCCAATCCAACCACCACTTGAGCCCAACACCCAAGCTAGCCCAAAAGGCTCCTAAAAGCCCAAGAGCACGTTTCAAAAACGAGGCTCATGCCCTGATCAAACCTGACCCTCGGATTTTTTGGAAATTCGGGTCATTACATTAATAGTCAATTTTAAGTCAAATAATGACCGAAAAGTCATATATTGCGAAATAAAGAAAAAAAGGAAAAGGGATCAAGAAGAGAATGTTTACATTAACGGGTAATCTTTAGATTCGGGTAGCGAGTTTTTGAGCAAACGGGTCTATGATTTCTTCCATTTGTTTTGGCAGAAACAAAGGGAACTTATCATCCGCCGCAGCCGAAATGGTGTATAGGCGCCGCTTGGTTTTGCATTCCGAGAACAAGGTTGGAGCGACGGCGGTGGAGGTGAGGGAGAGCATTTTTCGTCACCCGGTGAATGGAATTAGCAACGCGCGGAGGCTCCCTCGTCCCTCCTCGATGAAGTGAGTGGTTGAGCATGCTTGTAACCGATACTAACTGATAAACCGCGCAATCTGGACGCGAATGGATGGCGCGTGCCATAACACCTTTTACTGTCGACCAAAGCTCGTCAAATGAAGGAGCACTTCCCGCTCAAAAATGGTGATGTGTTGTTTATATAATTACTATCCATAAACTATTAAAAAGTTGCAAAAATAATTATGTCAATTAAATTAAAATTTAATGGTGAATATAAGTTAATTATATTATACATCCTTAGATTATAATTCTCGTTCTAAACTGATTCTTAAATATTTTAAGGTTTTAATTTCATCCTCGTCTTGAATAACCTGAAACCACCTGAGCAAATAACCTGAAATCCTCAGCTTGAAACAACCTAAGCAAAGTACAAGGCTTTTTGTAATCATAGAGGTTTCAACATACTCAAAACTTATGATAATAGATTATGTCATATAAAAATTCAAAAACCAAAATAAATTATATGAGTTTTAAGTCTCTGACTCGTACAATTCAAATTCCCGTAGTTGAATCCGAACATCGGAATTTTTTTCCTTGCCAATTTTCTCTCCTATAGGACAACCGTGGACGTGTCTGAAGATACCTCAATCAGCTTTTTCATCCAATGACCAGTGTGCCTTCCATATGACTGAGTGAAACTTTAGCTGCAAAACTAAGGACAATTGATGCATCTTCGGTGAGAAAAAAGTCCACCCGACCGGACATAGATATATTCTCATATGATCTTTTAAGCACCTCTCAAGTACACGAAACAACTTGAAAAAGTTGAACATATTCACGTCGAACACACGTGTTCAAGTTAAAAGCACAAATTTCATAAACATTACCTTCTGAACAAAACTTTTATAGTGCTTATCCATCCATGATCGGCTTTCCAAATGTAGAAATCTTTTTCCATCCATAAGATTGACCATAACAAGTGCATGAACATATGATTTCATGATATCAGCACCCGTTGAATCTTTGTGAATGACGACGCTGACGATTCCCTTTCTCTTCAGTAGTAAATACTTTGCTAGAGTAACAATATAGCTAGACTTGGCGACAATGTTAATCATCAATAAAAGGGCAGGTATTGTTTATATATATATATATTGCACATACAATATGTAAAAGTTCCAACCTTCGTTGTAGAATGATCCAGCTGAATTCAGAAAGTTGATCCTGTTTGAGATTATCATTACACCAGTCAGTTCAATATACTAAATCAGTTAAAAAACGAAATCTTCTATTAAAAACATATGCTTTGGTCCATGTCAACAGTTAGACGGTTTTTCGTTCTTATTTTATCAGTTTTACTTGTTTTTGTTAATATCAAACGTACAATGCTATTGAAGCACAATCTAAATATTAGAGCTATCAAGACAACGCAGATGCTAATGGCAACCGTTGTTGCATTATAATTAAATAAACTTAAAATACTCACATTTCTAAGTAATCAAGAGTCGAAACCCTTAATCCTAGTTTTACATTGATGCGCAGGGGCTTAGCACTCTTTGATGACTTTAAAGTGGTCCACAAGGGCAAAACATGCTCCTTAGTTGAGACCTGTTTAGGAGAGAGAACTGGAAATGTATTCAGGAATAGAGATTTACATCGGCTTTCGAAAATACGACGGCACATGAAATCGATGAGAATTTGAAAATATGCTGAAAAAAGAAAGAAAACCAAAACAGTTTATATTGAGTTTACAGAAACAATCAGGCTGTATGTGTTCTTGGTAAATAGCCTAGTCGGATGCAAGATCAATTTGGAAGATATTGTGAATAATTTTCAAGATTGTGGAGCTTATGCAAAGTAAATTGTTTTTTTTCATTAGGAAAAATCACATAGAATTTGCTTAAAATGTTATGTTGCATTTGACTCTTCACTTGAAGTACTTGTGCTCGGCGCCTATATCCGACACACATCCAGACATGGGTATGGGACTATAACCTTTCATTGACCTCCTAATACATGAAAGACTTGAAAAAGAATTGAAAATCCCCATGTCGAACGTATAGCATAGTTTTGAGTAAAATAGCTTAAAACAATGATAAGCCTGCCTTCCAGGACATTCATATTCCGGACCAAAGTTCACTAAAAGTTCACCTCAAGGGAGTAACTGCAACTCAGATTGTGTAATTTACCTTGGCCAGATCCTATGAAATGTTGCAGAAGAATCGAACTCCTCTCAAAGTTCAGTGAGTCTAAAGCTAGGCACCTGACAGCTTTGTAATTTGCTATGCATAGGAAAAAAGAAAATCACCAATTAATTATGCAATTAGAGAAAATAAAATAAAAAGATAGGTCATGATCATATAAAAATCTGATGAACAATGCCCTAGTTTCGATATACATAATATTATGCATTCGGAAATCACCATATAATCTCGAGACTGAAGACTTTGCATTTTCTATGTGGTACAGCGGGCTAGATGTTTCAAGTTTAATCCATGTGTATGACTTTTCTAAGATGTTATCTGCATTTAACAATACGGGAGTCTTGATGCCGACCAACTTACCGTACATATGGAAATTGTCAGCGAGAAAAGAGAACCAAATGGCGAATGGGTTTTCGGTAGTAATTCGAGCAAGAAGCATTCCCAATGCCATGCCAATCATTGTTGCCATTGTCTCTTGGCTTCCTTCCTGCCAATATTTTTGAAACGAAAAGAAAAAAAAAACTCAGTACTCAAACTATCTATTTACACAACAGGCTCTTCCCCTCTTCATCCAAACATCAGAAAAACTCTCAAGGTACCTTAGCAGATATATCCGCAGCATTATTTTGGAGGGGAAATGCTATGTTAGAGCGGCTCTGGTTGCTCCACTGGCAACACCGGCTGGATAGGGAAATTATGGAAAACACATAATTAGACGTTCAAAACGAGCCTCCTCCATAACAGATATTGGCTTCATTTTTTATATAATAACAAGAAACTTCATAGGTAATAGTAATTATTGCAAAAACCAAATGTGTCCCGCGGAAATTGTGCTCCGTAATGTCCAAATGGCTCAAAAGAACCGATAACTATTATGTCCCGGCAGACCTAGCCATTATAAGTTCCTAGTTTTAAGGAATTTAGAAGCTTACTGAATGATCTTGACAAACTCCCTAAGCAACCAATGAAAAAAAAGCTGAAGGGAACAAAGGGGAAAGAAGATCCATCAACATTCCTGCAATAAAACATGGAAGCCCTAGTTGTTATTTGAAGTTAAGAAATTTAGGAGATAATAACATCACTAATACTCTCCAAACCCACATATGTAGTTAGTTAGAAACACGAACTGGTTTCCACGACAAAGATGTCAAAACCAAATACTAACAAGTAAGTCGTAAGTTCAAGAGTTTGGAATAAAGGCAAATCGAGGCAGCAATCATAGAGAAAGCTTGATATGATTCGCCTAAACACATGATTTCTAGCTTGAATACGGCAAATAACAGCCAATACACAGAAAAAAAAAATAGTCACAATGTGTCCGACATGGGTGCTCAATATTTTCCAAGTTTTTTATATTTTTGGAGGGTCATATCCCCATACACATGTCCAAATATGTGTTGGACTTGGAAGTCAGACAAAAATACTTAAAGAAAAATGAAGAGGTGGAGCAGGCTCGACAATTATGTGTGTGCTACTGCAATGTAATTTCTCTAAAAGAAACATCGACGTACCTAAATCATTCATGAGATCAGCAACCAAATGCCACATTTTGGCATTACTATCAAGGTTTGGTCCCTAATGCAAAACCATTATGGTTGTTAGACTCTCAACATGAGCTTGAAAAAGGCGGTTTTGATACAGAAGAAAAACACCAATCAATGAACTCTCAGTATGCAAACCTGGTAAAGTTACGCAACATGAGCTTGAAACGACGGTTTAAAAACACAATTGATGAAGTAATCTCAATGAACAAACCTGGTAAAGCATGAATAATATGCCTCCAAGCATTCCCGTTAGATCTCTCAAGAACCACAACAAGAATCACAATAACCATAACTCGGTATCAGAAGGCCTAAACTAACCTCAAGAATTCAACTAATCAGGATCCCAAAAGCTCCCAACTAACACAGATCAAGTATAATAGAACTGGATCGATCGATATAGAAATGTGCATCGGATGCTAATTCTACCTGAAAAGTTGCACCGATAATAGTTGCAGATTTCTCACCAACTCCAATAGCACTCAACAGAGCCTTAGAAAGAAGTTAAAGCAGGGGAGGCAACAAAGAACCCACATGAAACACATATGTAGCTCAAAATCAATCGGATTCGACCCTTACTTGTGTAGAAAGCATTGTTATTATATATGTCGAAAGTCCCTACACATGTAAAGTAAAACCGATCAAAATTTAAACTTTAGTTACTACAGATCACTAATTTTAAGCAGTCCACAAATGTTGATCAATATTTCCTTTTTATACCTGCAAAGAGTCCCATACTTGAAAAGGGGCATAATCAGGAGTCACACTGCCTGGGAAACCCTGCAATCATTCAAAGCCGACTTTTAGGACTCGAAACGAAAACCCATTTACTTGAAATCAACATTGGGGTTTTAGGTATCCAAATATGAAACAATTTTTGAAAGAAACAACATATTTTTATCAAAATTTTCATGAAACTAAAAGTACCCAACAATCAAAATTTGATCTTTGACGGAAACAAAGAGAGACAAGGAGACTTGCCTCGGGGACAAAGGCATCGAGAAATCGTCTCCAAACATGGTTGAAAGTACCATTATCTGATCTGTTTTCAGCCAAATTAAAAAGCTTGGAAAGCGAGAAAGGGAAGAGAATTGAGAAGTGAAAAGAAAGACCTTTGGATTTGGAACGAATGGTAGAAAGTGATGGTGGCGGTTTTGAAAAGCTTGGTGGAGGAAGATCCGTTCCATTCTTCGATTATGAGATGTTGCTTTGTCATCTTCGAGGCTTCCATCGACCATTCCCAAGCTTGTTAAAAAGTAATGGTGAACTTTTGTGATCCTGGGTCAGAATCAGATACTGTCTTCAAACTAATGTAGTTCAGTTAGAGTCCCATGTCTTCAAACATGGTAAGTCATTTGTCACGACAACGAAATTTCTCAGTCATTATGGTTATAGTCGACAAAAGGATTTAATTGTATGCTCAAAAAAAATTTAATCGATTAATTTAGGTTAAACTGCAAAATAATTATTTAAATTGCATTTTTTAATAAGTGCATTAAATAAGTATTTTTTTTATTAAAATAGATACTTAAAATTTTATTTTTAATTAAAATAGTGCCTAAAATTTTATTTTTTTTACTTATTTTTAAAGTCAATTAAAGTACTTACTAAAATATAAAATTTTTAATTTTTATTAATCAACTTAATAATATTTAATATTAGTAATATTCAACAATATTCAACACACATAATAAACTCATCTAATTAAAAACACTCAAAATCTTAAAATAAAAAGCTCAAAAACACTATTACTGCCACAATATACTCGGAATATTTATTATAAATTTCTTAAAAAACTTAATAAATGAATTAAGCAAAATTTAAAAAGAAGCAAAGAAGGGAGGTTGCATCATTGGTAAGAGAGAGACTTTTCATTAAAAGGAAACCCGTGGCAAGCTCTCAGACACCTAACCTCTGTCCAACACGTGGCATATGCTCACTGCTTTATTAACACGTGTTATTACATCCGCCCCTCTCAAAACACGTCAAAAAGGCAATCTTTATGAACTATCACCATGTCAGTCGTATGCCACGTGTCGTCCGGTGCTTCTCCTGATCGCCACTTGTCTCTGTCCCATTTCTCAATGGCATTTTAGTCATTCAAGAAATACTCCCTTTCTTCGCCCAAAAAGGGAAGGAAAAAAAAAACTCCAAACTCCTCTAATTCTATTCACCGGCGCCGGACGAATCAACGATTTCCCTCAAACCCTTTTAACTTCCGTTTTCGTTGGTAAAAGACAATTCACCAAAATTTCAAATTTTCAATTATTTTTTTGTGTAAGAAAAAGAACAAGAAACGTCTTTGTTCGAGTTACTAATTACTACTGATTTCAAGTTGGAGTTTTATCATTCAATCAACTGTTGTTTGTATTACAACTTGGATCAAAATCTGGTTTTTCTTATGTTACATAAACAAAGACAAAAGCTTTCTTTTCTTTTCTTTTTTTCTGTCTTATGTTTTTCCATCAATAATGGGAGAATCAAACTAGAACATGAGAAGAACCAACAGCAGCAAAGAAATGAACAATCTTTCTTCGCAGATGGAGAAGTACCCAAGAGATCTTTTACAGAGATTCATATCAAGTGAATCCCAAGCTTCAATAAGGACTGCAATAGAAGAAGAAGAAGAAGAAGAAGTGGAGCTTAATCTTGGGTTATCGTTAGGAGGAAGATTTGGGGTCGACAAGAATGCGAAGAAGTTGACAAGGGCATCGTCCATTGCCGGTTCAATTCCAACATTAAGACAAGACAGAGACAGTCCCATTAACACTCCACCAACGTTTCCTTACACGACACTAATAAGAACATCATCTTTGCCTGCCGAGACTGAAGAAGAGTGGAGGAAGAGAAAAGAATGTCAGTCTTTGAGAAGAATGGAAGCCAAGAGGAGAAGAATTGAGAAGCAAAGGAGTTCAAAAGTGAAAATGGAGGTGAAGGTTTTAGAGGAAGAGAAGAGATGGGCACCGCCTTGTTACCAAGGGTCTATAGAAATGGAGAATAAAGCTCTTCAAGGTAAATTTCTGCAACATTATTTATAAGAGATTGTATGTGCATTTGGTTTCGATTCTTAGGACAAGTTTTTCAGTTTGTTTGATACGTGAGAAATTTGTAAGCATTTAGTGTATACATGTCTGCAATCACAATGGTGCCGTGGTTGCAGATGCAATAGTGGTCAAGAATCTCAGTACAATTTTGTGATTATTAGGTAACACTCCATTGATCATCATTAGAAGAGAGATTGGTGCACTAGATTGAGCTGAGGTTTAATTAAAAATGTTAACATTGGAAAAATTCGAGGCTAGTTTAGCTGGTTTAGAACCTCAGTCATTTCGAATCATGCTGTGTTTCTGGTTTAGATGTAGTAGATGACTACATTCCTCTTTCGATATAAACATAAGCTTATGAGTAATCACAGAACTTCAAAACCATGGATAGTTTATTGTGGAAACATCGATTCGGAATAAGTAGAACTTCAAATACGATATGAGCACCCCTTCGGATGAAATCAATCCTTGATTGAAGTTGCTTTCACTGCTTGTATTTGCTAGGTAAATTCTTTGAGTGATTGTGTAGTTTTGCATACCCTGAGTGACACTCGTGCTAATCAGCAGATATTTTGCAGCTTACTTTTTCCATGTAGTTTCACTTTTCGGGTTTAGCCTGCTTGATTGATCTTTTTCAACCTGTGGAAGATTTTAAAATTAATCCTTGGACCATGAATTTGTTTCGAGAGCTCCTATGCTAATAATAGCTAGCAGCCTATAACGTCTGACATGTCGGTTATCGTTCCGGAGAATTTATGACTAGGCTATTGATTGCAGCCGGTTTTCATATTCATCTGATCCCATGCATTGCAGGAGCAAGCAGGAAGCTCCGTAGCACCCAATCCTTGCAAGATCAAGGCAATCAAGAGGCTACATATTCTTCAAGTTCAAAAATAAGTAAATCCTTTAAAACTCTTGGACTCGAGGCCGAAACACTGCCTAAAACGGTTGAAAATGAAGGGCGAGAACGAGGGAGCGCGATGGAAGACATGCCTTGTGTTTTCACGAAGGGAGACGGTCTGAACGGGAAAAGAGTAGACGGCATTCTGTACAAGTATGGTAACGGAGAAGAAGTGAGGATAATGTGCGTCTGCCATGGAAATTTTCTGTCCGCGGCCGAGTTTGTCAAGCATGCAGGGGGTAGTGATGTTGATCATCCTCTTGGACATATTGTTGTAAACCCTTCCGCTGCTTCATTTTCTTGATGGGGGAGTTTGATGCCATCCCTTCACGTGTGGCCAATGGGGAAAGTGAAAAATTTTACATAGTTTCAAAGCATTTTTGCTGCTGTTCTCTTTTGAAGACCTGTATATATATATATATATATACAAAAAAAAAAAGGGGGATAACAATCACTAGACAAAGACGAGCAAAATCACCAGAGTCCATGAATCTATAATCTAAAGATATAAAGCTACAATCTCCGAGATTTACTTGCCAGAAAATATCAGAAAGAATCTTTACCAAGAAAGTAAAAGATCTTGATACCATAAAGAATGAAATAAATGATAGGATTCCATGAAAACAAACATGAAAGTTGCAATATTTCATAAGATTTTAAACATGGTTCACAGAAAGCTCAGGATTGCAAATAAGCAACATATTAAATTACTAAACCTGCATAGGTCCGCATTTCAAAAGCAGCCTACAGAAACATTTGTTTTCCTCCTAAAATTCACATCTGCTATTTTTTCTGCAGATCATTCAGGGATTGTTCTGAGTCGGGGGAATACAGTTCTGATTTTAGTTGCAAATGTACAAATTGCATGTATGTTATGATTTCATTGATTTGTGCACTTACGAGCTTCCTTCAGGATCATAGCATGCACCTGTCAACCATATTAACCTTCCGAAGAAGGTCGATTTCGTCTCAACCGATGGACAACTTGCCTCATTGTTGGCCTGTTGAGAGGCTATCGACTGTGCATGTAATGGCCAAGTGCAGTAGTTCTATGAGATGGTTCTGCGGACCGTTTTCCCACAACCTTGTAGTGAACAAATCCTTTGCTTGACCCTGTCGCAGCATCATGCAGGCCCAAGAGACGATATTGAAGCCATTTGCATGAGCAAAGAACGAAGGATCCGAAGGTTTCTTATCTGATTTCAACTCAAGCAGTACAACCCCATAGCTGTAGACATCGGCCTCTCAGATACACGACAGGTCATAGCATACTCTGGTGCAACATATCCGAATGGCCAGCCACACTGGTTGTTGCATGGGTTTCGGAGGTACCCAAAAGCCTTGATAATCTGAAATCAGACAGATAAGCATTACAATCATCGTCTAGCAATATGTTACTTGGCTTGACGTCCCGGTGCTGAACCTTTGGAGTGCATTGGTCATGCAGGCATGGGAGCGCACGGGCTATATCCAGAGCAATCTTGTGAATAATCTTCCAATCCACAGCTCTTGGGGACCTTTCCTTGATAAAATTTTCTAAATTACCACCCGAAAAATAATTGTATATGAGAAACATCTCTGTTTCACTGGCATGATACCCTATTAGAGTCCCAAGATTAGGGTGCCTCATCGTTTCAAGGGTCTTTACCTCAGCATGGAACTGCTGAACACCTTGGAACCTTCCGGCAGCAAGCCTCTTCACTGCAACTACGGTTTCCGGAGCTATTTCAGCCTTGTAAGTGGCACCAAAACCTCCGTTCCCGATGCATTTGCCAGCACTAAAGTTCCCCGTTGCCTGGACAATTGTTTCATATGTCAATGGAACCCCAATGTCAACTAAAGCGGTTATTTCCTTTGATTCGGAAACCTGTACCCTGGAAGGTGGGACCCATTTCCCGGTGTAAAAGAAGAGGACAACTAGAACTAGAAGAACGAAAACAATGGCTGAGGCAGATGCTATGGATACAACCTCAATGGAATCTAGACTTTGATTGTTCGTTGTGTTTCTGGAAGGAGAAGCTGCACCACTTTCAGTGTTGGTTGTCGTATTGCCAGATCGTATGGATAGCGAGAATACATGGAGAGAATGAAGGAAAGGCTTTTGCCTTGTTTTGAACCAGAAACTAGCTGGCCATATAGGATCTGTTATTCAATGGATAGAAAATATCATTTAGTACTAATGAAATCATATTTCTTATAATGATGCACGACAACTTAGTGGTGTACGATGTACAATATCGATTAGTTTTAACGTGGACCTTTTAGTGTGCTGTTCAAGGTGGTGTCAGGAACGGGAGGGGCAACCCAAAAAAATGGATGGGTCAATCATATTTTTGGCCCTAAAAGTTTTAAAACCAATGCAAATTTTTTAGAACACTGTACTCTAAAATTAATAAAATTAAATATTGATCCCTATTTTTCTGGTTTAATCTTTTTAAGACCTTTTGATTTTAAAATTTATAAAATTAAACCTAAAATCCTTTAATTTTTATGGTTTAATTACTTTTTAAGACCTTATTCGTTTCAAAGTTAATCAGTCTATCTCTCATTGCTCTGTGTGGGTGGTGTTATTCACAATTCTGATCTTAGCTACTCTTTTGCTCCTCTGTTAAACACAAAAGAGGTTTGGAGGAGTTTAAAAGTGATATATTATGAGATTGCAGTGCATCTACGCTAATAGCCTTTTTCTCTTAGTCTTGCTGCCGACTGTCGCATTCCATCTGAACTCTTTATCGTGTTCTTTACTAGGCTAGATTTCCGTTCTTAGATGAAGATGTTATTAGGACACTTCTGGATATTCCTCTTTGGATCTTGATCAGCCAAGTGGAAAAGGTGATAAGAAGATTCTGAGAGAGGTCGGCATATTAATTTTCACATTTGATTCACCGGAAGTATTTCTTTTGTAGAAGTCGATTGGTTTTCTGACTTTTGTCGGAAATAGTGACCGCATTCGTGTTCGATTGTTTTTGTACCTTGCAATTTTAGTTTTGGGGTTAAAACTGATCAGACATAATACTATTTCTTTACTCTTGTTTTAGGTGGCACAAATGCTTGGTTTGAATAATGCTGCAATTCTTCCCAAGAGAGCAATTCAGGTTCGTGTTTGCACAGGAACTGGTTAAGAAATGAGTTCCATCATGTTATCACTATGCCCCCTTTGACTAGTTGCTTGGTATTTGAGGTGATATGTTTCTTATAACTTGATTTAAAGTTCGTTCGATTTGGTGGTTGGTTAGTTCGGATCAAGAATTGCAAGGGAGTCGAACCGAAAGAACTTTGGAAGCATTCGAGCAGCCAACCAGGCATCTGCAGAAAGTGTAGTAATTAACATACCGTCTTACTTCAGTTGATGCTGGTGGGATTTGGCCGGTCTCAGATTATCCATGGCGATGAATGATGGTGATAAATTTGACGAGCCACTGCAGGCTTCTTCCGGTTATAACTCCAATATGCATCACAAGCACGAGTTCCGGATTCCGATGGCATCGGAATCAATGCAGGATTCTTGTGATTCACATGATTCTCAAAATTATGAAGATGTTTGAGAATGGAGTTTCGCTGGCTGATGATATTCATTTGCTACGCAATATGCTTTTGAACGGTCTACTATAACATGTTCTTTTTCTCTCATTTTATTGTTATGATAACAATAATAATAAATCAAAACAATTCTTCTTATTATTATAATTATCATAATAATAATTATTAGATCGGTAATGTTGGATAAGACAAACATAACAATGTGACTTGGAAAAAAGACAACGATATGAATAAATAAATAAATAAATATGTTAAAATTTATATAATATAGTTATTAATGTTAAAAGATATACGAACGTAGAACAAGTACATTTGGCCAGTTGGTTAAATTACTTATTTTTGTTCCTTTATATTCTTTTAAGTTATGAGTTCTATACTCATAACTCACTAGGAGAGTTTAGGATTAAAAATTAAAAATTGACAAAAAAAAGTATATGAACATAAAATACTTTAAATACAATGTCATGAATTGTTTGCGGATCCTTGAAGGAATTTTACCCTTGAAATTTTGAAAACTTTAATTTCGCCTCTCATGTTTTTTAAAAAATTATATATTAAGTTTTAAAAGTTTGAATATTTTTAGTTAAATTTCTTCTCGAATTTTTATTTTTTTTGTTAAATCTCTTAAAATTATTAAAAAAAATTAGTTAAACCTTTTATTTAAAAATTTTTGCTTAAGCATCTAAATTTTTAAAAATTTTAAATTGGCTATTTTAAACTTTTACTCTAAGTTCCGACACTAATTACAAGATAGTATATTTTTTGAATCAATAGAAGTTGGGTACAATGACAAGATGTATTGTTTTCTCTTGAAAAACGCGAATTCGATCTTTGGAAATGATATTATTTCGATGAAGAGCCACAAACTCGACTTAGACCATAGAATGAACATATATTTTATTAAAAAAATGTTTTTGAAAAGTTTGATATAAAAAGGAAAGGTTGTTTATTTGTTGTACCTTTCTTTGTATGTAATGAAATTAAGTTTATTACTCAATAAAGTATAAACACCATAAATCTTAAAATTTTAATACAAACGAAAGTTTTAATCCCTAAAATATAAAATATAAATATTAAGTGCTTAAACATTTTTTACATCATTTGTTAATCAAAATGATATGATTTTAAAAACTGTTTTTAGAATATAAAAATAACTAAATATTTCAAATCTCTACTTGGTCGGTAAAACAAACTCGTCAAACATAATTTAAATAGAAAACGGCGTCGTCAAAACTCTCCTTTATCCCTTTAGCGGCAATCATCTTTCATATTTGTTCCAAGTAGAAAAGGGTTTTGTCAAGTTTATTTCTCTTACAGCAAAGATGCCGTCAATGGCGGAATCCCAAGTACCCAACGGCAACATCTCTTTCAAGAACAACAGAAATAACAACAAACCCAGTTTATATGCCAGGTCCATTCTTCACTATTTGTTTTTTTAATTTAGTTTTTATCCTTCCGAAATTGAATTCTGAATCTCATAATTCCTCTCAATTTTCAGGAGGAAAAAGATTTTGGAGCATCGGAGGTCGCTTCCTATTGCTTCGGGTCTGTTAGATTGTTCATCCTTAGACAAATTATTATTATTACTTTTATGCTTTTCTATTTAAACAAAGGTTGTTCCTTCTTATTGTAGTTGAGAGAAGACTTGTTGAAGAGGTTCGAAAACATGACGTTTTGATCATTGTTGGAGAAACTGGAAGTGGGAAAACAACCCGTGAGTAATACTATTTTTGGGTTTTTATTTTTAATTTCAATTGATAATGTTTTGATTCAAATGATATATATAGGCTGTTATATTTCTATGTAGAGATACCTCAGTTTTTATTTGATTCTGGGTTCTGGTGTGATGGGAAAACTATTGGGGTAACACAGCCGAGGCGTGTTGCTGCTGTAACGGTTGCGAAAAGGGTAGCCGAAGAATGCGGTGTTGAGTTGGGACTGAAAGTTGGGTATTCAATTAGGTTTGAGGATGTTACTTCTAGCTCAACAAGGATCAAGTATATGACTGATGGATTACTTCTTAGGTAATCATCTTTATTTCGTTTAAAGTAGTCGTTTTTATTGCTAATCACATCTTGGCTTTATATGGTTTTAGAATGTGTTGATGAAATTGTTAATCATATTTCAAAGTGGAATTTTGGATTCTTTAGTTATGTGGGAGCTGATGTTTAGTCGTTTTTTTATTTGTTTTTATGTCCTTTCAGGGAGGCATTATTGGATCCGTATCTCTCTAGGTATTCTGTGATAGTTGTTGATGAAGCTCATGAGAGAACCGTCCACACTGATGTATTGTTGGGTTTGCTTAAAAAGGTACAAAATGTGAGGTCCAAATATATAAAAGACCACACTAGTATTGGCCATAAGAGAGCAAGCAATGGTACAATCTTGGAGAAAGAAAACACTGATTCCTGCATCGGTGTTTTAAAGCAATGCCAGGGGAGGAAATTGTCACCCTTGAAATTAATCATCATGTCTGCCAGCCTGGATGCACATGTTTTCTCTGAATACTTTGGCGGTGCAAAAGCTGTTCGTGTTCTAGGACGACAGTTTCCGGTGGATGTATTCTATACTGTTGATCCCCAGACTGATTATTTGTATTCAGCTATTGTCACCATATTCCAGGTTTGTTGGCAGTGTTCTTTAGATTGGCTTCATTGTTATTGCATCTTTGCATTGGTTGTGGGGTTCAAGGTTCAATCTGAATGACGGTTTTTCTTTTTCTTTTATGGTTACCAATTTTAATCATCCATCAATGTTTATGCATTTATTCTGTTCTTGGTCTGTCGGTCTTGTTTGTGCTTTGAACTTTGATAAAATATTTGTTTGTCGATTTTTTATATAATTTGTGAGAAATCTGTCTGTCCTCACATTTTACTGGAAAAAACACATCCTGAAAGCATTGGAATATTCTTTGTAGAATATGAATCATATGAATCCTGATATGTACCTATCTTCACTTTATTAGATTCATTCAGAGGAGGCTCCTGGTGACATTCTTGTATTTTTGACTGGGCAAGAAGAGATTGAATCTGTTGAAAAACAAATCCATGAGAATTTACAACAATTGCCTGAAGAGAAGCGGAATATGAAAACGGTTATTATATTCTCATCTCTTCCTTCAGAACAGCAAATGCGAGTTTTTGCACCTGCTCCTGCAGGGTTCCGTAAGGTAGTTTTATGAATTTATTTAATAATGCATAGAAACTGGTGATCTTCATATATAGTAATAATTTAGGAAATACAGTGTTTAATGTTGCCAAAATGAGAATGTTCTGCAGTGTAATGTGCGTACATTACTAAATTCATTTTTATCAGATTATTCTTATTACCAAAACGATAATAGGGTAGCAAGTGCATATATTTCTCCAAATGCAATCTATGTTGAACATACTTTTAGATTTTACTGTTTGTATGTTTACAAATTACAATATAATGCAATTTTACCTTAATCATGTCAATTCATTTTTCTGTTTAGGTCATACTAGCAACTAATATTGCTGAGACATCAGTGACAATACCTGGAATTAAGTATGTCATAGATCCTGGAGTTGTAAAAGCACGTTCCTATGATCCGGTCAAAGGGATGGAATCATTGATTATTGTGCCCACCTCAAAAGCACAAGCAAACCAGAGAAGGTAGGGGATGAGCAATAAACGGTTTTATTATTATTATTATTATTTACATTTAATTTTTTGTTGTTATCATCTTGAGTAGTTTTTCAAGAAGGGTCGAGGGAGTGTTTGTTGCTGGTTTTTTTTCTTTCTTAAACTGTGTTATTTCAATTTATTTTTTGTGTGACCTCACTTTAAATTTCTTATTGTTTCCCTTATTCTGTATGACCCTTTTCTCGTATGGTTATAATTGAAGGTACTTGGCAAACAAGATGGTTGACATAACGTTTTAAAAAAAACAATAATGAATTCTTTCTTGCTGTAGTGGGCGTGCAGGGCGTGAAGGACCTGGGAAGTGTTTCCGTCTTTACCCAGAGAGTGAGTATGAAAAGCTTGAGGATTCAACCAAGCCTGAAATTAAGCGGTGCAACCTCTCCAATGTCATTTTGCAGCTCAAGGCCCTGGGGGTCGACGATATATTTGGGTTTGACTTCATAGAGAAACCCTCAAGGTGAACCTCTTTGGAAGTTAATTTCAGCTGATGTGTAGATCTCTTTTGCTTTATATTATCATCGTTCACTGATCATAGACCATTAGATCTACTGATTTTGATCACTGCTTAACATTCAACAGATTTGGATAAAGTGGACTTTTTTCTTTTATCACTTCTTAGTTTCCCTTTTATTATATGGCGTATGATGATGACTGACTCCTTTTCACATTTGAACAGGGCAGCTATTAAAAAATCATTGGAGGAGCTGATCCTGCTAGGCGCTTTAACCGATGAGCTCAAACTGTCAGATCCTGTTGGTCGTCAAATGGCTCGGCTCCCTTTAGATCCTGTTTATTCTAAAGCTCTCATCCTAGCTAGCCAGTTCAAGTGCCTAGATGAAATGTTAATTGCTGTAGCAATGCTTTCTGTAGAATCTATCTTTTACGAGCCACGGGAAAAGTTGGATGAGGTACGATAGTGTACTACAAATTCTATCATTGTCATGCATGTGGGATTAGATGTTTTGCTTTAGTTCCATGTTCTTTTCTTCCAATTAATGATGAAAATACGTAAAATGCTTTTTTTTCTATTGGACAGGCAAGAACAGCAAAGAAATGCTTTGCAAGTTCTGAGGGAGACCACCTCACTTTGATTAATGTCTATCGAACATCTATTGAATTATTGGAGAAGAGAAAGCCTGAAGTTGGCAAAGAAAAGCCTGAAAAAATTCTTAGAAAGTGGTGCAAGGAAAACTTCATCAATAGCCGTTCTTTGCGACATGCCCGTGACATCCACAGGTTGGATGCACTCACCCATATTTAATTTGTTGAACTTTATCTTTTTTCACACAAAATACATCCTTCTGTTAAACAAGGGTTTACAGGAATGAATTTGTAATTAGAAATTAGTTATTATGCCGTCTTTCTTGGCAACATGTAAGTTATGCATCACTAAGTCTGTTAGGTGCTTCATTGCAGTCAAATCCGCCGACATGTTGAACAAATGGGCCTCTGCGTTTCGTCTTGTGGAGATGACACACTTCAGTTCCGCAGATGCCTTGTCGCTGCTTTTTTCCTAAATGCCGCTTTGAAGCAGCCTGATGGAACATACAGGTAAAAATACAGTGATTGTTTTTTATAGCATTCATCGTTATCCCTTCTACTTGTTCTCCCCTTGCTTTAATTCACTTCGTTTGTATTAGATCAGCATGTATTGTTTGTTTAGTTATGCAATAGGTCTGTATGATAATTCCCTCACATTTACTTAACCAAATGGCAGGGCTTTGGCTAGTGGTGAGGTGGTGCAGATCCATCCTACTTCTGTGTTATTCCGAACAAAAGCGGACTGCATTATTTTCAACGAGCTTGTCAAAACTACCAACAAGTACATCCGCAATATAACGATAATTGATGGATTTTGGTTGACAGAGTTAGCTCCCCACTATTATGCCAAGCAGGACTAGTCGAGTACTAACAGGTAATTTATTTCATTGTTTCATCATGTATTTCATTGCACTTTTGCATTGGAATCGGTAAATTTGTGCATAATATTCTTCCAGATAAGGAGCAGAGAAATAAAAAAGAACATGTTTACCAATGTATGCCTTATGTTTTAAAGATTTAGAATTGATCTTTTTGCTGTTTAGCTTGAATGGTGGAAAAATCATTTGTTTCATGTTTGATTTTGTTTATGTAATGCAGCAGCAAAATGCTTATGAATTTGCATTTGTAAGTAGATTTCTATTGTTTGCTTTTGAGATGAGTGGCCATGACGAAATCATTTCGACGATGGAGTTCAGAAAGCGTAAGCTCAGTGTTTATGGAAATCTTCTCTCACTTCCAAGGACTTCAAATATGGAAGTTGATGACGGAAACCCTTTGAACTAGAAGGGAAGAGCTTTCTACGGTCTATACACTCCGTTAATCTTTTTATGTAAGTTAAACGAGTTACGTACTCCAATATCTTAGTTGAAGCAATGAGAGATGTTAGATTTTTGAGATGCAGATCCATGAACATGCTGGTAAGGCTGTCTTCAGGTTCTAACAAGGCTAGTATTTTGCAAGTTCCGATTGTTTGTAACGATGTATCTTTCTGGTTAGCTAGTTTCCGCCATTGTTGTTTCTTGAAGAATAAGCCCAGTAAATCTAGCAGTGCCCTTGCTTGTGCAAATCTCATATGTACGCTTAGACATTTA
The DNA here is from genome assembly GCA_019671005.1 of Hibiscus mutabilis. Classification (NCBI taxonomy): domain Eukaryota; kingdom Viridiplantae; phylum Streptophyta; class Magnoliopsida; order Malvales; family Malvaceae; genus Hibiscus; species Hibiscus mutabilis. The sequence goes on from CM033749.1 coordinate 39,398,563, forward strand.
CAAAATACAAACCGAACACTATAACTATCATTGCCGAGAAAAGTGAACTTTCATTTGTAAACATGAAAACAAAGTAAAAGATAATAAAATTTGGGTGGAATTTAACTTTTTCATTAATCTAGATTAAGTACCGTAGGCGTCTATTATAGAGTGATCCTTTAAATCTAATTATTTTATTTATAGTTAAATTTGAATATTTAACTTTTACTTAAAGGGATTTAATTGATTAAGTCATGCTTGAGTTTACAAGTTCTCTAAAAATGTTAGTATTTTAATAATTTTAAAGTGATTACAATGTAATATCTTTTATATATATTTTAATTCTTTAATAATGCACACACTTTGCAGACAAAATGATTTTAATCCTTCAACAATTTATATATACCTTGTAGAAAAAGTAATTTAAACTCGTGTCTCTTAAGATGAACATTATCTGCTTTTTTTACTAGGACACTTGTTGAGTTCGATTTTTTAATTTAAATAGAAAAAATATATGTAAATACATTCAAAACCATTATTATTAGAAAGTATTAATCAAATCATGGTATGATTTATAAATATATCAAAGAATGTCAAAGAGTTAAATCATCATCTTGAATACAATTTAATTATTATTTTTTTTGCCACAATTATTGTTATTATTACTCAAATGATTATTTATATATTATATAGATATCTATTCAGAAAATATATTATATAGTTATTTATTTCAGAGATAAAATTGATAATTCTGTTGAAGTAAATAATTTTTATTCATATTTAATTCTGCAGTTAACATAAAAAAGGACAAGTTTAGAATTTATGCTACAAGGCTTGTGGGGGAAGATTTTTGACCCATTAGAAAAGAAAAAAAAAAGATTATAGTGGGTATGAAGGATAAAATCCTCTTTCTAAAGTACGAGAAAATTTCAAGGTTAAAATTACACGTAAACATATCAATAATACAATATAAATTGTTGAAATTTTTAACGAACGGCAGTTTTATAAACGGTCTTTTTCCCGAAGGAGTAGGACAATCCTTCAACAAAAATGAATTATTGAAATATGTTTAAAACATAATTAATTTAATAAGGTAATTATGTTTAATTAATATATTTATTAAAAAAAACAGTTTAAAGTGAAACCAAGTCCAACGCATCATACCATCTAAATTTACTATAGTCAATAGGTGGAGAAAAATGATAGCAACTGAATCAACAAGTACAGAATTTGAGCATTAAATATCTACTTATTATCCAGGATTTTAGCACCCGTTCTCGACTATAGGAAACACTAAAACCAGCCCAAATTCCTCTACCTCTTCATCCTCGGTCATCATATATTCGAACCCTACAAAATAAGACCCTAAATATTTTTAATCATTTAATCAATTAATGAATTTTTATAAATAAATATACGAGTACGTGACACTATAAAATTCTGTAATCACTCAAAAGTCGAATCATATATTATACTTTAATATCATAATATTAAGGGTAAAGTATACAGATAGTCACCGAACTTTTAGGATATTTTTATTTTGGTCACCAAACTTTTAAATTTTTTATTGAGGTCATTTAATTTTTATTTCGATTTTTATTCCGTTACCTTTCGTTAGAAAATGATGGCGTGACTGTTAATTTTCATTTTCCTTAATCAAATATGTCCCACTGTTAATAAAAACATCCACGTGAACCTCCTTCTTCTTCTCCAAATCTCCGTAACTTTTTTTACTTGCTCAAAAACCTTTGCTTGAAGATCTTCTTTAGTTCGATAGGTTTGGTTCAAGTTTTTGAGCCGGTTTGAAGTTTTGAAACATGAGTAGTTTGTTTGTAATTTGTTTCTAATACTACAAAACATGATTTATAAACAATGATTTGTTTCTTGTTTCGAAAACCCTGTTTTTTTTTTCTCTTTATTTTGCAGCTTTGGAAGCAATACCAAATTGAATGTTCTTACATGCCTAATTTATCCAAAAAAAATTAAGGCAAGTCGATAAACATATACAACAAAACACCAAAATTATAATTGTATTTTTTGTTTTTCTTTTGTCCTGTCCTTGTCTAACAAAAGTTTAATTCTTGAAGTACTAAAAGAAAATACTAAAAAGCAGTAGACACCCGTTAAGAAATTTTTAAAGAAAAATAAAAATGATCGATCTTATTCTTTGCTTCTTTTTTGTTTACTGCTCTTTGTCTTGCATTTTGATTATTTGAGTCCCCCTCTAAAATAAAAAGAAAAAAATTACAAATCTTTGAATTTTTGTATCATTTTCTGTAGGTGAGATTTCTGATTTATTTTTTGTTGTTGTTAAAAAAATCAACTTTTTTTTAATTAAAATTTCATTCTCATGATGCAGACCACTTTAAAATCTGAAGAAAGTTGTGGCCTTTTGAAGGTTCTGAATCACCAGAGAAATGTAGATGCGTTTCTTTTTTAACCTCAATAAAAATATTTAATTCTAGGCTTTTATGGTTTTTCTCCAACCATCCTTTGTTTATTTTGGGATAAAAACTTAAATGTAAAAATTGAGAAGTGAAAGCACACAATGCATTTGTAAGAATTCATCAATGGAGAATAGGTATACTTATTCAAGGCAAGGCAATGGTGTGTGGATATCAATGAGAGATAAAGATTTCGAGGAAGAAGATGCTTGGGCAGTTCTTAAAGAAAGAAAATATTCTACTAACATCAAAGTAAAAAATATTGCAGAGATTTGAAGAAAAATAAGAGGTTCACGTGGGTGGTTTTATTAACGGTGAGACCCATAAATTATATTATTTTATTAAAAAAGAAAAATTAACAGTCGCGTCATCATTTTTAACGGAAGATAACGAGGGAAATTAAAATAAAACTGAAATAAAAGTTGAATGATTTCAATGAAAATTTTAAAAATTCAGTGATTAAAATGAAAATACCCTAAAAGTTAGCTGATCATATGTACTTTACGCTAATATTAAATGTATTTATATCTTGAACTATACCAGTGTCCTCTGCTACGGTCCTGCAGGCTGCAACACACTTGCTGCAGTCCACCATCATCATCTTTCGACACAATCACACGGCTAAGATTCTATCTTATCACCAAGTTCTGATCATGGCTCATCACACGGCTAAGATTCTATCTTATCACCAAGTTCTGACCATGATTCATCACTCTTTACTGTGAAAAACGATTACGTACCGAAAGAACCACACGTCGTTTCAGATTTCGCTGCCAAAAGCATAATGAAGGTTGGCCTGGAATCATAAATGGCAAAATTACTGATACGGTACCCGAAATGGATTCCACTTTTTAATCAGATTTATTATAATGAGTAAATGCAAATATATTTGTAGTACAATGCAATGATACTGTAAAAATATCTTCTTTAACCTGGTTAAGTTTTTTTTTTTTTTTACTGTGGTTAACAGCCGATTCAACTTCTCTATTTAATGCTTTCCCCTCACCCTTTGGCTCTTGAGCGTTCGTATTAACCTTTTATTTTCTAACTGCTTAGTTCTTATATATTTTCTGTTAGCTGAAGAATTGTTTCTCCACTTGCATATCGTTCAAAATGTCTCTGGAACTTGGTTTTCTGGTGTTTCCATCACCATTGTTGAGCTTCGAAGCGTTTCTCTGGGCTGTTCTTCTGGTCGGAACTCTTGCCTTTTGGCTTTCTCCCGGGGGGATTGCGTGGGCTCGATGCAGGTCCAAGGCGACTTTCGCTATCCCCGGTCCTCTTGGCTACCCATTCCTCGGGTTGATGACCGTGTTCACCGGTTCCACCCCTCATCGGGCCCTGGCTAAACTGGCTAAAACCCTTAACGCGGTGAAACTGATGGCTTTCTCCGTGGGGTTCACCCGGTTCATCATTTCCAGTGACCCTGAAACCGCGATGGATATTCTCAACAACTCGGCTTTTGCGGATAGGCCGGTGAAGGAGTCAGCCTACGAGCTTTTGTTTCACAGGGCTATGGGGTTCGCTCCTTACGGTGATTACTGGAGGAATTTGAGACGAATCTCGGCCAACCATTTATTCAGCCCGAAAAGAATTGCCGGCTTTGAAGGATTCCGGCGCGAGATTGGTGCCAGAATGGCGGAGGAGATCAAGTTCTCGATGGAAACACGCGGCGAGGTTTTAATAAGGAAGGTGCTCCATTTCGGGTCGTTGAACACCGTGATGGCCACCGTCTTCGGCAAAAAATACGACTTTGGGAACCCTGATTTAGCAGCGCTGGAACTCGAGGAGCTGGTGAGTGAGGGGTACGAGTTGTTGGGGATATTCAATTGGAGCGACCATTTCCCTCTCCTTGGCTGGCTTGATCTGCAAGGAGTGAGGAAAAGATGCCGGAATTTGGTTTCGAGAGTTAATGTTTTCGTCGGCAAGATCATCAAAGAACATGCAGTGAAAAGGATTGGCGGCGGCTCGAGATACGATTACAACAATGCTGGAGACTTTGTTGATGTATTGCTTGATTTGGAGAAACATGAGAAACTCAACAATTCCGATATGATTGCTGTTTTATGGGTCAGCCATTGTTACTAATTTTATAATCTTCGAATTTTTCTGTTTCTGTTTTATTGCAATATTTTACTTGTGTTTCGTACAGGAGATGATCTTCAGGGGTACTGATACAGTGGCGATCTTGCTGGAATGGATTCTAGCGAGGCTTGTTTTACACCCAGAAATCCAAGCCAAGGCTCAGGCCGAGATCGATGCGGTCGTCAGACGATCCAACCAAGTTTCAGATTCCGACGTTCGAAATCTGCCTTACATTCAAGCCATCGTGAAGGAGACTCTCCGGGTTCACCCACCGGGGCCGCTTCTTTCCTGGGCTCGCCTCGCCATCCACGACGTTCACGTCGGGGATCACTTGGTTCCGGCTGGAACTACGGCGATGGTTAACATGTGGGCGATCACTCACAACGAGAAAGTCTGGTCGGACCCAGAAAAGTTCAGGCCTGAGCGGTTCATGGAAGAGGAAGTGAGTGTTCTGGGGTCTGATCTTAGGTTGGCACCATTTGGGTCGGGTCGGAGGGTCTGCCCAGGGAAAGCCATGGGACTGGCGACGGTTCATCTGTGGCTGGTTCAGTTACTTCAAGGATTCGAATGGGTGGCTGCCGGTGACAATGGTGGTGCGGCTGTGGACTTGACCGAGCACTTGAAGCTGTCCATGGAAATGAAGAAGCCTTTGGTTTGCAAGGCAATGCCAAGGGCATTTTGAAATTGTGGTGTGGTGCATGGCTTGGGCTCCAAGGCTCTTTTCTTTAGTTTCAATGTAGGGTTTAGTCATAATGTTATCTTCTATTTGCTCATTTGGGGATTAGGTTGGCTTGGAGGAAACTATGGATGAACTTTAGCTTTGCAGTTTGTACAAAGTTTTCTACTATTATTTTATGTTTTCATGAATTTCTACTATGATATTTTATTAATTTAAATATATAAATCTAAGATATTTTAAAAATAAAAAATTCAAATCATAATTAAGTATAATATTAAAATTTATAATTTGAGTAATTGTATAATATTAAATTCCCCTTTCCCTTCACCTAGATAGAAATTGTTAAAAAATATCATAATTAAGTATAATATTAAAATTTATAATTTAAGTAATTATATAATATTAATTTTTATGGTCCATTAATATCATTAACTAATGATTGATAAATAACAGTTAAGGAATTTTAAAATATGATATATAAATATAAAATATTGTAAGATACAAAATTTAAAACATAATTTGATTAATTTTATATCTATAATATTTATTTTTTGGGTAAATTATATCCGTAGTCACCGAACTATGGTTTCTTTCTTATTTTGGTCACCGGAGTATTTTTTTGGCAAAAACATCACTAACGTTATGTTTCATTCCTATTTTGGTCACCGACTGTTAAAAACTTAACGATTTTGCTGATGTGGATTTTTATTTTATTTTTTTAATTTTCCATGTCATTTCTTCTCTCTCCTCGTAAGCAATATATGTTATTTTATAATATTTTTATTCAAACTAACAGGATGGTGACACGTGCCACTGCCTATTAGTGGAATAAAAAGAATGAAAAATCAAGCCCCTTATGCAGCTAGAGAGATTCGACTAATAGTCAATTTACACGTGCCACCATCTTATTAGACAGTTAGACGTGTCACCATCTCTCTGGTTGCATAAGAGGCTTGATTTTTCATTCCTTTTATTCCACTAATAGGAAGTGATATGTGTCACCATCCTAGTAGTTTGAATAAAAATACTACTATAAAATAACAGATATTGCTTACAAGGAGAGAGAAGAAATGATATGGAAAATTAAAAATAAAATAAAATTCCACGTCAGCAAAACCGTTAAGTTTTTAACGGACGGTGACCAAAATAGGAAGGAAACATAACGTTAGTGATGTTTTTGCCAAAAAATAGTTCGGTGACCAAAATAGGAAAAAAAACATAACGTTAGTGATGTTTTTGCCAAAAAAAATATTTCGGTGACCAAAATAGGAAAGAAACTATAGTTCGGTGACTACTAGTGTAGTTTACCCTTATTTTTTCTGCAAAATAGATGTAAAAAGTTTGTAATACTTTTATGTTGAACATCGAATCAACCTCATCCATTTCTATCTAAAATATAAAAATATTTTATAAAATATTATAGTACATATAAATTTTTAATATCCATTCAATCGTTCTGCTTCTAATCTATTTAGATTAATTTGCAAAGTGATCATTGAGTTACTTTGGAGTTACAAATTACTTTAACAGTTATAAATTGTAATAATAAAAATTGATATTGTAAAAAAACTTTTTTATAATTTTAGTATTAATTAAAAATAACATCAAAATAAATTTAAAACAAATAAAACTAAACAATTATAAAATTAAAATTATTATTGTCAAGTAAAAGTTTTATAAAATTATAATTATAATAATAATTAAAATAGTGTAAAATAAAATAAATAAATAATATAATTACAAATAAAGCTTTTTTTGATGAAATTACAGCATATTTTAATTAGCTAAGTGCAGAATGCAAATCTTTTAATTAGCTAAGTGCAGAATGTAAATCTTTTAAGTTGATGTGAGAGATTCCTTTGCAAATGGCTATAATTTGCTCCTACATTGGAACTTTAGTTAAAGTTTTCACTTGGTTCTACAAGCTAATAATTCAAATGATTGATGGTCCATATCTTTGGTTCTACTCTTTTTCAAGGGATTCTTATTCTTAAAAGAGCTACATATCTTCCTTTTCTCGAAGGGATTGATGGAATTTAAGAGTTTAGTTCGATTACATATTATCAATACAACACACGTAAAGATATAGGGTCGAATATATTAACACGATCTAAAAAAAGTAAAACTTATAACTTTTTATGATATAAGTGGATCATAATTTTTTATATATATTGAGTAACTTTTTATACACAAGTTGCGTAAAAAGTTACAGAAATCAACAACCACTTGGTCTAATGTGATTAGAGGTGGGAAACTGACCCGAGACCCGAATTGATTTTATCCGATCCTAGACTCAATATCGACCTAAACATGATGATCCGTAACCCGAATTGAATCGAATCGAAATTGACAAGATTTTCAGTTGAATAGATATGGACCCGATCCAATTTTTAATCAAACTGAATGAACTCGAATTGGCTTTCAAGCGAATCGAATGGACCCGAACTGATTTTATCCAAATCGAAAACAACCTGAACCGAAGGCAACCCAAAATAAACAAAATATATTAAAATAAAGAAAGAAAGATTTGATGTGAACTGTCGCACAGCTCAGCAAAAAGTCAAATATATTGTCTTTATAAAGCCATGTATGGGTGTAAAAAACTGATTCAGCCTGAAAACCCGACTAGAACACATCGATCTCCTATTGAACCGGCCTCAACCCAAAGAGCAACCTAACCAATGTGACCTGGCCCGATATTCGACATGAATCACTATAGACCCGAATTAAAACGAACCATATCAGATTTGACCCGAATCAAACCAAAACCGAATATAGACAGAACCAAACCTGACAAAAATTGAACCCGGCTCGAACGACCCATTTGACACCTCTATGTGACAACCCGAATTTTGGAATTCGAGGGTCGATTTAGCCCGAAGCGTGGGCTTCGCTTTTGGGCCCTGATGTTGGGCCTTTATGAGCTTTGACAAGCTTGTAACTAAGGTGTTAGGCTTGAGTTTTGGGTGATGGGTTGAGATAGGAGGATGATGGAGGGTAATTGGGTAATTGCCTAATTATTTAAAGAAGGAAAGGTGAGCCTCTTTAATTCCTCTGCAGAAAAGCAAGGGGAATGAGCTTATCCTTGTCCCCCTTTGTCATCAACCTTCATTCACCCTCACCTCTCAACTCCCACCCTAAGGAGAAAGATTGAATCTTTGTGTCTTGGAGTAAGAATCACGGATTTTGAGTTTAAGGCCAGTTGTTTATCAACCAAGGATCTATATTTTGAGGTAAGATTCATTATGTTTGGTGGAGGATAAGTTTTGATGGACGGTTGAACAAGAGTGCGGGAATAGAGGTTTTGACTCCACTCATTATTCTAGAATCAAACCTTTAACTTTTTTTAATCTTCCAGCAGTGTTATAACTCATTTTACAACATTTGTTTGTAGTTAAGGAGGTTTGAAAGCATTCCAAGGATAAGGAAATAAGAAGACTTAATCTTGAAAGAAGGTGTAATACCTCATTTGCTAAGTTGTTTAAGAGTCATTTAGCACTAAGATAAGGGCTTAGAAGCTAACTTAATGACTAAAATGATAAAATATAAAAGTTAGGATTTCTTTAATTATGGACTCTATGAAAGGAATTTCTGATAATTAAGAGTACCATGTGATAGAGAGCAAGCAAAATAGGGTACTTGCGAAGTTTGGTTGAAATTCGATGAGAAAAGTATAGGCATTTGATGGAATATTTTTATTGTACAGATAAGTAGTACATGTTATAGGAAATTTATCTGTATAATTAGATTTCCGGTAATGGATTTGTGAGGAAATCTATTTTTATCGAACAACTAGGGGATAAGCAAATGCTTGATTCGAATAAAAATGCAGTATAAGATATCAAATTTAGATCAAACTGCAAAGTTAAGTGTGCTCAAATCATAGGATGGGTGACCTTTTTGGGAAGGTCTCATGTCAGTAATTGAGACTGATAAAAAGAAATCAATTTGAGTTAATATTATTCGTATGGATATCAGATAAAAGATTATTAAGAGGAATTTATCCGATAAAGATTTCGGATAAATTATCAGTATATTGGATTGAGTCAAAATTTCAAGATTTTAATTGTTACAAAACTATGGAATATTTTATAGGTCAACAATATTTATTCATGGAGATCAGAATTATGAGAATTTCAGATTTTACCCGATAGTTTGGAAAATAGAAAATCGTAGTAAGTGATTATCGGGTAATCGGATTGAATTTGAATTTTAAAGGTAGTTCCATAAGCCATGGAAAATTCATAAAATATTATTTTTATGAATATTTTAATGTTTCTAGTTAGAATCTAACTAGACTTGGTTTCAATTTTACAAGATGGCAATTTTGAAAATAAAATATAGTTGGAGGATTATTTGGACCTAAGAGATTAAATGAAATTAATATTCATTTTTTATACATGTGGCATTAATAAGTAAAAGATGAACAAATATGAGTTCATCTTCTCCTCCAAAATTTCGAAACCTACAAGAAAGAAAGAAGAAAAATAATTTTTTTTCTAGGCAAATTTGAAGGCTCCAAAGTTAGAATCAAGGTATGTTGCTATGAGAAAAATTGATCTATGCTTCACACTCTTTCTTTTGATAGTAATTTTGCACGGTAATTTGAAGAATTGTTCACGTTAGTGATGAGAGAGAAAATGGGGTTTCGTGTTTTATGTTGAAATTGAAGTTTGATTTAAGTAAATTAAGTGTTGTGGAGTTGAAATCAAGCTTAGATTTAGATTAACTTCATGTTTGAAGACATAAACAATAACCCTAGAATTTAGGGTTTCATTTAGGATTTTGAAATTAAGGATGAATATGGAAGAATTATGATGTTACAAGCTTGATTTTGATGTTAGAATGAAAAATCATCAACACGTTTACTAAGTGACTATTTTGGCATGCTTGGTAAATTAGGGAAAATATTGTGAAAACTATTTTAGTGGTGGATTTGAAGAGATTATGAAATTAAAAGCTTGATTATGGCATTAGGACTAAAATAAAGTCCTTGAAAAGTTTAGACACCCAATTTGCCAAGTGGGAAGAATTTGGGGATTTAAGTGTTAATTCTTGGAAATGAAGATTATATGATGGAAAAATTATTTTGAGCATATTAGAATGTTGTTTGAATGAAAAACAACATTGAAAAAAAAGTTTAGTGACCAATTCGGCCAAGGACCAAAATAGAAGGAAAAAATTGAGAAAATGGTAAAAATGTTGGATTGAATAATTAGTACAAGTTTGCCAACTTTTGTGTGAATTTAGTGACTAAAATGTCACTTTAACAAAAGTTAGTGGATTGAAGAGCATTGAGTAAAAGTTAGTGGAAAATGTTGGAATTTTGGAGAATTGTGATTTGAGCTTGAATAAATTGCAAAAGTTGCAAAATGGTCACTATGGATCAAATTGAACTATTCGGCTTCTAAGGGAGAAAAAGAAAAAAATTGGAAAACTTTTTTTATTCGAATAATTATATTAGTATTTTATAGTTAAGCAGTGTTAGATTAAAGAAAAATCTAACATGTTTATTGTATATGTTCGATGAGTAATTTTTGCAGCAAACAAGCAGGACAAGGAAACTCGAGATAAAAAGGGCAAGGAAAAAGTAGTGGATTAACTTAGTGAGGCCAGTATTTTTGCATAGCCCAGGTAAGTGAATTTATATGTCTATGTTATGATGACAAAGGGAAGACTTGTGACAAGTCAACCCGAATTTGAAAATAATATTGCATGTTTTTAAAATATTTGATTTAATACATAGTACAGTAAGACAAGAAATATATGAATGGTTTGACGGAAGCTAAGGTATGAATTGCCCGTTTTACATGAATGATGACATATGATTATTAAGTAATTGAATGCCTAAGTATTATCATGAGAGTCTGGTATAGTTGGATATCCATAGAGTCCCTAGCAGCTGCATTATGTTATGTTATGTATACTTTGGGCTATTTTCAAGAATAATGTTATGTTCAAGATTACTCGATGTTTTTATATGATCTCATGATATTTATGTCAGTTTTGATAAATGTTATAAACTGTTTTGGAACTCGCTTGCCAATTTGCAGGAATTGTACTGCATACTCATGTATTATACTGTATTGCATTATTTCATGTTTGATTAAGTAAGTTTAACCGCCCCACGTCGTACTTAGCGTGTGTTTTATTTCACATATAGGTTCTCCAAGTTAGTCTAGCACGGAGGAGTTGATCTTTATGGAGTCAAGTTACTCATGTAAGCTGCAGCATGTACATCTAGATGTTATCTGAATACTAGTGGGAATGTATAAACTATAAAAAGTAAATTGTTTTGTAAGCTTGAGTTTATAACTTAGATATCTTAGTATAGATATATGTATGTTTTGCAAATATGAAACGTTTATATTGGTAATATATTTTGTTGGAGTTAAACATTGTTTAGCCTTTATCGCGTAGAAATTTTATAACTAAGAAAGGGTCTAGGCAGAACACCTAGTTTCCACCCTGAGTTATATTTTTATTTCAATAACTCATTAATCAATTTTATAAAATAATTCAGGGTTAAAACTAGTTGCGACTGATGACATATTTTTAATTGGAAATTGAGGAAAGGCTAGACAACATACTAGTACTTGCAAGTATTTAAAAAAATTACATGCCAAGATTTATGTAAAGTAACTTAGTAGCATCTTTAATGTATATTCGATATACGAGTATACGTTAAGGGTGTTACAAAAGGCTTGTTTTTCAGCTTGAAAAAGAGTGTTAGTACACTACTAACTTCTTTGTGTTCCTGGAAATCATGAATTCGTTTGCCTTGTTGTTTAATTGATAAAGTGGTTGCTTGAATGCTTGAGATCTCATCAATGGTAAATCGTAAATTTGGTGTTGTTATGGCTTAAAAATGGTAGGAAACCACTTAGTCTACCTTCCATAAATTGTAGGAATGAAATGGGGTCTTACCTCTGGGTCTTAGGGGCTTGGGGATGATTCTCGAACTCTAGGAAATCAAGTTCTGGGTTCGAGTACCGGTATGGTTTAATACGTATTGGTACCTTGTGTTAATTTGGCTGAAACCAAGTGAAGCTTAGAGGGCGTATCGATACACCTGGGAGGGGTATCGGTACCCTATATTACATCAGATTTCAGTAGCTAAAATCGGTATCGATACGCTATGAGGCGTATCGGTACACCTTGGGGTTTCGGTACGCATCCCCGCGTATCGATATGGGCTTTAAACTAAACTCACTTTCGAGTGTAAACCAGGTATCGGTACGCGAAAGTGGGTATCGGTACCCACTGAAGCATATCGATACTCGTAGGTAAGTATCGGTACGCATTGGACAATCTGCCCGAAAAATACGTTCTGAGTTTAAGGGACCTATAATTCATGGAATAAGGCTCAAATGGCTTCTAGAGTGATAAAATAAATAGTAAAATTGAGAAACTGAGATTTAAACATCATGTACGAGCTTAGTGGGTAAAAACATAATTAAAACCTTGGGTGACTTGTTGTGTTGTGTGTGTAAGAATCCTTGGTGGATCAAATGATGAATGTATGTCACGTAAGAGCATTAATATGGTTGAGTCACCTTGTTTGATGGGATCCGGATACCCAGTGAGAGAGTGTGGCAACACCATGGTTGAAGATTTCTGAATGTATGAACCCGATGCTTAGTGGAACATGGACTCATTCGAAGGCTTGATGAGAGATTCCGAGCATAAGTGTGTGTACCCGATGCTTAGTAGAACCGGACCTCACTCAGAGTGTATGTACCCGATGCTTAGTGAGACCGGGCCTCACTCCAAGTTTGATGATATTATACATATGGTTGCTATGTGAAACTATTTACTTCTTACATTGATATATGTTGATGCGACTAGAGATAGTGCCATATTAATATGATGTTATCACCATATTGTCATCTTTAACTGCATGCTCTTGTTTATGATTTGCATGAATCTTGGTTGAGTGGAAGTGTACCCACTGAGCTTTGTCAGCTCAGCGTTCGAAATTGTTGTATTCGTTTGTAGGTTAGTAGGTTGACGTGCATCGTCGGAGCACCATCGGAGTAGGACTTCAACATCGACTTGTGTTCGAGTACAATACTTAGGTTTTGAGCTATTTATTCGTAGGACCCTATATTGTATTGTAACTCATATTTTGGATTTTAACTTAAGTGTCAAATGCTTTATCTATGTATTTTAAATGGAGGTCATCTTCTAACGTTTTAACTAATATCCTATTTTGAAATATTTGGATCTAATGGGTTTTGATGAAATGGATGAAATATGGGCTAAATCTAAATGTAAATTTTATTGTTATAGGTTGGGCTCGAGGCCCAAATATGACATCCGGGCTGAGGGTGTTACACTCTAAGTGTGATGAGACACTAGATCCCTTAAGTAATGTCAGGAGTTTGAAATCCTAATGTTGTGAATAAAGCAAATTGGGTTGGGAGAGTCATCCCATAATTGATCTTTGTAGTATCCAAAATAAGTCGAATATTGATGATTATACCAAAATAAATAAATAAGTTACACAAATGCATATTTACTCTTTAAAAACTAGAATCTAAATCTCTAATCCTACAAACTAAACTCCTAACTAAATACCTAACCCCTAAAACATAAAATTTTGCGTACTCTAAAAATTACACTACATATATATTAAATAATCTTTCTATATTATACTTATAACCCAAACTAAGATAAGAAAAAAAAGAAATATTTTTTAATGTGGCATAATCTTTAATGGGTAATCTACACCCGTGATCCCTTTTGTTTGAGATTTGTTCTATTTTGGTCACCCGAATTAAAAAAAGATCATTCTTGTCACTTACGTTTTGAATCGTGTCTGTTTTGGTCCCTGGACCATTAACCTCCGTTAATAAAGAAAATTAATTTATGATTTAACCCCCAAACTTTCAAAACTTTATTTTTTACCATCTTCCCCAAACTTCCGCACTTCCATTCCCTAAAGAATGGTAAAATCTGCCTTGTCCAAGTTTGTTATCAGTAGAGAAATTATTAGTGGCAGCAGCTATGGTGCTCAAATCAAAGAATGGTAAATCTCCATTTCTTCTGCTCTTATCAATCTCCTTTCCCCCTAAAGAATCTTCGAATGTGGTAAAGCTGAACAAAGTTTTGCCTTTTCTTGTTCTTGCTGTTGTACTGAAACACAATATCTTGATTAAGGCAATTGTTAAACATATGTAGTCAATTTAGTTTCAACTCTCTTATTTAGAAATTAAAATGTGAACGAATACGAGGTACCTATTCTCTGCCTTCGTACCAAGCAACGCAAGAAGGTGGCGAGAATGAGAAACACTGCAACAGAAGAAACTATGATAACCGCAAGCATTCCCTTCTTTTGAAGTAGACCTTTCTTTGTATACCGAGCTAACGAAATGAAGATATGATTGCAGATGGAAGAAACCAGTTAACATAAAACAAGCGTGGCAGAAATGATAAGGAGAGCTAGGCAATGTTTTACATTTCTAGACTGAAGTAAAACCGTTGAAGACACGTACCTAACTCATTAGCATCCACTCGTATGTACAGATCTTGTCCGGTATGGGTATATGTCCTCGCATCAAACAAATCTCCGTGCCATGTCAAGCAGCCAACCCCTCCGTTGATTTCAGGGTATGCACTAGCATAAGCCCTGCATGAACAATCTCTCAAGCACTTTTCCTTGCATTGCTTCAATCCTATATTCATGTCTACATGTGCTGCCGAAGTGTCCGGTACCTTCACATATGTAACCTTGACGAAACCTTCTTCATTTCCACAAATGGAAGTACCACGCTTAGTTACGCATCCTCCTGTCCCATCTCTTATAGACCATGCTTCTGGTGATTTGGGTTCAAATCCCGGGAAACATGTACACTCGAAACCATCAGCTAGATCAGGGTTGCAGTAACCATTCGGTCCACAATGCCTGTAAAAATCACACTGCTCTTTGGGAGTCGAATAAAAAAGAATCCACCGTTGCGCTTCTTTGTTCCATATCAATCCTTGTAAAATTCCGGTTTCATTCGTTACGGTTCTTGATATGATGGAATCATTTTTCACTACAGACGTGAACGTTACTTCATCATTGGAGTCGACGAAATAATCATCAAGTATGAAGTGGTTTGTCATCTCCGGTATCCCACTCCATCTCTGCCCGGTCCATGTCCCGCTCCGCCACCATGGAGTTGAACCCTTGTACAAAATCATTTGAGGAAACCCGCTGGTGTTCATCTTTAAGGAATAGTTTCCGAAACCCGGATCATCTAGGGACTTCCAAGACGTAAATACTCTGTTCAGACCTGTTCTTTTGTTCAATCCAAGTTTAATAAATGAAAGCCAAGTGTTTGTAGGATAGTCAAAACTCTGCCACAATACCGCCTTTCTGGTATCATTCTGAAGCAAAACAAGATTCCCCGAATCTAAAATTTGAGCAATAGAGTTCCTAGTGCCTGCCATGGAGATGTTTGTGGACCAGACAGGAAGTGTTTGGTTTCTCTGGAACAAGGCAAGATTTCCTCGACCGTCGATTCTGAGAATGCCCGAGTTATCCTTAATGGGATTGTCTCTGTTGGCCACCCACACAACTGTCTTCCCCGGAATCTGATAATACCAGATGCCAACATATCGATTCCTGGAACTGCCAGGGCTGAAAAATCCTAGAGTGGTTATTGATGTTGAAGGGAATAGAAGTGCGGAAGTTTGGGAAGATGGTAAAAAATAAAGTTTTGAAAGTTTGAGGGTTAAATCATAAATTAATTTTTTATTAACGGAAGTTAATGGTCCAAGGACCAAAACAGACAGGATTCAAAACGTAAGTGACAAAGATGATTTTTTTTGAATTTGAATGACCAAAATAGAACAAACCCCAAACAAAAAGGACCACGGGTGTAGATTACCCATCTTTAATAATATAGTTCGTCTTTGCATCGATGCACATCAAAAATCCAAATATAAATCACAATATATGCTTGCAAAAAAGGTTTCAACTTTTTTTTCCTCTTTGTAAAGGAGATGGCAATGGGATTTGATATCCAAAAAAGTTGTTTTCTTTTAACATTTTTATTGATTCCCAAATCTTTATTATATTCCCGAATCCTATGAAAGTAAAACAAATTAGCAATGTTAAACCACGTCATTTATAATAATTATTACGATCATTATAATACACAAACGTATCAATGGATCACAATTAGAATTAATTATCACAATAAATAAATGTACAAATTAATTTAAATAAAAAATCAATTATTACACTACACAAACAAATAGTTAAACGAATATGTTCGGACTTAGACCATAATAAATATGAACATATAAAATATATTTGAATCTAAATCAAAATAAAGAACCAAAACTAGAATAAACATAGACATATGAAAATTTTCGAATTTAAATCAAAATATAACACATCCATTAATTTTATACATAAACATACAAACTGATCACGGTTAGAAATGCCCCCGTCAATTTATCAATAGGAACAAATCTAGAATCGAACCCAACAAGTGTCCCAGTAAAAAAGCTGATGATATTTATCCTAAGAGATACGGGTTCAAACCGTTTTGTCTACAAGGTGGATGTACATTGTTAAAGAGTTAAGAATATCTATGAACATATACTATCTTGTAATCATCTTTAAACTATTAAAAAAATTCTATAATCAATTGTTACAATATACACGAACAAATTGACCACAATTAGAATCAATTAGTACTTTACATAAGCGAACATACCGATAATCAAAATATATTTGAACCTAGTTCATAATAAATTTGGATAAACCCACGTAGGACTTAATTCGTTATTTTGTCTTGTTTTTCATAAATACCCTTTTGGGCCAAATATAATGATGAGCCCAATGTAGCTAAATGTATGGGCTTTAGCAATATCCAGTACATTGCAGTGGCGGGGCCCAACAAATTTCCTGTGGAAGGAAAGCTACGGTCCTTGTTTATTCAGCGCGCAACGGCTATTTGGCGATTCTGCGTTGACTGCTCTGAGCTGCGTTGACTTCTCACGAGCTTACTGTCTGCGAGTGGAAAGGGAACGGTCATGAATTACCCGCCCAGCACTCGTCGGAACCGTAAAGCTCCGGCGAAATCCGACCTTTACTCGACTTTCGTTGTCCACTCTGGATCCGAATCTGAATCCGACTCCGGTCCGGGCAAATCCAAACCTAAAACACAAGCTCCTGAACTTTACGCAACAATGATTTACAAGGACGGCGACGAAGAAGATGAAGACGACTCCTCCCTCCCTCCTCTACTCAAACGTCTCCCGAAGATTTTGGGACCGTGATCGTTAAATCCGATCGCGGCCGTGGCACTCGCGGTCAAGCGTCGTATTCGTTTAAGCCACCGGCAGCGCCCGTGGCTAGCCCGATTAGGGCTAGGAGAGATGGACTTGACGTTGATGATGAGGAGGAGGAGGAGGATGAAGATGGGGAAGGTTTTGGGACGTTTGTGGTGAGATCGACGGTGAGGAGCGAGAGGGAAGGGAGCGGGACGGTGGTTAAGAGCGCGGGGGCGAGTATGGGAGAGCTAGGGTTTGGGAAACAAAAGATCCCTACTTCGACTACGTCTTTGCAAGGGGAAGAGAATCGGTTCTTGTAAAATAGAAGGCTTCCTTGAGTTCGATTCCAGATAGCGTTTCTAGAGAAGATCCTTCCACCAAATATGAGTTGCTCAATGAGCTTGGTGAGTTTTTATTTGTACTAATTTAAGATAATTATCCTCATGCTCATATAATTGTCATGTAAATGCTAAGTGAACTGTGATTTTGTCTTTTAATAACTGGGAATTCTTGATTTTAGTGAAAGTAAAAATGTTATCTGATATTGGAATTTTGGTGGCAGGGAAAGGTTCCTATGGGGCTGTTTACAAGGCTAGAGATATAAAAACTTCTGAGCTCGTGGCCATTAAAGTTCTATCTTTATCGGAAGGGGTGTGTTTCTTGTTTATGTTTGATGTAGTTCGCGATATTGGCTGTATAATTCATTGGGAATATGCTATTAAGTTTGTTTATTTTTAGGAACAAGGGTATGAAGAAATCCGTGGCGAAATTGAGATGTTGCAGCAATGTAGTCATCCAAATGTTGTTCGGTACCTTGGGAGCTATCAAGGGGATGAATATCTTTGGGTTAGTGCAATAAGCGATTTTCTCCATCTATATTTTATTTCTGGATTGTTTGAGTTGAGTTCAGTTTCTAGATGGCATTGATTTAATTTTATTTGTGTTTGAAGTATTTGCTTTTTCCTGATATTTGTTTCTTTGGATAACTTATTTTCATTTTTGGGCAGATAGTAATAGAATACTGTGGAGGTGGAAGTGTTGCTGATTTAATGCATGTAACCGAGGAGCCTTTAGAGGAGTATCAGATAGCATATATATGTAGGGAAGCTTTAAAGGTATTATTAAGTCCATTTAGTTTGGAATAAAATAGTATTCCTCAATGATGTTCGTGCATTATCTAATTTGTATCAACTTTCTAATTTAATATCATCTCTTTCCGAGATCCACTAATTGGACGAGTGGCTAAGGATGCTTTTCTATTTAATCAAAAAAAATATCATCTCTTTTCATTTTTTTCTCATGCAGGGCCTTGAATATTTGCACTCGATTTTCAAAGTTCATAGAGATATCAAAGGTGGTAATATCTTGTTAACCGAACAAGGAGAGGTGAAATTGGGTGAGTACGCTTTGCATAACTATTTTTCAAATTGAAGTCAATGGAAATTAGGAAGTTAAAATTCTTTTTGTTGTCTTTGATATGATTAGCAACTATTCAATAACTATTTTCTTGTCAATTGTGCACTTGGCATGATAAAGAAGTTTCTATCTGGTCCGCCTGCGCCCATAGTATTTGGCAAAGAAGGTACCCTAGAAACACATTTTTTGTGTTATCCTTTCTTTGTATATAAGACAATACTGTAGAAACAACAGTTTTGCATTAATATCCTTTTGCTAGAGATTATCCATTTGACCTATGATTAATCTGCCTAAGACATTGCTGTTATTAATTTGGATGATGCTTTTAATTTATAGAAAGATTGAAATGATAGTGCTTTTCTTTCTGATTGAATAGTGAGCATAATCTTAGGCCGACAAATGTGATGAACATATGATCCCCTTGAGAACATTCTACTTTTTAATTGAATTTGAATGATAGACCTTAGGAGACATGAGTAATGACTATTGACTTGATGAGATGCCTTGAAGACGGTCAAGAAAATCTGTGAGACAAAGTTGAGGGGAAACTGTTTATGTGAAAGTTTTTCCTATCTTAGTTTAATGTTTTACCTTTTCCCCCCTTTTTGACAACTTGTTGATCTGCAAATATGGTGTTATTTTGATCATTGAACAGGTGATTTTGGGGTAGCAGCACAGCCTACAAGGACCATGTCAAAGCGCAATACAGTATGTAGTTCTCTGTCTAGTTCACAATGTTCGCTAATGTTTCACTTCTTTCGAGCATTCTTTGGTTTATCTAAGCTAGAATATCTACAGAAGAAAAGACTTAACCTAAATCAAAATCATCCTACACTTTCGTACCAATGTTAAAGTGATAAACTGAATTAATAATTTAAAGGGTTAGCTCTTTAGATATCATGTTAATGCATGAACAACAGTTATACATAACAGGCATACCAAAAAGTCCATAACACCTTCTATTATTGAAACATTATGGTGTGTGGCACTTTTCTTGAGACTGGGATAACTGTTCAGGAGATGAATGCTTCAGCTCATGTAGTGATAGCTATCTTTTACCTCCACCATATTTTGACTCTGATGGATATCTTGCATCATTGATATCTTGATTTGATGATTTGTTGTTCTCAACTACTGGAAGAGTGTGAGTGATACTGTTCTTATTTTGTTTCCAGTTTATTGGCACTCCACATTGGATGGCTCCAGAAGTTATTCAGGAAAGTCGCTATGATGGAAAGGTATCTTATTCATTGAGCTGCATGGTTTGGTCTTTGTTTACATTTTACATTTAATACTTAGCCTCTCTCCTTTTTTTCTTTGATAGAACTGGGAATGGGTTATTTGCTTGTATGTTGACATTGATGTTTCTTGATCCATTGCCAGATGTGTTGGCTGGAAATTGCGTAAACTGGTATTGAAACTATCATGTTTTAACTTTTAAGCAACAAGATTGGAAACTAATTGTTTTCTATGGCTCCTAGGATCAGTTGATATAGTATCGTAACATTTTGTGTGAATCAGACCTTGGTTGTATTGGGAAAACCGAAAATATAAATTACTTTCCTATCTAGATATGTAGTATAATCCTGAAGCATTACACCTGAAGTGGAGATCTTAGCACTTGGAGAATTGGCTTTGTAATGAAAAGATCACGACATGCTCTCTTCCACTGGTTTAATATGTTGGGGCATTTAAATTGTAGATGCATAAGAATGAGTAAAAGTTCGGAATTGCATGAAGTAACTTAGATGCATAAGATCATGGCATGAAGTGACTTAGATCTTATTAGACTTGGAGGATGGGGATTTGTAATAAAAAGATCATGGCACGCTTTCTTCCACTGGTTTAATATGGTTGGGCATTTGAATTGTAGATGCATAAGAATGACTAAAAGTTTGAAAGATTGGAATTGCATGAAGTAACTTAGATGGTAAAACAAATTTGGAAAAACCCAACATCAAGAGAAATAGTTTGTAAAATCCCAAATTTCAAGAAAACCGCTGGAAGATTCTGCCTTATCAGAATTTCTAGGGAAAGTTTTTCTTGCTAGTAAATATTGTATGGATGATGTTAGTATGAATTCTTGGTTTGATTCTCATGGAAAATGGTTTAATTTCTTTTAAGCAGTAAAGTTGTCCCTTGTCTAACTTTTGTGTTTTAAACATTTTACTTCCAGGTGGACTTGTGGGCACTTGGTATATCTGCAATTGAAATGGCAGAGGTATTTTTATTATTTCGGTCACTGGCTTTGCAGTTCTCAGCAGCAGCTTTAAAGGGCAATGCATCTTTTTGCTTCTCTTTGCACTTCTAAAGGAAGGTATTCGGACTTGTCGAGTTTTTTATTTGAATCGAATATATTATCCTTCCAAGTAATTTTTGAATAAGGATTTTTTTTATTAGTTCATAGTTTTAGAACTGAGAAGTCAAGTTACAACTTTTATGTGCAAAATAGGGGACACCCATTTAATAGTTGTCTTGTAGCTCCAATTTTTAGTAATTGAGTCTTGTTTACATTAAATAGGTGAATGAAATTGATAACCACCATTGAATCTGATTGACTTCTTTGATTTTTTAGGGGCTTCCTCCAAGAGCTGCAGTGCATCCAATGAGGGTAAGTAGTGCATACATGATGCAAAGCTATAAACTTTAGTGTTTGTTTTAAGCATTACATGCATCCTGCCATAAATCCTCTCTGTATGATTTAGTGCTTTGACAAAGACATGATTAATGATAATAAATATGGGATAGAATTTCTTCAAAAACTAGTGCCACTGGGACTGGTCCTCTGAGGTGGTACATATTAAAGCAATTTATCGATATCAGAGATTTGGTGCTGTCATAGAGCCCGGGGGATCAGCCACAAACTAGTGTCTTTCTACAATGGTCATAGAATGTGATGAATTTCACACGTGGCACCCCATTTCTGTTATGTTTTGGTTCAAATAGACCTTTTGGTTTTCTGAGGACGTCTATTCCTGGTATTGGGCATGTGGATGCAGGATAAAATGTGAGAACTTGGGTTTTTGTTGTGGCAGGTATAGAAGCTGAAAATGAGTGTTTGAGCACTCCCATTTGATAACATTTCTGTGATTCACTCTTGTAGCATATGTAAAATATTTTGTTCAGTGTTTCTGGATCTCTATCCTTCACTTTTTATTGTTTTTGATGATGTTATTGTATTCTACTATTCTCAATCAGTCTTTGGCCGATAACATCCTTGTTTGCAATAGGTTATATTTATGATATCGAGAGAGCCTGCACCAGTGCTTGAGGACAAAGAAAAATGGTTAAGCTACCAGCAGCTTTCAAAATACGAGTTTATTAAAACATCACATATCTATGTTTTTTAACTGGGGTAATTTTGACATGTAGGTCTCTCGTCTTTCATGATTTTGTTGCTAAGAGCCTTACAAAGGATCCACGCTTACGCCCTACTGCATCTGAGATGTTGAAGGTATGGTAATATAACCTTGTCTACCTCTATTACAGGAATTCGTATTCTTTGTTTTTTCATCTGTCTTTCATGTGCATATACTACATATACCATAATGTGAAGGTGTTTTCACTTCTTCTCAGTCTCACTTTAAGCATTTCAAATCTGTTTTATTACTTTAAACTTGTCATCTGTGCTAAGAAGTGTTAAATAATCTAAGGACAATCTTATCCACATGCTCATGACATAAAATTTTCCCCAATGACCATTCGAGTCTCATGTAAAGCTTCAGAGAGAGAGGATTGATTGCTGCTGCTTGAAACTCCAGACCCCAGTGAAATTAATTTAAGTTCTTTATGCACTTTTATCAGCTTCAGGGCTAGGTAAAAAACTCTTATTTGCTGCAGTAATGGCTGTTTGATTTCTTAGAATTGAGAATCCTAACTGATCCTTACAAGGCTTGTCATTAGAAGTATATTTCAAATTGCACATTCCGAATCTTTGTACAAGCAAATATCTTGATGCTTAGGTTTTATTTAAGGGAGGCATTGGTGGACTGGGTTTCTATTCCTTGAGTGGGCTGTAAGTAGGGAGACAATAGATATTTCTTGTGAGAATCTAGTGGGGGTGATGAGAATAACAGTGAGGTAACATTTACCATTACTATAACTATTATTTTAAATTTTCTCTATTCTGTTTGCCTGGGGTTTTGCTTTATAAAATTATCATTTGCTTGGTTTGAGAACTGTATGCGTAGAGATGAATATTATGTATTTTATACATTATCACTATCAGTTTTATTAATCTAGCTTAAGTTGATGGAATGGCTTGTTGCTCATAAGAAGGCTAAAAGTTTATTATATTGTGCACACAGCACGCTTTATTAGAGTCTCAAGAGGTGCATATGCAACATATGTACAATTATGTTCCTTGTTAAGGCACCATAAAAGACTAAGGAATTTGTAATTCTGGCAGAAATAGACAGAAAATTATCATGGTTCTAGCATCTATGCCTACCCTTGAAGTGAATAAAATCAAGAACTCAAGTCTATTTCTCTCGAGTTGCAAGCATCAATGAAAATCCTTTTCCCTGAAGCTTTAGGTGTGACTAAAATTGTAGTATTCACTGTTTAGCATTTGGGGGGGGGGGGGGTGTACTTGACGTGAGCCTTGCAGTATAAGACTGGAATGAAAAGAATTAGAGTGCGCCAGCTCCATCTATCAATGCTCCCTGTATATTCCATCTCTTGCTCTACTGTTGTTTTTCTCCCCTCCAAAATAGCCTTACATAATTCTATATCTTTTTGGTTTGGGCCCCTTTATGCACTTATTGTATAATTCTTTCAGGTTCAATCATACACTAATTTATATGGTCTCTTGTAAAAGTTAATGACGCTGGAAATTTGAATCTAGTGTCATTATCATCATTGATTGATCTATTAGTAAAATCAGGTGATCCTGCTTGTTTGTGTGTGCTGTAGGAATGACGATTAGTGTAGATTCTAGATATAGTTTGTAGTAATATTGGTCTAATAATAATGGAAGTTTCTGGTTTTTTTATTATTGTAGGCTAAAATGACTGTCAGGAGTTTAGATTATTAGATATGGTCCACTGCATGTAACAAACTGCATAGAGTTGGAATGAAGCTGTTTTTTAATAGTTAGGGGGAAAGGATTGTTGTTTCTATATGCTT
The DNA here is from genome assembly GCA_019671005.1 of Hibiscus mutabilis. Classification (NCBI taxonomy): domain Eukaryota; kingdom Viridiplantae; phylum Streptophyta; class Magnoliopsida; order Malvales; family Malvaceae; genus Hibiscus; species Hibiscus mutabilis. The sequence continues at coordinate 39,422,563 of CM033749.1, forward strand.
ATTTAGTTATTTATACATTTCTTAACCACTTTCCTTTCCTTTGGCTCTTTATTTATTTATTTGTACTTAGCTGAAATCATCTTGTGTTTTAAAACATAGCACAAATTTATTGAGAAATGCAAATCTGGAGCTTCTGTAATGTTGCCAAAGATTGAGAAGGCTAGGCAAATAAGGGCTGCAATGTTTCAACAAGAACAAACTCTTGCTCCTTGCATTTCTGGAGTTGATGTATGTATATTCTTGCTCCAAATGCAGTTAGTCTCCTTTTTTTCAAAAAAAAAACATGATCAACTAGTTGCGGACAAGCACACACTCTACAAGTTAGACACACTAACTAGTTTCATGGTATGCATGTTTATGCATCTCATCTGGTTCTGACTGCTCTGAACTTGGAGCAGCCAGTGGTAGGTTCAAATTCGACAGATGATTATGGAGATACTGTTCCATCAAGGCCTCAAAATGTGGGTCTTCAAGTTGCAAATGAGGTTTCTGCAACTGGCACTTCGAAGATGCATCACATATTAGATGGTGTGGACGTGACTGGTGAAGGTATGGAGTCCTTGTTTGTATGTCGAATCTAATAATATAAAGAAAGTTCCGAGGTTATCCTTTTTAGTTGACATCTCAAAAGGAGCTGACGGGAACTAAGACAATTATACTTTTCTTTTTTAGTTTTTGGATAAGATTTGTTGGTCAGTTTGTTTTATCTTTCTCTGATCATATTATGTTCGACAGGGGAGTTTGGCACTGTAATAGTTCACGGTGAGGATGAATCTCGGAAGTCATTTGCTCAAATTGAACCTCACAGTGGTAAAGAAGCTTCAGCTGCTCTCAAACACTTTGAAAGCAAGTTGATTAATGGCACAGCAAAGCAGTTACCTGAATCACAGTACTTCCCTCCCTATAAGTTTCTGAGTTCAATAAGTCACAGTACTTGCTTCTATGTGTGAATAAATTTTATTAGTCATGTGCGTATATCACCGAAGTCGTGAATTCTTTCCGCTAGTTGTCAACTCAAGCATCCAATTCCTTGGGCCTGTTTTCTAGGTTGGATAACAGAAAAGGTGCTCCAGCAAACAACACTACCATGGAAGAATCGAACATAACAGCTCAGGGATATTCTCCTTCGATATCTGTCCTTGGTGACCAGAAACTGAGGTCCGACAGTGTTCCACAGGCAAGGACGAAAGATAGCAGTGATATCAGTAGTAGCACATTGAAGAATGAAACCATCAGCAACAAAAAAGCCTTTGCTTTACAAGATAAGGTTACTCCCATCCTGTAATCGATATCCGCACAAAAATTTCAATGAGTGGTACTCTAATTCTCTATGAGAAAGTAAGGTCAAAACTCGACTGATTTTACCGGAATTCGAGTGAATCTTTATTTGCTGAAATTAGGAATCTTCAATGCTTTTGCTTCTGAGAATTGTGGCCCTTCTTTATTCACATGTGGAACTTGTGGTTATTTATCTTGATATCAGTGGTTTATGTGCTCCCATATTATTACTACATTTGCTGTGACTGCAGCTGAGGTTCCTGTTGTCAATTATTTTGCAGCTCTTTTCGATATATGCAGCCGGTAATACGGTACCCATTCCGTTCTTGAGGGCATCAGATATATCCCCAATTGCCCTTTTATCTGACAATATCCTCGGAGGCATGCAGCGAGACAGTACTGGAACTGTGGCAGTGGAAGCGCTGCAGGAACTTTTTGCTGGTGATGGACAACCGGAGAAGGGTCGAAGAACACAAAATGAGGTCACATCCTATCTCCCTCCTTATCTCGATTCCTCTCCCTTTTCATTGTCTATATCGGTTTGTGAATAGTTTACCAGTTTTAACATTCTATAGGTGCCACTTCCTCCTAGTGTTTATCAAAGGCTCACTTCAAGTTCTACACTAATGAATCTGGCACAAGCTCTAGCTTACCACAAAATGTAAGAACTAGTAAATTCTACAAATTATTGGCTGCCGTTTATTTTTCTTACCACATTTGTCTCGGATTCAACGCAGGTGCTACGAGGAGATGCCACTTAAAGAGTTGCAGGCAAATCAGGAGCAGCAAACCATTCAAAACCTATGCGACACACTACGAACCATTCTCCGGTTATAGGGTCTTTGTGTGCTACATTTCTTTTTTGTTGTTGTAAGTTATTTTTGTTATCCCTTTGCTTTAAGATTATGTAGGGTCCTGTTGTATTATACAAGGTTACATGATGGCAAAAATGAAGTGTAATCGAAGTTATCACGTACCAGTGATTTAAGTAAAAGTGTTTAATGTTATAATCCGCTTTTTGAGTTCTGAGCTAGATTGGTAGTTGATAAATCAAGCTTTGAAGTGCATGTATTCTTAATTCCTTTGGTCCAGAGTACATTTGGCTGCCTATTGAACTAGAGCTTAAGCACAAATAGAGAGTACAGAAAAGCAAACTAGTTTTAGGGGCGGAGTAAAAACTCTACTCAACACGTGGGAAAAGAATTAAATAAAGTTTGGATTATATAATATGACTTGAATAATTTAAATTTTTTAGTAATTAGTAAATCAGTTTTTAAGTTTTAATTAATCAATTTATATATATATATATATATCACATGAAAAAATAGGAATATATATATATATATTATGCATTAGCGGTTGAAATTTTGTTTTTTGTATGTGGGTTTAATTTAGAGTTTAGGGGTTTAGAGTTTGGGGTTAGGTTGTAGGGTTTAAAATTTAGATTTTATGGGTTAGAGTTAGGGGTTAGGATTTTAGGGTTAAGGTTTTAGTTTTTAGATTGAAATTAATCATGTTTGTGGGAAAAAAGTTCCCATATATACAATATGCATTATATGATTATATAAAATTGTTTAAATTGGAATCAATTATAAAATAAGATTCATCAATTCGACTAACTCAGAATTTTTTAACTTGACCGGATGTTCACTCTGCTCAGTTTTACATAAACAAGTTCGAACAAATCTATTCAAACAAGCTTTCAAATTTAGATCAAAGCTTTAAAAGTGAAACTTTGATCGAATTCGAATCCCAGGATTTTTAATCTAGCTCAAGCTTCTTATGGTCTGAATTTAGCTCAGCTCGATTATACCACTTCTAAAAACAATAGCATATATGAATATGATCAAACAACTTTTCAGCTTTCGTGATAAAACCATTTCCCCCAAAGATTCTAAAGGAATCTTCGTATTTTCCTCCGCACGATCTTTCTGAAGCGACATCTAGTATGGGAATTTACGTGCTCTTTCATTCATTCAAAATTTGGTTTCGAAGTTGACAAAAAGGGACCAAAAACACTAGCTTACTTTACAGTGGGAAGGAGCTTATTGTCCAAGGCATAAAATGAAATGAACTATAAGAATCAGTATTCCATCTAAGAGATTCTTACTGATTCCAACATTGTGCCATATCCGATATATTTGCGGATTCCACCGATGTGCGCTACTCCCTTTCCGTTATTGATCTTATGCCATTTGGATCAGGGACCGCGTCTTCTTCTTCGATACCTTCCCTCGGGGGAAGCCCCGTGTGTGCGAAACTAGCCATTGGTGTATGACCCCACAGTCGATTGCATACTTTGAGCGTGTGTTCAAGTATCCTTTACCCTGTAATCAGATCTGGGAGAATCGTTAACATTCTCAGGAGTGCTGGAAATTTGTCCCCCCCAAAAAATGTGTAAGCTGACGTTCAAACAACAGTAAATAACCCTGATTTCATAATATGTTACTTGGACTGATACATGAGTTTCAAGTTTCTCAATATATTTAAGAATTTATACCCCTCTTCCCATTATCCGAATGTGTACCGGACATGAATTTTGAGTTTCAGACATAAATGTTTGGGTAAACTACACCACATACCACTCAACTATTGCCCCTGAGTCGAAAATACCACCGTATTTTAAAATTGTTTAAAACTATCACTAAACTTTAATATGTGACTCGAAAATATCACTCCGACGTCGTTTTGCTAGAAGAAAATTATTAAAACCATGTGCTTAGAGGGGTTTGAACCCAAAACTTTCAAAGGTAAGGGCTAAACTTTAACCACTAAACCAACTTGATATTATATAATATTTTATCAGAAATAGTATATATCTCAAACTACATGAGATTAATTCAAATTATTTTATAAAATAAATAACACTATAAATAATATAAATATATAAATAATATAAAATATATTATTTTATATATATCAATATATATAAATAAAAGTGTACTGTTTTTATTTTGGAAAAAACTTTGATACGCAGGCCGTGTAAACTTTTGTTTACATGTGTCTTTTAGTTTTAGGGGTTAGGGTTTTAGTTTAGGGGTTTAAGTTGTAGGGTTTAAAATTTAAGGTTTGTGTTTAGAATCCAGTGTATATGGTTTAAGGTTTAGGGTTAGCTTTTTAGGGTTAAGATTAGGAATTTAGGATTTAAGTTTTTATAGTATAAATACACATGCTTGTGTAAAATTAATTTTACACAGCCTGTGTATCAAAATTTTATCCTTTTATTTTTATATAATATTTATCATATAAATATATTATTTTAAAGAAGCTTCAAAATATTCATAAAAATAATATATTTACATTATAAATAATATATAAAAACTATGAACCCTAAATCCTAAAACTTAAACTACAAAGCTCAAACCTCAAACCATAAACCTTAAGTTTAAGGTTTGGGGTTTAAATTTGTTTATTTATAATATAAATATATTATTTTAATAAAAACTATTATTTTAATGAATATTTTTTAAAAATAATATATTTATATTATAAATAATATGTAAAAAACCATAAAATAATATATTTTTATTGATAATAATATATTTTATATTATTTATATATTAATATTATTTTTAGCATTATTTTTTCGTAAAATAATTTGGTTGAACCAAATGGATAAGATTACATAATTTAAATAAAATATATTATTTTTATATTTTTTATATATTATTTAAAAAACCCCGAAATATTCATAACACTAATATCTAAAAAATTCTAAATCTTAAACTCTAAGATTTAGGGTTTAAGTTTGAGGGCTAGAGTTTATAGGTTAATAGTTTAGGGTTTTTTATATATTATTAATATTATAAATATTCATAAAAATAATATATTTATATTATTAATAATATATAAAAATAATATATTTTATATTTTATATATTAATATCATTTATAGTGTTATTTATTTCATAAAATAATTTGAACTAATTTCAAGTAGTTTAAGATATATAATATTTTCAGTAAAATATTATATAATATCAAGTTAGTTTAGTGATTAAGACTTAGTTCTTACATTTGAATGTTCTAGGTTTAAACTCCTCTAAGCACATGATTTTAATCATTTTATCAAGAAAGATAAAAGAGTTGGCCTGTCACAGCTCAACACGGTCCTATTAAGTCGCATCGTTAGATCATAAGTCAAGATTTGTAAGGCGCCGAGCTCGAAAGTCGAAAAGTCCCAAAATAGCATACAGAAAATAGTTGAACAAGACCACTACGAGATTAGATTTCAACTATGAACATGCCCCGTTGTATTCTATATAACATTAGTCGCCATCAATCAATTAATCTATCGACTTAAGGCGTTAAGTCCTTTAAAAATGTCAAGGATTCAAATCTCAGTGTTGTAAAGGAAAAAAATGGATTAAAAAGGTCACCAAATATTAGACTTCTACAAAATTCAATCCGAATTAGTCAACTAATATATCAGCTATTGTCGGTTTAAACAAAAAAATTACATTAGATAGCATTAGTCAATGTCATCATTAAAGAAGAATTTTACTGTAATAAAAAATTAATTAATTGTTTTACATCAAAATTAAATATTTAAATCTAAAAATTGAAAGAATAAAAATATTATTTTATGGAAGAAAAAAAAACATTTTCATTGCCTGAGTAGGTCCTCGACAATGCTGCGACGACAGTTGTGGACGCATTAAATGACTGTGAGGAACTGTTTTTTTTTTAGTTTGATAGAAAGGAAATAAAGATTGCGACTAGAAGGGTTAATCCAGATGATGCTTTTTTTACTGGATTTAAAATCTTGAATTCATGTCAAGTAATGTGACAAATCGAATTGACATTTATATCAAGCACACAATTTCACGTTTAAACAAGAGAGAATCATTTGAAGAGTGACCAACACCAAAAAGCTTACTTGCTATTTGTCTCACTTCGTTACTAAGTTTTGTTGCTTGTGGAAATAAACCAGCAACTGGCCGTCATCTGCAGCGACGGCCACTACTTTCGGACTCGACCCATCATTACTTGCAATACACAAAACACTGCCACCTGATAGAACCGTTCAGGAAAATAAGCAACCACTCGGTTCAAAATCAGAATTGTATTTACAATGTTGAAGTACACAAGCTGTTTGGTTCAAATTAGATGCATCGAAAATCATCACAACCTATCCGATAAACTCATCTGATACATATCTAGAGTTTGTAATTTCTTTTTATGTTATCAAGGTTTGATCGCTACTCACCGAAAGTAAGAGTCGAAGCATTCTACCAACAGAACACAAAGTTGTTGGCTATCTAGAATTTGTCATTAGTATTATAAGCATCCCTAAGTCTGAATAACACAGATTTCGATTAATGTGTTTAATTTAAAATTGATTACATACCTTTGAAATGATGCAAAACACCAAGTCTAGCTCCGGTGGACAGTTCCCACATATACACTAAACCATCATCTCTACCCATGATCCCGTGATCAAATACTGCACCGATTGCAGCAGCCCTGTACAATAAATTTCAATCATTATTTTCGACACATTCGCTTGCCATGTCTCAGCCATAAGCTTTTTTTTTCAAGTGTATGCAGATACCACATATAACAGCTGCATATGCAAAAATGCATTCTCACATTCAGTATGAGCAGATACCAAATTCTTTTGGTTACTACAAACACAGAAGGGAAACATAAATTTGAGGAAATAAATGCAAATTTTGTAACCACCAAATACGGATTGGTACCAGATATAAAAACAAGTTACTTGCTGCCCTAAGAAAACACGACAGCACGAATCCATTTATATGAACTCTACTTGACCTTAGGAAAGGGAAAGCCTAGCTTATATTTAAGATGAAGAATAGAACTTTAAAGCACCTTGGATCTAGTGTACCCCCCAAGATTACCCTGTCCTTTACCAACAACGGGACGTATTTGCTTGGCAATTACTTGATAAATGATCATGCTGAGCATCAGAATTAGTCGAGACAAGAAGCCAGATAGCAACATCTTCCCCCTCTAACGGAAGAAAAGAACAATCCTTGTGTTCAGAGAACCCAAGTTTTGTTGCTGTGATGATTTCATCAATGCACCCTTTCATATCAGCATGGCCGAAAACAGGCTGCCAACTAAGTGAACTGATTGGTAAGAATTGCTTAATTGGAGCGCCGGAACCAGAAAATCTTAAGATATTGACCCTTTTCCTAATATCCCTGCAAGGTAAACCTATTTTCTATTAGTAACTAATAGCCTTTTGTGTGGAGAGGAAAATACAAGGAAACCCATTTGAAGCCTTATCTCTTATGCACAAATCATGCATAAAGGATATAAAAGATCAATACCTACAAATATTTCCTCAATGCCACCCAGCAATTGGTGAAATTATCACTCAGCATCACCAAAGAGTTTAAAAGAATATAGTTTTTAAATAGAAGGCATCATACCATAAAACAAAATCCCCAAAACCAGTGTGCCCAATCACCAAACGATGACACTTCGGAATTTTCTTCAACTCCACTACACAACAAGATATGCAGTCACCAGCAGGTATAATAAATTCTTCTGTCCATGCACTGCAAAAAGCGGACAAGATAGGTAAAATTGCATGACTCATTAACAACAATTATGCAAGGGAACAGATTTGAAGAGGGTCTGAAAGAAAAGGGATAAAATATCCGGTCTATTTTCAAGTTATATAAAGCATTCATACTCTGAATATTCTGCAGTGCGATTAGATCACTGCTACAATATGGAACCTATACTTAAAACCTCAAACTAGGCACTTCTCAAAAGTCAAAACAATACAAGGAAGAAAGACTTTACCATCCCCTATAAGAATCAAGAGGTAAAGTTTGTATAGAGAGCAAGAGAACACATTCACCTCCATGTTGAATTCATGACCCAAAGATGCAGGCTCCCACTCTTTCCAGCAGCTAGCAGACAGTCATTTTCACAAACCAATATACATTGCACACTTTCACCTGTCTCCAATTTTGCAACAAGAGAAACATAACCAGGATTCACTCGCACAATTTTTACTGCATTCTCCTTTGTGTTGCTGGAAAAACAAATTGAGCATCTACAATCTATTCTCCCTTCCCTAAGAAAATAAATCTGATAATTAGTAAAGATTTGTCTCAAAACTGTTTGACATGATAGAAACCTAAAGAAACACTTAACCTGCAGTAAGGTGTTTTAATGCTGTCAAGTAAAACAAGACTCTGCCCATCTGGGGTGAATTGTAAGCCACGTCTTTCTACATCAATCTAGGAAAGATTTTAAAAAAGGTTAAAAAGTTCATCCCTGCTCAGGTAAGCACCAAGTTAAGGAATCAATAAGTACAATAGAAATAGTTGAAGAGTTTATATATAAAACATATCCGCCCACCAAAGCTTACTTCAGAAGATGGTAATGCTACAGATGTGTAACCAAAAAAAGAAGGGCATCCTTTCCTTTCTTCTTCAGTAGCCATCTTGTAGATGAACAAGGTTCTGTCCCTAACTATAAGAAGACCACATGAAACACAAATGTGGATTTCATTTCCTTTTGTACCTAGCAATACTGATAAAATAGGCGAAGGATGGAAATAGCCTCCAACAAGGTTGATAATGCCCTTTAGATCGCTAGTAAGCTCTACATCCCTGTAATGGTTGTCGTCTGAACTACCTTGAACTTCCATTTGTACAGATAAGCTCTTGTCACAAAAACCGGTCACCTGGTTTTGACATAATGTAGAACAGCCTTTTTCTACAATATTTTTAAGTTCAAGCCTTTCCTTGTGACAATTTTCTTTAAATCCCCTTTCAAGTGAATCAGTCGCATCGAGTAAGCAAGATGCATCCTTTGCTTTAGAGACACAAGTCAACGTTTGGCCTCCAATAGATAGAATAGGTGGCATGTTACTGATTTCAGGTTTGCAATTTGTGGTAGTTTTCTCCTCAGGCAATCCATAGGACTGTCCTTCAAGCATGGGTGTATTACCAAAGATTTCTCTATTGCATGGTTTGTCATCAGAAGAGTGACAACTCTTTGAAACAGGTGAAGCTCTTGTCATAGCAGACTTATTAGGGGCATAATCATCTCCAGCATTTCTGCATACGATACTTTCAGAGAGAGGAGCAGTGTATTTTCTAGTTGAAGAAGCTTGTTTTCAGACTTTCTTCCTGGTATATACTTTATTCTGTGTTTGATGAGAAGACTTAGCATCAGGAACCCTGGTTTCAGCCGTACTGTCCTTCACTGATAATTTCAATGCAGTTGCAATTCCTCTTGAATTAATATCATTTGTATCCTCAACTGCAGAAACATGATTATTGCTTCATATTGAAAATCATAAAATCATGACTGAAAAAGAATAGAATTATCAGGCAGTTCCGTTCCATGTAAACTGACTACCAGGAATTCAGTAAATTGCTTAACATACAATTACAACAGCTGTGTTTCGACAATGTAGGTTCCACTCTTAGCGATCTAATGATGAAGTAAATTTTGAGAACAAATTACAGGCTTGTAGGAAACTAGGAAGTTTTTATTCTGCACAAGATTGAGATCTTATCAATCAGTTTATGAGATAGTTATTTGCCCTGTGGAGACTTAAAAGCAAATTTGAAAACTAAAATTCCAAGGTTGGTTTAATGTCATTACCTTCAGCACAAATAAATGCATTCTTGGGCTTCTTTTCCACCGAATGGTTTCCAATATCTGCAGAGTTTTCATCTAAATTCACAGAAACACCCTGGAAATCTTCAGAGAGAGCTTTCATGGTTGGAGGTACACACCCTAAAACAGACTCAGATTTGGTTACATCACTCTTCAGATGTTCTTGATTTAAAGCCATGTTTACTTCCTTGTGGCAGATGGTATCTTGGTTCCCACAGATCTCGCCACAATAAACAGTTGTTTCCTGCTTTGGATTGATGCTAACAATCTGTTCCTGAATGCTGAAATGAAATGCGTCTTTATTGAAACTAGTTTGATCAACCTCCATATGTTTCGAAAACAATATAGCTTGACTAGCTACATGGTCACCCCCTTGACCATCCTCAAAACTGTCAAGAATAACAGAGTTCAAGTGTTCAAGATTTGGCACAACTAAACCATGGTCTAAACCTTGGATATGCATTCTTGTATCCTGTTCTGTACGTGCATCCTCAGTTAGGATGATGGCTGCAGTTTTAGCAGAAAAACTTATGAGCTAGCAGCAAGAAAAAGATTAACATGAAGCTACAAAGTGAGTCCTAGATGAACATGTTCAGAGAAAAGTTCAAAATTTCTAAAGATTCGATAGTACCAGAAGATGGAAAGTTCAACAAATGGCTAGTTTCAATGTTGTCCTCTCCAGAATTCATGTGAGGCAAGACTATGCATGGACTTGATGCTTCTTTTTTCTTCTTTGAAGACTTCTTAAGCAATCGAACAGCTTGAGGAAGCAAAACTGTCATCATCAACTTAGTCATTTCCTGACCGACTGAATCAAAATCACTTTTTTCAGAACCTGTATTTGAATTAGATGTGCCTATTTCTTCTTCTTGATGAGACTCAGTCACCGAGCCATGACCGACTGAATCAAAAACACTTTTTTCAGAACCTGCATTTGAATTAGATGTGCCTATTTCTTTTTCTTGATAAAACTCAGTCACCGTGCCATCTCAAATTACTACAGCAGCAGCAGTTAATTCTTCTTTCATACCACTAGTTGTGTCCCTTGCACCCGAAGCAACATCTGTTCTGTCATCTGCTAAGGTGTTGTAGCTGATTACTTAAAAGGTGAATGCTCAGAATGATAAATTATGAACAATGTAGTGCAAAACTGTAAATACAGCAGATAAGAATTACCTTCAAAATCCAAAGTATCAGGTGTGTGAGTTATCCGAGAGAAATTTTAGTGTTTGTAAATAATGTAGTAATTATCCTACTTAAAGTTTATCTCCCTAATAGATTAGATTTTATCCTTAGTAGGACTCCTTATTGTAGTTAGAGTCTATCAACTTAGTAGATTAGAACTAGAAGTTATCTTAAGAAGGTCTTCTTAATGTACTAAAAGACCTAGAGCCTATATAAGTGTGTATCGAGAGATGTAAATTATTTTTATTGAGCAATAGCAGAAAAATTCTGCATTCTTTTCTGCATTCTGTTTTTTTCCTTTTAAGCAGAAACTTCAATTCTGTTTTTCTGCATTCATCAACAAGGTGCATAAAGATGGACGTCATTTACGCCCATGGAATCATTTGGAACAGATGAATCTCCAGGTCTGTCATCTGTTTTTATTGGAAAACTGAATCCTTTCGGTACAGAATCTTGTGACCTATCCAACTGTAAGAAGTTAAGAATATTTCTAATACTATAGCGAGTAATATTACTTGTAATCACAGAACAAATACTGCATTAGCTGATTAAAGAACATGATTTCACATAATTAATTTTCCCCCTAAATGGAAGAGGATGATAATTCTGAGGAAATAGCTATTAAAAGCTATATCCAAATAGTAAGACTAATCTAAGAAATAAGTACCTAAGTTTTGCAAGGAGACAGAGAAACATGTTTTCAACAAGATGTTCTTCTACAAGAAAAAAAACAAATGACAACGAGACATAATATCCAATCTTACCTCTTCATATGCAATGGTAGCTTTGGGAACTAATAAACTTGCTCTTGGCTTCGTTCTCACCATGATGACCCAAGAAATCAACAGATTTCAATGGAAAAGTATCTTTGGCTGGAGGGTTTTTCACATTGTCCCCCACTGATTTTAAGTGCACTACTGATGCTTATAGAATTTTGTCATTTTCATCTTTTGAAGCATTATGAGTTGCTGAAAACACATGTTATCTTTCACTTGATTCCCTTTTACTAAATTTGAATGCTTGGCACCGTAACTCAGGTCCTTAGATCGAGGTCGTTTAAGGCCATGCCTGTCAGCCAACTTGCTTTGCATTATTCACAGCTTGTATTTCTCTTTTTTCTGATCTGTGGCCTGGCCAAGTATGGTAGTAAATCAGGAGCAGTGCAGAGCGTTGAGCTTCCATTGTCATTTTCCATTCTAGAAGCTTCATTGCAGATGCTGGAAGATAACAAACTCCTTTCTGCTGTTCCATTGACAGTTGCCACCAATTCCCGCAGCAACCTTTGAACAAATGGATTTTTGAATCCGAAAAACTGCATGTTAAAATGCAAAACAAAAAAAAAACTCGGTGGATTTCTGTATCAAAATTTTGGTAATCAATTAGAAAACAAGCAAAGGCAGAGATGAATTGTCATGTTGATGGAAAATGCTCCCCGGACACGAGATACGGTAACAAAATAAGAACAAAAGGACAATATCAGCAAAATAACAATGGTACATACTAAAATTATTAATAACATTGTCATTAACAGAGAGGAAAAAAAAAGAACGAAAAATGCAGTTCAGACTCAGAGTACTAAGCACCAAGATGTACCTCCACACTGTCTATTTTGCCTGAGAAACTCTTTCCATGCCATATCTTCAAATGTGGGCAACCTATCTTCTGAAATTTCTCCCATGCAATGTCAGGAGTTTGTCCAGAACAAGATTGTTCATCACAAGAGACCTGCATGCAAATAGAGGAACACTTGTACTTAATTAAGTCGCTTAAAAAAAGTGAAAATGGAAAACAAAGATACAAGTGTTAGGTACAACCTCCATGCCTGCTTACTCACCACAAACAAAGGCCCCTTAGGACCTTCATGAATATCTGTCTTATAAGTGCTTCCATTGTGAACACTAACAGCTTGATATCCAACAGGATATGGATATCGATCTTTACCCTACAGATTAACAAGGTTAAATCCACTCAAATGCAACACTAGTTTATATCAATTTACTCAAATTTACAGCTGTTAGTTCAAAAATGATTTATCTTTTAATTGATGAAAATTATAGGATCTAAGATCCGGAGTTCCTATATTTCGTTTACAAATCCACACACTAATTACACAAGATTATCACTACCACTGTTACTGACATCGGAAATAGATCAGGGTTCATTAGTTTTCGTTTAAGTTATTCGGCGTACAAATCAATTCCACAGAAAATCAACATATAAAAAGAATAAACAAATCAAGAAAGCATGAAAACATCAACTAAATTGCAATTGAAAAAGCAAACGAACCCTAGAGGAGCTCCAATACTTCTTCTCCCAAGCAAAAGAATAAACACTGTTTATGCTATGTTTGAAATATCTGTTGCTTCTAAACAAAAAAATTGGAAATACAGGGGAAAAAGGTATCGCCGTTGCCGGGGATCGAACCCGGGTCACCCGCGTGACAGGCGGGAATACTCACCACTATACTACAACGACTTGCTTGTCACAAGAAATTGATTCATATGTTTATTTAATAATAAAATTCAAACTGTCACCTATATTACAAAAAACCTATGATTTTGAATTATCATTTTACGTTAACAAAGTAGTTTATGAATACTATCAAGTATCGACTGCTAAGAAAGAAGAGTGAAATTGAGTAAGTTATGATTCAAACGATTCATATCTGGTCATTTTTTGCAAACAACCAAAGCATTAGAAAACCACTAATCATGGCACAATCTAAGCATGCATCAGAAATGGAGTGGAACTTTTAATGCTTTTTTGCACATTAATCCATGAATGAAATGGCTAGCTTTTAAAGAAAGAAAACTGAAAAAAGCAAAGACAAGCAAACATTCCAAACTTCCTCAAATCTTTCTCTTCTGCTTGATACCGATGATGGATATCGAAATTATTGTATTTTTGTAAGATCCCATTGATGAACTTTGATTTCTCATTCATTTTTTTAATTCAAGAGATCACTAACTTTGTAGCTTTTTTATGTGTGACTGCATAAGGAGGTGGGGTTCTGAAACCGGAGGTTGAAGAAGAATAAAACGACTTCGCATTGACCGTATTTGAGCTTCGAAAATGCCTGATACTCATCCTCCTTCTCCTTCTCCCACCACCGGGGCTTTCTTCTTCACCTTTCATGGACTGTGTGGTACTGGATTTCGAGTTCTTCTTCTTTTTCGAACCCGTTTGATTGAAAAGTGAGTTCAGGAAGCTGGCGAGTTTGCCACCTGGTGAGCTCGGTTGCTTGTGTTTCTTCTCTTTAACTTGTTTTTCCAAACTGATCTGACCTCCTTTCAATGGCTGCCTGATCTCGTCCCACGTGATCTTCTGGCTGATTAATGTTGCACGGTTGTAGTTTGCTGCTTCGTTGTATCCCGAGAGGCGAGAAGCCGAGAAATACTTCGCCGCCTCGAACACGTCGAGCTCGCCGGAACCATTCCGGCCTTTGAACGACTTCTTCGACATTATATCGGGGTTGAAACTTGAAACCTCGAATGCTTCTGCTATTGAGTTTATATCACTGGGTTCATAAGGTTTCTGTTTATAACCATGTTGCTTAGACTATTCAATTTTAATTGCACTTATTTATATTCCGCATCGTTTAGATTGATATACGTTTATCATACTAATAAAAATCAATTATACTGTCTAATACTATAGTATGATGAAATGTTTGGAGATTTTTTTTAGGAGACCCCACCTTTAAATGTGAATTAGACTTTATCGATGGAGCTGTTCAAATACGAGGTTGGGTGAAGAGACCGCATTTGAAAAAAAGTTGAAATTTTCAGCTTCTTCAAAAATAGTGTTTGAGACTAAAAGTGATAAAAAAACTGAACAAAGATAAAGAGAAACAGGGTGTTCGGCGAAGCTTCTCCAAATATTGGGTGGAGAAACAACGCCGAATCAAACCTGAAGTCCCATTCACCAAAGATTTTGCAACACTCGTTAGCCTCCAACGGCTGTTTGGGTAAGAAAAACTAGATTTTCTAACTGCAGAAAAACGCCCTTTTAGACGCTAAATTCAGCTGAGAAACGCTTGAAACACGCGTTCCTTTTATCTGTTCAGCATTGCTTCTTCGATTGGCGCTCCAACGATTGTAGGAAAAATATCGTTGAACGGAGCCTTAGTGTTTTAGTTAATAGAATTGAAGTGGGATAGAAGTGAAATTCATGTTAGAGATCTAAATTAGAATTATAGATGAATTTAACGAGTGACTTTAATATAAATTTTGGGTTTGAATAAATGTGTTATTAAAAGACTAAAAAAATATAAACAGTACTATATAATCACATCAGTATAAATTATACTATTTAGATTCGTTCATCATTAGAGTGTTAATATGAAAGAAATTAGAGAATCATTTTTCGTTTCTCGAGAATGTTGGTATATTTGGGTCAGTTATATTTGGCGTGGAACAATGAACAAAAAATCAGAGATTGGTCCTATATATGTAATTCAAACCACAAATAGCAAGATATTAAAAGGAAGAGCTTATGTGACCATGTAATAAAAAAATCAATTGTTTCAAATATGAATAAAAATCCTCCGTTTCTTTTCGGTGCCCTTGTTTATGCCCCATACTAAAATTTAGGTTTAGGGTTTAGGATTAAGGTTTAATATTAAGATTTGAGTTTAAGGAATTTGGGGTATTATATATTTTTTAGACTTAAAATTTAATTTTTCAGTGTTGGGCATAAAAAGGGCATCAAAAGGAAATAAAATATTTTTTGTCGTTTTTAGGTCTAGGAAGGTCCTACATAATGCAATGAAGCATGGAACACGTGATCAAAGATGAAGCCAGGATGAATATTAGGAAGGATCAAAATATTGAATTTCAAAATACATTGACTTATTAAGTATTTAAACTCAAAATTCAAATGACAATGTCTAATTTATCTACTATTTAAATTTTTTAAGAACCTAAATTGTTATTAGACCAAAAAAATTTAAGGCACGAGCTAATCCTTCTTTGTTCGGCCTTTGATTAAATATTTAACAAGTTCTTATATATTCTAATTTAAATACATATTTTTACCCGGGTCAAATTACTATTAAACTAAAATTTATCCGACATTTAAAATTTATAACCGGACTTAGACCCTTTAAGCCCCGAGAGAGCCTTGTTACATCAAATTACCTTGCATCCCCAAACACACCTTGCATGGCCATGCTTCTTTAGTGTGTCCCATCTGCTCTTCCTTTCCTGTCTCCTTTCTTTTTACAACTTGTTTGTTCAATTCTGTAGCTCTTTTCACTTCAAAACTGTTGTGGTGTGGACTAAACAAATGAATTCGGATCAAAATAACCCGAATTCACACATTTGTACGAAACGGACGGGCATGCACGGGTTTGGACATTGCATGTATGTTCTTTGCAGCCCACACAAAATCATTAAGGGAGCAAAGATCCAATAAAAAGACCCCACAAAGAACAAACATGGAGTTTGTGTCATATAGGGAAAATAGTGTACGGAATTTGACCATAAATTTGTCCCCTAATCTGTCGGCATGTGCTGTACGGACAAGAAATACGTAAAATCTGTATTTCCTTTGTTCTCTAATTAAGATCTTGTAATACAGAGTTTAGAAAAAGGAAAACAGATAGACATGCAAGCTACGAAATCCTTTTAATTAATCTGCTTGCTTACGATTAAACATTCAGAAAAGCCATACATATAGAGAAAACATAGAAAACGAGATATCACAGCATTTTACACCGTAAGGCGTAATGCCATGATCTTCTTCATCCACTATTACGCAGACCACGCGGGATCATGTTCGAAGTCGTCCCTGAAAATCCGATGCGTGATCCAAGGAAGATAACACCGCATATGACAAGCCCCACATCTAGAGCCGCCACCGCTATATTTGTCGCCGTCGGCTCACGGCCGGAAAGAGTACAGCACAACTATTCACCGTTTTCAAATCCTTCGCCATCGCCATTGTCGCGCCTCCGTTTCTTGCTCTCGATGGCACCCATTTTTGAATCCTTTTTTTGTTGAAAGATGAATTGTATTTCATTAGCCATAAATGACATCATCAATTACGAGGTTCACGATACAATCTGGGACATCATACGAGAATATAAAAGGCTCATTACAATTTATGCCCCAATGTGCAAGTGCATGTGCGACCCTGTTTGCTTCTCGACCTATATGTGTGGCCTTGTAGTTGTAATGTTTGGCCAGAATGGCGTGCGCTTCGGGTAAGTATGTTGCGGTGATCGGCCTATCAAGTGACGTGGCGTTCAGTTTGTTAACCACTGCCATGTAGTATCCTTCAATGCAGGCCCTTGGCCAATCATTCTCTACGGCCAATTTGAGGCCCAAAGTGTAAGCACAAGCCTCGGCTGTTTCGGCAGTATGCACCCCTTGTAGCTTTTGGGCTATCGCGTCAATGACCAAGCCGTGAGAGTTACGGGCAACTATTCCAATCGAGGCTTCCTCCGAGTTTGCCATGAACGTTGCATCAACATTACCTTGATGGTACCCTCGGGTGGACATGACCATCTCTTAGCTCGGCTGCAAAGGACTAGATTACTTGTGGGTTCGTGTGCGGCTTTGTAGTCCGAGGCTAACACTTGCACATAATCAACTACAGCTCGGATCGGCAGGATCTTGTTCTCGTGGGTCAACTTGTTTCTCCGATTCCATAGGTTCCACAGGAGAATGATGAGCAGAGTGAACTTTTCATTGTCAATGAGCTTGAGTGCTTCCTCCAACCAGGCCTTGCAACTCGAGAACGGACCATTTGGCAAGGATGCCGTAAGCGCACAAAGATCAAAGGCTTACTTGAGTGTAGGGCACTCACAAAATGCAGGCAGGCACTTTTCGAGCTCATTATTGCACATTTTACAAGTGTCGGGATCAAGGCCAGCGGCAGCTAATTTATGGCCCATGGGAAATGTATCATGACAGAGCCTCCAGCCAAATATACGAATCTTGGGCAAGGTTGCAAGTTTAGCCATAGCTTTCCAAATAAAATGGCAGTCCCTCACCTCATGATTTTGTAGAAGCAACCAGTTATATCCGGACCGACTAGTATAGCTTCCTGATGAATGCTGCCCCCAAATAAGCAAATCACCCGAGAAAGGTGTAATGGGACATCGGCTGATCGATTGAGCATCAACATCTAAGAACACTTGGTTGAGTTTCACCACATTCCAGGCAGCCACATTAGGGATCATAAACTCCCCACAACGAATCTGATTGGTGTTGCTTTCCAAGTGGTTACCTTGGATGGCAATTGGTTTGGCACATCTCCATATATCTTGGAAGATCCGAACAGTGCTATCGATCCCAAATCTAAAATGAAAGTCATCTTTGATAGCTTCTTTAGCTTTGAAGATACTACTTCAAATAAAAAAAAGTCTTGTCACCTTGTTTAGCTTTGAGCACATTACCATGAGGAAAGTACTTGGCCGAGAGGACTTTGAAACATAGAGAGTCCTTGTTGCACACCAATCTCCATGCTTGTTTGGCAAGTAATGCAAGGTTGAAGGTTTTTAAATCCCGAAATCCAAGTCCTTCAACATATTTCGGCTTGTAAAGATTCCTCCACTCTACATGGGGCCATCCTCTTTCCTTTGATTTACAAGACCAGAAACTTCTCGTAGCTGATACCATAGGGTCAATGATACATTCCGGGAGCAAGAAACAAGACATAGTGTAAATAATGGATAGTTATTTATTTACTTTCTATTATTTTATATGGATTAAGTATATTCTAACATATACTTTGAAATGATATATGTTATTTTATTGTAGATACCGATAAAGATCGAGGTTGTATTCATAGACCG
Organism: Hibiscus mutabilis; assembly: GCA_019671005.1. Classification (NCBI taxonomy): domain Eukaryota; kingdom Viridiplantae; phylum Streptophyta; class Magnoliopsida; order Malvales; family Malvaceae; genus Hibiscus; species Hibiscus mutabilis. The sequence goes on from CM033749.1 coordinate 39,441,439, forward strand.
GGAAAATAACTAATTCGAGATTGATATCGAATAGTGAAGGAAATCTTTGCAAGGCTAAGGTAAGTGCATACATGTTTTAACTTGTATGTTTGTTAACATGCATTTTTAAAGGTAAAGATTTACTTTTACAAAGCATGACATGAATTTTAGCTTGATACTTTATTTTAATGATTTAAAGATTATGATACATTTTCATGCTTATATATGTTTTATAGCGTGACAAATGCATGACAAAGTTATTTGATTAAATTTTTAAGTGGCAGTATACCATGAATGTTATAAAGTATATTGGAATATAAACTGCTCCAGTATAAAGATGTTTGACATGATGTATATATGTATGTTTGAAAGTATGGAATTTGGGTTACTTGCCATTAATTGCAGGAATTGTTTTTAAAAGTTTACCTTTGGTAATTATAATGTTGAGTATTGTATTATAAAGTTATTGACACTTTATTGTGTCTACGAGTAAGATATTGACACTCTTATGTGTCTCAGCACTTTACTGTGTCTACGAGTAAGTTATCGACACTTCTATGTGTCTCGCCACTTTAATGTGTCTACGAGCATGATATTGACACTTCATTGTGTCTTGACATTTCAATGTGTCTACGAGTAAAAAAAGAATAATACAAGTCACTTGATAATTACTATGGGCTATATGATGTCATATGATAGCTATATGGTTTTACAAGATAACATATGATTTTATGTTAAAGAATGATTACAGTATGCTTTACTGCATAAATATTCCTACATTACAAGTTATATGATTTATTGATTATCATGCATATGGAAGTATCATGCATTATTAAGCGTTTTTAAATATTACTTATCTCATGCCTCACTAAGTTATTCTTAGCGTGTATTTTGGTTATACACGTAGGTAATCGGAAGTAGTAGCGGAGCTTTTGCATCGACATCTCTTTTGGGGGAGATAACATATCAACAGGTTATTTTAGTATCTACGACTTCCATATTTTGTATGAATAGTGGCATGTATAAGATAATCTATTTATTTTGTTTAAAATGTTTTTTAATCCGGCCTGCCTTGCAAAAGTTTTGTACCTGTAAAATTAATTGTATACTACATGTATAATTTTGACATGGTAATATAGTGATTAATATGTTATATGAAAATTTTTATTAGTCTCTATTTTTGAATGTAAGATGTTTTTAAATCACTGTGACATTTCCGACTCGTGTTCGGTGTACGAATACGGGAAGGGGGTGTTACACATAGCATAGGCTGGAATGGCTTGGACCACCGACTTGATAAGCACTTCTCTTCCTCCATATGAGAGGAGGTTCTTTGTCCAATTGCAAACTCTTTTGTCCACTTTTACATCAAGTAACCCAAAGCCTATGTCTTGTTTTTACCCACAATGAGAGGGAGACCAAGGTATTGCCTAAGGACATCATCTTCTCTCGTGTATAAAATGTCTTTGATATCGGTCTTGCATTGAGTGGACATGTCATTGCTAAAATAGATGGAGGATTTTTCCACATTGACCTTTTACCCCGATGATGCTTCATAAACCGTGAGCACGTGCTTCATTCTCGTTGCTTCTTTCTTCGAGTTCTTAATAAACATGAGGCAGTCATCAGCATAACGGATGTGGTTAACTCTCGGGCCATTTTAACTTGTTCGAACTCCTTTAATACGCCATTCCTTTTGTTCTTTTAGAAGCAAGGCCGACAATCCCTGAATACAAAATAGGAAGAGGTAGAGCCCTATCGGAGTAGGATTAGAGTTGCTTAGATAGTGCAGTTTCGGACAGTGGATACGTAGCGGAGCTTCATTAATTGTTGTCAGGCTCTTGGAACGGGGTGACATTCATTAGTCGCTACTCAAGAATCTTGCAGAAGCCTAAAGACTCGAAACCAAAAACGTTTATAGTCCAAGTTCAAAGCAGCGACCCATAACTTAAGGTGGTTTGATTTACGAAATATAATATTACTTCTAAAAATAAAATTTTCGAAATATAATATTACATGACATATTACTGGAAATGTTACATTATTGTGATTGGTTTATTGGTAGGAATATAAGATTACTGTGTTTGGTTGAATGAATATAAGATATCTGAAAATAAAATTTACTAAATTGTCAATGTGTTATATTTTTTTAACATGTTAAACTTTCAATATTACATTAAAAATATATGCACAAAAAGTCATAAAACTTTTTTTGTTACATTATCTAAAATTTACAAAAACTATATATTTATTATATTATTACTATAATTATTATATTAAATATTTTTAAAGAATATATTTTATGTTTGCATACCCTTGTTACTCTTTATTAAAATATTTTTGTGAATTTTTTAATGCTAAACGTTTAATATGTTTAAATTTTTAAATTTTTATTGCTTGTGACGTATTACCAAATAAATTAAAGTGAATGATAAAATAAATCTAAAATTTGTATAATACTGGTAAGAATTTTATATCACAAGTTTATCCTACTAAAATATTTTATAAGATGGTAAACATCTTATAAATCAAAAAATAAAATTAAACACATCAACTCCTAACTTGTTAATTCTCAAGCAATATGAAATCGCAACATATAACCTATAAACATTATAGATATAATATTAATAAAAATACATTCAATATTAAAAAATAATATTTAAATATGTATAACATATTTTAAATATTAAATAAAATATTTAATTAATTTATACTATAATATTTAATCATGTAATTAAATTCAACAAATGATCCATGTGAAAAAATTCATGAACTTGAGGGCAATATAGTCCAAAGAGGGTGGAAATTGACAAATACCTAAGGAATTCAAGGGAATCACATTCGCACCATTTAATGGAAAAACGATATTGTTGGGGATGCAATATTACTTCTTGGAGGGAATATTTTTAAACCAAACGTGGGCGTATGATACCAGAAATGATCATTCCCCCTGTTAATGATTTTTTCAGCGAACCAAACACCCCCTTAATATTATCAACCCCTCCCCAAAAATATACCGCAATTGATCTTCATTTTTTACGTAACTAACCGTTAGTATCCGAATATATGAGTGGATTTATTCAGATCGGATATACAAAGGTTGATTAGAGAAATGACTCTTTCAATCTAATTTGCTCTATCCATAATGTCTTCGAACTAATAAACTTATTTAAGGGGAATATATCTCATCTCATAGATCAATTAATAAAAGGTTAAACTCATCATTATCGGGGGCGGATCTTGGTAGAACAATTTGAGGGAGCCTAATTAAATTTTTGGGTAAAGTACCCCAAATAGTCACTAAACTATCCCCGAAAAAAATAAAATGATAATCATTCTTTCAAAAATTATAAATGGCAATTAAATTTTATGTTTTGTTACAAAATAGTAACTATGTCGTTAACCTTCGTTAAAGAGGTAAAGTGGTTGTTAATTTTTTTTGTATAATAGCACATTTAGTCCTTCATAGTTACGGATTCAATCAATTTAGTCATAATTCAAAGAAATTCAATAAATTTAACTCTCAATTTTTACATATTATAATTTAATCCTAATTCTAAAAAATATTAACCCTTGATATTTCAATATTACTTCAATGTAGTCCCTTTTCATCCCTTTTACTCCCATTTGAGCTACTTCTATATGGCTTACTCTTCATCTCTAAATTTTTTCTGTAAGTTTCTATCTTTTAAGAGTTTTCTTAATTCAAGCTTTACTTTACTTTTTTCTTTTGTTTTCTGGTGCTGCTTTCTTATATCCGCGTGTGATGTTCTTAGGTTTCTAGTCCTTGAAAAAAATCTCAACTTTATTTCTTTGATTATCTATTGTTTGCTTATTTTGAAGTTGTTCTTTTTACTGATGTTGGTTTTGTTCTTGTTCTTGTTTTCTGCTAAATATTTTTTGTTTTGTGCGGTAAAGGGTAAATTGCAGATGAAAATTCTCAAATTTCATATTTTTGGTTGTGTTTTTTTTTTCTTAAGCAAGAAGTTGTATGCTTAATTCAATAATTGCTTTGTAAAGTTGAAAACTCTAGAGGCGTTTATTGGGTAATTCTTTCACCTAAGATTACTTTTTTCATGGTGATGATGACGATGATGGCCATTTTTTGAATGCATTATCTACTTGAAAATAATAATCGTTGCGTTATCTTTTTCTTTTCTTCCCCACTGATAAAAGTGACTGGAAATTTCTTTATATTTTAGAGCTTTTGGATTTGGGATTCTTTTATAGCAGTAAATTCCTCATTTTTCTTCTTATGGTGTTAATTTCACTCAAAAGTATTCAGAACTTTTGGCCTCATCCATTTTCAAGGCATTTAGATGCTTTTTGCAGTTGAAATCCTTTAGCCTATAGTTGAACACTTGAAACTTGAAACATATAAAGGGAAAAGGAAGCAAATGATTTCTATTAACTTCAATTTACTTTTTGATATGTTTACTTCAATCTAATTTTAGAGATGAAAGAGGGACTAAATTGAAGTAATTTTAAAATATTAAGGGTTAATTTTTTAAAATTAGGACTAAATTATAACAATATGTAAAAATCGAGTGTTTAATTTATTGAATTTCTTCGAATTATGACTAAATTGATTGAATGTGTAACTATAGAAGACTAAATATTCTATTATACAAAAAAAATTAACAGTCACTTCACCTCTTTGAAAGAGGTTAACGACACAGTTACCATTTTTTAACAAAACATAAAGTTTAATTGTCATTTTATAATTTTTGGAAGTTTGGTTACAATTTTATTTTTTGGGATAGTTTAGTGACCATTTGGATACTTTACCGTAATTTTTTTTAATTTTTTAAAAGCTTAAACTAAAATTTTCTTAAAAAATTAAGACTTAATGAGAACTTTTTTAAAAATTAGAAGGGGTCTTAATTAAAAATATTAAAGAAATTGACACTTAGTAAGAATTTAATTTTTTTGAAAGGGTCAAATTAAAATGTTTAAAATTTTGAAGAACCAAATAATAATTATGTCAAATCTTGGGGGAGCCATAGCTCCCTCTGAGCTATAAATCGATGAATTTTACCAGAAAATTTTTTGAAATTTTTTAACATAAATATTTATAAATATTTGAATAGTTTGAATATTTCATTATTTTTATAGGGAAATTACATGAAAGGCAACGAATTTTAACACGTGTATCAAAAGTATCATTGCACTATAAATCAATACTATTATAACATGAAACTTAAAATTTAGCTTCAATCCAAGTACTCTTCTGTTAACCCTGTAACAGATCATTAAAACGATGTTGTTTTAGTATAACGAAGCATTCAAAGAAACACAAATAGAGGATCAACTATTCAATTTTTCATATATTATTAGCATTGAAATAAAAAAAATAAATTAGCTTGCTGGTTAGATGTTAACTTTTCATCATTGAGGATTTAGGTAATGTTTTCATAATTTTGGGTTGAAATGAAAAATTGACGTCATACTGATATTGTTTTGGTTTAACGATCTGAAAATACTCATGCTAACAACTTGGGAAAACTATACGGGTGGTCGCCAAATGATCACTTTTTTTTGTCACTCAATTAATTTTTTCGACAAAATCGTTCCTCCTATTAAAAACTTAACAGAATCGCTGACTTAGCATTTTATTTTATTTTGGTCACCTAACTATCACTTTTTTTCTTTTTTGGTCACCTAACTATCATTTGTTTCCTGTTTTGGTCTCCCTCCTGGTTGGTCGAATAAAAAAATACTATAGTATATTATTAGGTTTGACATGAGGGACCAAAAAATACTATAAAAATGCTATATAAATTTTAAAAAATGTCAAGTCAGCGATTTCGTTAGGTTTTTAACGGATGGGGACCAAAATAGGAAAGATATCTAACAGGAGGGACAATTTTGACGAAAATTTTAGTTTGATGACCAAAACAGAAAAAGGGTGATAGTTGTGTGACCACCCGTGTAGTTTTCCCTAAATTTTAATGGTGTTTTCGATATTCATGTTAAAGTCTTTTAGGTAATATGCATGTCCGTTTTACGGTCTATATTCAGGGTGCGAGGTTATCCCTCTTAATAAGGTGGTCACAAAAGTTTGAACCCGTATCATCTCCTTAGAAATACAATGTGCCTTACCAATGCAACTAACACTTGTTGGTAATACCCGTGTTAAAATTCAATGGCATTTTATGTAATTTATTTTTTATATTGAAACAAAATTTATTCACACAATTAAATATAAAAGAAGAAATAATTATCATACGCTAACAGTACCAATCATGAATCCTAGTGTTACAGATCAGAAAACTAATACAACTTATGCAAATAAGTGTGTAATGACCAGGGTTTTGGAATCCGAGAGTTGGGTAAACCCGAGTCGCGGGCCTTGCTTGTTGGATCGAGACGTTGGGCCGGAAGGGGCTCTATAGGAGTTATGTGAGCTTTCTTGTGTTGTTGGGCTTGGATGTTGGGTTTGTGGGTGGATGAATAAGGTGTAATGAAGGGCAATAGGGTAAATTGCCCCTCAAGGGAGACAAAGACTGATACCTTTTTAATTTTTCTACATTTTCAAGGATGGTGAAGTCATCATTGTCTCCTATCTCGTTTCTATCTTTTCCCCCGCCAAAACACCCACCCCAATTCATAGATAAAGTGGAAATCTTAATGTTGTTGAGTGCGAATCCCATAATTATTGCCAAGGGAAGATTGATCAGCAATCAAAGATCTATCTTCCAAGGTAGATATCTCTAGGGCTTGTGGATTTTGTGTTTGAAGCTTGAATCAAAGAAAACGGGTGGAAAAAGCTTGGTGGGTGCTTCATTTTGGATTTGCTTGTATAAGGTCAATATAATTTTTTACTTTTACGTTTCATGAGGATCCTAAAATGATTGTGTTACTTGGTGTATGGTTATGGTTTACTAAGGATGGGTTTTAGAAGCTTTAAACCGCTTAAATGGTAAATCAAAGTTTGGACGTTGATAATGTGTAAAATTGGTAGGAATCCACCTAATAACTTTTCCATAACGTGTAGGGTTAATTTGAGGTTTAACTTTTGAGTTTAGAGGGCAAAAATAGAGAAATCCAAACTCCATAAAATGGAGTTCTGGGCACACGTATCGATACGAGTTAGGCCAGTATCGGTACGTTCTCTTGGAAGTGAACTCTTCCAAGTGTCTTTACAAGGGGTATTGATACGGTCCAAGGGCATACCGATACCACTATTTCATTGTCAATTCCAATAGCGAAATAGTGTATCAGTACACCAAGGGGCGTTTCGGTACGAGTATCGTGTTGGTACGCAAGGTATGCGTACCTGTACATGGTTTCGGTACGCAAGAAGGGCGTATCGATACGGGACCGTGATTATTTCTTTCGAACCTAAAGTGGGTATCGATACTCGAATAGGAGTATCAGTACCTAGAGGGGCGTATCGAGACTCATGTAGGAGTATCGATACTCGCTGGGCAATTTGCCCAATAAGTTTGAGTTTGCGTTCGATGATCTCATAATTCGAGGTAAAGGGCCCAATGAGTCTCTAAAGGTGTAAAATGAGTTGTAAACTCTAGAAATCGAGATTAATACCCCATGTGCAAAATAAATGGCTAATGACTTGGTAATCTTTGGGTGAATTGATTGTATTAGTAACCCATAGGTATCCTTGGTAGATTAATCGATGTTGTGCGGCGTGTAGGGTCCTCGCTCGGTGCTGAATTGACACATGTATAGTCTAGTTGCTTCGAATAAGGGTACAATATGCTTTAATTCGGTGGCTGTGTGAGCTCAAGTAACTCGATCTGTGTGACCTCGAGTATGGTAAAGCCTAGTAATGACATGTGATACTTCTTTTAACTAATGATGCCTTGAGACAAATATTGCGAACTCTAGCTAGGGTAGGCATGAAGATGATCTCGTTATATGTGAAGCCTTATCTGTGCACTCTTGACTATATCATCATTCATGCTTGTTTTATGATATTCATGAATTGCGATAGAATAGACATGTACTATTGAGTTTTGTTAGCTCAGCGTGCGAAATTGTGATTTTTACGTGCGTAAGTTGAGATGATATCTTTTAGAGGAGCACATCGTGAAAGCCTTCCCAGCATCGAGCTAGTTTCAGAATACAGTACTTGATATTTTAGTTTAGACTGAATTGTATTCATAGGACCTTCCCACAGTCGAGTCTGTAACTTTATTTGAACAATTATTTTATATACGGTGTATTTTAAATTAAAGCTCATATTTTGTAAAATTCATTCCAAATGTTATTTATCTATGTGGATTTATAAAACTGAATTTTTTGAGAAATGTCAAAGTTGTGATTTTCAAATGAAAATTTTGATGGGTCAATTTTTAAGAGACCCGAATAAAGCACTTTAGATTCGGATGGAGATAAAGAGTGTTACAAAGGTATTCATCCCTGGTTGGAAACTTTGAATGATTTAAACTGCCATTAAAATTTCAAGATCCCCGGCTTAAAAGTGATTATGTTAGAGCACAATAACCAACTTCAAAACTTATAACTCCTTCTTGCTGTATATTATATCCGTTCTCTAAAAATGGATAAAGCATACTTATTCATAGAATAAAAGTATTCTATCCCTTTTTAGAGTCACTATTTATATGGATTCAAAAATTAATCAGTATCATGTCTTTTTAAATATTCGATAAAATCACGGGCTCCCCTCTCCACCCCTTACTCTGGCGATTTTTAAATGGAACTATTGCTTTCAAAAATTACTGGTCGAAGTTTATTTAGGTGGTTTTTTCACTGTGAAGTAGAGATCTGATGCCGTCTTCTCCACTAATAGTTGCTGACACTTTTTATTTCTTTTTTCTGTATTTTTATTTTTTCTCCGCCTCTTGATGTTTGTAGAAACGATAAAGTTAAAGTAGTGCTTGTTAGTCTTTTCTTTTCTTTATTTACGCCAGTTTCGCTTGCTTTTTCGATTTTCGGCCCATTTTTTCAAAAACCTCAACCATCAATCTTTTAATGTTTGTGTGATGTTGCTGTTGGCGATTTCCACTGCATCTTCCTAATCTTTTTCATGCTCCAGTAACCTCCGAAATAACATACTATCTAACGAATCTGATTGTTGATACCGTGACTTTCCCAACTGCGGCCGTCATTTGTCTGTTTGTTCTGTCCTTGTTTTTTTCTTACTCTATGTGTTTGTTCTGTTTTTAATTGTCTCAATTTCCCCCTTTTTCATCAGCCTTTCGATGCTTCTCACCTGATCAGTTTGTGGTGTTTTGTATTCTTTGTTTTGTTTCTAATGCTAATGACTTTCCGAGCAAAACATTGAAAAAGAGCAAAGATTTTTGTCCATGTTCATAATCGTATTATGAATATTATTTCCATTGTTCTTTAACTTGGATTTTGTTATGCAAAAGTAAAGAAAAACGATTGAACTTATAAGCTACCAAGTCCTTTCTTATTTATTCTGCTTTCTTATAAGTCATAAACATAGAGAAACCGCAGTCACAACAGCATCTTAATCTTATTTAATCTACTTTTTGCGGGAATCACGAAAGTAGCCTGCCGGATCTTTTTCAAAGTCCTCTCGGTAAATCCGTTCATTCTTTCCCGGAGCTTTCATCGTTTTCTTGCTGGTTGAAGCATCAGATGTCGAAGCGAGGACGGAAACACCCAATGCAACAAGTCCTCCAACCACCAATGCCGCTGCTTTCATCTTGGAGCCAAAGCCAGAGCCAAAGCCATCACCACCGTCGTCGCGCCTTTGGTTTTTGCTCTCACTTCCCTCCATTTTCGAATCAGCTGCTTTCTTCTATCGGAGTAAATGGAACTAGGCTTGGTTAAATAGTGGGGTTTGGGGTTTCCTCGAAATGGGGTGGCATTAATTGACGCATTGCCCCACTAATCCTCCAACGTTTATTTTATTAGAATCAAAAGTCTAAAAGACAGACAGGGACGTAGACTTTGTTTTAATTTTTTATATAATAACATTCTTAATTTACAAATATATATATAATTAGTGTTTAGGGTTAGGGTTATATATGTAAAAGTAATTTGATAATTATATATGTTAAATTAAAAGAATAAATGTAGAAAATATATGACATATTTTTTATTTAGTGATATAAAGTATAAAGTTGTGCTTAGTGTAGTGGTTAAGCCTCTCTTATTCTCTAAGGCTTGTCCAGGTTCAATTCTCCCTCAAGCAAAATTGTTTGATTTCATTTTTTTCTTAATAAGGTGGTAACACATGTAACTATTTAATTAAATAATTAATTTATTTTATTAATTTAAAATTTAGACTAAATTAAAAGAATTTATAAATAATAGGGATCAAATGTATAATTATATATTTTTTTAACTATCACGTCACCCTGCTGTTAAGTTCTAACAATAGATGGACACATTAAATCTAAATTAATAATAGGATGGTTTAATTACTTTAAAAATAGTATTTTAATCAAATCGCGATTTTATTTATAATAAGGTGATCATTTAAGTAATTTACCTTAAATTTTATGGGAGGGAGTATGATTTTGCATAGAACTAGGCTTGGTTAAATAGTGGGATTTGGGGTTTCCTCGAAATGGGGTGGATTAATTGACGCACTGCCCCACTAATCCTCCAACGTTTATTTTATTAGACGCAAAAGTCTAGAAGACGGACAGGGACGTAGACTTTGTTTTAATTTTTTTATATAATAATATTTTTAATTTACAATTGAAATATTTGTTAAACGAAAATTATTTCATATATTATCAGTAAAAGAATTGTTTTTCTACGGGTGAATCTAATTTAGGGTTTCAGTTGTATGGCTTATAATTTAAGTTTTAGGGGTTATCCGTTATGGTTTATATTTTAAGATTTTAAGTTTATGATTTAAGAAAGATTTAACTATAAAATAGGGACACAAACTTTATCACTTTTTTGCAATAGGTAATTAAATTATTTTTTTACTGAAATAAGTGTTTAATGTTCATTTTTGCCTGTTTTAAAATTAATTTATTAAAAAATATCATCACTCAATTATAGCTTGACACATAGCTTTTAATTTTTTATTTTATTTACAAAAACAAACTAAAAATAAAATAAATTAAAAATTACAAAATTGCAAAAATAGTTCCAAATTCTTAAAAACTCAAACTCCAAATTTTAAAATTAACATTATTATCATCTTGATAATCTCGTCAGAACTTATCATCACCGATGCTAGAGCCTTCCGCTTATTTTTCCTAACCACTTATTTGTCGATAATTGATTAGAGACTCGTCAAACAAGCGACAAATGCGAAAAATTTCAACCGTTCAAAAGATGTATTAGTGACATAGAACAACAATTGGTTAAATAGTGGGATTTGGGGTTTCCCTGAAGTGGGCTGGATTGATTGACGCACTGCCCAGCCCTCATTCTAACGTAAAAGCCTAACATACTGACAGGGACATAGATTCGCAGTAGTCATTTTAGTGGCGGGGACTTGTGAGGGGTGGTTGTTTCTCTTAAAGGATTTCTGATATAATAATATTTTTAATTTTTAATTTAAATATTTATTTTAAAAAACTATTTCTTATACGATTAGTAAAAGAAATTATTTTTTATGAATAGATCTAATATAAGGTTTGAGTTGTATGATGTATATTTTATGTTTTAGGGGTTAGTGTAACACTTTAGAAAACGTGTTAAAATTTTGGGTGAATTTATCAGAATCATATTAAAATTTTTTGTTAGATTAAATAATTAATTAATTTTGAGAAATAATTTGAGTAATTAAATTAATTTTGAGAAATAATTTGAGTAATTAAATTAATTTTCGATAAATTTATTGCGGCAAGTGTTTTTAAAAAATATATTTAATGAATTTGATAAAAGATGAAATTGAATTTGATATTTTTAAATGGGTTTTTTTAATATTAATTAAATAATAGTAACTATTTTATAAATAGATTATAAAATATTAATAAGGATAATTTTGTAAAAAGAACTAAAATAATATTTTTAAAGGGACTAAAAAGAGATGTGTTAGTGACATAGACTAGACTTGGTTAAATAGTGGGATTTTGGGTTTCCTTGAAATAGGCTGGCATTGATTGACGCACTGCCCAGCCCCACTAATCCTCATTCAACGTTTCTTTTATTACACGCAAAAGCCTAACATATTGACCGGGACGTATACTCGCAGTGGTCAAATTTAGTGGTGGGGAAATGTGAGGGGTGGCTGTTTCTCTTAAAATATTTTTGATATAATAATTTTTTATTTTTTATTTAAATATTTATTAAAAAAACATTTCTTACACAATTAGTAAAAAAATATTTTTTATGGAAGGATCTAATTTAAAGTTTGGGTTGTATGGTATATAATTTAGGTTTTAGGGGATAAAATTATGGTTTATGTTTTTGGGTTTTAAATTTACGGTTTAAGAAATGCTTAAATAAAAAATAAGTGCATAAATATATTGTTTTTAAATTTTAGGTGTCTAAAATATTTTTTTGTAAAAATATGTGTCTAAAGTTTTAAAAGTTATAATTTTAAGTGTTCAGTTGTTAACTACCGTTAAAAAATTGTTAACCAATAAAAATTAACACGTCATTTTTTAATTCTTTGAATTATTATTTTTTAAAATTTACAAAAAATCTTAAAATTCTAAAACATTCTAAAATAGTCCTCAAATCCTTAAATCCTAAATCCTTACCGCTGCTGCCGCCATCGCCGGCCCCACCCTTTTGACCGCCAAACCCAGCCGACCATTTTTCTTCACTCGACGCCACCGAAAACTGGCGAACGGTGTGCCAATCGAACATTGAACGTTGAACGTCACCGAAAAATGGTCGGCTGGGTCTGGTGACCGAAGAGGTGTGGTCGGAGACGACGGCCGGCAGCAGCAGCAGTGAGGATTTAGGATTTAGGGATTTTTAAATATTTAGGGACTGACTTGAACATTTTTATAAATTTTGGGATTTAAAAAAAAATTAATGTTTTTTTCAAAAACAATTAAAAAATCAATATTCATGCCACGTGTCACATTTTAAATGGATAAAGGTTTTTTTAACAGTCAACCGCCTAAAATTATAACTTCTAAAACTTTAGGCACCTATTTTTACAAAGAAATACTTTAGGCACATAAAGTTCAAAATGGTATACTTTGGGCACTTATTTTTCATTTAAGCCTTTAAGAAACAATGTTATTGAAAGAGTTGGATTAAAAAGCAATCAAATGTTTTTACGACAACATCGTTGCGAAATGGTTAGATATGTTGCAAGAAACAAAATTTCAAGTGATTTTGGATAACAATGCTAATTAGGCATGTGGGTATAAACGAGCCGAATCAAACTTGAGTAGTGCTGAGCTCGACTCGACTCGTTAAGAATTTGAGTCAAGTTCGAGCTTGAGTAGCTTTTAACGAGCCTAAATAATCTGAGCTCGACTCGACTCTTTAAGAACTCGAGCCAAATTCAAGCTTGAGTCAAGTTTAATCGAATTGGGTGTTGACCGAGCCAGACTCGAGTAGCTCGCAATCTGTAGTCTCATTTAAAGCCCTATTAAAAAAAAATTTAACTGTCACGTCATCATGCTGTTAAGTTCTAATGATAGGTGGACACATTAAATCTAAATTAATAGTGTAATAGCTTAATTACTTTAAAAATAGTATTATAATTGAATCGCTATTTTATCTATAGTAAGGTGATCTTTTAAGCAATTTACCTTAAATTTTATGTAGAACTAGGCTTGGTTAAATAGTGGGATTTGGGGTTTCCTCGAAATGGGGTGGATTGATTGACGCACTGCCCCACTAATCCTCCAACGTTTATTTTATTAGACGCAAAAGTATAAAAGACGGACAGGGACGTAGACTTTGTTTTAATTTTTTTTATATAATAATATTTTTAAATTACAATTGGAATGTTTGTTAAAAGAAAATTATTTCATATATTATCAGTAAAAAAATTGTTTTTCTACGGGTGAATCTAATTTAGGTTTTGAGTTGTATGGCTTATAATTTAAGTTTTAGGGGTTATGAGTTATGGTTTATATTTTAGGGTTTTAAGTTTATGGTTTAAGAAAGGCTTAACTATAAAATAGGTACACAAACTTTATCACTTTTTTGTTATAGATGTCTAAACTATTTTATTGGCTGAAATATGTACTTAACGTTCATTTTTGCCCCGTTTTAAAGTTAATCTATTAAAAAAATATCATCGCCCAATTATAGCTTGACACGTGGCTTTTAATTTTCTATTTTTATTTTCAAAAACAAACTAAAAATATATTAAATTAAAAATAGCCAAAAATTTTAAAAATTGCAAAAATAGTCTCAAATCCCTAAAAACTCAACCAAATTCTAAAAGTGGCATCATTGTCGCCGCCGATAACCTCACCGAACCTCACCACCACCATCGCCGGAGTCTCCCACTTATTTCCCCAACCACCTATCATTGATAATCGACAATAGGCTCGTTAATCGAACGATGAACGCGAAAGGCTCCAACCATTCAATGTTCGATTGGAGATTATTTTGAGGGAAATGGGCACGGTCTTCGGGCAACGACGATGTTAAGGTCCGACGAGGCTATCGACTGCGACAATGACACCAATTTTGTAATTTGGGTGTTTGGATATGAGATTATTTTGAAAAGTTTTAGATTTTTTTTAAAATATTTTATTTTTTAATTTATTGAAAACTAACTTAATAAAATAAAATAATGTGTCTGGGTGTTAATTTTTTTAATAGTGTCACTTTAAAATAATAATAGATTAAAACTTTAGGTACTTATTTAAAAAAAAGCGTTAAAAAAATTAAGCACCTATTTATAGTTAAGCCTTAAAGAAACAATATCATTAAAATATTCAGATCAGAAAAGCATATCAAAAGTTTTTACGACAACATCACTGCAAGATGATTATGTTGCGGGAAACAAAATTTGAGATGATTAAGGATAGCAGTGCTAATCAGGTATGGTATTTTGATAACTTTGAATATGTTTTTGCATCTGCCATTTGACGACCGAAAGGCGTGTTAGTGATATGGGATAATTCTTTTTTTCAACTGAATATGTCAAAAATGGATTTTTTTTACTCAAATATAGTTTCAGGGTTTCCCCCAAAATATAGTATTTTTTATTTTAGGTCACATAATATTATATTTACTACAGTACCCTAAAAGTTAGATTCAATGTAATCTGACTACGAACAGTGTTTTTCAAAAAAAAAAACTCTAAAAATTATCTGAAGTAAGATCCTCCTAAATCAATCTTTAAAATTTTTCTTAGAATTTACTGTTTAAAGTCAAATTATATTAAATCCTATTCATAAGGTACTATAACAAATATAATATTTTAGAAATTAAAATAAAAATGACCATATTTAAAAAAAAAACTTAAAATAATATTTATAAAATTATTCCGTAAAAAATAGGTGCTCGTTTGGTCAAGTTATTAGATTGCTAAATTTTGGTTGATTGGCTGTGCAGTATTGTGTCGGTATATGCCCCATTGTGTGGTGCAGCAAACATTTTTGGCGTATATGGTCATTCTTAGATTTTCTTTGTAATATTGAGCTTGTGCTATATTTTGCCGTTGTTTTTTATACATTAACATAAGTATTCTTTTCTTTTATTTTAAATTAATTTTTTTTAACGAGACTTATATCAATGATGATTTATATAATTCATTATAATAAAATTATATTTTACTGAATAAGAAAATTTATACTTGTGAAAAAAAAAATATTGTCAATTCATAGAACAATAACTATTAATTAGATAAAATGTTATTTTTCGATTTTAATTTTAAACAGTTAATAGGTTTTTGTTTGTCATATATACATACAATTGTTTTTCGGTCTTGTCGGTTTAAAAATCCAAAAAACTATTAAAAAACAATAATCAACCGCAACAACTAACAAAATCAACTTTGTAACATCGGATATGTTCAATCTTGAAAGCGGAATTAGGGGTATTTACGAAACATTCAACTTAAAACATTTACCCTTAAACCTCAAACCACATATCTTACAATCATTGATATTAAAGTCTAAGCTGAATTCTATAATCCCTAAACTAATCCTATAACCCCATACACTAAACTTGAAACATATATTATACTCCTAAACCCCAAACTCTAACTCCTAAATCTTACAATCACTAATAATTAAAGTGCAAACTTAATCCCTTAAACTTATCTTATAACCCCAAGCGCTCAACCCTTAAACTTATCCTATAACCCCAAACGCTCAACTTGAAACATATATTAAACCCCAAACCTCAACCCTTAAATCTTACAGTTGCTAATAATTAAAGTGCAAGCCTAATCCCCTAATCCCTGAACTAATCTCATAACTCAAACACTCAACTTGACACATTTACCCCGAAACCTCAACCCATAAATCTTACAATCACTAATAATTAAAGTGCAAGCATAATACCTTAAAACTCTAATCCCTAAACTAATCTCGTAGCCCCAAATACTCAACTTAAAGCATCAATTATACCCATAAACCCCAAACATCAACCCTTAAATCTTACAATCACTAATAATTAAAGTCCAAGCCAAATCACTAATCCTAAAATAATCCTATAACCCCATACACTCAACTTAAAGTATCCCTAAACCCAAAATTCTAATCCCTAAATCTTACAATCACTAATAATCAAAGTGCAAGCTTAATCCCCTAAACCCTAACCCATAAACTAATCCCATAACCCCAAACACTCAACTTGACACATTTATCCCTAATCCCTAAATTAAAAATTGTTATTTCTTTTATGTGTAAAAATATAAGTATAATATAACATGTCATTAAAAACGAATTTAAGTATGTTAATTTTTATTAACTTGACAAATAATTTTTATTGAATGAGTTAGTACTAAGCACTGAATTATTTAACAAAGTTTCAAACTTAGTAGTGTCAAATGAATATCTAAATACAATCTTTTTTATATTTTTAGTTGATTATATATGTATATATAACAAAAATATCATTTAACACTTTAAATTGATTTAAAAAATTAATAATTTACATTTATCAACACTTAATACTTTACATTTATCAACACTTTAAATTCATCAAATCATAGACTTTTTCAATTACATGTCAGGTAAATATCAAGCAAGGTCAATATCAGTTCAGATCAACAACATGTCGGGTCAATTAACATGTTGGGTTCAAAACAGGTCGGGTAAAATTGGATATCGGGTCGATTCAGTCGGGTAATATCGATTATCTGCCAGGTCAATCTCGGGTTCGGGTTCGTTTCAATCGGGTGCAAGTCGGGTTTTGGGTCCATAGTAACAGATTTAATTTGGGTTCGGATCATTCCCGGTCGGATGCAGGTCGGGTTCGGTTACTACAATAATAGGTCCAATTCGGGTTCGGATTAACAATAATCGATTACAGATCGGTTTTAGGCCATTGCATCCTCAGGTCAAACCAGGTTCTGACTCGAGCAGGTTTCAGTCAGGTTTTTGAGTCGGGTCAACTTTTTACATCCGGCATGAAGTTTAGGATATATTCGAGTAATTATGGAAATTATGGATAGTCATGACGCATTTGATATTCTTGTTCATGATAATCCTCGTAACCTTGGATCTTCGCTACTTCCTACTCTGATCGAAATGATAAGCAGAAACTGGAAAGTTATGTAACACCCGGATTAAAAATAAAGCAATTAAAAATATGGAAGTAAAAAACTGGAAAGTTATGTAACACTCTGAGCTAAGCCATTTTTGATTTAAAATTTCATTAGTTTCTGTGTAATTTAAGTTTTTCAGTCTGAACCGAAATTAAATAAGTTAGAACCAACCCACTTGTCCTGATTGGCGAACAAAGTTTTTCCAGCCCTGTGTAGTTATGACAACATGTATGTCGATTTCAAACTTATAGCATATGTTTGGAGTGAACTCTAATCCATCTTCCAGACTAAGGTCCTGTTAGACCATGTATCAATATCTGCGTATAAAGATGCTGTCTACTCTGTACAGGCGGGGATTAAAATCTTTAAATTCTTCATAAATGATGTCTTCAGAAGATTTTGGGATGGCATCTAGTAAAGTAGGGGGCAAAGAAGAAGAGGGGTGATTGTTGTTTCTGTCTATTTGAGAGGGCTATTGATTTTAACGTGTTACTGTAAGTTGCCAGACCATGATTCAAATGGACGCACAGGTGAACTAGTTGGGAAATTAGGGTTTTAGAGTTGTGTATTGTAGGAGGCAAGAAGTCTGATCGAGGGCAATATGGTATCCTTTATGGTGAAAATAGAATGGTAAAAAAGAGATGAAGGTGTAAGGGTAATCATAAAGGTCACGTCAACCATTAATGCGAAGTTTTGACTACGTGTGAAAGTCAAGTAATAAGCAGCATGATAAATAAGGAAACGACGTATGGCAAGTTGTGAGTGAAGATAAAGGGTTAAAGTGATAGAATCTGGCCATTGAAAATGTTGTGCCGCTGAAACCCGATATTCCAGCTATTTTTCAACCTTATTGTTAGTGATTCTATAATTGGCTCGGCTAGTAATCCTCGTCATCTGTGAAGGCTCGTCTATTTATAATTAATAGCCTAATATATGCCATAATGAATAATTTAATTAAACGAAAATTGAGTTAAAGACTAAAACTAAAAATACTGATTGTCAAAATGCTAGAATTTAAAAGCGCAAGAAAGTAAAAAGGGATAGAGTTTGGATATGCTAATCCAATAATAAGATGGGATATTTATCTCGATGGATTGGTGCTCCCTTGAACACCTCCACCCATTGTAGCGTCTGGATGAGCTTGCCTAGGCATTGATTCAGAACTTGCGATGAGTTATGATCTCATGAGTCATCTACAATGAGGCAAACTCGTCCATTATACCATTTGATAATCTCTTTCTCATCCACAATCTTTAAAATTAGATTGAGTTTTCACTGTAGAGTTGTTACACTGTTGTGATCGCTTGCAAGTAAAACTTTATATATACACACAAAGTAGGACTTATGTCATTTAAGTCAGTTGTATTCCACCCAAAAGTTTTCTTGTGATGAGATGAAGTATTTAGTACTTTGGCTTTTTGGCCAGGTTTTAAGCAAGTCGATATGACAACATGTAACATATTATTGTCCCATAAAAATGCATACTTTAATTGTGGGGGGAAGAGTTTAAGATAAAGTATCGGTGGATGCTTAACTGATAGTTTAAGAGATTTAAACTCAGCATAATCTAAAGGTTTAAAGTTCATACCTGTTCGGGTAAGCACAACATTGGATTGCTCAATCTCAACCTTACTTTCTAACTCAGCTGCATCCATGGCCTCATCAAAGCCAGCTTGCTCCGCATTGCTAACCATATTTTCGCAGCATAAGTCTTGCAAACTTTCTTCAATGAAAGCTTCTTCACTTTCTACGAGCTGGCAATCTTCATATTCATTCGCGTACTTGAGTGCACTGAAGACGTTGAATGTAATCTTTTGGTCGTTCATCTTCATGGTGAATTTACCTTTTTCACAATCAATCACAATACGCCCAATATCAAGGAAAGGTCTTCCTGAAATAATAAGAGCATTCTCATCAGCTTCATAATTAAGGATGAAAAAGTCTGCCAAAAAGACAAACCTATCTACCTTTACGAAGACATCTTCAATTATGCCCTCAGGTCACATTTGAGATCGACCAGACAATTGAAGCATCACCGTTGTTAGTTTAACTTTTCTCATCCTTAGTCGTTTAAAGACAAATTTTGGTATCAAATTAACACTTGTACTGAGATCACATAGAGCGCGACCAAAGTAGTTATGGCTTACAGAGCATGGAATGGTAAAATTGCCAGGATCTTTCATCTTGGGTGGCAAATTACTAAGCACAACCACACACTCGCCTACCGTAGCAACAGTTTTGACTCCAACTACCATTATTTTCTTTGTTACGACCTCATTCAGGAATTTTGCATAAATTAACATCTGACCAATGACCTCCAAAAGTAGAACATTAATGTGTAATTATTTTGAGCGTATTAAGAAACTTTTGGTACTAGATATCTTGTTTTTAAGCTTTCAATCTTTGTAGGAATAAAGGTGTTGGTCTGGGATCATCGTGTGGTTTGCTAGATGAAGGGGTATCTTTTATTTAGTCTTTCTTGCCATCAGTAGCAAAATCACTCGCTATATCAGACATATAAGTTGGTTCCTTAAGTGTAGGAGTATTGATGGATGGCTTGCTTAGAATGGGATTCATGTGGGAATCTCCCTAAACTTGGCTTCTGTCCTCTGCTGCATGCCACTACGTAGTGTGATAGCGTTGTATTGCTCTATATTAAATGCCTTAGTGACTTAAGTATCACTAGGCAATCCGCTTGGTAATCACACCTTTAACATCTAGACAATATGCCCAACTTGTGTCTCCAAGGATCATATAGAGGTAGTGTTGTTTTGTATGACCGATTGTTGGTTTTGCAACATGACAGCCTATGTTGTGAGTATGTCACTATAGTTCTTCAAATAGGTTGCTTGATCATGCATAATAACACATACAATTTTTATAAAATTTTGATAAGAATTATCAAAAAAATTAGAGTTAAAGAGTTAGAAGCTCTCTGGTTTTGCCTTTGAGTTTTTTGTTAGAATCTAGGAGGTTCATTAGTGGTGTTTTGTTGTGCTTATGAATTTCTCTTGTTGCCTCCTTAACCAAAATTAGGATGTTACCGTTACCCTAGATTGTAGATGTTAAAATAAGGATTATTGTTGCAGTTGGTGTTCCCTATGTAGCATATAAATTCTTATTGTTGAGAACATTCACTCGACTAATGTTCCTCATCGCAATGCTCACAAGTGTATTGTACTACATAGGTCTCTCGTTCGTTAGATTGTCATTGCATGTTCTTGAGCAGGTTTGTGATGGTAGGAGCTGAGTGCTACAATTTGAGATTCATCTAACTGGAATATTCAAGAAGGTTTAGGTCCAGGCTTCAATCTCCCTATTGAGAACTGGTAGTCGATGTTGGTTATCTGGAATGTTGAAAGCCTCATCAGCTTCTTTGTCAAGCAAATTCTATTAGTTGAATAGTCAATCATCATCATTGTAGGTGCTTTGACGCCATTATATAACATCATGATTTTGTAGCCAATCATGAAATCCAAGGATTGAGCACTTGAATAACATGTCTTTGTATCTGTCCCAAGCTTCATACATGAATTTATCATTATATTATTGAAATGAGATGATGTCACCATACTTCTGGTTGTGCACGTTTTAGTGGATCATATTTATGCAGAAACTAGCTGCACAAATTATCCCAATATGTAATAAATCTTGAGAACAAGTCTTCATCTATATTCTGGCTCGATCTCGTAAAGAATAGGAAGTAGCTTAAGTCTCAATGTATCATCTGGAACCCTGGTTGTCGAAAGCAATCGTAAACTTCTAGGAAATATTGAATATGCTCTCGAGCATCCTCTCTTAACGATCCTCTAAATTGTCTAATTGCATTGAGTATGTTGAACATAATGGACTTTCTCTCAATGTAGATTATCGCTAGATCTAGTACAATAATCGATGGATTGAGGTTGTTGATAACATGCTCGATATGCATTTTAATGGGCCTTTTAATTCTAGTAGGGGTGGATCATCTTGTCGTACTAGGCCATCTCTTTGGGCTGCATCGATAACTCTCTGTCCATCAACTGGTCGTACATCATGTTCTCGCTCATTCTCACAACCATTCATATCATTTTCGTTCAACATATTCTTTTTATCTCGGCGTGGATTCCTAAAAGTCTTTTTCAATATCTGTGTTTAATGGAAGAATATGTTCTGAGTTGGAACTTTTGGTCACGCACTGGAACGATCCTAAGAAATACAAACAAAATAAAAACAAAAATTAAATTCAAGAAAAATAAAAGTCATAAGTTCAATTACAACGTAATTATTAATTGTCAATCCCCGATAATTGTGCAAAAAACTTGATGCCTTATCGAATAATAATGTACTTTAGAGCAAGTATACTTGTCGAATCAAGTAATAAAGTGATAAATAGAGTGTCGAACCCACAAGGATTGGATTAATAACTACGAAGTTCTTATGCTTAAGAATGTGTTTGCAAGTAATGGTGTTGTTGGTTTATTAAAACTAAAACAATTAATACTAAAGATATCTATGATTAAGACTAACTGTTGCGGCAAATAACATATAATTATGGAAGCTGGGATTTTGCTAAGGATATATGCTTGAATACTTAATACAATGCTATAGCAACTGGCGATACATGTCTGCGTAAACCATTAATATCTTTATATACCTGATAGGACTTTCTAAGGAACTTCTGACTATCTCGATGCCTAGAAGTCAATAATATTGAAGCTAAGGTAATACATGTCTGCATGAACCCTAACAACTCTATTATTTGTTTACGAACTTCATTTTAGTTGTTGAAACCCTAAACTTATGTCTAAGCCAAATTAAGACTAAGTTAACAGCTTAGCCCCACTGTTTGCATTTGTATAACTTAACTCTCTCGATATTAAGCCACAAATTAATAGTTAAAAGGCCTTTCTATAGCTCTTACAATAACTACGCATGAAGAACGATGAACAAAATATATAAAGAGAAAACAACTATAGCATTATAATAAAGTAATCAAAATATAAAATCCTGGGACACAATAATCCCAACTAAAGTATTTAGCTCATGTATGAGCCTAAAACATCCACAATAAAAATATTAAGTACGACGAATTATTAAGCAAGAAAAAAAAAGAGTAAAGCGTCATCGACAAACTTCCTCCAAGCCGTCAAACTGTTGTTGTAGGTCTTTTACTCCATCAGCTTCTCTCGATGGCGTCTGTTGTGAGGAGAATCATCTAGCTTATACTCTGATGGTTCTTCGCAAGCTTCAGACTGGACTGTTGTCTATAATCATGCTCCCTTGAATTAGCGCCCAAGTCTTTCTTATATAGGCGGTGAAATTAGGGCTTAAGTACCCTAAAGTGTACACGGCTTCATTAATTTTTTTTTTATTTTCTACTATATTTAATGTTCTGTATCAGGGAAACATCAACGTGGCAAAAGTAGATTCATTTTCAACTCTTTCATGCCTCGCCGGCTCCAGTCACGAGATCTGCCCCTTTCCAGCTCTAACAATCCTCCAGCGTCTACCAACATCTTGTACATGTACCACAAAACACCACATTTCGCATAAAAAACACCAATATATATAACATTAATGCACATGCGGTGTAACTCCCTATCTACATGCAAACTATATACAATATAACCTAAATGCAACCTATATGGGCTTGAAAACATGCAAATACAAGTAAAATGAGCATGCAAAATAGATCATTTACACACTTGCCACGTTGTAATAATCAGTTTAAAAGTAGCATAATTGAGTTAAATAATGGTTTTGGATTATGATAACTGAAGGTATTCGCACTCCTTGTATCTAGGATCTTTGAGGGATATCAAGTTCGGGTTCAAGAGCGATCAACGAGTATATTAAAGGTCGACCTATGTAGTCGGAGTCGAGGTAATAATTTGCTACCTACTGTATGCTTTATGGAACATATTGGTAACCGGTTAATGCATGAATAAATATGATTGATCATTTGAATACCGTTGGTTATTTTTAAAGTTGTATTATTCCCGGTAAAATGATAATAAACTAGTTAAGATCGAATAACTCGAATTACCAATTAATGACCGGTAAGAAATTCAAGTTCTACGAGTAATCGTTAAAGCAGTTGACCTCAAAATATTCAATTTAGATATTTTCTTGATAAAAGATCTAATGTCCGAAATACTTGGATAAGAAATGATAAAAATACCATTGAGGTGTGAAAAGGACCTGGATACCCTTTGAAGTGGCAATGATATGTGAATTCATATATGACCTGATAGAATCACTAATTCAACCATTTATATTTATAATCTGTTTGGAAAATTCTGAAATTAGGTTTCTAACCTCCGAGATTGCGAAATGCCTAGATTTTTGTAATTTCTGAATAAACACCTGAAAAAACTTTTCCTTGGAAATACTCTAAATAAACATCAGATGATCAATTTAATGAAAGCACACATTTATAACCGAATTAATTGAAATGACTAAAATATCCTTAGATTCTGAAATGTTTGAAAATATCGTTAAGCACTAAGACAACCGTAACACCCTCGCGCTCTGAAATAACTGCAATTCTCCAATTACTTGGAATAAGTAGAACCTTTTCAATACTGAAAGTACTAATACAACTTAAATGACTGTAATGTCCCTACGTGAAATAAAGCCTGACTCATGTACGACAGCCACTCCTGATTTTGCTACGTTACATGAAAAATACTGTACAAACACATATTCAATTTCTCGTAGCACGTTCAATGATTGATTGGTGAAGGCGGTCTATTTTTTATATGTTGTAGTCAGTTCTAAGAAATGAAAACTTAAGGTGTACCTATCCGGTTGAATGGTAAGCATTGTAATGATGGGTTCCGATTAGTTTGAAGGGACTTTGAAACCTGATGAGCATTTAGAATTCATCGATTATGTAAATCACCGTCTATACCTTGATTGTTTAAATTACCAAATTGCTCATGAAGGTTAGAATGACCATAATGCCCTTATAGGCTTAAATGATTGGATCACTAACGATATATCTGAATTATCAATGCTCATGATATATTAACTTCCAAATGTTTGGTTTGAGCGGTTAGTACCGAACCCCCTTTTTATAGGGATCTCGTTCTGAAATCAGTTCAAAATTGTTCGATGCTCAATGTTCTCTTTCTAATAATTACCAAGTGTCTCCGAAAAATAAATTGGACCATATAGTGTGTTTCAGGTGTCCATGAATATTTTCTCTGTTTTAAAACAAGACATTCTATTCCGATTTTAAAGTATAACTTTATTATCCGAAACGAATGCATCCTTGACTTATGCTTTCTGATACAAAAATATGTGACACATATTTTCTGATATTACTGTAATCTGTTGACAATATTAAAAATAATATTGGTGTAAATTCTCCGGCTAGTTATTTTAAATAAATATTTAAATTTTCTAAAATACATTTAAAAACTTTGGCCGTATTCATCTGTTGACTGCAAAAACAATGCCCAAAACTGAGTTACCATCACGAGAGTTGCACAATTTGCCAAATTCATTAGGCAGGACCATTAAAAAGTTATAAAGGTGTATAATCGAAAAATTGTATTATTTAATTAAAGATATAATTTTTTATTTATTTTTAAAGGTTAATGATCAATTGATAAAAATTATAAACCTAATAGATTCAAAGATTATTTTACTTTTTTATTAGTAAGCAATTAGCAATAAATTAAATAGAATTTTAAGAATGGGTCAAGTTTTAAATTTAAAAAATAATACAAAAACTCAATTTAAAAATTTAAAAAATAATTTTAAAATAATACAAAGATCCTTAATATACTTCAACGAATGGCACAAATATCTAATTTATTCTCACTAAAATTAAAAATTGTATTAACATATTAAAATCCAATCTACAACAAACAACCGGTTGGCCAGTGACTCAATGGGATAAGATAAGATAGTAATATTTTTAAACAAAGCCAAAAGTTTGAATCTTAATATTATGAATTAAATAAAATCGGTTGAAAGGATCGTCTTTATAATGAGCTTTTGCATTGTCTGATATGAATTAGTCAACTAATTAATCAATTGGTTATAAATAAAAATTCAAATGGTACAATATAATATCATTTTGCTTTATTTTTTTCTTTGGATTTAACTATCAGTATTCGACTTATTCACGGAATAATTCGGATCGAACCTATTTTTTCCTATTCACAATGCCATAATTCAATTGGAGAGCCCCCTATATCAGACTCATTTTGTTTTATTTTAAAACTAGTATCTTAACCTTAATATTTACCGAACCAAATTCTCATCAACAGCTTTGAAAGCGGGAAAAATGGGTTTTTGTCCATTTGCCGGTTTATGTTATTAAATTGAATGAGAGTCGACAGAGAAGAGCGCATAATTCAGCAGATTTTGTGTTGTGCCCCCACCACAACATGCCCTCGATTGGTCCAATTCGACAGGGGAGATTGTGCTGTCATAGCTTCTATATATGATTCGACTTAATTCAAACATGAAGTATGTTCGTGCAAGTCCTAATTATTTTTACAGCTCAAAGGGAACACTATTTCCACGGAATCATGGATATTTTGCTCAGTAAAATAGGGGCTTTGTTTCCCTTTCCCCATTCAACTGAGTGCTCCAAACGAAATAGAGATTAAAAAAATAAAATCTGTGATTATGAGCATCGATATCGATTTCTATATATTTTTTTGGATAAATGTGTTTATTCGGACAACTTTCTGTTCTAAACATTCTCCAAAATCTTGTTCTTCCTTATTACCTCATCTCACAGCTCGATCTCGGTCAAATCCATGTTCTTCTTCCTTATTACCGTTTCAGTCCAAAATTTGCCCCATCATTAGTACTTGGAATTAAGATGCAAGTGTCATTATAGCTGCACTAATTTGAAATGCAAGTGACATACCAAAATGTTGGATCACTTCTGTGAATTTATCAACATTCAATTACCATATATTCGCAGACAGGTATTTTCTTTTCACTCTTGAAAACAGTTCTCTTTTTATTCGATCAATTCATGGTTCTGACTATGAACAATTATGATGTTTTAGGGACTGTCCTACTGATATCAATGAAGCAGTTTCGATCCTTATATTCGCTTCTGCAAGATGCGCAGAACTTCCAGAGCTTCGGAAGCTCTTCGGGGAGCGTTACAGGTATAGGTTCGAAACTGTGGCCATTGAATTGCTTCCTGGGAATATGGTGAACCGTGAGGTTGTCTGTTTGTGAGCGTTACAGATGATTCAAAGATACTTCTTTGAGAGACGAGAAAGAGAAACAGAGCGAAGAATAATGCGTTAATTTTTTATCTCTATTTTATAGATTATGATTTAAATAAACCGGTTGATAGAAATTTTCATAATAGTAGCTCTAGCTCAATAGTTTAAGCATGGTAATTTAACCCAAATGATTTAGGGTTGATACAAACCTTCATTCTATATTTTTTTAATCACATAACGGCACGTGTTACTTTGTGTTTGGAAGAAAATATTAAATTAAATAAATTAAAATTAATAAAAAAAATTCTTCTAATTAAATAGTGACACATGAAGCCTTAAAATTTTGAATTAAATTAAAATTATGATTAAATTGATGTAATAGCATGGATTAAATGTGTAATTTTATAAATCTTTATTAACTGTCACGTCACCCTCCGTTAATTTTTTAACAAAAGTGTTCAAAATAGAATCACTTTAAAAGTTGATAGTCTGATTAACGGGTTATCTAATTCGATAGTCAAAATAAATATGCCTAAATAATTTGGTGATCAACTAAATATCTTACCCTTATTATTAAACTATAATTATTAAATAATTAGATTTTACAACAAAAATCGGGCCCATTGAGCCCCAAGGAGCTCCCCCTGAACATAGCGGAGGATCAATTATATAGAAAAATTACTTCGAGTTGATCTAAATCCAACGGCTGATCCTCTAGTTCTATAATGGAAACGGTTGTGCAAGATCATTTCCGGGAAATAGAACGGAGAGTTTGGCCGGGAAAAAGTGGCGAGGATTAAACCAGACGTGGTGGGACCCACACAAAAGACAGCAAACTATCTCCAATAGTAAATTAACACCCGTACTTGAATCACCGTCATCTTCATCGTCTTCACCGAAATCACTTCCTTTTCTCCGTCGTTTTCCCCTCGTTATTAAAAAATTGATTTATTGTCATGAACCGCAACTTCTGGAAGAATAGCCTACAAGGCGGGACAGCTGGAATGTTGAGTCAGCAACATTTGGTGAGGCAAGGTGCACGTGAAAGGGAGACGTCCCAAGGTTGTGTTGTTAGTTTGTTATGGTATTTGACTATTATATAAGCAGTGGAGACTAGAGGGAAAAGGGTGAACAAAGTTATTGGAAATTTCTTATCCTCTTCTAATTCTAATCTTCTTTTCTATTCTCTCTTATCTCATCTTCTCTTGTAATCTTCTTGTTCATCAATGAAATCCCGATTGAGTATTTAAGTTCATAATCTTGATTACTTGAGTTCACAACATTTATTTTTGTATTTTCGCCGGCGGAAAAATAATACAAACAAAACTCTGTTGACTTTTAACCTGATATTCTTCGACGTTTTTGTGTCAGCATCCAATAAAACAAAAGGGAATATAAGAGAAAGATCGTATTTTTTTGCATACGTTCTGTTGTCGTTGCTGTTTGGTTGGAAGGAAAATTTGGGTTTTGCTGAGAAAGTGAGCAGGTAAAGTGGCGTTGTCAGTGTGGTTATTATACTTCTAAAAATGGGATGGGTTTAATTAATGCTGGTTGTTGTTGCCGTTGGGATCTCTCAAAAGACTGAGAGCGATTTGTTTGGTTCACTATAGTAAATAATAACAGACAGGGGCGGTGTTTTGAGCTTTCACACTATCTATTACGTATTCTCTCTTTTTTACAATATAATTTCAACTTATTTCTATTTCTTTAGATTTTATACACTCTTGCTCTTTAATTCGTTGTTAAAAGCTCCAAAGACTCATCCTTTTTCTCTTACGATCCCTTTATTTCATTTTTATAAAGTTGTTTTCTAATTTTCTCTTGGCTCCTTTGCAGTGATGATTGGTGAAAGTTCATATTTTTAATCACAGAGGAGAAGAGGGAAGAAGTGTACAGTCCAGATTATAATTTATTTTAATGTTATCTTCTGTTTGGTTTTTGTATTTGTTGGGATCTGCTTTATATTTTTTGAAATTCCACATGAACTGAAATGTTTTTGTTCCAAGCTTATGAATGCACTTGAATTACATGATTGTTTTGATCTGGTTTATCATACTTTCTGCACTGTTATCAGGTTCTCTTTCTTCTGGGTTTTCTGTTTTTAGTCGTGAAACCTTTCCTCGTTTGATTTTCATGCATTTCTATGCATTGGCAAAATGTTTGGAGTCATCCATGGTGGTGGATGATTTTTTTCGTTTCGAGTTATTAAAAGCAAAATATTCTTCTTATTCCATCCTTTTCGAGTGATTTCGTGTTTAATTTATGAAGATTGCAGTTTTTTTTAACGTTTTAATGTACTTTCAGGAATTGAACAAGTGCTATGACATAAGAGGGAATGCACTAAAGAGCAGAGGGAATTGTGAAGGAAAATCGGAACTGTGTCGAGCACGGTATGAAGGGAAATGATGCGGACATGGCTGGCTGGCATCACAATTCGATTGCTCTACGGGTGTAAATGACTTTGCTATTGGTTCTGAAAGGAAGGTCAGGGATTTCTTGAGATCGAATTCTCATTCCTTGAAGGATATGGATTCGTTTCCAGACTCGGTTTTTTATTTGGATAGAAGTGTGATGGAGTGTAATTTGCCTGAATTGGTAGTTTGTTATAAAGAGAATACGTATATCATGTTATCAAGGATATCTGTATCGACGACGGAGTTTTGAAAAAGGACATGTTCTTGTTTCAACAATGGCACGGAGGAGGAGTTTCTGCCTTCTGAAAAGGATCTAGATGCTGAACTAATGAAAGAAAACCCGGAAATAGATATGTCTATAAACTATGTTTCCGGGATTCCAGAAGGGAATCAATCTAGCCAGAATATCGATGATCAATGTGGTTCGAAGAAAGAACTCGATGCTGATACATGTGTACTAGATGTTTTTTTACCGGAAGAAAATGAGTCTAACGAGGGGATTCCAAACCAATGTGATTCTAAGGATTTGATTTTGACAAGGGAAATGAAGGATAGTGTCTCCAAAGTGTTGTATGCCCTTGGGCTGGGAGAGTTAACTTCCATGTCGGAAATGAGCTCAACGAAAACTAAAACTGTGTGTTCCGACTGCAAAAGT
The DNA here is from genome assembly GCA_019671005.1 of Hibiscus mutabilis. NCBI lineage: Eukaryota > Viridiplantae > Streptophyta > Magnoliopsida > Malvales > Malvaceae > Hibiscus > Hibiscus mutabilis. Next base: position 39,471,241 of record CM033749.1, read on the forward strand.
GTTGCAATCGAACAACAGTCCTTTCCGGTAAACTTGTCTTGGTAAAAAAGTTACTAACATGTTGATGTTCTCTACCGAAATAAGATGGTTCACATCTTAGGAATTACCCTGATATGTTTTTATTCTGTAAGCAGAACTTTAGCGAAAAGGAAGTCGCGCTGCTACCGTCTTTGGATTCTGCAGTTGGAGAATCAAACGATAGCAATGAGGAGGCAATTCTGTCGGCTTCTGCATCTGAAGAATCCAACCCCGGGAAAGGGGAGCCTACCTTGGTCAGTCCCGTTCCCGCCTCCGTTTCTGAGGAATCAAACAGCAACTGCCTTGTTAGTGAAGTATCCAATGATAGCGGACTGGAGAGTGGAAGGATCACAAGCAGCAAAGACGACTGTAGCCACAATCTTGATGGTGAACCTCATGAGACCGGAAGTACACCGAAGCTTGAAGATACAGTCGATCAACATCTTTCGAGCAATCTTCAACGCGGGAATGGAGAGTCTAGTTTCTCTCCTGCAGGGCCTGTAACTGGTCTTATAACTTACTCTGGGCCAATAACATATTCAGGCAATCTGTCTCTTAGATCAGATAGCAGCACAACAAGCACTCGTTCTTTGGTCTTCCCTATGTAAATTTACGGCTAACTATCCATGTCTTGCATTTAACTTCTCCTTTACATCCAATTTATAACTAATCATTGGCTGCTCGGATTTTGTTCCTGCAGTTTGCAGCCTGAATGGGATAGCAGTCCAGTACGAATGGCTAAAGCCGACAGGAGACATTACCAGAAGAATCGGGGTTGGAGGCAGGGCATCCTTTGCTGTAGATTCTGAAAGGCTCTAACAAGGTATATACATCAATATCATCTCATTTTGTTTCACACAGGGTTGGAGTTTCAATCTCTAGTCCGGGTAAATTGAGCCGTAAGCATTGCCCTATGATTTCCATATATCATTGTAGCATTTGTTTTTGGTTTTTCACTTTCCTTGTTCATAATGCCATCTTATCAGATAAAAGAGAGTTCGTTGTTCATAATCTTTTTCCTACTATTTACCCAGACTTTTTCTTGTTCATAAAATCTCAGCTCATATGCTATATTGATTCAGTTCCAAGAAAAAATTGCATTGTTCATGTTATAGAATTGAATCTCAAGCAATTCAGGATATTGTTTGCGGATTGTTTATTTCATGATCCTTTGATCCTGCTTATAGACTGGAATTGCGGTTAAATCAATGTCAACCTACCTATTTTAAAAAAATTCGGATGGAGAATTGCATAGATTTATTTTAGAAGCATTCCTCCCATATTAATTTGAGCATTTGTGATCGTAGTATCCATTCAATTTTTTTACTGTTAATAAAATTCACACACTTTACAAATAAAATTATTTGAATCTCAAATCTTCTCGTAATATAATTCACTTTTCACCATAATTTTTTTATTTAAACTATAATATAATAGTGTCTAATCTGCACTTTTATGCCAAATGCTTATTTGGTTATTTGTATCATTTTATTTTGACAACAATGTATTATTTTAAAATGATTAAATTATGATGTTCGGTGATTCAACTCGTTTTTTTAATAAAAATGTTCACGCGATATTTTGAAAGTGAACAATGTAATACCGACACATGATTTATGATAAATTTAAAAAAAATAAGAAATGCATTAGTTGATCGCGTGGTCAAAAATGTTTATATTGTTTTATTTTGTATAATTTCGAATTCTAGTTTAGCCTTGAGAATATAAGTACCTCCCAATTGGAAAGTATTAGGGGTCAAAATGAAAAACAAACTTCTGCAGATGCTAAAATGATAATGAGATACAAATTTAGGGCCAAACTATGGTTTAACCCAAAAATATATAAAACTAAAAATATTAAAATATTTTTGAACTTTTAATATTTAATAAATAGAACCGGGGCCGGGGATTTACAAATCTACGGGCTGAGGTAAACGACGGCGTTTCGTAATAGTCCTACGGGCTACTACTACGAAAAGTAAAAACAGGAAAACCGAAGTACTTAAGACGGCAGAGAAAGCGAAGAATCAAAATCTATCAGATCCCAAAAAATGGAAGACTTTTGGAAACGAGCGAAATCCTTAGCGGAAGAAGCGGCTAAGAAATCACAGTCTCTTACAGTGCCGAACAAAATCGCCGATCTCGTCGCCGAAACCGCCAAGAAGTCAAAGGAACTTGCTGCGGAAGCCACCAAGAAAGCCGATGAGCTCAAAACCGCCGCTCTCAAGCAAGCCGATCAAATCCAAGTCCAAGGCATTTCCAAGTCCATTTCCGATTTTATCCCTCCTCAACTCTCCTCCCTCTCCATTTCCTCTCCCGCCTCCACTTCTTCCGATCCTCCACCTATCTCCGATTCGGAGCTCCAGAAGTTCGGAATCACCGATGATTTGAGAGACTTTGTCAAAGGCTTCACTCCAAGTACTTTCCAGAACTTCACTTCCCCTGTCCAAGGTAAATTTTCCGTTTGATTTCATTTATTTTTTCTTCTTAAAGATAAAGTTGTGTGAATGTTTTAGATTTCCTTGTAGATGAATCAGAACAATCCGATGTGACTACTAAGGGGTCCAACGTACGGAAGGATCTGAATGAATGGCAAGAGAGGCATGCGACACTTGTTCTTACTACTGTGAAGGTAAGAGAGAGAGTAGTACATTTCATTGTACATTTTGTAATTCTAAGGCTGCGTTTAGGTCAACTCTTTTTTATCATTGTAATTTTCAATTACAAAGGAAATACCAAACTAGACCTAAGTTTACTACGAATTGCAGTAAGCGTTTCGGATTTTATACTTCTAATATTTGATTTATGTGAAACGTGTTATTCTTGTGCAGGAAATCAAGAAGTTAAGATATGAATTGTGTCCACGTTCGATGAAAGAAAGGAATTTTTGGAGGATATATTTCACTCTTGTTAGCACCCATGTTGCGCAGTAAGATTTAAATTATTGTTATTGTGATAATGATGATGATGATTTAGTGTTAGGGATCAAATTCTAATTATGATGTAAGCTGTTTACATTTATCAGTTATGAGAGGCAGTACATGGAGGAACTTAAACAGAGAGAAGTGGAGGGGGCAAAAGATAAACCAATGGAAAAATCTGTTGTGAAGGCAGAACCAGAAAGTAATTTGAAAACAAAAACATCGAGCGCATCTGCCGAGCAGGATTTGGATTCATTTTTGTTGGGAGATTTTGATAGTGATGGCGGTGGTGGTATGTTCATTGGAATTCTTTCTATTGGTTGCTGATTTTTAATTTCTTCATATGTTTCTCTTTTCCTGCAGATTCGATATATATTGAATTGCTTGCTCTTGAAATAACTTAATGGTTTTAACTTTTTATGTTGATGACTTCATTTTGAAATTATATGTCGAAAGAGTGTTTATTCTGAGTATCAAAGCCTGATCATGTATTTGTTGTGTCGCCAAACTTTCTTTTGCTGATTTAATACCACTTCTATATATTAGCGGAGGTGTTTTACCCAACATGGGTATGTACAATCTTTTTATAGTGTTTCCATGTATTTTGTGGGTCTTAGAGGGTAATATTCCTGTAGCCATGTTGAAATGTGTTTTGGACATGGTCCCTTCAAGAAAAATGAAGAGTTGGAGACATGCAGAGCTGGGTTAAACTTAAATGAGACGATTATTGCAACAATGTGTTATGCTTCTTTGTTCATAGAGAGCAATTTAGAAATTGAAAGGGACTCGTATGTTATATATTTGTTTTTTTTCCAATGTTTTCTTTTATCTTTCACTGTAATTCTCTAATTTATCCTCATGCCTTTCAGATGACGCAGATGGTGATGTTGATGCAGATGGGAGCTTGGATGATGATTTTGACAAGATTGAAAATTCTGTAAGCTTGATAAATTTTTTTTACTTCCTCTTATTAATATGCACAAATTATTAATCGTGCTGTCTGTTGCATCCTTTGATCTGCATCTTGTAACATGTTTAAGTTTTGCCTCAACAATGTTTGTGCTAAGATTCTTCGGTTTTTTAATTGGTTGTAACATGTGATTAAAGTTTCATGGCAACTTGCAGGCTGTTGAAGATGAGAAGAATGCTAGAGGAACAAAAGCTTAGAGTTGCACTATGTGAACACATTGAAGTGGAAGTCCGAACATAGCCTGCCATGGTGAGAAAAAAGAGTCGGGTAGTCATGGCAGAAGCTGTTAATGGGTAACTGAAATTATGATTTCAGTGGTTGAGATTTGGTACTTGTATTTTATTACATATTTGCCGAATGCGAAGAGATTATGATTTGGGATTTGTTTATTTATTCAACACAAGAAACGATTCCAGGTTCTGGTAAATATGTTTGCCAGGGAATGAGATCAAGGGGAGGCTAGAACATCATCACATGCCTTGTACATAGAACTCTTTCTATTATTCTTATTGTTCTTTTTAATGCCTTACCCGTAGTTAACATTCAACCCAAGTCCGAGCAGGGATGCCATATGAACAATATGTGGGTTTGTGGATGCTTCACTTCTGCTTTCTGAAGAACACTTGATTATGTAGTTCAGTCGGTCGTCATTTATGATTGAAGAACAATGAGACAGTGCCAAAGGAAAGTTGGGCATGGAGACGATTTGCTATATACATATTTACATCCATGGTAGGAAACCTGAACTTGATTACAACCCCCAAAGAACACAAAACCCGAAGCATATACAAAAACCAAATGAAACCGAAACATAGGTGAAAAAGAAAACCGTGTACAATTCAAGTTGAAAGGCATTGCCGTTCTTATTTCTTCAACCGCTTTTGAACCAGATCAGACTCCTCTCCACTGCTCGTGTCTCTAAGATGGGTTGTTGCCGGAACGAGGGAAATGTGTTGTTCCTGTAAAATATTGTAGCTGAATAAGATTAGGACAAATTCATGCAAGATCCAAGTGTTATATTAACTGATCTCGTTCATAAAGAACATGTAACACAAAACCCTATAACAGATTAGACAGACTGGAGGCCAAGATCTTTCTTTAATCATGTTGTACCTTAGCAGATGTTCCAGATGTTAGCCCTCTATTCGAGGGCTTTCCAAGATCTATCTGCACTGAGATGTTGGCCTGTGACAGATCCAAACCCGTGCTCTGCAATGCTTGTGTGAGAGAGTTCAATAACCTGCTCGGCATCAAATCCAAAAACATTACCAACTTGTGTATCATCGAAACTTATAACGAGAACATTCAACAACACAAGTGCCTCGTAATCTATAACAAGCAATGATGTACGAGCTTTCAAGGAAAATCCTACCACAAGCGGAACTTACGTAACATCGGTAGAAGTTAACCATATAATTGATGAGCAATAAACTTTCAAAACACGATAAGCAAAAGAATATACTCACCCTTGAGAGTAGATGCTAGAGATGCTTATCGTTCCTCCTTCGATAGTCAGATCGTCCTGTTGGTTCGATGTATCATTGCTGATAAGACACTCAGTTGATTGAACCTCAGACACGGGTCTCTGAAGTGGATGACCAAACACATTATCACCCGAAATGGGCAGAGGCATACCCTTGTTCGCCAAATCGGGTTGCTGATCCATGGCTTTGGATGTCACATCTCTGATAGGATCAGCTTCCACAGGAAACGGTGCACTTGTGACCATTGTGGGGCTTCCATTGATGTTATTCTCATCTATCTTCCCGGGAAATGTTGATCCTGGGCCAGAATCATTTTTAATAGCTTGTGGTTGACCAACAAAACTCTGAACACGCCAATGACTGTTTCTCTATTCAAGCAAGGCAAAAGTAAGCTATTAGTCGGGAGTCTAATATCGAAAAATAAGCAAACAACATTTACAGCCGCTTTCTTCGAGACCAAGTAAAATCATTAATGCAATGAATTAGCACCTTGAAAATAAGCGATACAAAGCACCGATATATTGCAATTCTAATTCATTCACAAGAATCATATAAGGACTAATAGATAGATTATTAATAAGCATCACGTACATCATTAAGAAGCCTAATGAAATGAATTTCCGAATCACAACAATAATTAAAATGAAACAAAAAACCATAAAACATCTAATAGCTTAAAGAAGCAGATGTACACAAATCATCATAGCGTGTCCTTTTAAACTGGAAATAAACCGCTTAAGCCACAAAGAACATATGACTTAAACCAAGTAAATGGAAAGCCTTCCTTAAAAGAACATACCCATGGCATTAACTTTGTGGGCTCTGAACTCGATCCCTGGTACGAACCCTCGTATTTTTTAACCTTCTCCTGTAAAAATTGGACATACGCTATGACCTGCAAGAGAATATTGATCAAACAACAAAATTTTCAAGCAGAATTTTTCAGAAGGAAAATAGTTACAGATAGTTTTTCACTTAGATTCATAACATACCTCCAACAAGAATGAAGCCGTATCTCTCTTTTGATCTGTGTTTGGTATAAGATCTCTCAATATCTGAAACCTAAAAGAAGCAGAAGCTATTAGTATTACAATTTACAATTCAGAAAGTTAGGCAAACATCATCATTCATCAATCGGCATAGAACAAGCACCGTCACCATAATGCGACCAATAACACAGAAATTTCAGGTGCAATTTCAAGTAAAACATGTTATAAACTGAACTTAACCTTTCTTTCTAACATAATTGGATAGCTTTATACAAAAAGATAACTCTTCCACAAAAGCTCAGTAGAATCATCTTAAATTCATGATACAGTGAGTTAGCTAGATAACAACAATATTTACATAACAAAAGTAAACCTTGTTCAAAACTTCCATAGGATCAACGTATCTTAATCCATTAGAATCAATGATTTATGAAATTACCATAAGTTTAGCTCACTAAACAAATGAATTAATTAAAGGTAAGGCTTAAAACCCTCCAATTATACCTCTCATTTATCTTACTCCTCCTCCTCTGCTCGGTGACAGAATGTTTTGATCGCAAAGCTTTTGCCTTGTCACTGTTCTTCCCATCTGCTTCTACAAACCCAGAAATATGAACCCAAAAAAATCGAAATTAAAGAAAACAAAAGAAAAAAAAACCCTTTTAAGAAACAATCATATAGAAATATGACAAAAAAGAAGAAAGGGAAAAAGGGGATCTGGGGTAAAAGAGTATGATCCAATCTAAATAAATATACCATTGCTGATGCTGGCAGTGTTATTGGCGTTGACAGACAGAGTATGAACAGAAGAAGGCCCTGGTTTTCTGGAACCAAACTCATCTTCCTCGTATTCTTCTTCCTCTTGACTTCCCTTTCCCTTTCTCATTTCTGTATTTTTTTTCTTCTCCAGATGTCACAAACAAAGTATATATAATTATATATACACTATAAAAGGAAATCCCGCAAAAAAGAAGTCAAGGGTTGAAAAAGGTGAAGACTTTTTGTTAGATCGATGGGGAAAAATATGGAGTTTTGTTGATTGGTTGCCGGCGAGAACAAAAGCAGTGTGATTGAATTTAACAAAGTTTCTTGCTTTGATGGAAGGAAAGTGGCGACAACAAGAAACAAGGATGATGGAATGTGAGTCATGTGAGTGAAAATGAACATTTTCCTGGATTTCCCGTGAAGGTTTTACTTAAATTGGGCCTTCGTTTGTTCTTTACCATGTCGTATGGGCCCTATGATCACGACAAAAATAGTATTATCAAATTTGTAAAGAATACAAATTATCAGTCTTTTTTTCGTCTCCTTATTTACGTCACATACTAAAAAGTTAGGGTTAATGTAAAAGTTTAAGGTTATGGTTTATGGTTAAAGAAAATTAAGAGTATGTTGTATTTTTATAGTGTATGATTTATAGTTTAAAATTTAGAATTTAAAATTAAGGCTTACAATTTAATTTTTTAATATTAGGCTTAAAAAATAATACCGAAAAGGACATAAGATTTTAGTCCATTTGTTGATATCGTACGTAATTGGTGTTTATAAATCAGGTCGAATTATATATATTCTATGTTAGATGTTATTTAATTAAATTACAGAATATTGTGTGTTTATGCGTAGTCAAATACCTAGGCTTTAAATTGGGACATCATTGTTCGGATCGGATTCTTATGAATTGTTTAGATAAATTCATATTTGTTGAGGCAGTGCCGTATTATAAGAGGGAGCAATATGAGTATTTAGGCTCTTATTTTTTATCTTCACACTTTCAGTAATTTTTTAAATAGTAGTATTTGTAAGATAATAATTGTATCTTATTATTTAGTTATATTTAATATGTTTTTGAACTAAACAATAAAAATAATGTGTTTGGCAAAGTTTGATCATCTTTCTATAGCTTATTAGTGACATATACTTTTGTTATATAAAGATATTTTTTTTTATTTTCGCTCAACGTCCCAAAAATGTCCAAAACGACTTTGAACATTAAGTCAGTAAAATTTAAAAGAAAATTAGACCAAAGTCAGAGAAGGTGATGTGGAGCATGATTATTTCGTGTCTTTTGTATATCCCAAGTGTTTATTTATTTCTTGCCTTGCTTCCATTGATAGATTGTTAACAAGAGACAAATTAGGAATTGGGGCCATGGAGACTAATGATGTTTTAAGGTTCCGTTCGGTGTAATTTCTCAACCTAATTTTTAGAGAATTTTCATTTAACGATCAATTTTCACTTTTTTTTCATTTAGTTTTTGTGCATGATTTGATCTCAAACACAACTTTTTAAAAAATTAATTTCTCTCCTGAACGAAATTTCTTCACCTAAATTAAGGTAATTTCGCCAAACCGAGCCTAAGACCCATTTAGAATGTCGTTATTTACTGGGTTTGAGGGAGACCAATACAATAGAATTTGGACACAAACAAAGGTCTGCTTTGCAACTGCTGGATTCAGTCAAGGATTGTGTTAGAATTAGACTGGATAGTTATTGTTTCAACAAAAGTGATGATGTTAATAAACGAATTTGTATAACATGGAGTTTAGTTAACACAATAAGAGTACATGGGTTTTGTTTGTTGTAATTATGTTGCTCTCATTTTTCTGTATCAGTTCTCTTGCTACTTTTGGAATAATACAAAGAAGTTTATAAAAAACTCAGTTGAATATAGATTGTTTAATATCTTTCAAATATATTTCGAACTGTCTTTTTAATAACATATATAATATGTCCTATCACCTCACACAAAATTAAGTGATTAACATACAAAATATTTAAATATGATGTTACATAAGGGATTTGTTATCACCTGCGAACCGCCACCATGTAAACTTCCTAAAATGCGAACCTTCAGATATGCGAACAATCACTTATAATCTCTTGCAAATATAACTTTCAGACAGACACTAACGAAGGCTCGTTAGTAATAAGAGCCCAGCGAGTTCAAGCACATTATCACTGACCACGTGGTCTCATTTTACGACAAACTAGTCTAGGCCATCATTTCTTAAGATATCCAATTAATATTATTGACACGACAACTCTCTATCGACACTTGTTCAAATCATTATAAATTGCCATGCAATAGAGAGTAAATGCACAAACACTCTTCTTTAACTAGATCACTATCAGCGCCACCTTCTACCACCATCAAAATTTAGAACCACCTTTTTCCGTCATCCGAGAGCACCGTTCACTTTATCCAAAACAAGATTATTGTACTAAACATATTTTTATTGGTTATAGACCGAGGCTTCCTAACCGGATCGGGCCGTGGCCTAGTTCTTAAATGGAATTTATATTCATCCTTAAATTAGGTTCGATTAGATTTTTCGGTCTGTTTTATTGTTAAAAATAATAAAAAATACTCTTATATTAATATTTAAATATTTTTATGATTTAATTTTAGTTTGAATTAAATTGGTTTACATTTTTAAAAAATAAGGCAGGCCTATTAAGAGATTAAAAAAGCCACTGAAGTTGGGCTCATGGTTTGATGTTAGACCACACAGGTCCAAACAATACATGGGGCTAATAACCTGTAAATTAATATATAATATTATTTTGAAATTTAGGCTCGACAAATATATAAATAAATATTTTTATTAACGTTACAATGTGATTACATAGTGGGTTATATTTTAATATAAAAAAATTCACGTAATCCTTCCTCTTAAAACTATAAAATCTAAATATATAACCCTAAATCATGAACTATAACCCTAAACTTTAAATCTTTATCCCCTTAAACTTTAAACTCTAAAATAGACAGGTTTGCACGAACTGAAATTTATTAACTCCTACACCCTAAATCTGACAAGTTTGTGTACATGTGTATCAAGTAATTTTTCTTACATAGTAGTATCTATTTTGGATTTAACTATGAATAAAATTCGTGCATACCTTACAGACAATACTACTCGAACTCAGACCATTAAAAGATAACATGTCACTCTTTATCACTAAGATCACTCCTTAAATTCAAAATAAACTTTTTCAACGTCGTACTGGATTGTTTTACTAGCATTTATCACTAATTAAATTATTTAATTAGATATTCAAATCCACTAATTATCGATTGGTCAAAAATACTTATATTGTCTCATATTGTATGAGTTTGAATATCGGCACTTGCTTGAGAATATAATACTCTTTATTTAAATAAAAATTATTTGATTAGATATTTTTATAAATTATTAACTTGAACTACCCCACCTTTCATTATTAAAGTCATCAGCCAATAGCAACGATGCTTAAACGGGAATGAATTAACCCACGGAAGTTCCCTCCAACAATTTTAATTATCAAACATAATTAATGTTCAATGTACTATCAATAAATAATTTTATCATTTAAAGAAAATCTATTATAGTTTTTAAATTTGCAAATAAAATTAAAATTAGTAGAAATGTTTTTGCTTTTTTGAAATTTTCTAGTTTACTTTTTATTAAGTTAGTTTGCATATTAAAACAATTTGCAATATAGTTTTCCTTCGTAAAGAAGACTCCTATTTAGGTTATAAAATATTATTAAAATGTTAATTCATCATTATTTCGACCATCATAGTCTCTATCTGAAAATAAATATGTCTAAATGTTACACATGAGTTTATCAACTAGCAAGTTAATGCAAAAATAATCATGTGAATAGGGACTGGTGGAGGTTGGTTAATTAATAAAATTTTATCTATAAGAAAAAAATAGATTAAATTTTAAGAAAAAAAAATAATGTTTTAAAATAAGGAAAAATTCATAAATTGTCAATAAACTATGTTTTAATGTTTATTTTAGTCATCAAACTTTCAATTGTAACAAAATGATCATTGAACTATCAATGTTGTTATAAAATAGTCATTGAACCCTAACTCTCGTTAAGTGGGGTGATATGGTAGTTTGGGTAAAATTGTTTAATACCAAAATTAGTAATTCGCATTAATACATTTGATCCTAATTCAGAAAAAATCAATAAATTTGGGCTCATCAATTTAGCCGTACTTTTTTAAGAAATAATTTAATATTTTTCTTCCAGTTATTTTCTCTCAACCAAATGGTCATATGGTTGGAGTAAAAAAATTTAAATTATTTTTAATAAAAATAAAACTAAATTGATAGAATATATAAATAATAAGCCTAAACATTAATTTTTGAATTACGATCAAATTATCGAATGTATAAATATGGGTGACTAATTGAGCTATTAAACAATTTTACTCAAACTGCCACGTCACCTCATTCAACGACAGTTGGGCTCATAGACTATTTTTATAACAAAATTGATTGTTTAGTGACCATTTTATTATAATTGAAAGTTTGGTGACCAAAATAAATATTAAGACATAATTTAGTGACTATTTATAAACTTTACCTTTAAAATTAATGATTACAACGAAAATGAAACTTAGAGCAGAGCTTAAATAACCGTAAATTAATATTTAGAAGTAGGGGCGAACGTCTCATGGACAAGGGAGGCCATGTTCCTCAGAATAATTAAAAAAAATAAAATTTTCTATAGTAAAATTGTTGATTACCCCCCTAAAAATATACATATTTTTACTATACATGTCCGATATACTCATTTAAATTTGCGTTGGATAAAGATCGTTTTTTTCTTTCAAATGTCGAGATATTAGAATGATAAATGCACCTTATACCGTCAACGTTTGGTTTTATTTTGAAATTATAATTACAATAACAACTAATGCATTTGTATAATTATAATCAGTGACGAAATTCAATAATATTTATTAAAAAAATATTTAAAATATTTAAATTAATAGTGATCAACAATATAAATTATATATTTTTAAAAACTTAAATACATTTCTATCATTATCCTAAATTATTATTATTATTACTATTATTTAAAATTTTAAGTGTCGTGAGCCCAACCGATCTCTCTAAAACATCACCCCTTATTACAATAAAAATATTGTAATAACCAGTCGGTACAATATACAAACGACATTGCAATAAATAGATTTACATAACTACCATCATAAACGTTAGTTACAGTACACAAACATACACACTAATTGTAAAGTATTTTTGATCTAAATCAAAATAAATACGGAACGAACACTTATACAAAATACAATTGTGAGACTATTTAATAACTACGTCATTTGTTAATAAAATTATTAAAAAAATATTTATCACGTAGAGATTGATGTATATTATATAATATTATGATGTGATATAAACAATAATTAATGTGGTATATATTGATAATTTGTGGATGAGATTCCAACGTTCAAAAAATTAGGGACCTATTTAAAATAGTGGTCATAATTTGAGAATTAAATTAAAATATTCAAAAGTTTGGAGTCTAGTTTAGAATGAGAATCACAAATGGGATAATTAACTCTATTAATTATTTAAATAAATAGAAATGACGATTAAAAATATATACACTTAATAAAACAATACAAATCGAAAAAAAGTATTTATTTACTTAATTATGATTATTAATAAATTTCACTTTAATTTAAACTGAGTGCATGTGTCACAACCCGTGCCCGCTAGTTACGGTTCAGGAAGTTCGACCCGAAAGCATTACAACGCTTTTACTTTGGTTTATCCGAACACGAAACACAATGCCCCTTTATTATTATTTATTATTTTATTAAAACGGATGAAAAAAATAAAAACAAAATACTGCCAAAAAATACGTGGCAGGATAATACCCCAAAATGGATAGGATTTAAAAAAGGGAAAAAAATCGTTGTTGAGTCATAGTCACCTAATTTTTATACTTTCAAAATAATTAAACTAAAATTTGAAATCTACTAATAGAATTTGGTCAGAAAAAATCTGCAAAACTCTTCGATGAAAAATATGTAAAACTCCACGCATTAATTGTTTTCTCTGCTCCAATCCTAACGTTGTAGTCTCTTTTTTTGTTCATTTATTGATAATTAATTTTAGTATTAATTTTCGATCATCGAGTTCATAAATTTATATATATATATATATATTTAATAACAATCTTTGCCTTTGTAGTACACGTCCCCTTTGCTTTTGTGACACGCATTTTTCTTGTTTTTTGTGGTTTGTTTCATCTGTCGTTTTGACATGATTTCAGTTAATGATCGTACAGAGATATTCACGGCGCTAATTTTTTTTATTATGATTTTGTCGGTGGTCATAAGATAGATCCTCACTTGATTGATAGTTATTTGTAGATGTAATTAGACATGGGTAGCAGAGCAATTTGTCTGATAGGTTGGTTCGTTCACCATTCATTTTTCACCCCATAAAGTGTCTCGTTTGGATAAAGATAATAAGATTCAAGAAGGCTTTTAAATTTTGACAGTATGCTTATCTCTATAAAAATATTTATTTTTCTTTACACCTTTAGATTTCTTTATGAGATTTTGATAGTCTATTCTCATTATTTCCCATTTTGAATGTGTTGTATTTGTAATATTTTTTATGGTATTTTTAATAAAATTGAGTTACCACTGTAAACAAGAGAGAATAATACTTTCAATCTTTAATTGATTAGGGTTAATTTAAAATCGATAAATTTATATAAAATTCAGACATGATTACCCCCCACAACAATTAAAAAAAGTCAAAACCATTTTCAACACTTTAAAGCAAAGAAATCATTTATTTCATATCAACAGGAGTTACTAATGAATTTTGATAGAGTAAATGTATAAGAATTTAATAAATATTTAAATAAAATAATTTGAGGACAAATAAGATTTAAATTAATTAATATTCAAAATTTAAAGACCTAACATTGAATTAAACTACACATTTAGAGCCACAACCCCTTTCTCGTGTTTCCACTTGACTATGTCAGTGTATGTCAACATTTGGACCATATAATAATCACATCAAAGCAATAAATAAAAAAAAAGAGAGTCCTTTCATTGTCAAAATGTCCACCAACAAACAAGTTGAAGCTATTTTCTTTTTTCTTTATTGTGTAATAAATAACATATAAAATATGTTTGTTTAAAATTTATAAGTAAAACCAATGAGTAAATTTTCTTTATCGTACACGTTTATTTATATTATTTCGTAAGAAATAATGTTCACCAACAATCAAAAGCCATGTAGTTGAAAAAGTCACGTGGACTACGTATTTATTTTGCAAACTTTTTCTATAAAGTCGGTCAAGAAAGCAGCGTATAAATAATTTTCTTTTATACTTTTAAAGATTGTTTTTTTTATAGAAAAAACTAGTTTAATTAGAAAAAGAATAATATAAAATTATAATGAGAGTTTACACTATTATACTTTAAATGCTTGTAATATTAAATATAACTCACCAAAAAAATAAAACTTTTCATAGGATACGATAAAAATAAATAATTTATTTTTAAAAACTATTTTCGAGGATTTATTTATTTAATATTTATAAAAATATTTTCAAGGGAATTTGAAAATTTTCAATTTTTTTTTTGCAGTCAATAGACTGATTAATCTTCCGGCCAAAATAATAAAAAATACTGTTTAATCTTTGATTAAATTCCAAGTTAAAATAAAAAAAGTCAAAGATAGAGAATTTCGTCAAATCAAAACCGTACGATCAAATAACATGGAAAAGAAGTCATCCGATACACTCGGACTCAGCTTAAGCAGATGAGCAATTCCTGCTTTTCAACAGATTTAGGTATTTTCGTTATTTCACCAGCAAACGAGGGTCAATTATAAATACCCGATGAAAAAAAAATGAGAAGTAAAAATCGGGCCATTTGGTAACATTACCTGGAAAGACCGTGGCTTCCGCCACGTCATCGTCAATCCATTTTCTCCACGTCATCGCCACAAATAAATACTCAAAATAAAAAACAAATCATAATACATCCAACGGCTCAATCCCTCTTCGTATTACATCCAACGGTCAACAGTCCTCGTTCTAGACCCTTCCATCTCAAAAGGGCGGAAAAAGAAGAGTAGAGGGATAGAATTAACTAGGGTTAGTTAATTAACTCGGGTAAGGGCGAAAACCGAGTTAAAGAGCGATCCTTCGAAGGGGAGACTGAGCTGAAGGGAAAACAAGAGAGAGAAAAGAAAGCTTTAGACAACTGAGCCAACTCGGACGATTCCTTGCCTCTTTTTTCACTCCCCCCCTGATTCGTTCTCTTTGTCCAACTCATTTGTTTTTTCGATCGAATTCAAAGTTCAATCGACATTTCCTTGTTCCTTTTCCTTCAGATTTCGGATTTCGGTAGGTTAATTTTATTAAGTCCGTAGGTTTTAAACTGTTTTTAGTTTAAGGTTTAGTGTCGGAAATTAAGTCAAATGGACCGTTGAAGATCAATGCCTAGAGATTTATCCGTATTATATTGAATTAATTGGAAATCTTAAATTTTCTCCAGACGTTTCCTTTTTTAATTTACTGCGTAAGTTTCTTGGTTCAGGTGTAATATGGATGCATTTTAAGCTACTGTTCATAGCTGCTTACTTGTCTTTAGGGGATTCCTGGGATATATTGAAGATGCATTTATTTTACTTTGTTTGGATTTGAGATTCTGTTTGCGTTTGATTCATGAATGCATTAATTATGATAACTGCTGCTTTACTTGGCTGAATCTATCCATTTAGAGAATTTTTGGGCATATATAGTGATAGTAATTCTTTTACTTGCTTAACTAAAACCTGGGCTTTGATTCAAATCCTGATTTTTTACAGGTTGGTTTGGGGTTTCCAATCTGTTTATGGATGCTAAAGATGGTGCGTTTAATGTAGTGTAGGGATTAGATCTTCATTTTGGTGTGTTGATTCTGTTGCTCGGGTGTTTCCTTTTAGTTGTTTGGGTTGGGTTTTTTGGTTTTGGTTTCATTGATTGATGGTTGTTGGTAAAATTGGAGTTTTTTTTTTCTGGTTTATTTCCGATTTGCTTTAGAGTTCGGGTCTTCTTGAAGGGGAACAGTTTCTGGTCCTTTGTCAACTCTGCCCCCGGCTACCTGGAAAGCTGTGATCGATTTCTCTTGAATTTGCATGTCTCGTAAGTTGGACAGTCCCGTTCAAACTCAAATGGCAGTGGCAGTGTTTAGCAGTCTTAGAGGGGAATATTCTAGGGACAATACGATGGAAGGGAAACAAACTGCTAGGAGGAGACGGGTTTTTGTTCAAACTGAGACTGGCTGTGTCTTGGGCATGGAGCTAGATTGCAATGACAATGCTCATACGGTTAAGAGAAGGTTGCAGGTTGCCCTCAATTTCCCTACGGAGCAAAGCTCGCTGACTTTTGGGGATGTGGAGTTGAAGAACGATCTTAGTGGTCTTCGAAATGACTCTCCGCTTCTCCTAACACGAAACTCTTTCCATAGAAGCTCTTCTACTCCTTGTCTTTCGCCTACGGGAAGGGATCTTCAGCAGAGAGATAGAAGTGGTCCAATTGAGATACTGGGGCATTCCGGTAGCTTTAATGTATTAAAAGTTCTGGTGAAGGATGTTGTTAAGGCAATTAAGATGGGTGTTGATCCACTCCCTGTTCATAGTGGTCTGGGAGGTGCCTACTACTTCAGGAATCCTAGAGGTGAGAGTGTCGCAATTGTGAAGCCGACGGATGAAGAACCTTTTGCACCAAACAATCCGAAAGGCTTTGTTGGGAAAGCCCTTGGACAACCAGGTTTGAAACGTTCAGTTCGGGTAGGGGAGACAGGTTTCAGAGAAGTTGTGGCTTACCTTTTGGACCATGGTCATTTTGCTAATGTGCCACCAACAGCACTGGTAAAGATTACTCACTCAATCTTCAATGTCAACGATGGTGTGAATGGAAATAGGCCTCTCAAGAAGAATCTGGTTAGCAAGATTGCATCTTTCCAACAATTTATACCGCATGATTTTGATGCTAGTGATCATGGAACCTCAAGCATTCCTGTTTCTTCTGTGCATCACATAGGGATTCTTGATATACGAATCTTCAACACAGACAGACATGCTGGAAACCTTTTAGTACGGAAGCTTGGTGGAATTGGAAGGTTTGGTCAGGTAGAACTCATTCCTATTGATCATGGCCTTTGCTTGCCTGAAACTTTGGAGGATCCATACTTTGAGTGGATTCATTGGCCCCAGGTTTCAAAGCCTTTCTCCGAGGATGAACTCAAGTATATAGAGAAGCTTGATCCCATTAAAGATTGTGAGATGCTGAGAAGAGAACTTCCCATGATACGGGAAGCTTGCTTACGTGTTCTGGTGCTCTGCACAATTTTCCTCAAGGAAGCTGCGACTTTTGGTCTCTGTCTTGCTGAAATTGGTGAGATGATGAGTAGAGAGTTTCGTGCTGGAGAGGAGGAACCTAGTGAGCTAGAGGTTATCTGTCTCGAGGCAAGGAGGCTGATAGCAGAGAGGGAGCTGTCATCTCCGAAGTCTAACTCTGGTGATGCAGAGTTCCAGTTTGATATCGACTATGAGGAACCAGAAACAGACTTCACCCCTAAAATGGCTAATGATGATTTTATGACGAGAGCATCAATCCAATTTAGAAATGGATATGTGAATAACCGCCGTTTTCCACTTTCGAAGCTGGAGGAATGCTTTCAGGAAGATGATGAAAGTGAAGGAGAAGCTGAGCAGGATGGTTTTTCTCCTTTCATAGCTCTTGAAAGGATACCATCCATTTCCAAGATTTCAGTATCACTCAAAGATACCTGCTTAGGCTACAAGAGCCATAAATATCCCAAAATTTCTGGAACAAAACAAGAAAACGACCATCTTACCAGCTCATCTGGCCATAGGAGTGCAAACGAGCAACTTCCTGCAAGTGCGAGCTTTGTGAAGCTGGCTGACATGAATGAAGAGGAATGGACTTTCTTCCTGGAAAAGTTCCAGGAGTTGCTCCACCCAGCTTTCAACAAACGAAAATCCGTTACAGTAGGTCAGAAGCAGATACAGAGGCTCGGTACATCGTGCCAGTTTTGAGATTGAGGTTGGGTAGTATATCTATCCGAGTTGAGTTGAGATACAAGTATTGTTAGGATAGATTCAGTAATATGGATTTTGGCTCTTGGAATGTTTCCCATCCCCCTTCCTGTGAATATTCTTTGGGCTTCAGCTAAGTAGAGAGCTGAGGTTTGTAGAATTTTTGCATTTCTTTCTTAATCTTTTACCATCCATTTTGTTGTTTTCCCCTTTGAGACTTTTCACCTAAACTTTGTTTGATAAATAATTTGTATATTGAAAGCTAAAATAGGGAAAAAAAAATAAAATATTTATGTAAGTTTGGGCATCTTAATCTGTGTTATGAAACTTGCTTTTGTTCAGATGTTCGTAATCATGCAGCAGCAGCAGCTTAATTTGAGCATAAAGTTAATTTGACCATAAAGATGAAGGGTATATTGAAATGAACATGGCAAACCCTGTATCTTGCTGCCATTTGTGTTTACAATGAGGGTCTTATCTGGTATTATCATTTACATTGATGGTAGTTGAAGATAAAAATCATAAATCCACTGGAAAAAAAAAATAAAACTGAGGGGTAGGCACAAAGTTTGGATGAAAGTGGGGGCCTTTGCCAACATCTTTGTAGCAAAATGGTTACATCTGGTGAAGGATCAACTTTAGAGACACGTGCAAAGCAAAACTCAATGTTCATTCATTGTTTCACATCACTTCTCTGACCATCTTTAGAATTATTTGTTTCTTTTGCCTCACCAAGAAAGCAGCTGAAATTATTGTTTAAAATTTTATATTCGTACCAACAACCAATTGGTCTAGAAGGATCTAGAAGGATGATGTGCTAGGTCTATTAAACAAGAGCAAATGTTTAAATTCTGGTATTGTTAATGTAGAAAATTAGGTTAGGAGGGTTGCCTCTAATTAGACCAGTATAAAAATCCAATTCGAATTAGTCGGCAATGACATGGTAGCACTGTGATAAATCAACTCCTAATCCGGCGTGCCGCGTGCCCCCATGATTTGAATGGTTATATTCATGTAAGGGTCCCTCGAAGAATTTTACAATTCAATGCAAGTCCTTTTAATGAAAGATTTATGCGTTTGATCCCTGACAATTTTAATTATATTTCAGTCCCTAAAGCAAAATTCTAGCTTCCCCACTGAGTTTGCAGTCCTTTTAATGTAAGTCCTTTGGTTTTTTTCGTGAGAATGAAGATCAACTAGTGCAGGTAGCAGGGAAATCCATGGAGTTTGCAGTCCTTTTTCTAAATGGTATTTGCATTGGGCCTTATTTCATCTACATAATCTTGGCAACTACCATGAAAACACTTTACAACCTTTAATATATATATATATATATATATATATATATAATATTTATGTGTGTGTGTGTGTATAGCTTGATGATATGATCATATTTTCATGTCAATGTTCGGATATGCATTAGACTCGAACGCTTTAGAAAATGAAAAATCCGAGTAATATAGAAGACAGAATGAATGATGCAGGATCTTTTTCTTTCATAGAGTAAATTTCATTTTCCCTCTATACACAGAGAAGTTGCTTATGCATGAAGAGCTTAGCTTGTGTTTCAGTAAACAGCAAAAAAAGGATGCGAAACGAGACTCGGCTAGGGTTAGTAATGAAATTATACAAGTTAAATGTGCTTCCAAGGTCTTTTAGCAAGGGTTAAACATTCATTATATCTGAAACAATCGACCAAATGATCGATCGTCAATCCGGCCGCTTGCATGAACGAATACATGATCACCGGCCCGACGAGCCTGAATCCATGCTTTAATAAGTCCTTGCTTATGGCTTCAGCTTTTGGAGTTCTTTGTGGAACATTTCTTGGGTATTTGTATTTGTTGATGGTTGCCTTGTAACTCACGTAACCCCTCATGAAACTGCTGAAAGATCCATATTCCCTCACAATCTGTATATTTTTCATGCATAAATTCATTAACTTTCTAAAGAAAAACGATGCTGTTCGAGTGTTCTAAGATAAGGAAGGAGTTGTAGATGCCGGAAAACTGGGATAAATTCTGGGTTTGATTCATTGAGTAATTAAAAACTTGCCTCGAGTATGCATTTGGCATTGTCTATTATGCATCTTACTCTGCTCTCTGCTAACATGATTGCTTTGTTTGATGATATCTCGTTAATTTCTTTCTCTGTCATTTTAGCAACATTTTCAGGATCAAAGCCCAAGAAGGCTGCTCTGTATGATTAACATAAAATTGCAATCGTTAGATAATATATATTATGTATTGTGATTATGTAATTTGACAGGGGTCAGCTTGGTGATAATGTATATGCAAGTTCAAACATGTACCTGTAAAGATCCTTTCTTTTCAAAATCTCTTTAGTCTGTCCAATTGTAATCCATCAGCATACCAGACAACGCAAGCAGTTCGAACAATTGGCTGTTTGATCAATTATCAGTCGAAGATGTCCGATGAAAACAACATTAGTAGATCAGATGTCCGAATTCGAATTAGAAACTTACTTG
This sequence comes from Hibiscus mutabilis, assembly GCA_019671005.1. Lineage (NCBI taxonomy): Eukaryota > Viridiplantae > Streptophyta > Magnoliopsida > Malvales > Malvaceae > Hibiscus > Hibiscus mutabilis. The sequence goes on from CM033749.1 coordinate 39,491,992, forward strand.
TCATCATAAACAGAATAACTGTTAGTTTCTTGGCCATCATTATTCGTAAAATAAATGATATGATAAAACCTGTTGTTTGTAATCAGAATAATTGTTCTTCACCATTGCCGATGAGAAGAAATCCAGCTGATGAACACTTTTAACAACCAAATCTTTTGTTCCGCGGGAGAGAAATCAATGATCCGTGAGGATCTTTTGTTCAATCATTCGAATGATCCTGAGACAAAGACAGTTCTGCGATAAAGACAACGAAGGGCTTCGACAATGACAAACCCAATTGTAACCCAATTGGGTAGATTTTCTTCAGATGTTTGGATAAACCACTTTGTGTTAATGATTTCTCCTTTTCCTTGCAACATCTGTTCTTCTCTAAAACATGTCTCCTTACATAGGTTTTGGTCATGTTTGAGAAAATCACGGGATTCTATGGTTTTTTTAATCTGCTTTGATGTTGGTAGTTCAAAGTTTGATAAAAACTTTAGGGTTTTATATATTGTGTTGAGGTAATGTACCTAGGTTGGTGAAATGTAAATTTCATATGAATTAAGTTTTCTTTGCTCCTTATTTTGTAAGCAAAACAAATAATATAATAGACTTATTTATATTTATTTTATAATGGAGGTCGGGATATAAGATAAATTATAGAGATATTAAAATTCAAACTCTAAATTTATATGAATTAATCAATTGAGTTAAATTATAGATTTACAATAAAGTAATATTTAAATATATTTTGTGTTGTAATAAAATAATTACTTATCAATGATTTTTTAAATTATTGATTAGACCTCAAAGCTAAACTGATTATTGAGTTAAGATAATTCATGTCCTTTGGAAGTCAAACAGCTGTTTTAAATGCTCTTGGGGTCCAAAATTTTTGTATTTGGATTTTTCATTGATTTGTTAGATTACTCTTACTAATATGAAAGAATAATGACAAATGTTGTTTTGTTGTTAGTTCCTTTTTCTTTATAGTTTAGCTCGATTATATTTTTTATTGAAATATACTAAGGGATGTAAAATCGAACATATTTAAAAACATGCTAATTAAAAGGTAATAAAATTTTTTTTTAAAAAATTATACCATTTTTAAATGTGAAAACGACAAATTTAGATAATCTAAACATTATGTGCAAAATATTCTTTCTTCATTTAATTTTGGGTTTAAAGTTGAGGGGTTTAGGTTTAATTTTTAGAATTTAAGATTTATACTCATTTTTAAATATAAGGGTTGAAACAGGGTTTAGAATTTAAGGGTTAGAGTTTTAGATTTTAGATTTTATAGAAGGGTTGTGTAAAAATATTTTACACGGACTGTGTATCAAAATAAAACATTTTTTAAATATAATTGAAACATTAAGATGGTCACTTTTATACATATTCTGTGCAATTTTTTTTAAACAAACCTACATACTTTTAAAAATTAAAATCTAAATTGCCAACGCTAAATCATAACCATAAATTCTAAATTCTAAATCCTATAAAACTCTAAATCTTAAATTAAATTCTTAATCCGTAAAAACAAAAAGAGTTGTAGTCTAAAGATTAGGCAACTTAACGTGAGGATTATTTTTATGTTTTCTTGAAAGTGAAATTGGTTTTAGGTGAAATGACAATAGCATGATGATTTGAAAACAAAGATGTATTTATAAAGCTAATTAGTTTTTTTTTCTTCTGGTTGTAGTGTTTTTCCCCAAATGACAAACCTGTGGTCTGCATAGACAAAGATATCTCATCCATATATCATTCTTCACACTATACCCACAAAAATTCCAACACTCTATTGAATTAATATATATAGAAAAAACTGAATTTAATCGAATAAAAATAAGTTTGTTTGTTAAAGTATTTATATTCAATATCAATATTCAATATGCGAATATACGATTTTCTAATTACATAAAAACATATTGAATATACTCGTGTTAAATTTATATTCAGATTCGAAGATAATTTCTAAGTATCAGCTAATCTTGCCACTATGGATCTTTGTCTTGTGTTCGGAGAAATCTAAAGAGCAAGAGATGAAGAAGACAGGGTCTTCCCAGCTTCTCTAACATTAATTACATGTTTATATGTATTTAATACAACTAATTGAATTCCAATTTCTTTTAGACTTTAGAATAGTTTGAAAATTAAGCAAGATTATAAAACATAATTTAATGAAAATTCGACATTTTGTTCTCTCTTTATTGCTTACACAATCACATCTTCTAAATCAAAAGAAAATAGTTTTATGTTATTGAGTTTAGTTCAATTGTTATTATTATTGATACAAGTATAATATAGGCTTAATAGTCAATCGGTGCCCAACGATACCCGTTTTTCCAGTTTGGTGTCTCACATTTTTTTTTCTATTTTAGTGCCTAACGTTATTCAGAATCGGTTTGGGTTTTAAATACGGACGTTAGATTTTTTAATTACATAAAACTTAAAATTTGAATTATATTTAAAAATTAATACATCTAAAAAACCCCTAAAATTATCCTAGAATGTTCAAATAACCCAAAATAGTCCCCAAATCCCTAAAACCTCAAATCTATGGATCTTTGTCTTGTGTTCAGACAAATCTAAAGAACAAGGGAACAAGAAGACATCGTCTTCCTATCTAACATTAATTACCTTTGTGAATTATTCGAATGAAACGTACAACTAATTGATGTTTCACATTCGATTTTTTTAGACAAAGTGAAGGGGTAAATGGTTGATGGTCCAAGCGAAGATGTGAGAGGCGTCATGACAAGAAAATTATCCCAAATCAAGAAGAATTTCAAATTTTAGGGCTATTTTGTGAAAGTTAGGATTATTTTTATTTTTTAATTAATTTATTATTTTTAAATATTTTGGAGAATATAAAACATGGCATTTAACAACAAAAATCTAACATTTTATTCTTTTTATTGCAGTTTTATGCCGATTGAGTTTAATTCGACGATTATTATTATATAATTAAAAAATATATTGGTTTCTTTCTACCAAACTTTTAAAATCATTATTTTACCCCTTTATAATATTAAAATATATCATGATGATATTTTTAGTATATATGTTAAATATATACTAAAGTTATAAACGTGTAATGTTTCTTATGTGTCAATTGGCACAATGCAAAATTGAATAGTTTACACGTTTTTTATATTGTTGATTAGTGAAAATCGATGAGAAGATTTTTACAGAAAAAATAAAACACAAGCATATTTTATTAAATAAAATTATTTAAATCTAAATCTTTTAAAAAATAAAAATTTTTTATTTTTACTGAAATCACTCATTTGATTCATGACTTCACCTGTTAAATAAGTGTTGGGCTGAAACGATCTATTAACCCATAAGATAATTAGCATCACAAGCATATAATTGGGCACTTTTTCTAAAGGGCCTGAACTGAATTATCGGCTTAACCCAAATACTAAAACGGGTGGGTTATTAAACCCGGATTAGCATATTTATAACAAATTCAGAGAAAACATAGGTTTTTAGGAGGGTTTAGAGGCGGCTATCTACACGAACAAAAAACACCATTCCCAATATCTTTCTCTTCTAAGATCTCTCGCCCATTCTTACTACTCCAATCTCTCATCTCATTCATTCTTCCCTTTTCTTCCGTCCTTAAACCCTCTCAAATTTTCCCACTCATTTTGTACTTTTTGATTCAAAAAAAAGGGAAAAGTCTCAGAGAAAGCTTTGATTTCGAGGGATTTGTTGTATACGAGAACAAGCACAGCTCAAGCATGTGGAGAAGCTTAGTTAAACAAGCTTCCAACAACGCACAGCAGTTTAAATGTTTCCCAGAATCGTATATTCCTTCGCTTTCTTCATGTTCTTCTACAGGGTCTTGTCAGGGTCCTGTTTTGATCAATAAATTCAGACCTTCCAAGGCCATTACCCGTGGTTTTTATTGGTACCTTGTTCTGGGTTTTCGAGGAAATGGTGTGTTCTCTTCGCAAAAGGATGGTTTGGGTAGATTCAGTTTCTCTCAATCAGGTAACCCTTTAAGCTGTTCTGGGAATTTCTGGAGTTTGAAAGGGTATGCAAGTGCTGCTGAGGCTATTGTTTCTAATGAAGAGGATCTTTCGGGGTCTGAAGAAATCAATGATTTGGTGGAGGCAATAATCAAAGAAGAGAAGGGTCAGTGTTTTTCGAAGCAACCGAAAACGACTGTAGGAGGAATGGGGGTGGCAAAGTACAATACGTTGAAGAGGAGGCAGATAAAGATTGAGACTGAGGCATGGGAAGAGGCGGCTAAAGAGTATCAAGAATTACTAGCGGATATGTGTGAGCAAAAGCTTGCTCCGAATTTGCCTTATGTTAAGTCATTGTTTCTCGGTTGGTTCGAGCCTTTGAGAGATGCTATTGCTGCTGAGCAAGAGGTGTGCAAGGGGAATTCGAAGTTAAGCCATGCTGCTTATTTTAATCAGTTGTCGGCCGATATGATGGCGGTTGTTACGATGCACAAATTAATGGGGTTGTTGATGACTAGTACTGGTGGAACTGGAGGCATTAGGGTCGTCCAAGCTGCTTGCCAGATTGGTGAAGCCATTGAACATGAGGTGTGGAGGTTATAATAATAATTATTCAAGAAAACTATGAGCTTTTTTGATGTTTATTAAATGATCTATATATATTTATAAAATTGTCCCGGAGTTTATAGTATTCTATTAGTGAAAGTATCCATGTGTTAGTAAAGTGGAACTTCGTGAAAGATTCAGTCTTGTGATTGGTGGGACTATTTCTAAATGTTAAAATGGTAATTGGTAAAAAAGAAGTGGTTTTTCTTTCATAGGAGTAGGACAGTGTGCTTTGGAAATGAAGTTGGAATTGTGATTATTACCAAAATTCTGTTTTCTGCTTCACAGGATAGAATTTATGAATTTCTGGATGATATAGATTCAGGCAACTTTAAGTATGGTGGGAAAAAAAAAATAAAAGGAAAAATGTTCTTTGTATTATTTTCCCTTTAAGGTTTTTATTAGAAGGATTGATTATTGTTAAAGATAGTTGGGGATGAAAATAAGTTGAGGTTGACATTTTTTCCCTTCTGTTTTTTACTGAATGACTCAAGATAGAGGTGTTTATTTAGGATTTATTTCTTAGATTTGTGCCTTACTCTCTAGGAGCATTTTGCTATTTCTTGATGAGAACTTGTTTATGGCTGTTTCCCATGTGGATCAGGCCAGGATACAGAAGTTCTTAGAGAATACTAAGAAAAAGAACACAACAGACAAAAAAATTAGCACTGAATCTGAACCTGAGACCAATGAACAAGAGAAACCGACCAAAAACCAGGAAAGGCTGAGGAAAAAGGTGACTCAGTTGATGAAAAAGCAAAAGGTGCATCAGGTAAGGGAAATAGTGAAGGGGCATGATAGTTCAAAGCCTTGGGGTCAGGAGGCACATGTTAAGGTATGTGTTTTTTGCAGCTGAAAAAATCTGTTGTGGTCCTTGTTGTGTTCATAATCTTATATCATGGTTTTGCCCATTTTAGGTTGGCTGCCGTCTGATTCAGTTATTGATGGAAAATGCCTACATACAACCACCTGTTGATCAGTTAGGAGATGCCCCACCTGATATTCGCCCTGCATTTGTACATGCTCTAAAAACTGTCAGCAAAGATGGAAAGTAAGTACATCAATATTGATCTGCTTTCTCTCACTTTTGACTTCTTCCTCATTCATTCATAACTTACAATAGATTACTTACTTTTTGTGTTTATATCCTTCTCCAGCAAAGGCAGTAGAAGATATGGTGTCATTGAATGTGATCCATTAGTTCGCAAAGGACTTGAGAAAACTGTAAGTTGTCTCTAACAAATGCACTTAACAACCATTTTATTCATAAACAATATCCCCCTTGAATAAATTTCTATTCTTGAAAGTATTTGTATCTGGATGAACTAATATATATGCTCGTGCAACCAGGCTAAACACATGGTCATTCCTTATATGCCAATGTTAGTACCTCCTCAAAACTGGACAGGGTATGTACTCAAGGTTCTATCTTTGTACAGTTTATCTCCTCTTCCATTGTTTTCCCTGAATCATTCAGATATATTGACAACGTCGTTCAAACTTATTCCAGCTTATGTAAATATCTTCATATCTCAGCTTGGAAGAGCTATATATATTCTCACTTGTTTAGTTCCTATTCACTAACTGATAAATTCTGTGATATTTTTGCAGGTATGATCGAGGTGCATATTTGTTTTTACCATCATATGTCATGCGGACACATGGAGCAAAACAACAGCGTGAAACTGTCAAAAGAACTCCAAGGCAACAATTAGAGCCTGTTTTTGAGGTTTGAAAACCTTGAGATTTATATTTATATCTCTATTTTGTCACTTTTAAATGTCAGCAATTCATTATTTACATATTTTCTTTTAAAATGAGAATAGATTTTGATAAATTATTGCCATTCACAATTTTAAATCACTGTTCGATATATCCTCTTGTGTGAGTATGTATCTGTAATTCAGGATAAGGATAAAACCTTATCTCTTTGTTGTATCTTGTGCATCAGCTTAATCTTAGGGATTTATATTTTATTTATTTGTTACCTAGTTTAGGGAATATATATAAATGGACGATGAATAAAACAGAAAAGGGTTCTCAGTGTATCAATCTGGATCAAGATTATGGGCTAATGGAGTACTTCTTAGTCTTGTTGTAAACAAAGACTAGAATATTCACCAACTTGACATAAACAATGCCTTCTTGAATGGCAAATTAAAAGAGGAGGTGAAAATGTGGGATGAAGTCCGAGTTAGGAAGTTAAAATATAAAATAATGGTTTGAATTTGATTTTCTAGGGCTGGTTTATGTACACAAAAGTCTTAGGGAGAATGGATTTAGTGTTTCATACTTTGTTAATGATCTTTCAATGGGAAGAAATTACCATTTTATTTTGACAAACAGGATATTTGGAATAAGGTTGAAGAACTTATTGGCAAAGAATTTGAAACAAAAAGACCTGAAACACTGAAGATAGAAGCAGAAAGTAATAAAATGAAGTGGAGGATGGTAACTGATACTCTCTATGGAAGCTATTAAAAAGGAGAAGAACAAGGTTGATAGTGGGTTTCAAAGAAGTGGGAAAACTCATTTACTTATTCTAACAAGTGGATATTTCCTTTCCTAGCAATGTAATTAGTCAACATATGACTAACCTAGATAAGGGCTTGAATTCTAAGGAAGAAAGGTACACTGACATGGATTAATCAAGATAGAACTATAAAATTATCTTCTTTGTGTGATAGAATTAGTGTGTTCTCTTTTATATGGGGCAATTGTTACTTGGAGGTTAACATTGTTTCTAGGATTTAAAAGTAGAGTATAGAGCCTTAGCATTAGGGATTTTTGAAGGAATATGGTTGCTAAGACTTCTAAGAGAGTTGAAAAGATGAAAGATGAGGATCGCGAATAATCTAGTCCATCATGATCGTACCAAACATGTGGAGATCATGGACATTTTATTGTTGAAAATTTGGAATTGTGAACTTAACTCATCGATGTGCTCATAAAGCACTATCCAAACCATCTTTGATAAGTTTTTGTCCAAGTTGACAAATACACACCAATCTTGGCTCAGGATGATAAAACCTTATCTCTTTGTCAAGACATTATTGATTATGAGGGTTAATCTTAGGGATTTATATTTTATTTATTTGTTATCTAGTTTAGGGATATTCTACTTGTATATATATCCTATATGTCTGATGAATAAAATGAAGAGTGAAACTTACGGTTCTCACCAGATTCTACATCTTGTTACAGTGATTCTTTTTTTTTCTCGTGCATCAGGCCCTGGATACACTAGGGAATACCAAATGGAGGATAAACAAAAGGGTTCTTGGTGTAGTGGACAGATTATGGGCTAATGGAGGCTGTATTGCAGACTTAGTTGACCGTGAAGATGTGGGTACATATAAAATAAGTTTAATTTGTTTTTCTTCTGCTGGTTTATGATTTTTTTATCAAGTTAATGATCTTCCATCACCATTTATTTTAAATTTTGAATAGGTTCCTCTGCCTGAGGAGCCTGACACTGAAGATGAAGCAGAAATTCGAAAATGGAAGTGGAAGGTAAAAGCTGTTAAAAAAGAGAACAATGAAAGGCATTCACAGCGTTGTGATATTGAACTCAAACTTGCTGTAAGAAGCTGCCTTAATCAGTGACATCTTCTTTGTGTCATATTCTGTTCTTATATATTGATGTTAACATTATTTTCTGATGGAGATAGGTGGCTCGAAAGATGAAAGATGAAGCTGGCTTCTACTACCCACACAACATTGATTTTCGAGGCCGAGCATACCCTATGCATCCATATCTAAATCATCTTGGCTCTGATCTATGTCGAGGTGTGTTGGAGTTTGCTGAGGGATGCCCCCTTGGGAAGTCAGGCTTACGCTGGCTGAAGATTCATTTGGCAAATTTATATGCTGGAGGAGTGGACAAGTTGTCCTATGAGGGTCGAATAGAATTTATCGAGAATCATTTGGATGATATCTTTGATTCAGCAGACAGACCTCTTGAAGGGAAGCGCTGGTGGTTGAATGCAGAGGACCCTTTCCAATGCTTGGCAGCATGTATTAATCTCTCTGAAGCTTTAAGAAGCTCTGCTCCAGAGACTACCATTTCACACATGCCCGTCCACCAGGTATTTTCTCCCTAGCAAAATTGAAAAAGTAGATACTGAATTTCCTATTTATCTGTTAGCTCTTTGGATTATTAGTCAAATGTTTCCTGTGCATGCATGGATTTATACACAAAGACCTGTGTGTCTGCAATCCTACTATATTGAGTTAGGAGGTTTACTCCTTTTGAGGATGCAATAACCTCCATCTTGGATTTGCTGGGATTATTATCAGTGTTAGAAAATGAAACTGTTTGCTTCATGCAATTTTTAGATACTTCTATACCTGTAACTGCTAGAATTATGCTGTGTTTTATGTGATGATATTGGCAATTGCCGTTATAGCTGTTTTTTGTGGTGTTGACGGTCATTTTGTTGAACTCTGCTTTGAGTGTTTCATTGTATTTCAGTTGTCTGAATCATAATATTGGGTTTTTATGTCATGATCTTCTGCAAGGATGGTTCATGCAATGGTTTACAACACTATGCTGCCCTGGGAAGGGATAAGGTAATGCACTTTTCTCTTCTTCATATTTCATATGATTGTTTTTATCCAGCCTTACCAAATTAGGATGTTTCAAGTTGTTTTCCTTTTACTAAACGCAGAAAGCAATAGCTCTTGACTCATTTAATAATACAATCATGCTCTTAATTCTATTGTTAATTAGACTTTAAATAAAGAGCTGATCTAGATTTAGCCATTTAGGGTATTGGCTATATTGGGAAAGAGTTTTGAAGGATATATAGGGATTGAGGGGAGAAAGTGTTCCAAGTTGAATCACATCCATACATGTCACATATTGATTCTTGAATGTCTTTTTCTTAATATCAGGGTATCTCTTCTTTCTCTCTCATTTTATGGATTGCGTTCTTTACTCATAACAAGTGAAAACTCACTAAAATTTGTTTAATTATGGTAGTATGCATTTCTCCATATAAACTGAATGTGCATATATAGTGAATGAAATATTTAAATGATTAGAGTAAAATTGCTTAAATATGCACAGATAACTTGTTTTTTGTTCTTTGGTATGTTAATTAAACTGCTTTGGCTTTCAGTTGGGAGCAGCTGCAGTGAATCTTGTTGCAGGAGACAAACCAGCTGATGTCTATTCAGGAATTGCTGCCCGGTAATTCAACATCCTTTCTCTAGTTCTCTACTTTTTTCTAAGAAGGATGCTTTACACTTTTGCTTTAAGCTGTGTTGAATTATTGACATTTGAGTGGAAAGGCAGATTCCATTTCTGTCAACTTAGAGGAATGCTCATTACTGCATTTGTAAGAGTTGTATCATGAATTAACTGATCCATATTTTTTTGTCAACAATCTGGTCCAACTAAGCGTGGGACGTGGGTTGCTCATTTTGCTTGATTGATAAATGTTTTTACCAGGTTTCTGCAACGCATAAGAATTTCTATAGAAATTGGTTTGGAATGTTGAGTTTACGAAAAACAATATTCTCTCATTGACCTATCTAAATCAATTTGCTATCCTGGTGTAGGGTTCTTGATATTATGAAGAGAGATGCACAGAAAGACCCTGCAACAAATCCTAATGCTTTACATGCACGGCTTTTAATCAATCAGGTTTGTTTCATTTCCTTCTGTTGAACAACAAGAGGAAAATGATAATCTGCGATAATAGTTATACTAAATGGGGTGGGGGTCTTCAATTCTCTAATTTGTATATTTGGCCAATTGAAATTGGATTGCATATACTTGGGTGTTTTAGTTCCTGATGCGAGGAGTTTCATAGCTCACACTTGTGTCCATCTTATCACTGATATTTTATCTTCACTGTTTCATATCTCTAGGTTGACCGGAAGCTTGTGAAGCAGACTGTTATGACTTCTGTGTACGGTGTTACTTATATTGGTGCACGTGACCAGATCAAGAGAAGGTTGAAGGAGCGATGTGCTATTGCAGATGAAACTCAGCTCTTTGTTGCATCTTGCTACACAGCAAAAAGTGAGGACTTTTCTTGTTTGCGCATTCATATATCAATGTCGGGTTGAGGATTAACGTGATCATTTTTTTCTATGTTCAGACCACCTTGACTGCCCTGGGAGAGATGTTTCAAGCTGCAAGAAGTATCATGGGTTGGCTTGGTGAATGTGCAAAGGTCGGTCATTTATTGATTTGATGTTTTCTTTTGGTATTTATGTGATTGTGAGTGCTGCTAAGAAGTTCTGGTTCTGATGTTGGCAATTGTCTCTTCTGCAAGCAGATTTATGAATGTATCCTACGTGCAAGAATGCCAGAAAAGTAGCGAATAAATGAATAGAAAGAAATGTTCATTAGTTTGGCATTTGTATTTCTAGAGTTAAAACCTAATTACTTGATGTTTGTTCAACTGGAAAGTATATTAGGGAAATCTTGAAAACCTTTATATTGGCTACAATTTGTGAAAGCTTCTGGTGAAATTAGTTAATTGGTGGCTCCCTACTAATATGTTTATATGGCATCCTTTTCACATGTATACTTCTAGGAGTTGGGTGATGTGAGAAATTTTTTTGTTATACATTTAGCATTCCTTCTTAATTTTTATTTTCCAATAAATTTTCTAGCATACTTCTTGATGCTGACAGACTGAATATGAACAGGTTATAGCTTCCGAGAATCAGCCAGTGCGTTGGGTCACTCCTCTTGGTCTCCCAGTTGTACAACCTTACCGGCAATTAGGACGGCATCTTGTAATTGTCTAAAACATTTATGGAACTTTAAAATGGACAGTATTACCATGCAAAGACGAAAGAAGCTTTACAAACATTCTAATGTAATTAATTTAATGCAGATAAAAACTTCCCTTCAGGTGTTGACTCTACAACAAGAAACTGACAAGGTAATTTTCTTTCTTTATCTGTGCCCTTACAGTTGCCGAGTGAAGAAAAGAATGCAAAATATTGTCTGATTCTTCATCTATTGTTTGCATGAAACGAAAGTAATACTTTAAAGTCTGTTAAAACCAATGATTATAGGTCATGGTTAAGCGGCAGAGAACTGCATTTCCCCCAAATTTTGTTCACTCCCTGGATGGCTCCCATATGATGATGACTGCTGTTGCCTGTAAAAAGGCAGGCTTGAATTTTGCAGGTGTGTAGTAATTTTTCCTGTAGTGACTTTTAGTGCATGCATCCATTCACATCTTTGTCTATACGAGGAAGTCTAAATTCAATGCTGATGTCGTCACAGGGGTCCATGATTCATACTGGACACATGCATGCGATGTTGATGACATGAACAGGATACTAAGAGAAAAGTTTGTTGAACTCCACGAGGCACCAATATTAGAAAATGTAATGTATCTCTGACTCTAGGCTCTGTATTCTAATTAGTGTACTGTTGCTCAAGTTAAACCAAAAAAAGAGAGTTAAAAGACATTGTCAAATTCATAGAAATCTTTATATGTTTTATTCCATGCCTTTTCTCAAAGTTCCATTATGATGATGATTTCATTTTAAACACATTATTAATGGAAAAGGTAATATAGAAGTGGCATATTGGGATACCCTAGCGTTCGGATGAAGTTGAATATCACAATCTGGTTATTTATTTGTGTATATAACATGAAGAGTCTTGTGTATCCGAGTGTCATTGTAATTATCAAATATAAAAACAAATTTTGAAAACCGAAATATGCATTTGTTTGTTGGTTAATGTTTTCTGCTGATTGAAAAATGATGGTTTAATTTGTGCTTACAGTTGTTGGAAAGCTTTCAGAAGTCCTTCCCTTCATTAAACTTTCCGCCGTTACCCGAGCGAGGAGACTTTGATCTTCGAGAAGTTCTGGAATCCCCCTATTTCTTCAACTAGCCTGTTCCAGACGCAACTATCTGTTATCGAGCAACGCATGATGTCAAATCATATATTCTTTGACCAAGGGCATGAGTCTGTGAAGAGGCAACGCTCCTTTTGCAACAGAATTATAAGGGGTAAGGTCTGAATTGAATATATCCCAAACTGTAGGCTTGCCAACTACAATCATCATCCTTTTGTACATATGTTATACAAAAATAATCAAATTGTCTGGAGATTACCTTCAAATTTATTGCCCCATGATTGGAGTTGGGGCGTTGGTCCACAATATTTTAAAGGATTCAAAGAAATAAACAGCAAAGAACAGATCCGACGGTCTTGAAACTAGGCCGATCGGATTAAGATATACAGAACTGGTTGAGGAAGTGGTCTACCAAGAACGGAAACTTCAATCGAGCATCTGGATCATCGGTATTTTATTTTTCCCCCAATTATTACAGCAACAGACAAAAGAAGCCATGGAAGCAGTTCTTTCCATTGATCACCAGGCTCATTCAAGTTATAAACAGGGGTGATTGTGTGTGTGTTCTTTGCCCTTTTTTTGTATATTTCAGCTCTGAAAGACTTTTCTGGAAATGTAGAAGCTTGGAATGATTCCTTCTTGTAGTAAAGAGGGTTCAAATTAATTGATTTATTTGTTAAGACCATGAACTGAACTTTCTGGTTTTAGTCATTTGAACCCAACATTTTAATCATTAATCATTTTGATCATGTTTTTTTTTTTTGTTTCTTTTTCCATATCTGTGACTGTCAGCATCAACCTTGGGTCGATAATCATGTTTGGTTGAACGTCACTCAAATGTCGATATAAAACTATTTAATGCCATTTATTAAATTGTTGATCAACCCATATTTACTTTCTTACACCAGTATATTAGAAAAATATCGATAAAAAACTATTTAATTAGATTGTAAAATATATTAAATACTATTTTATCTATCTGTGTATGAAAAGGCAAAGAAGATGTAACAATCCAACCACTACTTGATTCCTATATGTCTAATTAACATGAGTTCAAGGTTAGTCTTGTATCCCCTTGATAATTTTCAAGCCAATAGGAAATTGGACCAAATCAAATTACACCCAGATCCCAAATTAACAAGGTCAAAAATTGATAAGGATGCGTCTACTTTATATTGGGTTTAGTTTTAGATACATATTTGTATTTATCACTTATTTTTAAATTTAGATGGCGTAATTTAACAAACAAATTTTAACGTGCAAAAGTGAGAATACATAATATACACACGCACATGCATGCATATATACACACACAGGGACAGGGCCGTAGGTGTAATTGTCCCGCTCCCAAATTTGAAGGGTTAATTTTATTTTAAACTCTAAAAGTTTTAAATCTATTGCAATTAAGCTCTTGTCCCTCTTAAAATTTTATGACTTATTTTTTTGGGACCTTGTCAATTGAAATTAATAAATTAAAAGTTGATTATTTTTTTAAGTTAATTACTTTTTAATTTTTTTTTTTAATTTTAAAACTTATAAAATTAAACTTAAAGTTCTCTAATTGTTATGATTTAATTATTTTTAAAATTTATTTATTTCAAAGTTAATCGGTCTGTCCTCCTATAGTTCAATATTGACCCCTTCCTTGTACACATACATACATACACGTTCAATTCCTCGACAATAATGTATGGTCGTAGAGCTGACTACTCTTCAGTCTTGCAGAGTTCAAAATATTTTGTTCTTTTGTCAAACAAAAAGGGTCTTGTTTCATCATATATTCAGATGCATGACGTGTAGATACATACATGCATACACTATGTATTATAAATACATATTTGACTTTTCATGTCAAGAAAGTAGAAATTGATCACTTTCATAATGATGGCATGATATAATATACAATGAACCACCATGGAGAAAAGACTGATTGACTCAGTTTTCTTCATTTCCAACTCAAAATCTCCTGGCTCTGCAAGTTTGCTTAATACGAGGAAGATCTTTGGACGTTCGAGCTCCGCTTTCATTCATGTCGGTACGAAATCTTCTTTTCACTTTCAAATCTTTCTGTTTTCAGTTTGATCATCTTCTTCAGTTTTCCATTTTCCATTTTAACTGTTTCTCAGTTTGATCATAATAATTCCGTTCATACTTGAAGTCTATGTCCGATCACATCATTTTTGATCATTCATACTGTAAATGTTTGAGTTCCAGTTAGGACAATAGCTCCGATGCCTATGTTGCTCCAATTTTCGTTCGGACGATGTTTCATTTCAATACATGTCGTTCTTACTCTTCAAATACATGTAAAAAATAAAAAGTTCATATGTCCAACAATCATGTATCACCGATTTTGTCTTAAACAGTTTTCTAATGTTAGCATGCAAATTTTTTTTCAGACAAACAACACTTCCTCTAGTGTTTTTGAATCCTTGTTGGCAGATATTTCATCAGTCATAGAATCTGTAGAATGTGTAGAAGCTGAGCAAGGAATCTTTGTCGAATTTCGGATGCTATCTTTATCGAGTTTTTCCAGCAATAATGGAGTTGCAGTATGCAGAGAATCCCCCAAAAAACAAAAAAGAGATTCTACAGTCTCTTTCCACTAATGTCATTTTGGCTAAAGATCTTGTTGGAGAGTGCCATAAAAAGAACCATTCAGTCTCAGGTACTGAACTTGTAAAGATCATAGCTCAGCTAGAAAGGGTGATCAAATACATAGGTGAATGTTTGTGCTTGATACCATCTGGGACATTCGGGGTGCAAGGTTCATGCGAAAGTGCGGTCCGGTCTCTTTCGGATGAATTGCAGAATGTGCACTTTGAACTCAAGCAACCTTTGGAATCAAATATGTCTTTTGCAATGCCGAAAGAATCCGACCTTTACCCTGTCGATGTTGATGAATCGGTGTCTACAGAGAGTTCTGAAGTTTTAAGTATGCCTCACTTGATTGATTTCCTTAAGATTACAAACCAGAGAAGCCAATTGCAACATGAGAACAAGGACAAGTCTATGGCAGCATTGTCACATGTAGTTAACTATATCGAACCGATGTACGACACATTCTTATGTCCATTAACTAAGCAGATTATGGATGATCCGGTCACCATCGAAAACGGAGTGACCTACGAGCGGAAGGCGATATTGGAGTGGTTCGAGACCTTCAGTCATCAAGACGATATAATCTGTCCAATCACAGGAATGAAGCTTACAAGCATAGTTTTAAGCACCAATGTTGCTCTAAAGACCACAATAGAAGAGTGGAAGGAGAGGAATGAGGCTGCAAGGATCAAAGTCGCCCGCACAACGTTATCATTGGCTTGTTCGGATAGTATGATACTAGAAGCTATAATAGATCTGCAACACGTCTGCAAACGAAGACGGTATAATAAGGTAAAACTACTTAGTGTTGGAATATTGCCATTGCTTATTAGATTAGTTGGATACGAAGGCAAAGATGTTAGATGTGAGGTTCTAGAACTATTACTACAATTGGCCGAGGACGACGATGAAGTAAAGGTTCGATTCTTACTCATTTCCTGTTATTTTTATAGTGTGATTTTTTATCTTAACCTGATCTATTTTTGCAGGAAATGATTGCTAATATAATGGATGATGTATCAGCATTGATTGAGTTGATATCAAGTAGTCACCAGGAAATTAGGCATGCATCATTGCTTTTGTTAGTTGAGCTTTCGAGATCTCGAGCTCTGGGTGAAAAAATCGGGTCAGCTACTGGAGCAATTCTGATGCTGATTAGAGTTAAATTCAATCATCATGTTGATTCCTTTGCTTCAGAAAAAGCAGATGAAATTTTGAAGAACCTGGAGCGATTTCCGGATACCGTAAAGTGGATGGCGGAATATGGATTCTTGGAACCTCTTGTAGATCATCTAACAGAAGGTAACACCCAATCTGAAAACTACAAGGATCTGTTAATACATACATACACATACATACATACATACATACATACATTAAGAATCAAACATGGTTACATGGCTAAATGAACAGGTTCCGAGGAGGTTCAAATGGAAATGGTTAGCTGCTTGGGGGAACTCATTCTTAGTAATGAAAGTAAAACCTATGTGGCTGAGAAGGCTTCTCCAAGTCTCGTTAAAATGGTGCAAAGTGGGAACACCGTTCTCCGAAATGCGGCATTTAAGGCTCTAGCACAAATCTTGTCTGATCATCCAAATGGCAGGATCCTTGTGGAAGCTGGCATTGTCAACATTATGGCTGAAGAAATGTTCACTCGTGGGACATATGACGAACCGATGGATTCGAAGAAAGAGGCTGCTGCAATACTTGCTAATGTTCTTGAATCTGGGGTCGAACATGACAGTATCGAAGTGACCACTCTTGGCCACAGGATAAGCTCGGATTATGTTGTTTATAACATTATCTACATGCTTAAGAACTCGACTCTGGACGAGCTCAGCACCAATCTCATCAGGATTCTGTTGTGCTTAACAAAGTCACCTGAATCGATGGATACGATTGTCGCCGTAGTGAATGAGAGTGAAGCAAGCTATACCCTCATTGAACTCATCAATAACCCACATGAACGACTTGGGGTTGCTGCGATCAAGCTACTCATTTCGCTCGCACCGCATGTCGGTAACACACTAGCCGAAAGACTCTGCAAAGCCAGGGGACAACCTCAGAGCTTAATCGAATGCCCCACCGAAACTAGCCACATTACAGAGAAGCAGGCAGTTTCTGCAAATTTCCTGGCCAAACTACCCCAACAGAACCTCACACTCAACCTTGCTCTTCTCAACAACAACGTTGTCCCCACGATTCTTCGGAGAACCTCCGCAATCCAAAGAAACGGAACGAGAACAAGCCGGTATGCAACTGTTTACTTAGAGGGTCTAGTTGGAATCCTTTTCAGGTTCACAACCACATTGTATGAACCAAAAATCTTGTTCCTTGCACAAACTCACAACTTGACATCGGTGTTCACCAAACTGCTCACCGAGACATCAAGCACGAAGTTCAAAGACTGTCAGCAACCGGACTGGAGAATCTCTCATCAGAGTCCATAAACCTGTCAAGGCCCCCACAGGTAAAGAAAACCAAGTCAAAAAAACTATTTCACATCCCGAATTTCTCGTCTTTCCGGTCATTAGAGACCAGAAAGACACCAGCTCTATGTCCAGTACACAGAGGTGCATGTTCTTCAGACACAACATTTTGTTTGATCGATGGCAAAGCCGTCGAAAGGCTGTTAGTATGCCTCGATCATGAAAACGAAGACGTCGTCGAAGCCTCGATGGCGGCTATATGTACATTGTTGGATGACAAGGTTGATGTAGACAAGAGTGTGAACCTGTTGAGTGAAATGAATGTCATTCAATACATACTAAATGTGCTGAAAGAGCATAAACAAGAAGGTCCAAGGCAGAAATCACTTTGGATGATTGAAAAATTCTTGGCGAGAGGGGGAAACGAGTCTGTTTCTGATATATCAGAGAATAGATTATTGCCTGCTTCATTGATTAGTGCTTTTCATAATGGGAATGATAGTATGAAGCAGATGGCTGTGAACATTTTGAGACACTTAAACAGGATGCCTAGTCCTTCAACTAGTTATTGTAGCTTGTAAAAGCATGGATTCGATTGCTAGACGTTGTTTAAAGGATCTAACAGATAGATTCAATTCTAAATGGAGTTGAAGGGGTCTCGCGTCTCATCGGGTCAGAACTAATTATTGATCTTTATATATATAGTTGATAAAATTGCATATACATAAAAAAGAAATATTTTGATGCACAAAATATGTAAACTTATGTTTAAAAAAGTAGGTCAATTTTAAAGCTTATGGTTTAAATTTCAGGGTTTAATTTAAGTTTTAGACATAAAATTTAAAATTCATAACATTTAAGGTTTAAGATTAAGGATTTAAGTTTTATAGTTTAAATAAAAAATTATGTAATTTCTTTTACTGTATATCGAAGTATAACTCTACAAAAAAAGTTATATATTTTATAATTGATATTTATTACACTTGGTATTTATCGCCTAGTACTTCAACTACTTATTAGTTATTATAGCTTATAAAAGTGTTGATTCGATTCTTAGATGTTTATGAAACCTAGCATTGATTTTGATTCTTAAACGTTGTTTAAAGGATTTAATATTAATTAGATTCTTAAAAATTGTTTAAGAGATTTAAAATCTCGTCACGATAATCAATTAGTTGTTGATTTTTTTATTTATAATTGATAAAATTATATGAGAAAATATTCCATGTACTGGTAGGTTTAGAGTTCAAAGTATATAGATTTATGTTTTAGGGTTTATAATGTAGGGTTTATTATTATAATTTAAGTTTTATAGTTTATTAGTTAGAGACCTAGAGTTTTAAGATGGAAAATACTTTGATACACAAGTTTTGTGTAAACTACAAGCCTTTCAATTTTAGGGGTTTAGGTTGTAGTTTAGGGGTTTAGGTTGTATGATGTAGAATTTAAGGTTTATGGTTATAATTTAGAGTTTAGGGTTTAAGGTTTAAGATTTAAGTTTTAGGGTGTTAGGGCTAGGGATTTAGGTTTTAGATTTTATAGCTTAAATATGGAGGGTTGGTAAAAAAAATTTACACAGCTTGTATATCAAAATATAACCCGTTTTAATATTAGATATTTATATTTGGGTAAAATTTTGATACACTGGCTGTGTAAAACTAATTTTACACAAGACTGCGTATTTACATTATAAAACTCAAATCTTAAATTTCTAACATAACCCTAAAAAACTAAACCCTAACCTTAAACCATATACCTTAAATTCTTAACACTAACCTTAATTTCTAAACCCTACAACCTAAACTCCATAAACTTTAAACCTTAAACTAAAACCATAACCCCTAAAACTAAAAGGCAGTGTAAACTTTAGTTTATACGACCTGTGTATCAAAGTTTTTTCTTTATATTTTCACTAGTAAAGTAAAATTAAACATGCTTGTGGACTATTTTTCGCAGCATGTGCATGAAATGATTTTAATTTTAGGGTTTATGTTGTATTTAGGGTTTAAGGGTTTAGGTTGTAGGGTATAGATTAATCTTTATGGTTAGAATTTAGAATTTAAGGTTATGTAAATTTTTTTTACACAACTTGTGTATCAAAATATAACTCATACATAAAATTATATATTTTATAATTGATATTTATCGCCTTTCTTTCCATATTTTCCTTTCCGTCCACAATTTCAAATGTCTAATTATAAAATACAAAAATTGCATATTTTATTTATGAAATTTATTCAATGGACAAGCTAATGATTATATAAGTAGGGATGGATATTTTATCCGACCTGGTCGGGTTCCGACCGATCGGGTCAAAATTTTTAATAAAAAATTGAGATCGGATCGGGTTTTTTTAAGGATGAAGTCGAGTCGAGTTTAGCATGGAAAATATCCGACTTGACCCGACCCGTGACTAATAGTGTTATTTTTTCATAAATTTTTAAGGGATATTTGTAATAATAGTCCTCTTTATATTTTTTTCATAATTAGATCCTTAAAATTAAATTTTTATTTATAATCCAGTACTTAAAATTATTATTTTTAACAATTAAATTCCCTAAAATTATTTTTTTACAATTAAGTCTCTAAAATTATTTTTTTAATAGATCGGGTTGGGGTAGGGTTGAGGGTATTTATTTTCGGAACGGATTTTTTTAAAAGAATGAGGACGGGTTGGGTTTGATTTAGGGTAATTATTTTCGGATCCGGTTCGGGTGGGTCAAAAATCCGACCCGTGCCCATCCCTATATATAAGTCCTTTTATTGCAGGGGTTAGAAATTTAATATAAGGTTTAGTGTTGGAGTTTATAATTTATGGTTTATTGTTATAACTTAGAATTTATAGCTAAAAACTTAGAGTTTGAGTTTTTTTGGAATAGACTTAGAGTTTGAGTTTTAGATTTTAGGATTAGCAATTTAGATTTTAATTTTAAAGAATAAACATATAGACTTGTGTAGTTTTTTTACATTGTATAAAAAACAATCTTTTTATTTATATTTAGATTTTAAACAAACAAGAGAAAAAGAATTAAAACTCTTGCATTTACAATAAAAATGTCATATATGGAAAGAAAGGTGATAGAAATCAAAGTGTAATAAACCATCCAAACTCCAAAATCCCAATATAACAAAACTGTTAGGATCTGATCAAGTGTAATAAATCATTCAAATTTCAAAATCTCAATATAACAAAAACGTCAGCATCTTCTTTTTCTGCATTATTCCCAAGAATTTAATCCCATAAACCCTAAAAATTCTTATATAAAATCCCTAAATTACAATTAAACTTTGTGAATCATCAACTCAAACACTAAAAATTCAAAGAATCGAATTGAACTCACTTATAAGATGTCATCTTTTACCGTATCATCTTACTTGTCACTTTTTGTAAGTAATATTTCTTTTTCATTTTCAATGTTTTAATCATTATATATTGATATATACGTGTGAAACTTTAATTTCATAAAATTAATAGATGTGTATTCGGACTCGATGGATTAATTGCATTTTAGGCCCAAAGAGTTTTGAAACTATTGCAATTAAGCTTTGTCCTTCTCAAAATTTTATGTTTTATTATTTTTTAGGATCTTGTCATGTAAAATTAATAAAATTAAACATTGATCCTTCATTTTTTTAGTTTAATTCTTTTTTAAGACCTTGCAGTTTTAAAATTTGTAAAATTAAACCTAAATTCCTTTAATTTTTATAGTTTAATTACTTTTTAAGACCTATTCATTTCAAAGTTAATCATTCTGCCCCTCGTAGTTCAATCATCGCTTCGTCCTTGTATGTATTGAAACAAAATTATTTAATACATTTTTAAAAGAAAATGATATTTTGATTTTATAGGTGTATCGAAGTCAGTGACACGAGCGAGAGAACATCCTGAAGATCCAGGATATTCATCGGTGGCGAAACCTAGCTTCGAACCGATCACGAAACACTCATGCTTTCTCTGCGGTGAATGTCCTGAACATTGTTGGTTCTTCTGTAGATGTGTCGACGAAGTTTGTTTCTGCGTGTAGTTTGGTTGAAAAGTATGTTAAGGTTCCGATATATGATTTAATTTATTGTATTTAAAATAAATTATAAATATATGAAAATAAACAATAATGGAGTTTATTTCATGTTGCATTTTAGTTATTTTATGTTTTATTGATGAACATGTTAATGAAATTTGTCATGCCTTTTATCCACTGATCGTTTTAGGAAACCCCACCAACTTAAGTTACAGACATTTCACTCTGGGAATTGAATTAGACAAAGAACAGTAAATAGCACTGAGAAATAATGGTGGACTATAGTGTTAAATTGAGGTTACGGTCGCAGATGTGGATGCGGTTGCAACGTCACGGTTGCGGACGTTGGGACAGTTGCAGCGTAATTTTTTTCTAAAAATATTTATAATTTTAAATGTGGTTACCGTTTGCGATGTTGCGACAACCTTTAAAATTATTACGATGCGACCGTTACGTTGTGTTGCAATTATAAATTTATACTACCGGTGGAGGTGGCTGCTATTAGTGACAAGTACTATTTTCCAGCTTCTGGTACATGCCATGATTTCGATTTACACTGGATAAAACTGATATATAGCTTGTTTATCAATGGCAGAATGATATATGTCTAAGAGGCAAAAAAAAAAGAAGGTTCTTTTGCAAGTCTTAAAAATAATCAACGTGCAAAATCTTTTCGGATGGAATTTAGATGTTTTTTTGGCTGAGATAATTTCTTACGAATTGATCGTTTGTCGTTTAACTTTTCAACGCATTTTGAAATGCATCAATCTGACTTCGAGAACTCAAGTTATGTATGTCTTAGTGAAGACTGCGTGAGCAGAAATCTCTATACAAGTTTAACAAGTGAATTGATATTTATTACGAATTTTTAATAACTTTATTGTTTATTTGTATTTAAATTCAATATATAATTATGATATTTAGATGATTTATGATTAGATTTGTTATTTATTTATTAGTTTCTTCAAGTTAGATAAAAATATTTATTTATTTTATTATTGTCTTTATTTTTCTTATTTCAAGTTAAACTCTTTATTTGTAGCCTATTGAAAGGCTAATTTGCTGCATTAATAAAATATGTTTATTTATTTTATTTAAAGATATGTTTTCTCGTCAATTTGCTGAATTGTAGTTTTTGAGTTTTTTCGGATTCTTGATAGAAATTGCTAAATTAATTGTGATCTAAGGGTTTTGAGATTCTCTCGTATCTTGGTTTAATATCACATAAGAAAAAAATTGAAAAAAAAATTAACAAAGTTTGTGGTAATAGTCTTTTTTCAATAAAAAAAATTGAAAACTTTTAAAGTTGTGAACATTGCAGAGAAAGTAATATTACAGAAAAAAGATCAAGGAGCATCATTTTGCTGGGTATAAATATAATCCGTATGAGCAGCCAATGATCTTCTAAGCATACATTCTTCATCATTTAAACCTCCACACTCATCCTGAAAATGATTAACATAAAAAAAGAAATCCCATAAAAATATGGCCACTAAAAGAACCAGCATTTTCCCAGAAAAAAGAAAATAACTTACTGCTGAAGAAAATGGAAGATTCTGATCAGATAGTTGCTCTTCAGTGTTTGGAATAGGCCTGGCTTTTGCAGTCAATAGCAGAAGCAAAGCCAAGATCAAGATAATGAAGCTCTTTGGCATCTTTTTTTTTTTTTTTTTTTTGCAGTTTAAGAGAGTTTTGGAATCAGAAAAAGAGTACTGTACTGTTGTATTATTTATATGAGGGTTATGCAAACCAAGACCAGTTTGTGTTATATTTTATTTATAGTTTTTCTAATCATATTTGGTGTGTGATTTCATAAAGCTTATGGAAAGCCAAGAAAGTCAAAAGGTTTGTAAAGTTTAGTCGGGGAATGGGGGTGACATAGTTTCCTAGGAAACATCGCCATTGATGAACATCATAGAGAACTGTATTTTGATTCTCTTTTTTTTTTTTATTGATTTTAGGGATGATGCAGAGACTTAGGTTGACAACAAGCTGTACATGCAGATGCAAGCACGCGACCAGCACCTGTAAGTTCTTTTGTGTCAATTATTTAGTATATGTTTGGTCGATGAAATGAAGATTATTTAAAAAGTACATTTTTACTAAATTGTCATTGTTATAAATTTTATTCTTTAAACAAGTTTGTTAGTAATGCAAAGTGAAAATCTCAAATAGAAATGCTTTCTTTCCATGCTTAGCTTCTATTCCTTTATTCATGCTAAAACTTTTGAGACTAATATTTTTCATACCAAGCAAAGAAAGATTTGTAAAGAATTTAATCCAAGCTATAAACAAAGGGAATTCTCAATTACTACTTACAGTAAGGCAATTCTCAAGCTCTCGGTTTTATATGTTCAATTCGATTAATCATTTGTCTGTCTCTTTCACTGAAACAAAACCCTGACCTGAAAATTTTGATGATTGAAGAGCGCAGAGGAGAATCCAAACTTTGGCTATCTGACTTCAAAAGTTTGGAGGAGTGCAGGTTCGCCACATTTACCACATTTGATATAGGAAGCAAGCATGAACTTGATCCTTATGCTCCAGGATTATCATGTTAAGATGAAAATGCTTACATGATAAGATCACAAGTGAAAACTTCTCCACGTTATGCTCCAGAAGCATGAATAATGCTCTCAGAGCATCTCTTGTTAATCAGCAAATGCACTTGCTATTGGCTCGGCATCTGAAGAAGATGCGAGCTTCATGTTCAGGGTTTCTTTTTTTCCCTTTAATTTATAATACTTGATTCTCCTGTACTTTCTTCCTCTATAGTGCGGAAGCAATTGCAACTGCACAATGTGTGCTTAGACTGATATGCTGCCTCGCAGAAATCATCACGTGCCTAAGTGGCATCAGGTTTTGCCACTGCACTTTGTTCATTCCCGAAACAAGGTACATTATAGTAAATGGCATTCTTGCATGAAGGTGTTTCTGGAGAACATTTCGTTTACCTGCCAAGACTTGCCTACCTACCTGTTTTGCTATTGTCCTTGAGTTCATATCTTTAGTGGACTAGAAGGATTCAATAGATTATGTTGTTCAGCAGCCCATTCCCCAAACCTCACAGCACCATGCTTCATGCATGCATCAAAGACTCCGGCGAACATTGCCACAGTTGGCTCAAATGGCATACTCTTAACAAATATCTCGAGCTCCGCCATGCACCCACACCTGCTATAGAGTTCAATCATACACTCATAGTGTTCCATCCGGGGTATAATGAAATAGTCATTGCTCATCGAATTAAAATAACGCCTATCCAACCCTGCTTCATGCTCACATATGCATGCAAGCAGAATACCATGAAAGGTTACATGGTCTGGTTTGACACCCTCCTCCTCCATCAACCCAATAAGTTCAAGTACCTCTCTACCCCTTCCGTTGTGACAAAGTCCAAAAATCATGATGTTCCAAAGAACAACATAGCGTGAATCTGCCTCTTTGAAAATCATGAGAGCATATAAAGTGCGATGGCATTTAGAGTACGTGCTAACCAAAGCTCCTCTTATCACCGTATTCAGTTCATAACAATTTCTAACCATGAATCCATGGATTTGTTTGCCATGATTAAGAGCAAATATATTTCCACAAGCTGCGAGAAGGGTTCCAAAGATATATATGCTGGGTCTTGACTCCCATTGCATCTCATTAAATAATGAAATAGCCTGCTCACCCCGCTGATGCCGCGCATAGCTAGTCAGTAAAGCGTTCCAAGAAACGGTATCCCGTCCCCGACTCATTTGGTAAAACCAAACTCTGGCACTGTTCAAGCTTCCACATTTTCCGTACATATTTAGAAGTGCATTGCTTACAAAAATATTGGTGGAAAACCCGTGACGGTAGATAAATCTATGAACCTGTTTCCCCATCTCAACGTCTGAAAGGCCAGCACAGACATTTAAAATTAAAACAAGCGTCGCATGGTCAATTTCTTTAGTCGTTCTCTGCAAAAGAAATATAAATTCCAAGGCATCTTCCCATTGAGACAATCGAGTATACCCTGCTAGCATTGCATTCCACGAGATAAGATTCCGTTCCGGCATCATATTAAAGAGTTCTCTCGCCTCTCTATTTCTCCCACTCACGGCATAACCCGACATGATCGCAGTCCAGGAAATCAAATCCTTGGAACCAAGTTGATCAAATACTGCGCGAGCACTTTCTAGATGCCCACATTTCACATACATATTAATAAGTGAACTAGAGACCACTTTATCCTTCTCATAGTTAATCTTAGCCACAGCTGCATGAATTTGCATCCCTTCCTTAAGTGCTGACATGCTTGAACAAGCAACAAGAGCATTCGAGAATGTAAAATTCAACGGCTTAGCGCCGTCTCGGATCATCTTAAAAAACATTAATACTGACTCCTTTCCGTCACCAACCTCAAGGTATCGCCTAACAATCACATTCCAGGAAACATCCGTCGGATTCTCGATCTCGTCAAACATCCGCCTTGCATCCCTCATTACCCCACATTTCCCATAAACATCAACGAGTGAACTCCCCAAAATCACATTTTTATAATGACCATACTTGATGGCCATCGCGTGAACTTGCCTTGAAAGGCCAAACTCTAAGACAACGCCACAACAACCCAATACACTAACGAACGAAATCAAATTCGGCACAATTCCTTCCCTATTCATCTCCGAAAACAAGCACAAAGCACTTTCTTGAAACCCATTTCGAGCACATGCTGTTATCATCGAATTCCAGGAACCCCCATCCCGTTCAGGCATTTCATCAAACAGTTCCCTTGCATCATTCAAACACTCGCATTTGCTATATATGCTTCAATGGCAAGGTTCAAGAGGAACACTGGGGGGAATTGGGAGAACGTGACTAGGTGGCATTCAAGTTTCCGGGCTTCAACGATAGCTTTCTTGGAGGAACAGAGGGCAAAAAGATGGGCGTAAAGAGAGTAAGGTAAGGGTTCTGGGGAAGCAAAGAGAACCGAGACGGCTTGTTGTAAACGACCTGAGTTAAGGTGACTGAGGATCGATTTGGTTATGGGATTGAGGTTTTGTGGTTTATGATTTATGTTTTGAAGAAGATGCTTCAGTATTGAGGAAGCACTCACAGCCACGCAAAAACCAGAGCAACAAACAGTCTGGGTACTATTTAAATGGGCGAATAGGGTTAGGTCTTTGTTTCCTGACAATTTGAATTGAATTGAATTAATTTATAAATATATGTTGAAAATTTTTACTATATCTTAAATCTTTTATAATTTATTTCATAATAATTAATTAAATATATGGTCAAGAAAAGAGTGACAATTTGGAAAATCTAAATAAACCAGGGCCATTTATGTATAATGCGGGTAACTAGTAAATTTACTCTTTGCGTTTCCTTATTTCTTGACTGTTTCCTGAGAAAGATTTGGATCAAAAATCAAAACTTTAATCCAAAGACAACATGGGTTTGATTCAATTTATCAAATCAATTGATTGGGAAGAAGAAGCTTATACTGCTTACAAAGATTTCGTTCTCCTTCCTCTCTTTGCTCTGTTCTTCCCCTCTGTTCGGTTCTTACTAGATAGACTTGTGTTTGAGGTACTTTAATTGGATTTTTTCTTGTAAGTTTTAAAATATTTATTGAAAGTTTGCTTCTTTTGGTGCATTTGATTCCTGTTCCTTTTTTTCCTTTTTGCTTTATTGTTTGTTTTTGATTGATTGTTCTTGTTGTTATGGGATTGAATGATATGAGAGATTCATGTATGTTCATGGTGCTGCTAGTGTGAATGGCATTACAGTTACTTTTATGCTTCACAAGAAAGCTTGATCTGATGCTATAAAGAATTTGATTTGGGTATTTCGAATTAGGTCGTAGTTCATTTTTTCTGTTAATTATGGTTGTTGGTTTTGATATCTAAAATGAATGAAGTATAGATATAGACTGGAAATGTATCTAAATGGATGTTCTTGGCTGTGTAAATGCATTGGTATGAGGTTGGCTGCATGCCATCAGGCCCTACTTCTACTGTTCATATATTATAAAATATTAAAATAACTTTATACTACTATTTAGGAAGAAATCCGGTCCAATGCCTTGCCCGTTTAGTCTGGACGGGTTGTCCGACCCATGAACAGGTCTACATAACAGTTAACACCGCAAAAGTCTATGGCAGATCCCGTGTGTGTTTGAATCCATGACTTGCAGATCCCAACCCTGAAATGGCTGGTACTTGAAGCACAAGGCAAGAATCTAGGTTTCTGTTAGACCTATTTGGCATATGGTTGAATCTATGTTTGCCAACATTAGAATTTAGAAGATTAGACCAGGAATTCTGAACTTGGGACTTACTGCTTGATGATTGCAATGTAATTGTTCTGTTGCTACATGTTTAGCTGTGTTAGAAATAGAGAATTCTTTAGAAGCATGGTGTTTCGAAAACTCGATCACATGTCGAAACACTGGCATCTTCCTAGTAATAGGTGATTGCATTGTGTGTTTGGCATATTGGCTTATTGTAAAAGTAATTGTCATCTGTGTTTAGCTAGTTAGGTGACTCATCTCCTTTGTCCAATCCCTCTCATGGTCAATCCTCCTAACAGTTTATTCATTAGGAACATATCTTACATGGTTTCAGAGAGTCGGAAGGCGGTTGATTCTCGAAAAGGGACATCAGAAGCGGGATATCAATACGACTGACATCAAGAATAAGATTAGAAAATTCAAGGAGTCGGCTTGGAAATGCGTTTATTTTCTCTCGGCCGAAGCTCTGGCTCTCTATGTGACTTATAAGGAGCCTTGGTTTAACAATACAAGATACTTTTGGGTAGGGGCAGGGGACCAGGTTTGGCCTGATCAAAAAATTAAGTAAGCTTCATTAACAACATTTCAATGAATATGCAGCTTTATGAACTCAACATACTTAAATCTTATGTTTCTTTTACAGATTGAAATTAAGAGGACTTTATATGTATGCTGCTGGGTTTTATACATACTCTATCTTTGCTTTGGTTTTCTGGGAAACAAGGCGTTCTGACTTTCGAGTCATGATGGGTCACCATCATTTTGCCACTTTCACCCTCATTGTGCTATCTTACATTTTTAGGTATGCTTTGGGAGACTCTTACCGTAATATACATTAGTTGTTTCTTTTCCTTACGCTGGTTCCTTGCAGATTCACTCGTGTTGGTTCAGTTGTTTTAGCACTTCATGATGCTAGTGATGTATTTTTGGAGATAGGGAAGATGAGCAAATATTGTGGTGCCGAAAGACTCGCTAGCGTCACGTTTATAACTTTTGTTTTGTCTTGGATCTTACTGCGCCTCATGTACTTCCCTTTCTGGGTCCTATGGAGTACAAGGTAAGCTCATGTCTGATACATATTCTCTGCCAAATTTTTATAAGGTTTCCTTTTAACTTAAGTATTTGAGAAACAAACCCGAACCCGTACACATAGCTCTTAAGTCACAGAGCGAGAAAGCAACTGAAAAAAGTAAGACTTATTTCTCTCTTGTATGGCAGTTATGAAGTTGTGCAGATAGTGGACAAGGATAAGCATCCTGTGTATGGACCAATTTGTTATTATCTGTTCAACACACTTCTATTTTGCCTGTTTGTTCTTCATATTTATTGGTGGGTACTTATGTATCGAATGCTTGTCAACCAAATCCACTCTGGAGGAAAAATCAGTGAAGATGTTCGATCTGGTAAGTACAGCATATATGTATAAATGTATGTATGAAACATATATTGGCTGTTTTATATTCAATTCAACCTGTTTATTATCTTTGTACAGATTCAGAAGATGAATATGAACATGAACACGAAGATGGATCTCGAAAGAAGAAATAGGCCTTGGAAGGACTCATGAAAAGGTAATCTTACTTCTACTTGAAAGCCTAATAATACTCGGCGGTTCAAGAGGGAAGAATAGAACTTACAGATTTGATCAGCAAAAACAGTTATCGAGACCTTCGAATTTTGGTTCAGATTTATAACCATCATCGAAATCCCATGTTTTGAACAAGTGCACGGTGAAACAACACATTGCTTTTATGTAAAGTTTCGGTATCGTGTTCTTTTTTTCCTGTAAACTGAGAATATGTTCATTTTCAGTCAAAATGATGGAAGGGGCTCTTTGTATGTCCTGCAAATGGAGGACAACCCTGACTTAAAAAGCATCTATATTCTTTGAAGCTGAATGAAATACATACATTTCCTGTGATCGAGGAAACTTTATATTGTTTTGCGATGAGGTACGGAAACATTTCCTTCAGTTCTGATTCCAGAGAAGTTCAGTTAATAATTTTTTGTTAGGATTTGGCACCTTCACAATATTGGGTTTAGGTCAGTCGAGTCCAAAGATAACGTGTTTAACAAGAAACCCTAATTCATCAACTCAAAGATAACTTGCCAACCAAGTCAACCATCGTAAACTTGAGTTTTGTTTCCTTGTTTTTACATTACACTATCATTTTGACTGTTGTAATTTCTGAGTTCATCACATACTAAATTCGATTGTCGATTAGATGAGCTCAGATGATATTCACATTTGTAAACCTGAGTTTTAGAACATGTGTTGTACAAAATATAATACAATTCGTAATCGCAGGACGAATAGTAAGCATATTGATGCAAAGATTGTCGAACAGAATTAATGCAGATGAAGTATCGACTGCTACTGAGATGACAGATTTTTTTATTGTTTTGTCTTCCAAAGATCGAATATTTCGGACAGGCTACCACCTTCTTTCTCCATGTAAAACTAAGCTTGCACTTCAAGGATGAAGATCATGAACGCGAGGAAGAGTAGAGTTGATCAAACATTTTACTTGTTTGCCAAGCAACAGCTGTTCGTCATACACGAAGTGAGCTCAATTCTAATTTGTCAACTGGATTTAAAGCATTGGTTTAACCTAATATGCTCAACTAATCATGTCTTTGTTGTATAATACATATCTTAGGGTAAAATTTTTATACAGGGGATGTGTAAAACTAATTTTACACAAGTCTGCATATTTACACTATAAAACTCAAATCTTAAATTTCTAACCCTAAACCTTAAATCATATACCATAAATTCTAAACATTAACCTTAAATTATAAACCATACGAGCTAAACCCCTAAACTTTAAACTCTAAACCCTAGCCCCTAAAACTAAAAGACACGTGTAAACTTTAGTTTACACGGCCTGTGTATAAAAAAAATTTCCCCATATCTTAATCCATTCATTCAAGAAAGCACCATTCATTTCATCTTTGTTTGAGATCACATAATTGTCCGAGTGATCAAGGATATTCATCTTGTCCTATCTTGTATGGATTCTAATCCGACATTTTTCTTGAGAATGTAATTATCTTACTTAATCCTTTTTTGTGCCCATTGTGTTTGAGATGCGAAGGAATAAAAAAACTAAATCATCTCGTAACTCTAAACTAAATCATTTGCCCTTTTTAGGTATCATATACTCTAACCTTAAAACTAAACTTTACAAACCTCAAACTTAAACCCTAAATCCAATTTTTAAGTGTTGGAACATATATAAAAACACAAAAAAAAGACATAAGATTTATATTATCGAAATGTAAATTACAATTTGTATAATGATCCAATTTGATACTCACACCAGTTGAAGATTTGTCAAGTTTCCAATAGTATAACTGTGGTGTTTCATGCAATGTTCAGTGAACGTTTCCATGGTTTAATAAAAGTAGATAAAAGATGAAAAAGGTGGGAGAAACTCGAAGGGTTGTGTTGGAGATTGTTCATATTAAATGTTTTGAATTTAATATGAGTTACCATTGTAAAAGTTTTATAGAATAAAAAATAAAATTATAATTTCCATGATTCAAATTTTTATCTTTACCCTTTAAAAACATGCCCCAAAATTTCCAATTTACCATATTTTTTCAACACATTTTTAACCTCCATTTTCATGAACAAAAACTTTATTAGACTAAGATTATTACCAAGATGACACTGTATAGTTAAATTTATGTTTCAATTAAAAACAAATTACTTTCAGCTCACCACTGCTATATATAGAGAGGTTTAACTATTGGTTTTTTACCTACTAGCTGCAATGGCATAATTTAAAGAAAGAATTTGTGGGTCAATTTAAAATTTTTTAAATAGATATTGAAATTGAAATTTTTAGAAAAAAAAATTGAAGGGTTTTATTTACAAATTTTCAAAAAAATTTAGGGATAACTAAAATTTTTAAAATTTTAAGAGGCATAATGAGAACTTTTAAAATTATGAGAGGAAATGAATTAAAAATATAAAAATTTAAAATTTAATATGAATTTTTAAAACTTTTGTGGGGCCAAATTAAAAAATATTTTAAATTTTTAAGGGTTAAAATTTAATTTTCCAAATTTTTAGAAATACACTTAGTTTTATTTGTTCTTATCCCTTGACTACCTCGCTAATTTAGATCGGGTTCAACAAAAGACTATTATGGCTTAACCCTCCCAATTTATTTTTCTTCATTCACAACGTCAAAATCTGAAAATTCGATCTTACTTAAGGGATCTAACGTCTCATATCACTAGATCAAATTGATTTTTGGTATAAATATATATGAGTTAGGATCCTATCCCTGTATATATTAATAATTAATGTGATTGATTTTTTAAAAATATATATTTCTATATTATTTATAAATAATATAATACTTTTTAGCTAAATAGGTTCAAAAAATATATAGAAAATTTTTAAACATTCTTATATTTTTATTATAAATTAACCCTCCCAATTTATTTTTTTTCATTCACATTGTTAAAAAAAATCGTTAAAATTAAAATGTGACATTTGGCATGTTTTTTTAATTTATTTTAATTATTTTTTAAATCAAATTCAAAAAATTAAAGATTATAAATATTTTAAATTTTACAAAGGATCCCAAATCCTAAATTGTATATATTAATAATTAATGTGATTGATTTTTTTAAAATATATATTTCTATATTATTTATAAATAATATAATACTTTTTACAGAAATACTTCAAAGAAATATATAGAAAATGAGTAAACATTCTTATACTATTATGGCTTAACCCTCCCAATTTATTTTTCTTCATGGTTGGGGAATGGTCAAAATCGAAAAAATATGATCTTACTTAAGGGATCTAACGAATCAGCTATAGAAGTTAGGGATTTTGATCAAATTGATTTTTGAGTTATCAAAAATAGGGTTAAAAAACAAATTAAATTTAAAAAAGGAATAAAATAAAAAATAATAATTTTTTTAATAATTAATGTGATTTGAGTTTTTAAAAAATATATATTTCTATATTATTTATAAATAAAAAAATAGTTTTAAGAATAAATATTTTGCTATTAAGCCAAAAATATATAGAAAATGAGTAAACATTCTTATAAAATAAAAAGAAATATTTTTTAAAGATTAAATTGATGTAACTGGTATCATAACACGAATCTTATCGGCAGGAACATATGAAAGATTCGTTCATTTGTATTTATCGATAGAATTATTGAAGAAGAAAACAGTGAAAAGTAGAACCGTCTCTGTAGGAGTAATTGACGCCTAAACATGTGGTTGAAGTGAACTTTTTATTTTTTGAAATAAAACGAAGTGAATCATTTTTGTTAGGTTAATAATTTGATAAGTTGATGATTAAATTTGTTTTTTTTATAATTGTTGATATTCATTTATTAGTCGATTAATTTAAAATAAATACTATAAAAAGTTATTTTTAAAGTAATTTTTATTATATTTATAACGTTAAAATTTAAATATTTATTATTGTTTAAGAAATATAGCATTTTATTTTCACTAAATAATTGATAATATTTTAATAAATAATTTTAATTTCAATATGTGTTTGTATGTATTATTTAATTAATAACACATGACAATGAATAAAGCTCATTTTAAAAAAGAGTTAATTACATCATATGTTCTTAAACTATGATACTTTTTTTAAATTGGTTCACAAACTTTTAAACATTCAAATTTTATCATCAAATTATGACCCTTATTCTAAATTTCCCCCCAAACTTTTGACCTTTCTAATTTCATCCTCAAATCTCAACTCATTCTAAATTGATCTCCAAATTATTAAACATTCTAATTTCATCCATAAATTATTAGTATATGCTAATTATATCTCATGTTAATAAAACTTTTATAAAAATTATTATTTGTTTTGTAAACGTTGATGTATAGTATGTAATAATATGATGTGACATAAACAATAATTTGAGAATGAAAAAAACAACAATTTGAGGATAAAATGAGGGTCATAGTTTAGGGATAAAACTGTAACATTCAAAAGTTGGAGATCAATTTAGAATGAAAGTCGTAGTTTGAAGATAAAATTGAAATATTCAAAAAATTGAAAAATCAATTTAAAACGAATATCATAGTTTGAGGACGTATGGTGTAATTAAATCTTTATAAAATTATAAAAAACATATATCATTATATTCGGTGGACAAAACTATAATCTAAACATGGGAGGGACAAAAGGTCTTTAAATTTAAAAATTGGTTTTATTTGATTAATAATATTTAAACTAAAAAAAACATAAAATATTATATTGTCAAATCTAAAAAGTGGTCTTAATAAAAAAAACTGATGATATTTATTTTAGGAGACTTAAGTTTATATTTATATCAAAGAATAATTATGTTCTAATGGAAAATTTTGTAAATTGAGATATTATCTTGTAATCACCTTCAGACTATTAAAAATAATAATAAATGAAATATTAATATATCAAAATATTTTGAGCTCTCAACCTATACATGAATTCAACCGAATTATATTTATATAAGATAATAATCATATTTTAATATAAAAATTATTAAAAGAACTCGTTTTAAATTTTAAATCCTAATCAATATAGTTTATATATTTTCTATCAATGATTCAAGTTTGCACCACCTAAAATTTTATAATTTTATACTCTTAAATTTTTAATATAACTCTTTAATAATTTGTACTTTTAATACAAATTTTTATATTCTTATCTTGGGGTTATGGATAACGTGGCTGTGTCAAATAATTTATCGTTCTGATGACAGATTTGTGATTGGCTGTGGAACAGAACTGTCAAACAATCGCACATACAAACCAGCAACTCCTTACGTTTTATGAGGCTTATATCACATCTCGAACACTCGGTCGACACATTCAAATTTACACAAATTAATCGTATTATATACGATTCATGTATACATATACGTATAAAAAATTTACTCTTAATTTGGATTTATAAGCCCGAATTCTAAATGGGCTTTCTCCATATTATCAGTCGTTTGTATAGTTTTGGATCGGTTGTCAAATGTTTAGTTTTAGAGAATGAGCTTCAAGCTGAATGCCTTTGCTGTCATTCTTTGAAACAAAACAATTTTTTTTGATAGAAACAAAATAAAAAAAAAAATCTAATTAAATTTCTTTTTATTTAAATTTTATGAAAAAAATAGTTTGAGGACATATTTCATATCCATGTCAGTACTGTGCATTTAATAATAGTAAAAAAAATATTGATGTTATGATTTTATGTGGCAACTCAATTATTAGAAAAGTAGAATCAATTAATTGCACCCACAACCAAATAGACAGCTATTTTCTCCGAGCTTTCAATTCATTTTGCATTGTTTTCAGCACCCAAAACTACATAGTAAATAATAATATATAATATTTTAAACAATAAAATAATTTTAACTCACAACCATGATTTTTTTTCTAAATTAATTGAAGTCCATAAAATTCAGAGGTGTTCATAACTTAAGTAGAGTCAGACCAATACATGATATTAATACTAATATACTGTGTGTAATTGTCCAAACACATCCCAATCTGAAATATGGCCCTCGAAATTTGTCCAAGTTTTTTCTTTGAATTTGTCTATACAATGTCTAAATTATCTTGAACATTTCTCAATCATAAATCGAAAGTTATTATGTGCTTAAATGTGTTTTAAACTTCATGTCCTACATGTTACAATCAAGGGCGGATGGTGAATGGTGAATGAAGCAAGAGGGGTTGCACCCCCAAAGTTTTAGAAAATTTGTACTATATCCTTAAAATATTTTTAAAATTTTAATTAGATTCTCTCAAATTTTATAAAAAATATCATAAAATTTTAAGATTTTTGAAAATTTTGAATATCCCCTCAAAATTGTTAAAATTTCCATTAAACTTTCCAAAAAAATTAAAAATTAAATTAAACACTCACATTTAAAAAATAAATTTCTCATTAAGTCCTCTCAAAATTTTTTAAAATATTTAGTTAGTCCTCTAAAAGTTTGAAACTTTTTATTAGAGCCCCCTCATGATATACAGTCAATATCCGCATTGATTACAACGACAATGGTGTCAACTGAGCTAAAATAAATATTTAAATATAAAAATAGGATGAGTTCATTTTTTTGACAAATATTAATTCCAATCATAATCCAACCTAGAGGGGAGGGGAAGGGGACTCTAAGGGAAGGAATGAGATCTAGAACCCATGACCTAAGGGAAATGAGTGAACAAAGATGAGTGACTTGGCCAACCTGCCAAATCTACTTGCTCGAGTTCGGATTTTTAAAATATTTAGATTCTAGTGGGACACTTATTTCACACAAACTTAGTTTTTTTAATCCAAATTCAATTTTTCCAACATTGCCTGTCGACTTTGAACCTTCACTGAAATGAGTTAAGGTGAAAACATGATTTTATAGTCAAAAGACAGGTTAATGGCAAGTTGGCAACTAGGCAAGTGATGGTTGAACAGGACATCAGTGTTTAATTTCTCTGACCTTTTATGTTTTGGTCACATTAATTACAAAAACAAAAGCTAGCTAGCTAGCTAGAAGTTCATTCTCCTATATATCCCCACTGCTCCACGTCCCCTCAACTTAGATTATTAGGGTAGATCAAGGGTTGTAAATTCGAGTCCGAATTTATCGAATATTATATCTTAAAGTTTTGTACGAATTAAGTCTGTATCGTCAACCCAGAGTCTCAACATGGAAATGTATGTTTTCTCGGTTAAATTTCTAGTATTCGTGTTTTTTCTCTCTGAGAACATTATACGATCCTACCAACAGGTTCCTATTCCGAAAGATTACGACCAAATGGAGCTGGATGAAGCCAGTGGTCCAGAAAGCATCGCCTTTGATTGTAAGAATGAAGGGCCCTACGTTGGTGTTTCTGATGGGAGGATACTGAAATGCAAGGGCCAAACCTCGGTTGGAAAAAGTTTGCTGTTACTTCTCCAAACAGGTAACCTACTTACTTCTCTGAGCATGTGAATTTTTTCACGTCTCTTCTAGGGTCTTTAACTTTTATATTCTAAAAAAAAAAATTATAATGTCGATATTTAGCGTAATTATATGATTCTCTGTTAGTGATTTTTTTTTATAAAAAAAAAATAAGCTTCTAATATAAGAGTTCATGGTTAACCAAAAAACTACAAAGGTTAACATATAAGTTATGTTTTTAGTGCAAAGATAATGTGTTCTAATTACACTAAGAACATAACATACGTCTTCTTAAAAAAAATAATTTTACATTTTATACAATTTAATAAAATTATTTTCTAATTGATGCATCATTTTTAAGGGCCCTAGTACATAACTTCTAAATTTTAAACTATAAAATCTAGGCAAAATACCAAAAAATCATCCATAATGACCAACCAATAAAATTTTCACACATCTTATTCTTTTTTTAATGTCATTTTTCTCAATATTGAATTTTGGGTCAAATTTATTGTAAATCAATTTTAAAAATAATTTTTACCAAATGAATATTCAATTGGTAAAAATATGACATGAGAACAATAATAATGAAAAATAATTTTATATTTTTATACAATTTTATAAAATTATTTTTTGACTAATGTGTCATTCTGTAAAGTCAACACATTTGTCTATATGATACTACTACTGCCATGGAGGTTTGCCACATCATTTTAAGTAATTTAATGTTAGTTGACTAGCAGTTTTCATCCACAGAGAAATATTTTAATCCAAAATGAAACGTTGAAGGTTAAAATACTTCAAAAAAGAATATAAGATAAAATGATTATTCAGTCAAATATTAAGAGTATTTTTTGACATATCACTAAAATCTATTCCTAAACCTTAAAACTTAACCATAAACACTAAAACCTTAACTTTTAAACTTTAAAATTAAACACTTGTGAAAAACAAAATTTTTACTACTGGTGCATAAAATATTTTTCTTTAATATTTATATTCAAATACACGATAAATACGAGTGTATACATAAATTTTAAAAATTAATCGTAAAAAGCTCTATATCTTACCCCATGCATGCAATATACAGTTTTGTAACGTTTAAATTTTAATTTTAACAGAATCAAACTTTCTAATTTTTTTTTTAAATGCATGCATGTACGTAATCTTTAGCTTAAATATCGAGTTCGAAACTCCATTATCCTAAAATTACAAAGACAAACAATTTGTTTCTTTGATAAATATTATTATTATTAGTTATTCAAAAAATATATATTATTAGTAGTATTATTACTAGTAGAAAAAGACAGTTTGTTTGAAAGAAACAGATGGTTATCATAACAGAATTTAAGGTACAAACAATTAATTAAATATTTTTTTTGTTGAATTCTTATTAAAATAATAAATCAGTTTGCCTTTATAAATGCAATTGTAAATGAGAGGGACATTTTCGTTAAAAGGATTTAAGATCTTCATTGTTGTATAATTTAAATTTTTTATTTTTTAACAATTTTTTGTATATGTTTAATTTTTTAATATTACGTTTTTGTTAAAAAAAATAAAAATATAAAGATCGTGAATTTTTTTTTTTTTTTTTTTGACTTAGATGAAAAGTCGTTAGTCGTGACGAAGTTATAAATTAAGATAAAATATATATAATTAATTACTAAAAAGAAAATAAAATTTAAATTAATTTAAAATTAAAAATTTGTAAGAATTTGTGTAGCTATACAAATGCTTACTATTTACACAAATTATTACCTAAATAAAAAGAATTTATGTTATAATATAAGATTTCAGTTTGCCTTTCTAAATGCAATTGTAAATTGATAAGAATTTATGTCAGGGGAGGATTTAAGATCTTTTATAAAAATGTAAATATAATTAAAATAACAACTCAATGTTCATGTCTCACAAAGGATGGCAAAAATACGGAAAAATTTATATTGCGATTTTTTATTTAGATAACAAGTCGTTAAGATGTGTCATTTTGGAATTAAGATAAAGATAAAAAATTAAGACCTAATTTTATTAAAAATAAATAAATAAATATCTTTTTAATTTTTTAAAGAATTTGTAAGATGACAGTCATAGAGTAATGTTGATTGAGGTTCGGATGAGCCATTATTCACTATCAAACGGTCAGTGAAATGACTTTTTTGAGGAAATAGAAGAGAAAATTATCTAACTTTGATTCCTCCAACAAAATTTTCTTCATTTTTCTTAACAAAAATCCCATAGACTTTTTCTCGCTCTAAATAAAAAGACTCATAATTGTCTTTAATATTATCATCGCCACCGACAACAGTTTTCCGCTCAAATAAAAAAAATGAATTATGACCAATAGAGATGGATAGAGAGTTGGAGAGCGATTTCCGTCTAAAAATTTAGAATTCATATATAATTTATTTTTTTATGTATTTTTTATTAAAAATTTATTTTTACTTTTTAAAAATTTATAAAATTATCCTTCAATGGACTGACCACCCCACCACCATTGCCAATTTCTTTAACCACCAAAAATCATTATCCTTTCCGTTGAACATCAAAAACATATATATTAATTTTTTTAAAAATATATATATAGAATATTTTCTAAAAATAATTATTGCACCAATAAAATATACAAAACATGATACTAATATATATAATGATATAAAATTACTTGTCGCCTGTCGGGCAGCTCTTATTTTCCTGGATTAGGTTTTTGGCAAGAAGGACAATCTCGTAGCCTTTAATTTTGGTTTTGACAATTGATATTAACATTAATATTAAAAAAACAGAACTTAAAACATTAAATGTTTGTTTGGAAAATTAACTTAATTTGGAGAAAAGGTTAAAAGCTTTTAATACTAGCTATTTAATATATTAGCTATCTGTTTGGTTATGAAAAATTAACCCAGTTTGGAGGAAAACTGTTTCACTTGTTGAGACAACAATATTTTTTTTATATAATAACTAGAATTTGATTTATTATTCGATTAATTTGGATCAGGTATTGCAGAGATACAATACAAAGACTATTATTCCCATTCAGTTCTTTTATTTGCACTGTCATGATTCAATCAAGACCTTTATTAAGAGACCAACTAATTTTATAAAATAATTTTTCATTCATCTTTTTTCATATTTTCAAGAATATCGTACTCAAATTAACTAAAATTACATTTTTTTCTCTTCACTTCATTTAGCATTATTTTCAACTAATATTTCTTTTTGTAAATGTTTAAGTTATATAAAGTAACTTTTTTATATATTAAAAAATAAAACTTGCAAAATTTTCAAATATTTTAATTAGATTCATCAATTAGTTATTTTTTTTAATATAATTCAGTATTTTATTTGTTGGGTTAGGGATAAGAAGATGTGCGATGGAACAACAAATACAGACCTCGAACCAACATGTGGAAGGCCATTAGGTCTAAAATTCAACCCAAAAACATGTGATCTCTACATCGCGGATGCTTACTTCGGTTTATTAGTAGTAGGTCCGAACGGAGGCAAGGCTCAACAAATCGCGATTTCGGCCAAAGGAATCCCCTTCAAATTAACGAATGCTTTAGATATCGATACCGATACGGGGATGGTTTATTTTACGGATAGTAGCAATACTTTCCAAAGAAGGTAATCTTACTCTAAATTTTCATTTTAGCTTCACTAATTCAACTCCTTATGATAGTAAGAAAGAGTGGTAATCAACATTTTGGTTCTTGTAGGCACATTTTCTTATCGGTGTTAACCTTCGACAGAACCGGGAGGCTACTTAAATACGATCCTCGAACGAACAATTTGACCGTAATGTACAAAGGCTTAGCATTCCCTAATGGTGTAGCATTGAGTAAAGATAATTCGTTTCTTCTGGTCGAGGAATCGATAAAAATGAGGATCTTGAAGTTTGAACTCGAAGATGAAGCAAAAGGTTATGTTATGAAAGAGTTTGTTCAGTTATCGAGGACCCCGGATAATATCAAAAGGAACGAGAAAGGAGAGTTCTGGATTGGATTAAACAGTGGGAGAGAAGGAATTCAAGACGATCTGCTGTTTAACATTGATCCCGTCGGAATGAAGTACGACGGAGATGGGAAGGTTTTGAAACAGTTGGATGGAAACGGCGGGCTTACATTTACTTCCGTGAGCGAAATTGAAGAATTCAATGGGAAATTATACATAGGTTCAGTAATGAAACCTTAGGTCGGGATCCTATATGCATAGAAGGATTGCTTATGTTTCATTAATTAATACTATATGTTTTCAATATATATATTATATTGGATTTGTATTTGGTATTCAGTCATTGTAAAATTTTATGTATTTATAAGTTAATGTATGATTAAATTGTATTTTAATTATCTTAAAATGATAATATTTTCATTAATCATTATAAATTATAAAGTTATAAATCAATATTGCGATATAATTTAATTTCGACCCTTGAAAAATAGTTCTAACATTGTCCCTATAGGCTCTCTAGCACAATTAGTATATCTAATATTATAAAAATCTTGTAAATTAGTAAAAATTATGGAAATAGTATCAATATCTAAAATGGAAATGTCATGATTATGACCATCTATGTTACTAAATACGATTAAAAATATGTTACATCAAACCCTAATATAAAGATTTATATTTTGATACATAATGTTTAAAAAAAGTTCTACATAATCATTCGTATTTAAACTATATAATCTAATATCTAAACCTCTAATTCTAACATTACAAATCGTAAACCTTAAATTTTAAATTTTAACTTTAAAACTTAAATTTTAAACTCTATGACCTAAATCTCTAAATTATATATTTGACAAATTTACGTAAACTTTAATTTATATGAAAATTGTAACCTATTATTTATTTGCCTAAAACTCAATGATGTTTGTGGATCTAGCATGCGTTAAGCATGGCCACCTCCCCCAATTATTCCTCGCACCATGTACATGCTTGTGGTTGGTACCAATGACCAGCTTTATTTATTTTCCTTAATTATTTGAAGGGTTTAAATTAAAAAAAATCAAAAAATAGATATGGCTAAGAAATTAATATATAAAATGGGGGTTAGCTTTCATTCTCCAACTTTTAGTACTCGAATTTTTACATATAAAAATAAGTATTACAATATAAATATATATTTTTATTTTGAATGTACAATATAAATATTTTTATAAATACAATTACTCATGTTTTAAAATTAAATAATTCATAATACACTACTTTCATTCATTATATTATATGTGTATATTTTAATTTGTGATGTCCCAAAGCCGCCCTTGTAGATAAAAGGTGGAATCACTCCATCAATGTTTTATTATACTTTGAATATTATACTAGCTTACTATTCTATCTGTATTTATTTTTATCAAAATTTTTAAATATATATTGGATAAATTATAAATTTCATCATTCAACTTTGACTTCATTTCTATTTTGGTCAGTAAAGTTTACAATTTTTTAATTTAATCATTGAACTTTCGATTTGCTCAACTCGGCCATTAAATAAAAAATGGAAAGGTATCGTGACAGCCATTGTGCTGACATGGACTGTTTTTCGTTGACATTGCAGTCACGTGTTATCCATATTTTTTTCGTTCTTTTTTTGATATTATCTTCTTCCCCAAATATAAAAATTTTATGGTTCCGTTCTTGTATCATGCCAACATTGGAATCACCGTTTTCTAGCTTGACATAATCATAGTTTTTATAGTTTTAATTTTTTTTATAATCATCAGCATTTGATTCATTAGAAGTTAATTTAGACCGGATATTATAAAGATCAAATATAAGGAAGACTCTTCTAATTCAATTTGTTCTATTCACATCGTTTAAATTCGAACCTCTAATCTTAAAATAACTAACAATAGTTTTGAGGATTTAGGTTGTGAGTTTAAGTCTTAAATTATTTCATACTTCTATCAACAAGAATATCAGAACAGTTAATTCCCAACGGAAAATTCTAAGAGAAAAATGCCAAGCAAATTACTCCTTCGACCCTTCATGGGATGGGGAAGCATGCAAATGGATGCGCCGGTATAACACGTGCTCAAGATTTACGGTGTATTATTATGATTCAAGTATAAGTGTTGATTAAAATGATTAATTCAACACTAATATACGTGTATTTGATATAAATTAAATATAAGAGTTATAATTTTAATACACAATATATGTAAAAAAAATTGTACAACATGTCTTTAAAATCTAAAATCCGGGGACAGGGCCAATATTAAATAATGAGGGGATAAGTTGTTTAACTTTGGAACGATTGAGATTTTAAAAAGTAATTAAATCATAAAATTAAATGAGTTAGGATTTAATTTCACTAATTTTAAAATTAAAATGTCATAAAAAGTAATTAAACCAAGA
The DNA here is from genome assembly GCA_019671005.1 of Hibiscus mutabilis. Taxonomy (NCBI): domain Eukaryota; kingdom Viridiplantae; phylum Streptophyta; class Magnoliopsida; order Malvales; family Malvaceae; genus Hibiscus; species Hibiscus mutabilis. Next base: position 39,534,993 of record CM033749.1, read on the forward strand.
AAATTGAGGTGTCAATGCTTAATTTAATTAATTTAAAAACTGATAATGATTTTAAAATAAATTATACCAGACAATTTCAGGAGACAAATGCTTAATTGAAATGGTTTCAAAATTATCAATGACCTGAAATGTAGTTAAACTATCAAACTAGTTGGGGGCAGTTGCCCCTCCCACCCTCAACATACATATTTGCTAAAATCTTTAAACTTAAAATTCTAAACACTAAATTCTAAGCCCTACAATATAAACCCACAAACCCTAAACTAATCAAAATTTTAATTTTATAAACTCATGTAAACTTTAGTTTAACAAGATTTGTATCAAAGTTTTTCTCCGAATATAAATACATAAAAAATAAAAGTAATAATGATATAGAAACTAATTAAAGTTTGGTTTCATGAACCATGTAAGAAATGCAAAAAGAAAGTGGACCAGGCGAGCTTTCCATCGATCCAATAATGGAAGAACATGAAGAAACATTGAGAAGAAAGTGAGCGTCGGCTAGCATTTAGCATTGGAAAAGAAGTCAATACTGAAAGAAAGATGGTGAAGAAAAGATCCAGGAAATTTTTTTTTTGACAAAAACACATGACAGATTGATGGATCTGGACATTATAATGATCCAAAAGACTTTTGTCTCGATGTGGGACTTCAAAAACACAGACGAAACCCTACTTCTGCAGTGCATGAACAATCAAAGCTAGAAAAATATATGTACTTTACCATCTTAATTTGTTTAAGAGATTCCAGTTCTTAACGCAAATCATTTAGGTTTTATGAGTTTTCTGGTTTCGTCTGATAATTTCGAGTTTAATTAGTTTTTTTTTTATGATGAAGACGAGCCATGAAAGAGGCAAAGCTGTGCAGGTTTACAAAGATAACGTTGGTCTTTTTCATGATTATTACAGAACATCGTCGGATGTTCGGTGTAAGGAACATCCACAACAATCTCCGGTCGGGGTATGCGCGTATTGTCTCGAGGAACGTTTGCTAAACTTGGTTTGCTCGGATTGTGGAGTTCATCGCCGGTCGACTTGTTCGTGCTCGGAAATTGTTTCCGGTCGTCGAAGTTCATGCGTCGAGGGTGGCGGTGGCCGTGTCTCGTTCTTGATAGAGAACGAACACAATGAACAAGTTTCGAATCCAAGTAAATCAGAAGAGATGTTTTTAATCAAGAGAAGCAAAAGTAGCTGCGTTGAGAGGAAGAAAAAGAATGGGTCCTGGAGGATTGGAAGATTGTTTAAGAAAAAGAGAGAGGAAAAAGACGGTAACACTTGCGGCAAGAGGGAAGGCGGTGGTGGTCGGGTTGACGAGAAAAGTGATGATTTCTGGATCGTTGATTACACCGGAGTGTCGAGGTCAAGGTCTCTTTGTAGTTTCCGGGGCGGTGGGCTTATCGGATCGGAAGATGGAACCGATTCGATGAATTTTTCCGGTGCTCGGAGCTCCGGTTTCAATGCTGGTGATGCTGGTTTTAATGTTGCAAACAGGCGGGTGTTTTCGCTGAAAGAGAGTAATTTTACTGGCGGAGACGATGATTCGGGTTTTATTGATTTCCATGCCGAGTCTAAAGAGGGTAGCCCTGCACGTTCATGTCTGTTAACAATGGATGAAAGTGGGAACAGAAAAAACAGACGAAGTTTCAAAGGATGGACATGGATGTTCAAAGCACCAGGAAAATGAAAATTTTGATCATGGATTTAAATTGCGGTAACATCGTGTTTTCGATCGTCATATTTTATCGTAATTATGAACATAGTAAATATTATTATTGTCATTGCGTATCGTTCTTTTTTGCGAGAACGATTTCGATCGGTGTCGGTATAATTATACAACAACTGCTATTACAATAGCAGACTGATGTTTGAACAATCTTGATTAATTAACAGGTTGAAATTCAATAGCCAAATCTTTGCAAAAAATTTCGAATCTGTGTATGTGTCATTTTCTTTGTGTTCATGAGTGGCTTGTTTTTGACAGCGAAATGTAATTTAATTATTGGTAGACAGCCTATTAAATAAGAAAGGTAAGAGCATGTTCATACGACAGTATCAATCTGGATGTCAACTTAGTTTTCAACCAAATTAATTTCTTTTCTTTTCAGGTAGTTGGATGTATAATTCAATTCCAACTACAAAGATAGTTGGTATTCGAATCGTAACCAAATTGATACGTATAATATTTAATCATCGGTATCAAATTCATTACCCAATTAGTTTGGATTAAGTTTTGTAGATATCTAATATAGGATGACCCTCTCAACCCAGTTTTCTCCATTTACAATGTCAATATTGAAATTTATGATCTTAATATCATATCCCGCTAGATCAATTAATTGTTAGTGACACATATAATCACTTTTAATAGATGTTGTCTATTAAACTTGAAATTTATTTTTTAAATTTAAGAGGTTCTCTTATAAAATAGCGTTTAATTATATTTTTTAGATGTTTGATTTTTTTCTAAAAGTATGTGTATTTTAATTCATTACATTTTAAGGTTGACTCGTTAATTTTTTTATCTAATCATTGTTTCACTCGTGACCTAAATTTAATTTTTATTTTTAAAAAATAAAAACACTAAATTAGTGAGCAAAAATCACAAAATTCTATTTAAAAAAAACATACTAAATTTTTTGTCACTGCCAAACTCTATGTCGTCGCCGGTTTAGCAACAAAATTTCCTCTTATTATCGTAAGAGTCTCAAAGTACAGTTTGTCGTTCGTCCATATGTCGTATTTGTCAATCGTTACATCCATTTCATGTTCGATGTTAAATTGGTACCTCGCTTATCGATTTGTGGTGACAAAAACATGAAATGGTCAGTAGCGGGATCCGACAACAAAGGATGTGAACGGTGGTGATTGATTTGATGATAGTAGATGAGGGATTTGAAGATTTTGGGTTATAGATTTGTTTTATGAAAAAATTGTCATATATTTATTTGATGATATAATTTTTTTATAACTGTTAACGAGATATTTAAAATGTAACAAATAATATTTAAAAAGGGTAAACTATATAAATGGCCACCGAATTTTTAGGGCGGATTCATTTTGGTCATCGTACTTTTAAAATATTCGACAAGGTCACTCAACTTTTAGTTTGATTTCAATATAGTCACCGAACTTTTAGGGCGGATTCATTTTGGTCACCATACTTTTAAAATATTCAATAAGGTCATCCAACTTTTAGTTTAATTTCAATATAGTCACCGAACTTTTAGTTCGCTTTCAATATGGTCCATCTCGTTACCTTCCATTAAAAGCTGACGTTAGTTTTTGTTTTTCCTTAATAAAAAAGGGTAAACTACACCAATCATCACTCAACATTATTCTCGGTACAAATTTTTAAAATAAATTATTTTGATTAGATTACGGTTCACAGTTTTAAGCAAAATTGATTAACTGATCTGATCTAGTATATATAATATTTCTAAATTTTATGCATTACAATATCTTATAGTGTAATGATTTTGATACCCTTCTGATTTTTTTAAAGTTTTGGCTATGGGTAGAATTAATAGGTGTGAACTTTCAATTTTTGACTTTCTAGTTGTTTTTACACTTTTATCACAACCGAACATTTATTAAATTTACCATATTATCATATTTGATATTTTAATAAACAAAGTAAAAAATCATTTCCATAATCAAATATTTCAGTTAACTAGTTAATCAATTATCTAATTTATTTAATACAATATAAGATCGAGAATTGAATAATCTAGATTTACCAATTAACCAAAATAAATCTTTTAAGGATTAATCAAATTTTTCTATTTGTATAAACATGCCATTTGAGAGTGGCCAAAATATGAACAATTTGAAAGTTAAGTTATTAAATTGAATTTTTTTAACCCTAGTGACCAAAATAGGAGTGAGAGGAATGTTGAGTGATGATTGGTATAGTTTACCCATTTTTTTTATTAGGAAAACAAAAAGTATCGTCATCTTTTAACGGAAGGTAACGAGAGGGACCATATTGAAAGTGAACTAAAAGTTCGGTGACTATATTGAAATTGAACTAAAAGTTTGGTGACCTTATCGAATATTTTAAAAGTACGGTGACCAAAATGAATCCGCCCTAAAAGTTCGGTGACTATATTGAAATCGAACTAAAAGTTGGGTGACCTTATCGAATATTTTAAAAGTATGTTAACCAAAATGAATATGCCCTAAAAGTTTGGTGACCATTTATGTAGTTTACCCTTAAAAAATATAATAAAGTGAAACGATAAATGTGTACTTTGACGAAGAAAACATTAGATACATAAAACAAAAATCTATACTTTTAAATACTTATTTGTAATGAAGTCATTCTAAGAAGAATATTATACAAATGAAAAAGATATGAAAAGTTCGAAAACATCGACGGCAGTGGTCCGAAGATGACCCCAATAAATGGCGATAAACAAGGAAAATGATACAAATTATAGTGGGCGAAGGATCAAGGTAGCTTTCCATTTTGGTCCCAACACATGAAAAAGAACCTATCCTGGTACAAGTCCAAACACCATTAAGGATGCTGCTACTTCTTCGAAAACAAGCATAAACCATAGTATTATTTAATTAAGAAAATTTCTTTGATATACGTCGCAGTAAGATTAAAAAGGTGATATTTGAATTCAATGAATGGTCTTAGCAGAAATAATAATATTCATCTTAAAAGATATGGATTCGATCAATTTTGTCTGCAAGTTGTATATGTCTTATCAAAGGTTTAAGAAAAAGTACGAATATATAACACCTTGTAATCACCTTCTAAATAGAAGGCTATTTAGATCAGAGACGGACTTATAATTTTATGACAGTGGATGTGAACATTTAGGGATATATTATGAAAATTTAGGGATGTGAAATTACAAATTTTAAGTTATGTGAACTTAAATTATTGATAAAAATATAGATAAACTATACAGTAATTTAAATTTTTTAAGAAATATGCTTTATCGGATCCCTTAACACTTCTCGAACTATCCTTTTTCTAAATAGGTGAACGACTAAAGGTAAGAACGACGGTGGGAATAATTGTGCGTCAAGGGAGGGTCATGCATGTGTCCGCAAGGTCCAGTGCTTGTAGAATGAGTTGGGCTTAGACTGTATAACAATTGCCCCAGAAGAATGGTTTGTTATATAGTGAGCCGTTATATGGGTGAGAAAAATTCGTCATGACTCATTTTTTTAAATAAGATATGAGTTATAAAATAAAAATTTAGATAATTTTAATGACTTAAAATTTTTAGTAATTAGTTGATTAATTTTTAAGTTTAAGTTGAGTCTCACGGTTTTTTTCCTGATATATGTATATCACATATGAATATATATTACATATGATTATAGAAAGTCGTTTAAATTAAACCAATTATTACCATTATTTTACAAATATCTAAAATTAACTTTAAACAACTCGACTCAAAGAAATTCAAATAAAGTTTAAATTATAAAATAAAACATGTAAACTCGACTAACTTGAAAGTTTGTTATTCGACTCGATTGAATGTACACCCTAACTCGTTATATACAATAAACTAGTAAAGTGAACTATCAAAAGATGTTTAAAGACATGATTAACCTATAAGAAAGTTCTCAATGGATTCGATGTCAGATTTGAAGATTGAAATATGAGTATTTCAAAAGTAAATATTGATTTTGGAATTCCTTATAATATTTTAAAAAATCTAATGGCAAATTAACGTTGAGGAAATGGCGACGATAAATTTGATGTAAAAAAAGGATAATAAAGGCCGGAGCATTCTGAAACTGACCAGAACATAAGTTTATCAATGCATGTATATATATATATATATATTTCAGTTTGACCCTTAAATTATAATTTATTTTCAATTTGACTTTTTACGTGTCATTCATTGACATTAGTAAAGGCAACATTTTTAAAATTTTTTAATGAGAGGATCAAAAATAGCGATGGAATAAAACTTTACAGGTCAATTTGACAAAAAAAATACTTAGATCAAAAATAGAAATTCAGATATAATTCAATGGCTAATTTTCTAATTAAGCCGGGAAAATTGGAAAAAAAATGTTTCGGAACCTAGAAATAGAATTAGGTAGGTCCGGCATGTTGGACCGTAAGCCGAAAGTAGTATTTATATTATAGAATATGGACTGGGCCTGGAGAATAGAAAAAAGAAGTTTTTATTTTTCCTCTTTAATGAAAATGAAAAACCCAAAACCCTAAAATCTCTGCCGAAGAGCACCAAGCATGGAATGAATTTCCAATTTTGCCACTACTCGCACCTGAGTCGGTGTGCTGTCCTCCTTCTCTTTTCATCTCTTTGCTTTTTTGTTTGAAAGAGCGGGAAACGAAGACTAAAGAGCTCAAAACAATATCAGTAAAGAGAAAAAATTAGGTATCCTTTTTGCTTTTTTCCGAGTGATGGCGAATGTAGCAGTGGATGAAGATCAACAGTGGCTAATCAATTGCTTATCTGCTACTTTGGACCCTAAACAGGAGGTCCGTTCTTTTGCCGAAGCTTCCCTTGATCAAGCCGCTGTTCAACAAGGTTCCTCCCCGTCTTTTTAGATTTTCCACTTCTTTTTCTTTTCGTTCACTTTCTTTTGCCTTTGAAATGCCTGATATTTGCCTGTTTTCGTCGTAATTTCAAACTTACTAATCGTTTGCAAATCCCGTTTAGATATAGAAGAAAACCAGCGTTTTTTTTGAAGTTTTAGTAAAGAAGCGTTAGTAGATAGCAAATTGCTTGATGATATTGCTCTTAGTGTTACATTTTGATTCTTTTCTGTTCATCTTTTTTTATCAATCATAACTGTTTTTTCTTCTTTTAGGTTACTTTATAGTGAGATTTTAAGAAGAAAAAGTGTCAAGGAATGGAGACTTAATTGTCATACTTGTTGACATAATTTATAAAATATTATATTGAAAACATTCCAGACCGATAGAAGCTAGAAAACTACTTCTAATGGAAGTATTTATAAACCAGTGATCTTTTGTTGCATGATTTTTGTTTTTTACTTTTCTTTCCTCTAAATATAAGTTAATGAAGTTGAGAAAATTGTGCATTCACTCAAAGGATTGTAGGTTTCAAAGAAACAAATAGATATTGAAAAGAAATTTCTTAAAAATAAATGAAGTAACTCCCTTGCTTTCATGCTCAAGCAATGAAGGCTCCGATTGGGTGGTGCTTCTGTTTTTTTTTTTAATATAAAGTGAAAAAAAAGGAATTGCAAAACAAATAATAAATTGTAAAAAGAATAAACGATAGCTTGCTTTCTGTAAAGGCTCTTGTCCATCTATCTAAGCAAGCATCCTTGTAAAAAATCAAATAAAGACCTTGAATAAGGGCAACAATGACAAGTACTTTTGTATATTGGTTTTAGAATGACAGAAAGAACAGCTGGATATTTGAGAGATGAAAAGGAGATATGATTATGAACAGAAAATGATATCATTTTGATTTTTATATATGCTTTTTTAGTTGCATTTTACTTGAAACTAAGTTGTTTACAAGTTTTGCTTCTTAGTGACAGTGCGGTAGCTTGTTTTATGTAAAAATTTACATTTCCGCCTCTCAAAGTGACATCTAAGGTGTCAGGTTTACATATGCATGCGCCTACGTGTGTATAATACTATAATGTGAAATTCCTCTCTGGTTTACTCGCTTTTTTCAAAAAATTAAAGTGTTTGTTAACATCCTTGTAGCTTTGGTTTGTTCTTAATCTAGAGAGTAACATTGTGTTTTATAGAGATAAAAGTGTTTGTTAACATCCTTGTAGCTTTGGTTTGTTCTTAATCTAGAGAGTAACATTGTGTTTTATAGAGATAAAAATCATGGTCATGAATGGCAATATGTATTCCCTTTTAATATCATCTTTTAGTTATAGTATTTCTCTTGCCCCTTGAAGAGATTTTCATCACCATATTTTATTGTCTTGTTCTGAAGGTTTTGGCAAGGGATTATCGAAGGTTGTTGCAAACAGAGATCTTCCATTTGGACTGCGTCAGATATCCTTTTTTGACTTGGAAAGAAGCTGTCAAATATTTCTCTAGTCTATATTTTTTTCTTTTATTCTTTCATTTGAATAAAAGGTCTGCATGTCATATTCGTGAACATCTTATTTCCTTCATACTATTAGAAGAATGACAACAACAAAAAATGCGTGGTGCTGTTTCCTTCTTTTCTTGAATATTTGAAAGAAAAAGAGGGGTTAAATTGTCATGGTCATCTCTAGTTTGTCTTGTATATTAATACAATGCAAGGGTTTTAGTCCTGTGAATCTTTAACGTCTTCTACTTAGCTGCCCTCATTTTGAAGCAGTTCATCAAAAAGCATTGGCAGGAAGGTGATGAATCATTTCAACATCCTGCTGTTTCAAGTGATGAGAAGGTACATAATGAAATACAGAATTATTAAAATTCAATTTATTTCCTGCTTCTCTTTGTGGATTTAAAATTCATATGGTCTTATTTGTCAGTTGTATACTTTTCGTGTATTTTAATTTTACATCCTTGCTTTTTTTGTCAGTTGTATACTTCTCGTGTATCTAAAATTCATTCTCATCGTATACTTCTGTGGCTTGGTACCATATAAAGCCACAATGCCTTCTTTGCTTAGTTTAATTACGTCATTGTATGTTTTTATTTTGCTGCAGTTCTACATTTATTTACTGGTTCTGTATCTGTACATGGTTAACAATTAGTGTAAAAATGTCTTTCCTTTTTTATGGGTTGCCATTGAGCAGCTCTAGACACAATCCAGACGTATTTTTTTGGCTTTCTTTCTCTATCTTAATCTTTAGTTTAAATTATGAGATGCAACATATGGATGGATTTTCCACTTCTATTCATAGCTAGAAATCAACAAGTTGTAACCATCTTGTGTTTCGTATGCCCTGTCTACCTTTATATTAAATCCCTCATGATTATATTGTCAAGCATTGTAGAGAGGTGAGAAACAAAAAGAATAAGGTTTCTGTTATTTTCTAATTATATTTTTGTTACAGGAATTGAGTATTTAAATAGACTGGCAGTAATACAAAGTTTTCAGGACTCCTTGTTGAATAAGGAGTTATACTAAAGTACAAACTCTATCTATTAGATAATATTTAATCTAAATATAATTCTAATCTATTTACAATAGCAGTCTTATACTTCTACACTCCCCTTCAAGCTGGAGAATATATATTATATATTCCCAGCTTGGATGATAGCCTGTCGAATGCTGGTTTTGGTAAGGCTTTTGTGAGCAGATTTGCCAGCTGACCTTTTGTAGGGACATAGCTCAAGGAGGCTGTCCCATTATAAATTTTTTCCAAGATGAAATGTCTGTCAATTTCAGCATGTTTAGCGCGATCATGTTGGACAATATTTTTTGCTATTTGAATTGCTGATTGATTGTCACATAGAATCTCGAATTTTCCTTGTTGGTCTACATGTAGTTCCTTGAGTAGCCAAATTCCCTCACACATCCCTAAAGCCAATGCTCGAAATTGACTTCTTCTGACCGCTTCTAGCAATAACTTGTTGTTTTTTGCTTCTCCATGTTACAAGATTTCCCCAAACGAAGGTACAGAGCCTACTTGTGGATCTTACGTCGATAAGCTCCCTGCCTTGACTCGAGTCAGTAAAAACTTTGTGATTCTATCTTGTGTCTTTGTAAACATCAAACCGTGTCAGGGGTTTTCTTTAAGTATTTAAGAACTCTATTTGCTGCAACCAAGTGTTCTTCTTTCGGGTTTGACATATGTTGACTAAGAACATTCACAGGATAGGCTATATCTGGATGAGTTAATGACAAGTAGATTAGCTTACCAATTAACCTTTGAAAGCTGTCCTTATTTACTTGAAATGGCAAACATCTTTACCAAACTTCAAGTTGGCCTCCATGGGTGTATCGATCGCTTACATCCCATCATACCAGTTTCACTTAGCAAGTCTAAGATATACTTTATTTGGTTGATCACCAATCCTTTGCTTGACCTTGCCACCTCCATACCTAGAAATATCCGAGTTTTCCTAAGTCCTTTGTCTCAAACTCTTTGTTCGTAAGATTCTTTGCGACCAATCTCTTCTTCATCGTCTCTCTGTCATTATTATATCATCCACATACACAATTAAGATAACCTTTTTTTATTTTCGTGAGTTACCTTCTTGAACAAGGTGTGATCTGCTTGGGATTGTTTGTAACCATTCTTCAAAATGACTTTTGTAAATCGGTCAAACCGGACTCTAGGTGATTGTTTTAGGCCGTATAGAGATCTGTTGCTTTACGGACCTTTTGTTCTCCCGTAGCATGTTTCGATCCTGGTGGTAGCCTCATATAGACTTCCTCCTCTAGCTTCCCATTTAAGAAGGCGTTTTTAACATCAAGTTGATGTAATTGCCAGTCACACTTCACTGCTAGACTCAAGAGAACTCGAATTGTATTAAGTTTAGCCACAAGTGCAAAAGTTTCAGTGTAATCGATTCCAAAAGTCTGTGTATACCCTTTAGCAACTAACCTTGCCTTGTGTCTTTGGATGCCGCCATCGTAATTAAATTTTACAGTGAATACCCATTTACATCCAACGGGTTTTTACCTTGAGGAAGATCCATAATGATCCAAGTGCCGTTTTCCTCTAGAGCATTTATTTCTTCCTCAATAGCCCATCTCCATTTAGGATCTTTAAGGGCCTCATCAATGGTTGTAGGAACTTCTTCCTGATCCAAGCAAGCTGTGAAGGCCTTGAAGGAGTGCATCAAACAGCCATAAGAGGCAAATATCTGAATGGGGTGCTTTGTACATTGCCTAACACCTTTCCTTATGGCAATAGGAAAATCATCAAGATTAGTAGAAATGAGAGGAAGTTCACTGATCTCATTACCTTCACTTTCACTATTAGCATCTGAACTGAAATCAAACTCTCGGCAAGTTTCTGATTGCAAAATGGCCTTGGATATTTTATTCCTTCGAGCGTAAACATGCAGCTTTTTGGTTGATTCAGGTGGAGATGTGGTTGGCGGATGTGAGGTGTCTATGTGTGTTTTAGTCGAAGTAGTAGGTGGATTAGAAGATTTGGTAGATGCAAACTCTGAAGGTTTTGAAGGAAGATTAGACTCAAAGTCTAAAGGTTCAGAAGAAAACACAGGAGAGTCAGAATGTACCTGAAAATGCTGAAAATCACTCCAAGTCTCCCCCTGAATTGCAGCCTTGGGAAAGTAAGGTTCCTGTTCAAGAAAGGTAAGATCCATGGTGATATAAAATTTATGTGTGGTGGGATGATAGCATTTGTAGCCCTTCTTAAGTGATGAATAACCAACTAGAGCACATTTAAGGGATTTAGGATCAAGTTTGGATGTATGTGGGGCAGAGTTATGGACAAAAACAGTACAACCAAACACTTTTGGCGGCAGTATAGAAGAAACAAGTTTAAAAAATGGGCAACTCTTCAAGAAAACTGTTTGAGGTGTTTGAAACTTCAAAATTCTGCTAGGCATGCGATTAATTAAGTAGGTGGCGGTTAACAAAGCCTCACCCCACAAGTATTTAGGAACGTTACCAGTGAAAAGCAAAGAGCTGGTAACTTCAAGGAGATGGCGGTTTTTTCTTTTAGCAGCACCATTTTGCTGTGGTGTATGGGTACAGGAACTCATTTGAACAATCCCTTTTTGGTAAAAGAAGTCTCCCAAAGATTTAGCAAAGTATTCACTGCTATTACCAGAATGAAATAATTGAACTTTGGCTGCAAATTGAGTAACAACCATATTATAATTTTTTTCAAAAATTGCTTTGGTTTCGGATTTTTCTTTCATCAGGTAAGTCCATGTTAGCAGACTGTGATCATCAATAAAAGTTATAAACCAACGGCTGCCATTAACGTTTTTCACTTTAGAAGGGCCCCAAATATCACTATGAATAAGGGAAAAAGGTTTGGAAGGTTTGTATGCTGAAGGATAGTAAGAAGATTTCGTTTGTTTTGCAAGAGGACTGATATGGCATGTAAAAGAATCTGGATTTTTATGAACAAAGAGATTTGGATGCAATTTAGCAAGATATCGAAAACTGGGGTGTCCTAGTCTGTAATGCCATAATAGAACTTCATCAATTTGTCCTGTAGTAGTAAGAGAGCTTGTAGGGGAATTTGGGGAAGAACTAGAAAGAATATAGAGCCCGCTTTGCAATCTAGTACTGCCAATCGTCTTTTTCGAGTCCAGTGCTTGCAAAATACAACCAAAACCATTAAAACTGATTGAACACTTTAAAGTCTTCGATAACTGACTAACAGATACAAGGTTGCAGGCAAGATTGGGAACAAACAAGACATTGTGCAAAACTAGATCATCATTAATCCGAACAGATCCACAACCCAAGATAGTAGATAGGGAGTCATCAACAGTCTTAATTGAACGAATGTAAGAGGTAGGAAAATATGTAAAAAATAATTCCTTGTGACCGGTCATGTGGTCGGATGCCGGAATCAATAATCCAAGAGGATTTTGATTGAGCCGAAAGGAGGGCGGTGGAGAAAGGAGTATCTTGACCTCTTTTAGGGTCGATTTTGCCGTGTTGGATCTTTGGAAAGTTACCACACAACCTCTGTAGATCATTAGAACCAGAAGAAATTTGGCGGAGATGTAACTTCATTAGAAGAAGATGTAGCGGAAACAGTGGCCATCAACTAGGTTTATTCGATTGGAACCTAAGTCGATACCATGTAGAGAGGTGAGAAACAGAAAGAATAAGGTTTCGTTATTTTCTAATTATATTTTCGTTACTGTGAATTGAGTCTTTAAATAGACTCTAAGTGAAGTAATACAAAGTTTTCAGGACTCCTTGTTGAATAAGGAGTTATACTAAAGTACAAACTCTATCTATTATATAATATTTAATCTAAATATAATTCTAATCTATTTACAATAGCAGTCTTATACTTCTACAGGCAGTTATCCGCAGACTTCTGCTGTCAACTTTGGATGATCCTAATCGAAAACTTTGCACGGCAATCAGTATGGCTATAGCATCTATTGCGGTCTATGACTGGCCAGAAAGTTGGCCAGACTTGTTGGACTTCCTCCTGAAGTTGATTGGTGATCAAAGTGACATGAATGGAGGTAAGAAATCGAGCATTCATGCTCTAATTAATCCTGTTTCCTTTTTTTTAACCTTGAATGTTTTCTTTTCATGTTTCAGCCGGCTTACTTAGATGCCTTGTTATAAATTATAGTTTTTATTGATGGTTATTCTATCTAACTCTTTTCATAAGGATCTATTAGTTTTAAGTGTGTTATTATTAGTACATTATAAGAATTTGATGTCCGATGAGGGATTCATCATCACTTGTTTATTTTTTAGTTGTTATTAAGGAGGTTTGGATAGATATGAAGCTTATAATCTGGTTATCTATTACTTTGACTTATATTCAATATTTTTTAACTTTGTTTTACCAAATTTCTTTTGTGATTGGAACACTTTTCCTTCTATTTCTTAGGTTCTTAATCTATTTGTCTTGATTCTTTTGTGGCCTATCATCATGCCTTTATACTTGCTTATTTCTAGTGATTATCTATATTAGCAAAGTATTGAATCTTTTCTGTTCCCTTTAAGCTTTTTGGCTATGTAAAATTTCTCCTTTGTGGATTCATTGGATTATGGTATTCCCAATCTTTGTAGTGCATGGTGGTCTTAGGTGCTTGGCTCTTCTCTCTGGGGATTTGGATGACACCATAATTCCAAAATTAGTACCTGTCCTCTTCCCTCGCCTGTATACCATTGTATCTTCTCAGGTCAGTTTTCTTTTGCTTTCATTGCGTTAATAATAGCTTTAGAGTAGGCATGTTCTTATTTTTGTGTGCGTTTCATTAGTTTCATATGATATTGAATCTTATCTTTGGAGATGAGGATTTTGGGGAAGTGTGGTATGAGTGTAGCTCAACATGTGTTCATGTTATAACTGCACATGATGAGATGCTGTCGGAAGAATGCTTTAAATGTGTAATCATAACCACAAATTTAAAATTTTCAAGCATGTAATTTTATCATATTTGACCAAGATTAGTGAGACGTGCATTCTCCAAAATCTTTTGTTATGAGCTGCACATAAATCAAAGTAGAAACTCCTTACATTTTGATAAGAATTTCTTTTGCAGACCTATAACAAATACTTGCGCACAAAAGCCCTCTCTATTGTTTATGCTTGCACTTCCATGTTGGGGGATATGAGTGGTGTATATCAGGTACGCTTGTGCAACTTATTTTTTATTGTGCCGGATCTTAATATATGGGTAGTTTAATTTTGTTACAGTGATAAACAAAAGTAAGATAATTCTGTTCAGGTAGAAACTAATGCATTGATGGAACCAATGCTTAAACCATGGGTAGATCAGTTCTCTCTGATCTTGAAACATCCTGTACAGCCTGAAGATCCTGATGATTGGAGCATTAGAATGGAGGTTGGTATTGTGCTTGCATCTCCATCCGTTGTCTTTTTTATCTACTTCTTGCTTATAATTCGATTTTTCCCAGGTTTTAAAATGCTTGAACCAGTTTGTTCAGAATTTTCCTAGCTTCACTGAGAGTTTGTTTATGGGTTAGTTGGCCATATCTCTTTATATGATTCTTTTAGCATATTTTCAGAATTTAGTTTTGATGTTTTAGTACTAATCGTGACTTCCTGAGGTTCCATTTCTGCAGATATTGTGGGGCCACTATGGCAGACTTTTGTATCATCTCTGAGAGTATATACACAATCAGCAATTGAGGGTACAGAGGATCCCTATGAGGGCAGTTATGACTCTGATGGTGCAGAGAAAAGCCTTGATTCCTTTGTTATTCAGGTAATATCAGTGGCCAAAATGAAAAGGCAATTCTAAATTTTACGGTACAAAAATGTTTGTTTATTTTATGCACATTACAGATAGATGTAGAATCCTGATCTTTCTTTTAATTTGATTTCTTCCCGAAAGTAAGATCTGACATGTGCATTCATATGTTTCCTAATCTTTTAGTGATAAACTCAGAAGTGTTTCACCTATAAAAAGTTGAGATACAAGGGCTTGCTTCTTCTTTTTTTTATGGATGCTTTTTTTTCCCTTAAAAATGTCTGTACATTTATAGGGATTTGCATGTAGCCAAGCTTGAAGAGGCAGTGAGGATTAAACAGGTTCTAGATTTGTCTGGATAAAATTAGTTTTCAATTTGGTTTAGTTGGGCATTCATTTATGCCTTTACTCGTGTGACTGCACATTGGAGCATGTGCGAACATATGCAACTAGAATTACAGATTTGTAGTCAATTTATATATGAGCTGAAGTTGTGTTCTAGTTGATTGAATGCTATGGTATTTGTACAAAGTTGGCTGAAGCTGAATGTAAAGGAGCAATCCTTCTTATGGTTAGATCAGGATGTCAGCAAACAGGTTAATCTCTTTTGAAGTCATTCCAACCACCTTTGGAAAGTGAAAATGCATTATCCCTGGTGTGGTTGGAAATAGGAAGGTAGAAGGGTGCGATAAAAAGCTGCAGCAAATGTTATGAACTTTAATTGTTGATTTTGTTTGAAGAAAGTTGTTATGGGCTTGTTCTTGTAGCTGTATATGGTTTTGGATTCTCGTAAAAGTCTAAAACTATGGTTTTCTGTCAAGTGCTCAAATATAAGTTGTTTGTAGTTTAATTCATCTTTACCTCTTCTTTTGTTTGCACTTTGAACTTGCAGTTGTTTGAGTTCCTGTTGACTATTGTGGGTAGCACAGAATTGGTAAAGGTAAAGTTAGAAGATTCTATGCCAGTTGTCTTTAATTACTATTTCTATTTTATGATTATGGACTATAATTTATAAATATGATCATGTAGGTCGTTGCTAATAATATTGCAGACTTGGTATATTACACTATTGCTTTTCTGCAAGTTACAGAACAACAGGTATTATTCAGTCATATTCTATTGTCAGAATGGACTTTGACTTGCATCTTATTTGGCTGCCATCTTGAGAATTGAGAACATAGTGGCTTTATTCCTCTTAACTGAATACAAACTTCTTGCTTTTTTAAAGCAACCCTTTATTGTGTTCACTTTGTCACTGAATACAAACTTCTTGCATCTTACTTGGCTGCCATCTTGAGAATTGAGAACATAGCGGCTTTATTCCTTTATTCCTCTTAACTGAATACAAACTTCTTGCTTTTTTAAAGCAACCCTTTATTGTGTCCCCTTTGTCACTCTTCTATCTTTGAAACTAAATAAAATGGAGTTTTGCTCACTGCATTTTGTGCATCATCTCAAGAATGTTGTTGTAGTTTTTTCCCATATTCTGCATGATTGACAAGCCTATTAAGTCTTCATTTCTTCTATCCTTTTAGGGTCCTTAGTATGTTATTCCAATCCAATTTGTGCAGTATACTGCCTTAAAACCTGATATCTCTACCCTCACACTTTTATGAAACTAGCGGAGATGCCTGCCTACTAGTCATTCAGCGTTGGTAAAATCAATTAAACAATTGTGGTTAGTTGCTTCCAAAAATTTTATGAATCACTTGCCTTATATTTTGACTGCTGTAAGCTTATTACTCACACCAGTCGTTGGCCTTATTCCATTGACTGCAGTTCATAATGGCAGTTCATCTCTAAATATCTCTACAATTGCTTAGCTGTTGTGAATGAGAATTATTTATGATCAAAACATTGTATAAGAGCTTCACTTTTATTTTTATCTAGTTAACTATCCTAACATATGGTCAATTTTTTCATCAGTGTAGTTTATTGTAGCAAAGACTGATTCCTGAGAGCAGTTGAATCTCTTCATTCGATCATTAATTACAGCCAATGGTTAGGTCATGGTTTGCCATTTTCACAATCGATTTTAAACCAGGTGTTTCCATTGGGAAAGATGTTGGGTCTGTGGGTTTTGAATTTACAAACTACTAGTGATTGCAACCAGCCCACCTGTCATCATAATTTTCCAGGCTTTTTTACTACTGCTAAGCTGATCAACTGCACTTTGTGCCAATGTTTACGAGGACCTAGACATGCATTTTCCCCCTCTTTTTTCATTTATGTTGTAAAAACTTTCAATCTTTTGTGTGCTCTTCCTTTTATCATAACCCTTGGTTTCCTTTAAATTTAATTCTTCTAAGATTCAGTTTACACTCTTCCCATCATTCCTTTGTTTGAATCCTTTCTAGGTCCATACGTGGTCCACGGATACTAACCAATTTGTAGCTGATGAGGATGATGTCACGTATAGCTGCCGTATCTCTGGTAAGTAGCTTATACATTGGTAACTTGTTTTGGATATTTCTATTGGCACCCAGGTTAATTGGGATTCCTCAGTGATGTTATTGTAGAAATATATGAGAAAAACAATTTGTTTTTTTTAATAAGATAGTTACATATACTTTTAAAGGCTTAGGTACAAGAGTTAGACTAAGACTAGGAGTTTTACATAGTTACAAACTCTCTCTAGGTAACCTGATAAAGATAGAACTCTAATTTAAATTACAGATACACATAAAACACTAACTCTAATAATACTCTCTTAATTCAACTACAATTCACACTCCCCCTCAAGCTGGAGTATATACATTGTATAGACCCAGCTTGGATAGAAATTTGTCAAACATCTGTTTGGATAGTGCCTTTGTGAATACGTCAGCAAGTTGTTTCTCTGTAGGAACATAAGTCAGGCTTGCTAAACCACCATTTATTTTCTCGGCTATAAAATGTCTATCAACTTCTACATGCTTGGTGCGATCATGATAAACTGGGTTCTTTGCAATCTGAATAGTGGATTATCACTTAGAATCTCAAAATTCTCACTTTCCATCATTCCCAATTCTTTCAACAATCCAAGTAACCATATTCCTTCACATATTCTCAGTGCTAAGGCTCTAAATTCTGCCTCAACACTACTTCTCGAAACTACAGCTTGCTTCTTACTTCTCCAAGTCACCAAATTACCCCATACAAATGAGCAATACCCACTGGTTGACCTTCTATCAATGATCTCACTTGCCCAGCTTGAATCTGTGAATACCTTCACAGTTTTCTCTTCTGTTTTCTTGAAAAACAATCCATGTCCAGGTGTACCTTTTAGGTACCTCAGAATTCTATTCGCAGCTTCTAAGTGTCTTTCCTTAGGATTAGTCATGTGTTGACTAATGATGTTTACAGGAAAGGAGATGCCAAATTACCCCATACAAATGAGCAATACCCACTGGTTGACCTTCTATCAGTGATCTCACTTGCCCAGCTTGAATCTGTGAATACCTTCACAGTTTTCTCTTTTGTTTTCTTGAAAAACAATCCATGTCCAGGTGTACCTTTTAGGTACCTCAAAATTCTATTCGCAGCTTCTAAGTGTCTTTCCTTAGGATTAGTCATGTGTTGACTAATGATGTTTACAGGAAAGGAGATGTCGGGCCTGGTTAGGGAGAGATAAATAAGTTTCCCAACCAGCCTTTGAAACTGATTCTTGTCTACTTCAGCCCCCATTTCTTCTCCTCTCAATTTCATACCAGTTTCCATTGGAGTATCGGTAGGTTTCTGACTTAACATACATTTACGAGAGCAAATCAAGCACATACTTCCTCGATTTATCACCAAGCCCTCGCTTGATCTAGCCACCTCCATACCTAGGAAATACCTCATTTTTTCCTAAGTCCTTTGTCTCGAACTCCCTGCTCAGCAGTCCCTTTAAATTCTCGATTTCATCTTCATCATCTCCCTGTGATCACAATATCATCGACATAAACAATTAGAATAACCTTCCTTTTACTAGCAGTTATCTTAATAAACAAGGTGTGATCAACTTGGCACTGTTTGTAACCATCTCCCATGAGAACCTTAGTGAACCTACTAAACCAGGCCCTAGGAGACTGTTTTAGGCCATAAAGAGATTTTTCAAGCTTACAAACATTACGATTCTTCATCTCACCCTTCATACGGGTGACATCTTCATATATATTTCTTTTTCTAACTTACCATTCAAGAAGGCATTTTTATATCCAACTGATAAAGACTCAATCTTTATTTACAATGAGACTTAAAAGTACTCTAACAGTATTTAATTTTGCTCTTTGGTGCGAAAGTCTCATTATAATCAATACCATAGGTTTGAGTAAAACCTTGTGCCACAAGTCTAGCTTTGTTCTCTACACTCCCATCTGAATTATATTTTATTGCAAAAATCCACTTGCTGCCAACTGGTTTCTTGTCAAGTGGCAACTCAGTAACAGTCCAAGTTCCATTTTTCTCAAGAGCTTGAATCTCTTCTTCCACAACTTGCCTCCATTTTGGATCCTTCAAGGCCTCTTCAATGTTCCTACGGATTTTTTTCCTTGTCAATACAATTTGTAAAAGCCTTAAATGAAGGCATTAGTTTCCGTAAGCAACATACTTACAATTGGATACTTAGTACATTGCCTTACCCCTTTCCTTTTAGCAATAGGTACATACTCCATATCACATAGAGAAGAAGAAAAATCATTACCTTCAACCTCTTCTAAAGCAACTGGATTCATTTCCAACTTTTGGCAAGTGTCGATCGCAAAACTTCTTTCGGAATGATTTTTCGTTTCCTTCTAGTGTACATATTTATTTGTTTAGAAATTTGTGTGTTCAAATGAATAGCCCTGAGCAGGGGAATGTGAAGGGACTGTTTGGGAAAAATAGTGGTTTGGAGTAGGAAAATTATTTCTTGGTGTGGAAGAATTTTGAGGTGCAATCTGTTTAGGAAAATTATTTCTTGGTGTAGAAGAATTTTGAGGTTCAATCTGTTTGGTGAAGTTATAGATGTAGTCTGTTTATGTGTAGACATAGGTGTAGAAATGAATGGTTCTGAGGGTAAGGAAGAAATTGGAAATGGATGTACCTGATGAGTGAGAAGAGGCTGTAATTCCATGAAATTCTCCCCCTGAATTCCAGCCTTAGAAAAATACGGTTCCTGTTCAAAGAAGGTGACATCCGTAGAAACAAACAATTTTTTAGAAGGAGGATAGTAACACTTATAGCCCTTTTGGAGTGAAGAATACCCAACTAAAACACACTTAAAAGACCTAGGATCCAATTTAGACTTAGAAGGATTAGTGTTTTGAACAAAGGCAGTACAACCAAATATCTTTAGGGGCAGATTCGAAGATAGAGGTTTGAAATTAGGGTAACTCCTCGAAAAAACATATTGTGGAGTGTCAAACTTAAGAACTCTACTAGGCATTCGATTTATAAGGTATGTAGCTGTTAATAAAGCCTCTCCCCACAAATAAGAAGGTATATTACCCGAGAATAACAATGACCTAGTAACCTCCAACAAATGCCTATTTTTCCTCTCCGCCACTCCATTTTGTTGTGGAGTATCCACGCAACTACTAATATGAACAATCCCTTTATTTTTGAAAAAACTACCCAAAGAATTAGCAAAATACTCTCCCCCATTGTCAGACTTAAAAATCTGTATTTTGGACTCAAACTGAGTTTCAACCATGGTGTAAAACCTCTCAAAGACGGAAACAGTTTCAGGTTTTTCTCTCATAAGGTATGACCAAGTGGTTCTACAATGGTAATCTATAAATGTAATAAACCACCTATACCCATTGATATTCTTCACTCTAGAAGGACCCCAAATGTCGTTGTGAATTAATGAAAATGGTTTGGATGGTGTGTAAGTAGAAGGCAAGTAAGAACCTTTGGTTTGTTTAGCAATAGGACAAATATGGCATTGAAAAGAATTCAACTTTTTATTGATAAATAAATGGGGAAACAACTTAGCAAGATAAGAAAAATTGGGATGCCCTAATCTATAATGCCATAACATTATTTCATCAAAGGTTCCTAACCGAGGAATAGAACTAGAAAAAGCTGCGAGGAATTGAGGTTGAGGGCGAAAAAATGTAGAGTCCATTCTGCAGCCTAGCATTGCCAATCATCCTCTTGAATCCAAGTGCACGCAATACACGACCATAGTCGGTGAACTTTAAACAACACCTCAAATCCTTGGACGGTTTACTCATTTGATAATAAGTTGCATGCCAAAGTATGCCAAAGTAGGAACAAAGAGCACATCAGTAATCAATAAGTCTATGAATAAGAACTGAACCAATCCCTTTAATAGGGCATAAGGACCCATCTGCGATTCGAATAGACTGTTTAGAGCAAGAAGACACAAAATCACAGAATAAATCACATTACCCGGTCATATGGTCGATACTCCCGAATCAAGAATCCAATCGAACCCAGGTTTCATGGATAACAAGGATGTAGAGAAGCCATCTTGTATACCTTTTCCTTTTGTCATGACTACATTTTTTGCACTAGAACCTCCCATCGTGCCAAACAACCACGAAGTTTTGCAGTGCGGTTCTTTGGTAAAGTGATTTGCTATTAATGCAGGGTGGCGAGAATTTCTAGTGATTTGAAAAAAACTCCTCGTGGCCCCGTATGATCATCACGCTACAGTCTGCAAGTTGGAGGATGTAGACATAAACTCCATCGAAGTAAATTAGGAATCGATTCCTAGTCTGTTACCATTAGAAATATATAAGATAGGTTACAGATACTTTTAAAGGCTTAGGTACAAGAGTTAGACTAAGACTAGGAGTTTTACATAGTTACAAACTCTATCTCTAGGTAACCTGATAAAGATAGAATTCTAATTTAAATTACATATACACATAAAACACTAACTCTAATAATACTCCCTTAATTCAACTACAATTCACAGTTATATATGGTTGTTTTGTTTCTCTTGAAGCATATATGCCATGCATTTATATGATCTTACCAAGACATTCTTTTCTTCATACTGGAAACTAATAACTTTTTCTTTTTCCGTAGTTATAAGAGAAAAATACTTCAAACGATGACTACACCTTTGGGATATCTGTTGCAAAAACCTGAATTCATCATGAAACTTATTATGCAAACTATAATTGTAGTGTAAATTGAAGATAAAACAGATGTCTAAAAACAATTGATTTTGTCTCTGATATGCATGATTAAGACTTGAGAGAAAGAAAAAGCCTTTGTTCACCAATAATCACAACTAAGATTTTCTTGTTATGCAGCCTGATGAAGCTTCGAAGTTTTATTGCGTCAGATGTAGATTGTTTATGCATCTAGTAATATAATTTTGTTTGAGTGACAGAGGGAATCGACAGTCTGTTGAAACCAACTTGGTTCCTTTGTGAGGTGCAATTATCAAATTAGTTTTCAACAGATGGTAGTCTTTACTTTCCAAAACATGTTAATCTTCATCTATCCTCTTTTTGTGTTCCCAAGCTTAGCCCATTACAACCTAATTGCCTTTGTCTCCGACAAATCACCGCTTGTATTTGCCTAATGCTGCTGTGTTGGTTAGCACGAGTAAAATAGAGTTATAATTCTATTAGGAGTTGTAATCTTATCCTAGTAAAGTTATAATTCTATTAGGAGATGTAATCTTATCCTAACAAGTAGTTTAGTTTTATTTAAACTTTGTAAAGAGATAAAAGTCCTATCCTTGTAGTTAATTACCAAGGATAAAACTCCTTGTAAAAAGACTTTAAAAGAATTTCTGTTGTACATCGAATTTAACTGAGTAATTCTAATAAAACTTTGATTTCTACATGGTATATGTCTAGATCGATCCTCTTTTCCATTAAAATTCTTCTTCTTCTCTATCGACATCTCCTTTCTCCATGGCTGGATCGGATTCTTCCTCTGATGTTAGCACTCCTATGACCACTCGACGGGCTGATTTTTCATTATCTGATGCCTCTCTTTCTCCCATTACCTCCTACAAACTTAATGGGAACAACTACCTTCCATGATCTCAATCTGTGAGGCTTTATATCACTGGTAGTAGAAAAGAATCCTATCTTTCTGATTCTCTGAAAATTCCAGAAAAAACTGATCCTACTTACAGCAATTGGTTAAGTGAAAATACCATGATCATGTCATGGTTGATCAACTCCATGATTCCTGAAGTAGAAGAAAACTTTATGCTCTATAAAACTGCTGCCAAAATCTGGAATGCGGCTCGAGATACATATTCAAGTATTGATAACACCTCAGAACTCTTTGGGGTGGAAAATCAAATCAAAGATCTTCGCCAAGGAGAGATGACTGTAGCTCAATATTTTGGGGTCTTGACTAAATGTTGGCAGCAAATTGATCTATATGAAGCTAGTGATTGGAAGTGTTCTGAAGACGTTATTTTTTACAATAGTCTAAAAAACCAGAAGAGAAATTTTCAGTTTTTGTCTGGCCTTCATGGGGAATATGATGGGACCAAAAGCAGGATCTTGGCCACTAAACCCCTTCCCCAAGTTCGTGAAGCCTTCTTTGAAATAAGAAGAGAAGGAAGCAGGTGTTCCTTGATGGCACCAGCTGTCCAACAGGCAGATTCTTCTGCACTCCTTACACACTCCACCTCTGGAAATAAACCAAGGAGGGGGAGACCTTGGTGTGAACACTGCAAAAAGGTTGGCCATGTCATGGAACAGTGTTGGAAACTGCATGGGAAACCAGCCGAGTGGAAGCCTCCTCAATCCAGATTCAAGAAGGAGGCTCACCTTGCATCTTCTGCCATTTCTCCTGCCAACTCTACTAGCAGCTTCAGCAGTTTTAGCAAGCAACAGATTGAAGAGCTTCAACAACTTTTCAGCCAACTGTCATCTAAATCTTCTCCTAATGCCCTCATGACCACATAAGGTAGCATCTCTTGTTTGGCCACCAATAATTCTTTGTTTTGGATAGTAGATTCTGGGGCTTCTGACCATATGACAGGAAATCGAAGCCTTTTTCTACATTTAGCAGTCACAAGTCTGCTTCCTCAATCAGAATAGCAGATGGTTCTCTATCCACAGTTAAAGGGAGTGGTTCAATTCAGTTAAATGATCGGCTAGTGTTATCTGATGTTCTATATTTTCCCAATCTTGCTTGCAACCTGCTATCTATGAGTAAATTGGTTATGGATGTTAATTGTGATGTTAATTTTGGGATTGTTGGTTGTGTTTTTCAGGCACGAGACTCGAAGAGGTGATTGGCAGTGCTAGGTTGTGCAATGGCTTATACATACTTGATGGACTCCCCTCTCAAAATTCAATTTTTTCCACTTGCCTTCAGACTTTAGTTTTCTCCAATTCGATTTCTAGTGAAATAATGCAATGGCATTATAGGTTAGGACATCCCAATTTTTTCTATCTTGCAAAGTTGTTTCCCAATTTATTTATAAATAAAAGTCCATCTTCTTTTAACTGTGAAGTGTGTCAAATGGCCAAACATACACGAAAACCATATGTTTCCTCCAAATTTAAACCTACTTCCCCATTTTCTATTATTTATAGTGACATTTGGGGCCATTCTAAAGTAAAAGGCATCTCTGGGTTTAGATGGTTTGTCTTTTATTGATGACTATTCTAGAGTCACTTGGACAATCTTTAGAAATTTCTATCAGATGATTGAAACCCAATTTGAAAAACAAATTAAAATGGTGAAGAGTGATAATGGTAGTGAGTATCTTAGCAGGTTTCTTGGGTCTTTTTTTAAAGAAAAGGAATTTTGCATTAACTTCCTGTATTAATACCCCTCAACAAAATGGAGTGGCTGGGCGAGAAAATAGACATCTTCTAGAGGTCACTAGGTCCCTCTTATTTTCGGCTAAAGCTCCTAAATATCTTTGGGGGGAAGCTCTTCTTACTGCCACATACCTTATTAATCGGATGCCTAGCAAGACACTAGGATTCAAGGTACCTACTGAAACACTTTTGTCTCACTTTCCAAATTTCAAACCATTATCCTCAGTTCTTCCTCTTCGAGTCTTTGGATGCACAACCTTTGTTCATGTGCATAACAGTAATCGGGGTAAACTTGATCCTAGGTCACTAAGATGTGTGTTTATAGGATACTCCCCATCCCAAGGAAAAACCTACTTATCCTTTGACGTCACCTTCTTTGAAAATCAGCCTTATTTTGCAAGTATTGAAATTCAGGGGGAGAAATACAGGGAATTTCAGCCCTTACTTAACCTACAACCTATCATCTCGTGGCCTATCCTTGATGAAAATCTCAACACTCAACAGTTTGTGTCCTCCTTGCCTTCTTTGCCTACCTAAAGATGAACCTGTGATTGCTACACCTAGTAATCCTATTGAAATACCTTCTCCTCAGTCAAAAATTACCAGTCCTTATACAACACCTCCTCCAACACTTAAAACCACCTCAAAAACTCCACTCAAGGTGTATACAAGAAGGAAAAGACCTGTAACTGAAGAACAACCTAACATTTTCCAAGAACCTATTTTGGGTCCTGCTGCCGAGGAAATAAGAGGTAACATTATCCCACAAGACTCTTCCACTGTTGATTTAGATGACTTTCCTATTGCTATTAGAAAAGGGGTAAGGAAATGCACTGTTCATCCTATTAACAGATTCGTTGCTTATGGAAATTTATTGTCTGGTTTTAAAACCTTTACTGCTAGTATTGACAGTGTGAAGATTCCTAAGACAGTAGAAGAAGCTTTTGAAAGTCCTGAATGGAGAAAAGCTGTTGAAGAGGAGGTTAAAGTATTGCAGAAGAATAACACCTGGAGTTTGACTAATCTGCCGAAAGGGAAAAGGGTTGTTGGGTGCAAATGGGTTTTTACTGTAAAGTACAAATCTGATGGGAGCATTGAAAGACACAAGGCAAGACTAGTTGCTAAAGGGTTCACTCAATCATATGGAGTGGACTATCAAGAAACTTTTGCACCAGTAGCCAAGCTAAACACCATTAGAGTGTTGTTTTTTGTGACAGTTAATAGAGATTGGAAGTTGCATCAATTGGATATCAAAAATGCATTCCTAAATGGAAGACTTGAGGAAGAAGTGTACATGGAAATTCCACCAGGCTTGGGAGGAAAGGTGACAAAAGAGACCGTATGCAAGCTAAATAAATCACTCTATGGGTTGAAGCAGTCCCCTAGAGCATGGTTTGAGAGATTTGCGAAGGCTATGGTTCAAAATGGTTTCAAGCAAAGCCAAGCAGACCATACTTTGTTTAGAAAGGTGGTATTCAATGGTAAGATGACTCTCTTAATTGTCTATGTTGATGATATGATTATCACTGGGGATGACATAGAAGGAATAGAGAAGCTCAAATCTGTTTTAGCAAAGGAGTTCGAAACCAAGGACTTGGGAAGTCTTAGGTACTTCTTGGGAATGGAAGTTGCAAGATCAAAGGAAGGTTTGGTTATCAATCAAAGGAAGTATATCCTTGATCTACTCACAGAGACTGGAAAGCTTGGGTGTAGACCAGTTGACACTCCAATGGACCCAGGTTTGAAATTTGGTAAAGAAGATATAGGGAATCCTGTGAACAAGGAATCTTACCAAAGGCTGGTTGGAAAGCTGATTTATCTTTCACTCACTAGACCAGATATTGCATACTCGGTGGGCATAGTTAGCAGCACATGAGTGACCCTCGAGAAGAGCACTTAGAGGTTGTTAATAGGATCCTAAGGTACTTGAAGTTCACACCAGGATCTGGGCTTATTTTCAAGAAACACCAGGACAGAACAGTGAAAGTGTATACAGACTCAAGTTGGGCAGGTGAATTAACAAATAGGAGATCCGTAAGTGGTTATTGCACCTTTGTATGGGGTAATCTGGTTACTTGGAGAAGTAAAAAACAATCGGTTGTCTCTAGGAGCATTGCTGAGGCAGAGTTTAGGGCAATGACCCTTGGGATATGTGAAGGAATGTGGATTAAGAAGCTTGACTGAACTAGAGTTGGATGGAAGTTCACAATTTGAAATTTATAGTGACAGCCAATTGGCAATGAGCATTGCAAGGAATCCTGTGCAACATGACAGGACCAAACATATTGAAATAGATAGACATTTTATCTATG
This sequence comes from Hibiscus mutabilis, assembly GCA_019671005.1. NCBI lineage: Eukaryota > Viridiplantae > Streptophyta > Magnoliopsida > Malvales > Malvaceae > Hibiscus > Hibiscus mutabilis. The sequence goes on from CM033749.1 coordinate 39,561,808, forward strand.
AGAAGGTCAACAATGGGATTGTAAGGCTGAACTACATTCCTACCAAAGACCAGCTTGCAGATATCTTCACCAAGGCACTACCAAGATCTGCTTTCATCCGAACTGGGTGCATAGAACATATACACGCCAGTTTGAGAGGGAGTGTTGTTGGCGAGTAAAATAGAGTTATAATTCTATAAGGAGTTGTAATCTTATCCTAGTAAAGTTATAATTCTATTAGGAGATGTAATCTTATCCTAACAAGTAGTTTAGTTTTATTTAAACTAAGGATAAAACTACTCGTAAAAAGTCTTTAAAAGACTTTCTATTGTACATCGAAATTAACAGAGTAATTCTAATAAAACTCTGATTTCTACATGCTGTTTAAGTCTACGAATCTGTTTATGTATCTGATAGCACCTCTCTTACATTTGCCTGTCCTCAAGAAATCAAGACTTCCTTGATTTCGGAAAAAGGTAATTTCCTATAAAAATTTACTTGCTGCAGGTGCACTTTTACTAGAGGAGGTGGCAACCTGTTGTGGGGTAGAAGGTATTGATGCTATTATAACTGCTGTGGGGAAAAGATTCAGCGAGTCTCGACAAGAAAAAGCCAGTGGTTCTGTAGTTTGGTGGAGGGTAAGTAGAATCTTCTCTTGTGGGTTACCATTTATGAAAGATTTATCTCTTGGACTGTAAACTTTTGTCATGCTATAGTGTGCTCTTAACTTTTCCTTTAAATGTCTCTCTGTCTCCCTCTGCATAACTTGGTATTTTCATAACAGTCTTCTATGTGAGTATGTATCTGTAATTCAGGATAAGGATAAAACCTTATCTTTTTGCTGTATCTTAGACAGATTATTAGGCAGATTATGGGGCTTAATCTTAGGGATTTATATTTTATTTATTTGTTACCTAATTTAGGGATTTTTTACTTGTATATATATCCTATATTATGGTGAATAAAAGTAAAGTGTAACTTACAGTTTTACACCAGTTTCTACATTCTAATGTTCTAAACTTGTTAAATGAGGTTAGTTTTTCCATAATCATGTGAAAGACCCTGTTTGTCAGTTTTTTGACAGAAGTAGTTTCTAAATTATTTTAATGCAATTTTTCTCACTCTTTCTTCTTTTTTTTAAAATCTTCCTCGTAACTCTTTTTTGTATGGTAAATTTTATAGCTAAGGGAGGCTACTCTGTTCGCTTTGGCTTCTTTGTCTGAGCAGTTACTTGAGGCAGAGGTTTGTTCTTTCTATGATAACTTTCAATCATGAGTAATCACTTTTTCCTTAGCACGAGGACTAATGTGCAATAATGTTTCACAGTTCTCAACTTTAATGTTGTATTAACTTTATGGTAGAACAGGTTTCTGGACTTACAAAAGTGAGCTTAGGGAACCTTCTAGAGCAAATTATTACTGAAGATATGGGAATTGGTATTCACTTGATTTTTGATTCTATTTGTTTGATAGTTATATATTATCATTGATTTGGTGGACACATCGTATCGATTATGATAAATTGGATTAGATTTTGCAGTTTTTTCTTCACAGCACCTCGACGTAACGTGAGTCTGATAGTGTTGCCATTTTTGTTTTGCAGAGATACACGAATATCCCTTTCTTTATGCTCGAATGTTTATATCAGTTGCTAAGCTTTCCTCTGTGGTAAGGATGTCCTCTCCTTGTATTTGATATCATCTTATGGGTTATGTTCTCTTAGAAGATCTAAATTCAATTTATAATATCTTTCAGATCAGCAGTGGAATTCTTGAACACTTTCTCCATTCTGCTATGAAAACAATTGGCATGAATGTGTAAGTGTACCTAACCCATTTTGATAACTGACCCCAGGAAATTGATAGCATAAATCTTATATTGAGTTTTTCTATTGACAGCCCTCCAGCTGTGAAAGTAGGCGCCTGTCGAGCACTTTCACAGCTGCTTCCTGAAGCAAACAAGAGTGCCATTCAACCTCAGATGATGGGTTTATTATCATCACTGACAGATGTTCTCCATCAGGTAATGTACAACTCTGTAATTCCCCGAAGTGGTTGTTGAAGTCACTTCTAATGGCCGTCTTCTGGTTCTATTTCAGGCTTCTGATGAAACATTACACCTGGTACTTGAAACACTGCAAGCAGCAATTAAAGCCGGTGGGTTTAGATATAGTTGATATATAATTTATTTTAGTCTCCCGTGATATTTTTAAGTGTTGTCTTTTACATTGCAATAGTTTAATATTTCATTTTTGCTTACTGTAGGTCATGAGTCATCAGCGTCTGCAGAGCCTATCATTTCTCCCATAATCCTCAATATGTGGGTGCTGCACATTTCAGATCCTTTCATTAGTATTGATGCAATTGAAGTTCTAGAGGTAGTAATGCTAATACTGTTAGCAGTTTATAATAAAACTTTCTGTCTTTTTGTTCTGAATATCTCAATTTTTATCTTTTACAATCTTTACTTTGTATTCAGTTTCCATTCCTCAAGTATGGTTATTGAGTTTATATGTGTTAGGTGAGATACTATATCTTGATGTGTCAACTTGCTACTTGTAATATATCCTCTGAATGATCTCACGTGATTAAAATTATAGTTACTTAACATAGATGAATATTTTCACTTCATAATTGTATGCAGCGAATCCAAACTAGGAATCTAGTGCAAGGAGAATTGAGACTCGTGTTAGGAGGATCAGTAGCGATCAAAACACATTCAAACGGATCACCTTCTGGTTTCTCGCTCCAAGTTCATGGAGTAGAAAGATTCTTTCTTAAATGCTACCGCCAATAAGATTTAGCCACGTTGAACAGGAGTACTATATATTACTGTACAGAGTACAGAACTAAATAAGAATAATTTTAGCTTTTAAAATAATTATTGGCCCCAACTATACAAATAATTGAAGAGGAGCAAAAAAGGGAAAAACATAATGTAAGATTTCCCATTAGTAACTGTCCAAAAGGATAAATTACTATAGTTATGTGGATAGTAGCAGAAGTGTTGCCTCACAGTACCACTATAGTACACTGCATAGTAGCTAATTCATTTTTATTTTTCTCTTGCACTGTGGCAGCTATGATTTTCGTAATTCACTTGTTGCAGTTTTATGGTGAACTTGTTTTGCTGATCGTTGTGATTAAATGCTTATTTATCTATTTATTCTTTAACATGATGATAGCTTTTTGATATAATAGACCTTATATGGATGCTGTCTATTGTCTATCATATCTTTTGGATATTGAATATTTCCAGTTGCTGGAACTTTTGAAGTATTAATTCATGTCTTCAGAAAAAAGTCATGAAAACCTTGTAAAGTGTTACTACTTCTACCTTGGCAGCTTCAAAATTTGCAGTTTATACCCAAGCACCTCTAGAAAATCTATGTACATGGTTTTACAGAATTTTTCCTGAATTGCTACTCTTAAGGTCTAGCAGAAACAGTTTTGAAGATGTTTTGTTCTAAAAATTATATTGTTAGTAATTTTTTTTTTTTTTAATTTTGAACCTTATGCATGTTGATGGGTGCCAGTCTGCCAGACACATCTGGATCCAGGTGTCATTGGGCAATGGTATAATACATAAAATTTCATGGAGTAGAAGAGCCATAGGACTGTGTTGATTGAAAGTTTAATATGTTGTTTCGAATGCTAGTGATAACCTGAATTACTGCTTTCCTTCTTGGGCAAATAGTTTTGGGAAATATGGTCTTGTACATAGTTTAAGCTTAATTCCCATGTTAATTTTTATTCGCTTATTATTGTGATTTTTTCTTTGACTACTTCATGGGATTTAATTATGCACATGGGGTTTTCTTTCATCTATAATCATCCGATATATATTGTTTTTGTTCTTTATACTTTTTCCCCAGGCTTTCTTAATTATTTCTGTGTTTCTTTTATATTTCTTGGGATGTAAGTTAAGTTCTGATATTTCTATTTTGGAAATTTCACTCAGGCAATCAAAAATTCCCTGGTTGTTTTCTTCCTTTGGCTTCCCGAATTTTACCATATATTGGGCCAGTATTGGACAAAGTATGACCTTTCAAGTTCCTTTCATTGTGACGGATTTAAAATGAATTTAAATGATTTGTCATTAATGCATCTTTTGATTGCAAATTTCCAGCGCCAACAGCAGCCAGATGGACTTGTGGCTGGGTCATTGGATCTATTAACTATGCTATTGAAGGCAAGTTATACTTGGCTGGAAGAATGTCATATGTACCTAAATTCTTTTTTTTAAAAATATATATATATTATATTTTTTGCTAATTACAGTTTATGATACCGTTGAGCAGAATGCTCCTACTGATGTGGTAAAAGCAGCATATGATGCTTGTTTTGATGCTATTATCCGAATAGTTCTTGAAAGTGATGACCACAGTGAAATGCAGGTATAACTTGTCACTGTATGTTTTTTTCCTCCAACGGTAATCGACTATCTAAAATGTGAACATAAGTTCTGCTTTTTACTGCATTGATCAGAATGCAACAGAATGTTTGGCATCTTTTGTATCTGGGGAAGACAAGAACTTCTTGCTTGGGGTAGTGATTCCGGATTTACAATGCGGAGTTTGCTTGATGCAGCTTCAAGGTTCATTATTCATGTCTTGATTTTTACTTCCTTCATCTCCCCCACCCCAACTAAAAAAAAAAACTTTTTCCCTCCTTCCATTACTTGAATTGTTATTCTTCAACATTATCAAGGTTCTCTCATTGATCTTTATCAACTGCTTCGGGATCTTACTGGGATCAATTGATTTGCTTCTCTATGATAGTTAAATTATTGCATATTTATAATATTGTTCCAAGATGTATTTGAAACCCTGTTCAACGTTTCAATACTCCAAACAATATTCTGCTGAAGGCTTAGGTGGTGTTTTCTGTATTATCTACTGATTCAGAGATAACTTTAGTTTATGAAATACAATATACCTTTGTTTACTATGGTTTGTTAAATACACTCGAGTCTTATGAAGAGTTATACTATGCCGATCAAAATCACTGTGGATTCTTATTAGGTTAACTTGTGGATTTCTGTAGTAAATTCAAGTTTCTGCAAATTAGTCTAGCTAAGCTCTACTTGCAAAGTTTTCTTATATGCATTTTTTATGTTTGTTTTGTGCAATCTGGTTTGCAGGCTTCTTGACCCTGATCTAGAAAGCTCTGGGTCTCTACTTGTTGGCAGCTATATCCTTCAACTTATATTGCATCTCCCCCTCACAAATGGAGCAGCACATTCAAAACTTGATTGTTGCTCTTGTTAGACGTATGCAATCGGCTTCGATAGCAGGATTGAGAAGCTCGTTGCTACTTATTTTTGCCAGATTGGTATTGTGTCTAAGTCTCAACTTCATCTTGGTTAAACTTAGTCCTTGTCAACTTTTATAGAAGAGTGGAAGTTAACTTCTTCTGGATTGTCAAGCAGAAAAATTACAAATTCTCTTTTGCTAAAAACGAATAACAAGAAGCTACTATCAAGCAGGATTGACAATTTTATTGTTCGTAATTTGTAAATAATTTTCATTAATATGGTCTTTTAAGTTATTGTTCCAATACAAGCTAAGTTGTTCAATATATATACATACGCATAAATACATATATATTGCATAAAAGAAGCCTAATTCTGAAAAGAAAAAAGAGAGAGAATGTATTCCAGCTAGACTAGAACTTGTTTCCATTTTTTTTCTGGAACAGAATAGACCTTATGTTTTTTTATTAATTTAAGTCCTAATGTTCTACAATCTTTGCTCTCTACTCCAGTTCTTACAGATTTATGGTTAGATCTCAGTCTACACTCATCTTTTTCGTGGATAAATTTTCTCACCGTTGCATTTCTTTAATTGCAGATTCATTTGAGTGCACCAAATGTTGAACAGTTTATCAATTTGCTGCTCACTATCCCAGCTGAAGGCTATCAAAATGCCTTTGTTTATGTAATGTCAGAGTGGACCAAACAACAAGGCAAGTTTCTGTACAAATTCCCATGTTCAGCAAAGAAATGTAATGTGAATTTATGTCTGCTTGCATGCTCAATTCTGATGCAAACAATTCATTTGTTGTGAAATTTCATGGTATCTAGTGCATTTTTGTTGGACCTAGCACTTACGCTTACCGGAAGCTGTCACTGGTGGAAAGGTGATTTAGGACTCGTTCTAGTGCAATTAAACAAAATAAATCATAAGGAATAAAAACAAAATTAAAGGAGAGCTGTCTCTCTCTCTGCATGTTTAATCACATGGAGCTTCCATGAGGGTTTGAATAGATTGTCTTAGACAATATCAAGGCCGAATTTTATTTTTCTTTATTGGAATTATGAACAAAATCCATTATATATGAATAAGGCAAGGAACTGTTCATTCTCTTTTGACTACTTTCTAATTTGCAAGAAAAGTAAGCTTGCATTTGATGTTCCTTCTCGTACTTCCTTCGAAGCGCAGGCGAGATTCAAGGGGCATATCAAATCAAAGTTACAACCAGTGCTTTAGCCCTACTGCTCTCTACTAGGCATCCTGAATTAACAAATATTAATGTCCAAGGCCATCTAATTAAGGTTCATGATATTTCTTAAATGCTTGAAAATCATTTTCTCTTGGAAATGCTTACACAGAGGTAACTCAAGTTGTTTTTCTTTGAAGTCTATGTCAGGGATAACCACTCGTTCAAAAGCTAAATCTGCTCCGGATCAGTGGATTATAATGCCACTTCCAGCGAAGGTATTTCTATGTTTTTTTCGGAAATATGTCTGACATAGGAACTGACGTGCGAATATTGAACACACAAAAAATGGTCTAACTACTACTTATTGCCGCAGATATTAGCTTTACTGGCAGATGCATTGATTGAAATACAAGAACAAGTTCAGGATGCAGAGGATGAGGTAGTTTTTGTCCTCTTTTACTATTTGTCATGCTCGGTATTTACGGTTCATTTGGGGGGGGGGGAGGGGGGGGATTTAACTTTCCTGAGTTCAAATCCAAGTTCAATAGACCTACTTCCCCAAGTAATGATAATGGAAGGAGGGTGGATGTTTAGGCTCTGAACCGTTTGTTTTGCAGGGTAGCGACTGGGAAGAAATACAAGGAGACATGGAGGCTGACGAAGATTTATTATCCTCAGCTGCTGCCGCACCGTTTGGCAGGCCGGGATATGAACATCTTGAAGCAATGGCAAAAGCATATAACGAGGTTTGTTTGATCGAATATAAATAACATTGAGTTCTCTCAACATCCATGGCTCCTTTGGCATTACTAATTACTTTTAACTCGAACATTGACTTGAAGAATCAAGAGGACGATTACGAAGACAACACACTCAATGTTGCAGATCCCCTTAACGAGGTGAAATCTTTTCCCCCACACTAAATTTACTTGCATGCTCTACATTTTAAAACTCCATATAACTGCCAAATTCTACCGATGAATCTTGCAGATTAACTTGGCAAATTATCTCGCGGACTTCTTATCGAAGTTCTCTCAAAGCGACAGACAAATATTTGATAATCTTTGTCAGGTTTGGTCTCTTGTCAAGCATTTGCATCCTCTTATGTGCTTAATCTCCTTTGGGGCAATAACTAAAGAGAATGCGAATTTGATTTGCATGAAATTTGCAGTCTCTGACACGGACTCAACAAGACGCGATTAAGGTTGTTTTAAATCGATGAGGTACTCGTCTAGTTTTACTTCTTTCACCGATTGCTATCGAGTATATGAACTCCATGAACAGTTGAGCTTTAAAGTTGAGGTTCATCTTTTTTTGTTCGTTGTGTTTTTTGAGAAAATAACTTAAAATCAGTGTTGGTTTTTTATTGATTAATTGGTTGATTTGTGTGAAGCAGCCGAGCTCCAAATATGAGTTTGCTATGTGTTTTGTACCCGAAATCTGATTGTGATGTCAGTTCATCTTTTTTTATAATTTGATAATTTTTTTTTTTTTGCATTTTAATTAAACAATTATTACAATGAAATGAAACTATTGAAGGATAGAAGTATTTTTAATTATTAAAATAAAATGATTTCGCACAAAGAAAGAAAATAAAGTAAAGGATTAAACGTTGTCGTTGTAAATTGAACAAATGGATGTGAGAATACAGACTTTAATAGTATTCTGTTTGAATTAATTGATCAAAAGTTGGAATACTGTTAAGAATATAAAAATGATAATTTTAAGTAAAGGTTAGTATTTGGTCGTGTTAGTCATTTTTAAGTTGAGCGAGTCGATGAAACCTTTTTGGAAAAAAATTTTATACATAAGCCGTGTAAACTTTAATTTATACGTGCTTTTTAGTTTTATGGGTTAGAGTTTTAGTTTAGGGGTTTAGGTTGTAGGGTTTAGAATTTAATGTTAGTGTTTAGAATTTAGTGTATAAGGTTTAAGGTTTAGGGTTAGGGTTAAGAATTTAGAATTTGGGTTTTTATAGTGTAAATATTAAAATTAATTTTACACAATCTGTGTATTAAAATTTTACCCAACATTTTTTATACTTTTTTAAATGAAAAATTAGTACTTAGATTTTTTTTTTATTTTTAGTCCTTAAACTATTTTTTAGGTCAAGACAAGTATTCAAATCTTTGTATTGTGTCAATGTTTAATTAGATGAAATATTTATTTTAACTTGAATAATGGTTAGGCTTAAAGTGATTAAAGATAATAGTAAAGATTTTTGTTTTGATAAAAATAATTAATGATTAAAAGTAAACAAATGATATAGTTTGGAAGTTTATTTTTCGTTTTATTATTTCAACTTTATTTAAAAATTTTAAGTTAAATTAAATTAAATCAAGTCGTTCAAATTATTGTTTAAATTAATTGTAAATACATATAGTATTATGGAGCTAATTGATTTTTCTTTTAGATAAATAAAAATTTTATTCATCTAAGAAACCGCAACTATACGCCTTACCAACAACAGCAAGACAAAAAGAAAAAAAAAAAAAAAAAAACCCGCCCTATACAAGCAACTCAAACCTCTCCTAACACAGACCCCATTCTTTAGCCATACAGTTATTAAAACAAAACCTATTACAATTCAAAAATCTCTCGTTAACATCAAATTTAATAAGAGAAAAAATGGCAGCGTTTAATCTTTATTTTTTTTTATGAAACCTTCTATTCTTTTCTTACCAGATAGTTAAATCTACATCAAGCCAAACAAAGAATGGTAGCACGTAAAGACATCCCCTTTTTTATGCTTTTGTACTCGATCAAAAATCTCAAGCCAAGAGCTGTGAACCAATAGAAAACCGCAAACTTTCAAAACCAATAACCACGCCTGCCTTAAATAACAACACTCCCCAAGTAAATGATTTCACGTTTCTAAATCTACATTACATAAAGAGCAAACAGGATCAACTTAACAGCCCCATCTTATTATCCTGTTTTTGATCGACAATCTATCCAACACAGCGAGCCAAGAAAAGAAAAATTATCGAAGGATGGAGAGCTTACCCCAAATAATCCGAAATTAAAATTTTTTCTCTTGTTTGTATCTAGTAACCTCCCACACCTTCTTAGCTTTGTAGTCTCCCAGCAAACCACCAACCAAAGGCCAAATTATCTATAAGCTTTAAAATTTTCTTCCATGCCCAACCGTGGTATAATCATATATGGCATAAATGTACATTTTTGATGCGCATGTCAGTAGAGATGAGTAATTTAACTCAAATTTGAAAATTTACTAATTTAAATTATTCATGTTCTATTTTATAATTTTAAATTTGAATTTTTTTTAGTCGACATTTTGAGTAACTCAAATTGAATTTTTCCACGGGGGATAAAAAATTCGAGTTTTACTCGGCAAATTCACATCCGATGTCACTTTTAAATTTCATGAAAATACTTGAAATAAAAAGAGCTGAAAAAAATTTACGTATTCATTACTTGCACCGAGTCTGAATAACACAATATCCATTTTAGAGCTACCACAACAACTAAGGATGTACATCGTAATTGTTTTTGTAAGCATTGATATGGATATCCCTTATTCACATGGCTCCATGGTCCCAAATGTGTTCTCACTGCTGTAAGTCATGCAAAGGAAACCATCTTCATCATGGTTCTCGTCGTATATAGCAGCTGCACCAACATTCTCAATATTAATACCGGAAATGCAACGAAGTGAATCGAGAGATCTAAAAGGTTAATCTCACCGGTTGGCGGTAGGATGTTCTTGACAAAAATGAATATAGCCTTCTCTGGACCAAGCTTGATCCTCTTCCGCACAACATACACGAATTGAACAACAGTTAGATCGGCAGTAACCAGATACCTGCATTAATTCCATGGGAGAACGTTCACTTTCAAAAGAAATGAAACTTGCGAAGGGAATAGAGAACTGTGAGAAAGGGGCCATGGTGGCCGGAGAAGATGAACGCCGGTGAACAATGAACAATAAAATATGAAAAGCTAGAGTTTAACGATAGAACAAAAATAGTATTTTCAACAGAGAACAATGTGTTTCTTTGTATTCTCTTATTCTTCTTATTGAAATGTGTATAAGATGAGCCTTTAAATAGGCAATTACAAGTTTTAGTATAGCTAAAACTATACTTTTATCTCTAATTTAAAGAAGACAAGACTTTATTTCTAACTTAAATAAGACTTCTAGTAAATCTAAACTACTAGTTACTGACTTAGAAATAAACTCTAATTACATGGTTACAATCCACAAGAACTATGTTACTCTGATTCTTCATTTTCTTAAGATACTCTTGTCCGACACCCACGATTAGGATGGAGAAATTACCCCCACTAAAGACTCAAAATAATGGAAAATCTTTTTAAAAATGAACATACACTTGTCAGAACATCCAAACACCTGAATTCGAACAAAATGATAATTAGTGTTAAAAGAAGTATCATGTTTCAACAGTTAAAACAAAGTATACAAGTTCATGCTCCTAATAAGATTATTTCTACATCTTTCCTTCCTCAAAAACACTATCTACAAATGGTTACAATTAGGGGTATAATCTATGGCTAAATAAACTCAAGTTGTAAAAAGCCTGAACTCGGCTTGAAAAATTCTAAGTTTGAAACTCTAGATCGAGCTCTATTTGACATAAATATAGAACTATTTGAACTCACTAAATTAGGTTTGGTTAAGTTCAGTAATCCATTAAACAAATATTTCAATCCTCGTACTCACTTCAAACTAAATTATGTGTTCAAGATCAAGTTCAAACTGAAAATTTCGATTTTAATTAAAAATGACTATATATAAAAGAAATGAGCTAGATTACATAAGCAAGTACTTGAGCTTAGCATCAAGCCCAACTCGGTAATTATGAACGATTAAGCTGAACTTTGAGTTTTGTTCGAACCAAACCCAAGTTAGCTTGTAAGAAAGCGTCCTGTTTACAGTCCTAGTATAACATTTTTAGCTGGGAAATCGTTAACCACATTAGGTAGAATCCACATCCGCATGAATCAAGTCAAGAACTCAAGACTGATATAGAAAGTCCTTAAAGGAAAACAGGTAAGAGGAATAAGCAATTGACCTTTTCTTATCAATATCAGGCACATCGCTCTTATCGGCCCGTTCAACGACCACCTACACCAAATAATCAAACACCAATGTAAACATTTTAATTATAAACACACAAATATCTTAAAAAACATATATACCAAAAACTACTTTTAACGTTATATAAATATAAAATGCCAACAAATGTTGCATTCAAATACATAGTAATCAAACATGACATACTGGGATTCTGTTCGGATACTTTTCTCTAATCCGCGCAGCTTCAGCTTGCCTCCTTTCTGGCACAAAACAATTAAATATCAATTTAACATCACAATTCACAACTATATAACAAGATAAATTTCCCTTTTTCAAAACCCTAATCATTATTATCAGTATTTCCTAAACTGGGTGTTCAAAGTTGTCTCTATCAATAGGAAATATATATAAAAAAAATCAGCAACAAAAATCAAGTGAAATGGCCAAAGCAAGAGAACAAAATTCTCAAGCGTCGGAGTAAACTAATTGGGGAAAATAGTAAAACTAGGGTTTCACAAGATCAACTGCAGCAAATTCGGGTATAATTATAAAGAAGATCAATGGGAAATATTACAAACAGAAACTTTTTAAAAGATGAAGACGAACCGAGAGGGTGTTCCAGCTTAAAGGAGCGGTTGGCCATAGCAAAATCTACAATCAAATAAAATATGAATTAAGTTAAATGGATTCTTTTAAAATAAAATAAAATAAAATAAAAATAAAAAGAGAAAACGATAGAAGAAATGTAGAAAGAAAAGGGAGAATGTTGCATACTAAGAGAGAGAGATTGGGAACGAAAACCTTTTGCTTATTCTATTGTTATGTAATAATTTTTTTAACTTTTACACGTGTAAAATAGGAGTATTTATGGTCGGTTAAGTGTATTGTTTAGTCTAAACGGTCGATTAATCATTATAATAATTATTAAATTTAGCTAACTATATTCTAATCGTTAAAAATCGGTTAAGCGTTAAAATACGGTTAACTGACGGTTCAATTACATGTTAACATGTACCGTACTACACTTTACTATTTTTTGAGAATAATTAAACTATATTTTTTCGATAAATATTATATTAAAACGTTCATAAAAATGCTTAAATAAAGATTCTAAACAATAAGTTCATACTTAATTAAAAAAAAAGTATGTACATACTATAAAGTTTTAACACAACACAAAATACATAAATTCTATACTTAGTTTAAAATTCAAGTTTTAATAATGTTCAACACATAGCAATACACAATCAAAGTTTTAAAGAAAAATCTTTAACTGACATAAAACAAACATAAGGTAAATGAAATTTTCATGAGTTAGTATCACAAGCCACAAAAGTTAACTCTATGACCAAATCTCTCAAAGTCTTTGTCGACTTTCTCTAAAATAAAATATGACTCATCAATCATAATTGTTTGTTGATTAAGTGTTAAATCCTTCAATCATATATTTAAAAATATGAAACAAGGTAGTACAAGAAATATAATGTAATATAAGTGAATCGAAAATAAAAAAAAATAATTATGAATTAGATTATAAAATATCGTTTAGAAATTAGAAAAGTGGGTGTGCGGGATGAACTTTTAGTTGAAGGTATTTTATTTTTAATATATATATATATATATATATATAAGCGGTTAACCTATAGGTTGACAACCATTAACCATTATTTTTAGCAGTTCGGTTAATCGAAACCGTTTAGACTTAAGGATTCGATTAATCAACCTGTAAAAAATAACAATTATACTGGTTCACGGTTACGTTTAATTATGCACACCCCTAGTGTAAAGTGCCTACTTTAGCTCAAATTGTTATTACACATTGACAAATGAAGTTCTTTATTTCTACCCTAGATTTTAAGGGAAAATATCTCATGCCGGTGAAAACGAAAAGTTTCTATAAGCGCCTTAGTTTTAGGGCTTAGGGACTTGATTTAGGGGTTTAAGTGTATGAGTTTAGAATTTAGGGTTTATGGTTAGAATTTAAGGTTTAGAGGTTAAAGTTAGTTTTTAGGGTAATATGGTTAGGGATTTAGATTTTAACCTATAAACTCTAAATTTTAACCATGAACCCTAAAACTATATCCCCTATTCAAAACTTATACACTAAAACCCCTAAACACTAAACCATAAATAAAATCCCTAAACCCTAAAATTAGGCTATTGTGTAAACAAATTTTCCACAAGCTCTTATGCGTGAAATAATTACCTTAAATTTTAATTCTTTGATAAGTTAAAAAATTGCCTCGATATATCATATATCTTATAATTTTTAATTCAAAAAATAAATTAAAACATCTATAAATTAATAATGTCAGGACTACGTAATTTTATTAATTTAAAGAGGTATTAATTAATCGACAAATTAATCATTTATTAATTTAAAGAGATTTTTTTTCGAATCAACGAACCTACATTATTCTTAATGAATAAAACATATACATTGTATTGACTAATTAAATGATGTCCATGTACAATGTGACTAATTAAATATATGTATCCCTAAAAAAATAAAGTTCATTGTAGTACGCATTACTAGTTAAAACTTAATGCAAGTTCATGTATGATAAGAAAATCAATCACTATATAAAACAACATCAAACATTCCTAATTAGTCAATCCAAATCAAAACCAACCAACCATGGCTAGATTTAAATTTTAAGAAGAAGCAAACAACAATAAAATCATATTTTACTAAGTTGTCATAGTTATAATTGTAATTTTATAGAATTATTAATTTATAATATTGAAGGGACCGTAAATTTATATAAGGGTCTTTCGAAAAATTATTATCTTATTAATTTATCAAAATTATTAATTTAGACCTTGAGCCCAAGTCAGGACCGAAAAAAATTATTATTTTAGAGAGATTATTAATTTATAAAGGTTATTAATTTATCGAGTATTAATTTATAAAGATTCTATCGTATTATGTATTTAAGTAAGTATAAGCTCACAGTACTAACCTATTATAACAATAATAATATCAATTAAACAAATTCTCCTATTATTACTATTATCATTATTTGATTAAAACTAATAAATATACTATCAAGTGTTGAAATAAAATTAAATCGTATTGTAATGTTATAAAATTGATGCTATAGAAAAAAAGATAGTATCTTATAATAAAAAAATAGTTTTCTCTCCTAAAACATCTAGTTTTTTCTATAGCCGCCTCAAGTTTTTTTTGTTTTTTTAACTGGTGGCGGTAACTAGTTTTAGTACTGATTGTCAATCATCGATGTTCACTATTTTTCTCACTCTTTCATGTTTTGTTTTTTTATTTTTAATAAAAATATCTGCTTGTGGCACGCGTTTTCTATGCCTTAGCAGTCGTTTGGTGCTCGTATAGAGATACTCACAACGCTAGCTTTTTGATTTGATTATGTCGGTGGTCATAAAAAAGATTGATCCCCACTTGTTTGATGGTTTGTTAGCAGAATTGTGTAGCGAATTAATCTGCGTGATAGTTTGGTTCGCTCACCATTCTTTTTTCATCACGTAAAGCGTCTCGTTTGGCTAGAGACCAAGAGATTCATGGAAGTTTCTGAGTTTTGATGGTATGTTAATCTCCATGAAAGTGTTTGTTTTTCTTTGCACCTTTTGTATGAGATTTTTAGTGGACTAATTCCTTTTTTCTCTCTTTTTGTTGTATTGTATTTGTAATATCTTTCATGTGATTAAATAAAAATTAGATATCATTGTTAAAAAAAAGCATAAAGTTAAAAATAGCCCTTATTTTATTTTGGTGCAAACAACCTCTTAACGTTTTATTTTTATTCAAAATTCACTCTTGTTGGATGAAAATCTTCAGTTAACTACCGTTTAATGCATTTCGCTGACGTGGCATGACTTGCTGACATGACACTTTGTTGACGTGACATCACCAATTTTTTTTAAATAATTATTTTATCAAATAGTATATTTATCACATTTATTAGTATTTATCCCTATTACTTTTCCTTCTCTGTCAATTCCCTACCAAAGTCATTCTTCCCAATTCCTCCCCTCAAATTCCATTCTTTCCCAAACTAATTAATTGTTTTGAAGGAAGAGAATGTAGTGGTCCTTATTTGGTCTCTCGTCAAGCTATCGCCTTTCCAGAAATAAGTTGGAACCACAAGTTAAAAGCATCAGGGTACATATATATTCTTCATCACAGCCAAAGTAAAACTAGGAATTTACCATTCAGGTGCATGCAAATAGCCGACCTGTAAGTGCAGGCAAAAGACCCTTTTTAGCTTAAAGATTCAAGAACCAATTTTAGAGTGCTGTGTTAAATATTGATACTTTCGAGAAGGAGAAACTTGCATGCTTTATTGTATTAAATTCAGGTGTCCTTGTACATATTTTGCTGTTGGAGTTTCACAAAAGAGAGAAGAAGGAACTATAAAACTATGACAACCTTTGTTGCAGCCATGGATAGCATTTCAGTTTGTCACCATCAAGTTTGGGGCAGACTGTTGATTTTTGGCCTTCTCAGCTTCAAGCTTCCTTAATGTTGTTGAACTCAACTACATTCTTCAGAAACTAATAGGGAGCAGGGATTTAAATCTCGGTCACGGACGCGTTTTCTGTCGCATCGCGGTTATCGCGTTTTCGGACATAACGGAGGCTATAGCGGTCATTGCGGGTGTCGCGGTCGTGAATTTTTTTAAATTTTGCACAATTTATTGTAAAACATTATAATTATAAAAAGTCAATTTTAATGATTTTAGAGTGTTTTCTAAACGAAAATGGACATATATAAATTAAAATGGATTAAAAAATATCTATTATAACTGTGAGATGGGAGATTAGATTCCTTATAATTTTATCAAAGAGTTCTTTTCCACCGACAAACCTGAGAATAAAATATATATATATATTTGTTCTACCAATCAATACCTAAATTAAAAAATATCAAGGTAAATATCAACAATGGGAGGATTTAATTATAATTATAAAAAGTTACTTTTAATAATTTTCAGAGTGTTTTCCAATACTTATAAAATGATTTAATTGAAAGGAAATAAGACTTAGAGGCTCAATTAATAGTTTCATTAAGGATTTGAGGACTTAATTGGAAATGGAATAAAACAAATCATCTTAATTAAACTAAAAATCTGCATTAAAGGACTAAATTGTAAGCGTGCCAAAACTTTTAAGCCTCTCCGAAAATTCACTAAAACTTGAACCCTCCTTTCCGCTATTTACCCTTTTAATGTTTTAAGTTCATCTTCCTCGTTTCTCTCCCGCCTATTCTCTGCACTTATTCTCTGCAATATTCTCCTCGTCCCTTTTTATTTTCGGCCACCACCCATTTATCGTCCGTGAAATGCACTGCACCCACCATTCAACTCCTCGTCCCATCCCGAGCAAATCTCAACCAACCGTTTCTCCTCCCCGCCTGTCGTTAACGAGATTCGAGCCAAAAAGCTTTCGACAAACCATCCGTGCAATGGTCTGAAAGCGGGAATAGCGGTCCGTTATCGCCGCAATCGACCGCTACCAGTTAAATCGCGGCCGCAATCCACCGTTTTTGGTGTGAATTCGATTCACAAGGCAATTTTCAGTAAAAGCGGTTTCAGCCGGCGGCGCTACCGCTATATAGAGGCCGCAATCGCGGTTGGGGACCGTTTTTTAAAACCCTGATAGGGAGTTTAAGTGGAGGAATTGGGAAGAATGGCTTTGGTGGAAAATCGATAGTGAAGGGAAAAGTAATAGGGATAGATAGTAACGAATGTGATAAATATAAGCATAAAGTTCACAAATGATCACTGAACTTTGTTAAAAACAAAACAAAACAAAACGGTAACAAAACTTTTAAATGTTACAAGATAGCAATTAAACTTTATATTTTGTAACAAAATGGTAATTCGACTGTTAAAGGCTGTTAAGTGGAGTAACGTTGTAATTATGAAATTTTAATAATAATACATTCAGTCCTATATATTTATAAATTCAATCAATTTAGTCATATTTCAAATAAAAACACATAATCCTCGATACTCCTTTGAAATTTCATCACCTATTTCACATGGTTTTCTTTTGATTTCCAGCTCAACTTTATTTGGATCCGGTCGTTTTCATTGCCCACTCTACAAGATTATTTATTTTCTTTTCCTAGAGATAATCCGAATTTAAAATTCTCTAAAAGATTTGTCAGTGAATCATTCCGGTCCGTGATCGACCACAGATCGTTGGACACGAGACGTGGTAGAATGTCATAAAGAAACATATTAAGCGATGAGTGCCATTACCAGACGACAGAGAAATATGGAACCAAATGTATCATTCAAGTTCAGAAGGTCTCAGCCGGAGATTCAACCTGTAAATGATACCTTGGTTAAGCAAATCACTTCAATATCCCATTACAGAATCTGCACCAGTCGAGATGAAGTCATCGAAATCAAGTTACATTCTTATTTCTTATCCAGACATAGTCAGGTCAATCACGATTCAGGCCAACAGTCGAGATGAAGTTGTCAAAATCTTGAACACCCTAAACCTCTTTTATGTGCCCTCTTCTATGCCACGTCGCATAAACATAAATGATACATTTGGACACCGAATCACAACCCCAAATAGCATCTCAACATAAATCTTCAACTGAGACCTCAACCAAATGTGTCCAAATATGCTTAACTATGGACACCGAAATCTCCTTGAGTTCAATTTCTTGTACAAATAGCATCTCAACCATAAATCTTCCAACTAAAGCACTCGTCCCATGCTCCGAGACCACTGATGTTCCAACCCGAACAAATCATTTTACAAAACTCAAGACACCATACAGGTAGTGTGTACTTTGAATCTAGCAAGAATCAAAGCCTCTCTTCCAAACTTGCCAATCTTTCAGCCACTTGTCATGACTACGACTTGCTACAACGCAGAGAATCTTCCCTACTTCCCAGGTTTGTTCCGCCTCCTTCCTTACCATCGTGCTCCTATTTTGAAGGTCACCATAAAAAAAAAAAGCATCATTCTCCACCCCTGGCATCAACAGTTACTTTTGAATCTCCTTTTTACGCTTTCTGCCACTATCGCCTATCTCATGTTTATATGCACTATTTGCAGATTCGCTCTCCATTACTCTCAAATCTCAATGAAGTTACCTGACATGGGATTTGGACTAAATATATACTCAACAAAGCTTGCAAAGAGTTTCTAAAATATGGAAACAAATGCAAGCAAAGATACCCCATTTATGTATAATTTACTTCAGTTCATGATGAATGCCATTACCAGAAGACGAAGTAAGGATGTGAATGCATCATAAAAGCTCAAAAGGACAACATGAGATTCAACCTGAAGCTAATACTTCGGTTAAGCCATCACTTCAATATCATAACTAACATTTCTGTACACCAAATCATACACTTTCTGTTAAAACTAACTGGTTCTAATCCTGCAAAGGGTAACCACACATGTTATCAAAAGTGATGTGAACCTCAGGATTCATAGTGTAAGCCAGTTTTCACAGCAATGAAGCTAACGCCATACGCAATGAAGAGCTTATAACAATCATGGAAGCACTTATAAAGGCTTGAAGAATTGCATATTTACTTTATCGAACCCTAATCAACGTTAACTAATTAAAACTTGAACATAGATTTGATTTCCTAATTCATATCTGAAAACTGTCTAGAATTGCAAAGAACATATTCAAAAGGGAAAACCGAAAATTGATTAAAAATCTTATTGTTTTTCCAATTATGAAACGAGAAGGTAGTAACTGAATCTACAAGCTAGGGCTAAAAATAGCTCAAATTCACAGATCAAATTAATTTGATCCACTAGCTAACAAATCCACAACCGGATCTGGCAAATCCAAACCCGACTGAGCCGAACTCTGAAACAGCATTCCCTTGCCTGCAATTAATTTCCTCCTCTGAAGACACCGGGGACCGTAGACTCTAGCTGTCGGCACAAAGCAAGGGAAGCCGTCCATGGCTGCGGAGGAGGAAGGTTGACCACCATTAGACGGCGGAAAGGACGGCGAGATCTGAAAGAGGGAGCTTGTTCGGTGCGATCTGGCGCTGATCCGCGAATCTCTGAGGCGAGCTAGGGCGCCAGGTTTGAGGTACTTTAAGAAAGGTTCGGATCGAGGCAGTGAATGTCTGGCTAAAGATCGGCTTCTCCGATTCATGATTAGAAGCAGAGACTTAAGCTACGGCGAAAATAGGGGAGATAGGGTTTGGCCGTTTTGGAAGATTAGGGCGGATTTTTATGGAGCAAATAGAGAGGGCGGGAAAATAAGGGAGGGAACATTACAAGGGTTTGAAAGACACAGTCCCGAAGGCGCCGAAATAGGGACTAGGGCTTAGAAGTGGCCTAGGGCCTAAAGCTGCTACCCGATTGGTGACGCCTGCTCGGGGCTATCGCGAGCCCTTGGTCCACTTTTTAGTTAAGCTATTTTATTATTATTCGGTAGAGTTTAATCGGATAAAGTTTTTTTTTTAATATATTAGTATTATTATAGGATAGTATTTGTTTGTAATTTTTAATTTTTTGATGAGATATATATGCTTTGTATATATAAACATTTGAATTTATATCTTTTAAGATAAATAATATTCTTTATTAAAGTCACTTGTTTGGTTCCGAATAAATTACATATAAAACTATTTAGTTAGCGTCAGTGGTGGAATTTCATTGGAACTAGTGAGCTCAACACTTTCAAAAAAATATGACAAATATTTTTTAACCTCTTAAAAATATATATCATTTCTTTAATAATCTTACTATGAATACAAAATATTTTTTTTGTTAACTTTTTGATGAAACACATAATATATAAACTATTATTGATTTCTTCGATAATTGAGTTCTATGATTTATAAATTTGATCAATTTTTATCTTCCAACATCAAATGCATTAAATATTAAATACTATAAATAAACTTAAGTATATTTAAATAATCATTAATAAATATAAATAACTTTCAGTAGAATTTGAAGTCCATGTTTCAATTCGAATCGAAGTTATGTACATATAAGCACATGATTTTAGGAGTCTAAAATTTTAAAAATGTTAATAAAAATACAAAAAATATATTTAAAACATATGAACTTTTAAATTTTTAAAAGGTAAGACCAATTCCCAAACACTTATCTGTCAATAGCTACTTAATGTTAATATAAAAATCTATTAATCGGTTAAATAGTTAAAAATATTTAAATTATTTCATTTTAAATAAATTTAAATCTTGATATTTGTATTTATAAAAAAAAAATGATATTTGCTTTGCATTTTTTATACAGCCGAATCTAGGAAGGTTGGATCATGGAAACTTCGAGCGTGTTTTTTCTCTTCAAATTCTTTTATTGTCCAACTTTAAGGAAAGAGAAAGCAAAATTCAACTACCCCATTACTTTCGAAAGATTAATATTTGGGGGAAACTTTCCAAGTCAAAACAAACTACAATTAAGTATTTAAATTAAGCCTAGTTTTGGCCCATTCCTATCGCATAAATCACCCTCATGCTATTGAAAGAGACTCGACCCTTGAGGCACTCTTAAGCCTGTGTTATATTATAAATATTTTATAAAAAATTAAATAAACAATATCCATCAATAAAATAAAATTATTATCAAGTGTTCGGTGCATTAGTAAGGCATATTACACTTTCAATGAGAGGACGCGAGTTCAAATCTTGGAGACGACATTATTGGGAAGGACGACCTTGCATCCCGAACATGGACTATAAGATGGACATGCATATTATAAAAAAAATAAAACAAAATTATTAATAAAATATTCGTAAATTTAAATTCTAATTTTCATATTCAAATTAAAATTTATAAGCTATTTATATTATTTATGTAATACATATTTAAACTTGTATTCATGTATGATAATATTAAATGAATTGAATATTACTAGTTTAAAAATAAATTTCAAACATCATCAAGTCTATAAGCTTAAACAATAATAATAAACTGTTCATTTTGTGACTTTTAAATGCTATAAAACGATTATTAAAGTTTTAATTTTGTTAAATAATAATTATTAAGACATTAAATGCCGTTAAGGAAACGGGGTAGAAGTTAAAAAAATGTATTATAACATATTTATTATTTCATATTTACATATTTTATCAAAGTGGGAACGAAACTATTAGAACTTGTATGAATAAGAGGTAAAGAGTTTGTGCCAACCACTAGGTTAATGTCATTATTTGGTTTTAAATGACAATAATTTATATGTATGGCATGTCTAATTAGAGAAAAATAAATAAATAAATGAAAATATGAAAAAGAGAAATTCAAACCTAAGTAAATTGGGTGTAAAGAATTGAGCATAACCATTAAACCAAGTCCATATCTTGGTGTTAAATGACAACAATTTATATATATATATATACATATCATATTTTATTAATATGTATTAATTTGATAAATTTAATGACCATTTTAAAAAAAATTCAAATTCCAACAACAAACAAAAATCATCTTAATTATCAATGACTATTTGTATACTTTAGTACAAAACTATAAATTCTTAAAATAAAAAACCTAAACAAAATCTTTGTAATTTTCAATTTTCAAAGATAAACAGCTACAGTGGGAACGAAAAAAAAAACGTTTACCAATTAGTGGTCCCCACCTAAGGTCCCAATTACAAAACCTTTTTTTTTTTTTTCATAAGGAGTTAAATAAATAACTTCAATAAAAAATAGAGTTAAATAATCAATAAATATTATGCACAATAATAAAATATATTATATTATAAAAAATGTATATTTACATATTTAAGAAATTTACAAATTTCAATTATAAATTGTAAGACTATTTTTTTGTGAATAATTTCTATTAAAGGGAAAGGAAAACTTGCTCATACTAGGACCATTAAATAAAATGAAAAAAATTAAATATCCTCAACCATTGACATTTAGCAGCGACTCACAAACATTGGTTTGTCACATAAAATATGTACTTATAATTTTTCTATTTGACACATATATTTTCTTAACAATTCCAACGTAAGAAAAAAAATTACTTATAATAAATTATAAATTCATAACTTAAAAGAGAAAAAAATATGTTAACCGAAAGTTTTTAATCAATTATTCTAAAGATTATTGTTTAATTTTTATTAGTATATTTGAGAGTTCAATACAATCCAAATATTGATTCAACTTGCACATATCTCCGGCCCATGGTAACTCGCTGGACAACCATCCGATCACCATATTATATGGTGGGTACAATCAAATGGGTCGCTGCTTATAAGTGTTCCTAGACATTACCGCACCTGATAGTTCTTGACCATTGACCAAAAAACGAGAAAAGTTCCTATAGGCCTTTTTTCTCAAACCTGGACCCACGTAGCACAAGACATAAACGAATAATTCCATGTGTCATGATCCAGTTGGTGAACGAAACTAAAACGGTTACACCCGAGAACATATTCACTTAATCCCAGAAATTCCGGAGGAACCAGCTCTTCACCGGTGAGAGCCATTCTAAACAGCTGCTCAAAAATTGTTCGAACATTTTTTATTCCATTCGGTTCGATTTAAATTATCAAACGAGTTGATGTTTTTAGATTATAAAGTAGAGTGGTATAATCAAATAATATTTTAAATAGATTAAAACTAAATATAAAAAAATCAACTGTAAAGCCTAACAAGTAGTCCAAAGAAAAAAATTTGATAATGTTTATCTTAAAAAATGTGAGTTCAAATCGCTTTGTCAGCGAGGTGTATACATTGTCAAATAATTAAAAAATATATATGAACAGATACTACAAGAGTGAGGGTTGATCCTTCATGCTTATACACAAAAAAAGCTCGACTAGTTTTAACTTGACTCGTAATTTCATAAACTTTGCTCGACTGAAAAAAAATCAAATAAAATTTTAGTTATAAAATGAAAATTGAATAAATCAAATTTTTTAGTAATTAGTGGATTAGTTTTTAAGTTTGAGTTGCTCAACTCTATTTGATATACTCAACTCAAAAGACATTAAATAAAGTTTGAGTTATAAAATATAACTCGTTAACTCAATTAAGTCAAAATTTTTTAACTCATCTCGACTCATAGGATGTCCATCCCTATGTACACCAATATTTTTTTTTTGACAAATCTTAATCTTAATACTAATCATAATTATAATCTTACATATAGAGAAAAGAAATTCTAAAAAAAAAAAGGAAAGAGTGCTTATAGCGAGTTTATAATTTATGAGCTAAAAAAATACGAGGTAACAAACTTGATTAAAATATAAATAAATAATTATATCAATGAAAATAATTTTTTTATTCAAGGAAGAATAAAAAAATGAATGGCTTGATATTTACTATTTCAAATCGAATTTGTTTAGCTTTACATCCAGCTTTGGGTCTCAAAATTTGATTCTAACTCGAAGCTTTCCAGTCACCTCAGTTCGGCTCGGGTATACACATTTGACTTTTTCTCATTCTCTCTCCACGCGCCTTTCCCATTTTCAGTTCATCCCTGTTTACCAATACAAAGCCAGAAGTGGCCGTGAATTTCTGTTTGGTTCATCGCACTCATTGAATTTTCTCCTCATTATCTGCTATACTGATCGCTGCCATTTTTATGTGAATTCGTGCTCGTTATACCGCTTGATATTGATCGCTCGGCGTCACGTATACAATGGCCTCATCTTCACCTTCTTCGTCTCTCTTAAGAGCTGCTTCCGCTTACTCTCGGACTCGCTTCTTTCCTTCTTCGTTTCGGAATCTCACCTTCACCGCTCAGGCCTCTCCTTCTGTTATAAATCACCACCGACGGTCTTTTACCTCCGCCGCAGTTCGTTCCTTTCACTCCTCTGCTCCGCGATGGAGCCAGCGTCTCGATTGGAGATCTCCTCTTAACCTCCATGCTCAGATCAGAGCCTTTAATCCGGTCATCGAACGGTTAGAGAGGAAGTTTGCTACTATGGGTACTGCTCTCCAATACTTTCGGAATTTGTTTCTTTTGCTTGATTTTTTTTTTTTGAATATCTCATATTTAGCTTCAATTGAACTTTTTATTTTTTGATTTATTACTTTAGGTCGATTAGTGAAGGTCTCTGTCAAACTCTTAAGTTCCAATATTGAGAACTCGTTGATTTAAAATATTTAATTAGTTTTTAGCCGAATAATAATTAATATATCATACATACTAGCGGGATCAAATCGGTATAAACTGAAAAAAATGGTTAAAAGGATATTTATCTAGCATCATTTTTATATGATTTTTAATCTTTTGAAGTATTTTCAAATCGATAATTAAGTTGAACTTTTATTAGCTGATCGTTTATATTTAGTTATTTTTTTAATGGTTTTCAGCTGCTGAGTATCCTTTTAAGGCAGTGTTGACAAGTCTTCCCAAGCCTGGGGGTGGTGAGTTTGGAAAGTTCTATAGCTTGCCTGCGCTCAATGACCCAAGGATTGGTAACTTATACATATAATGTTGATTCATGCCTGTGTTAAATATAGCAGTTTCTATTAGTTGTGTGACTGATCATGTATGTTCCTTATTTCTGTTACTATTATGGTAGATAAACTGCCGTACTCTATCAGAATCTTGCTTGAATCTGCAATTCGTAATTGTGACAATTTCCAAGTAAAGAAGGAAGATGTTGAGAAAATTATTGACTGGGAAAATACATCGCCGAAGCAAGTCGAAATCCCCTTCAAGCCTGCTCGTGTTCTCTTGCAGGTGTTGTTAAACCTATGTATATATATGCATATACTTCTTTACTAAGAGAAATAAATGACGCTTGTTTTGTTTTTAATCTATTCTGCTTTGTTATCAGGATTTTACTGGGGTGCCAGCTGTCGTCGACCTTGCTTGTATGCGTGATGCTATGCACAAGCTTGGCAGCAATACAAACAAGATTAATCCTCTGGTGTATTTGTTTATATCATTTGCATGCACGTTTACTGCAATGAGAGTGCTGAAATTTTTTATTCTGCGAGGGATAATCAGTTTCTAGATTCTATGAATAATATTGCAATCTTTTCATATTTTTGGCTTAATAAGGAATTGAGGGTGCCGATCTTCAGAGAAGGTTTACTTATCTTATTGATTTAATGATATGAACTTTTGAATGCCACATGCCCTATTACAATATGCCTGGCTATTTTGTAATAATTTTCTTGTTTACTCTACCTTTATATTGTATTACTGAAATATCTTGTATTCAGGTTCCAGTAGATCTTGTTATTGATCATTCAGTTCAAGTTGATGTTACAAGATCAGAAAATGCCGTGCAAGCAAATATGGAGCTTGAGTTTCAGAGAAACAAGGAAAGATTTTCTTTCCTTAAATGGGGATCTTCCGCGTTCCATAATATGCTGGTTGTTCCTCCTGGTTCTGGTATTGTGCATCAGGTATAATTTGTAATTTTGGGAATTACAGCACAATGTGCAACTAACACTTTTGACGTAAAGGTGGAAATATCCTTATTGATCTCATGTTTAACAAATCCTTTACTAAGTGATGAATGAATAAGCTTATATTTTTCGTTATATCGAATTTTTTGATGAAACTTTAATTTGGTGAATGTGTTGGCCAAGTGAGTTGACAGTGTAAACTTTGCAGGTTAACCTTGAATATCTTGGGCGGGTTGTGTTCAACACTGATGGCATGCTCTACCCTGACAGTGTGGTTGGCACTGATTCACATACAACTATGATAGATGGGCTAGGAGTAGCTGGCTGGGGTGTTGGAGGTATTGAAGCTGAGGCAGCCATGCTTGGTCAGGTAGGTAATGCTGTAGACTGACAATATTTTTTCCCCTGGGAAGGAAGTTGTTGGTTAATTTTGGTTTGTGACGATATGAGTCGTACATAGTTAAAAAGTCTGCCTCAATGATGAATCTATCACAGTTTTTTTTCTGTTGAGTAACTGCAAAATTCATGTTTCTATGTAACATGCTAAAATGCATAGTAAACTTATCGAACCTATAACTTTGCTGCAGGGTTGTGAACTTTCTTTTAACTTAAGTAGTACCATTAATTTCATTGTTTGTATGTGATCTTTGTCTTGCACGTCATAAATGCTTGTATACTATCCAACTGTTAGTTTTTACTTTCTTTCAAAAA
The DNA here is from genome assembly GCA_019671005.1 of Hibiscus mutabilis. Taxonomy (NCBI): domain Eukaryota; kingdom Viridiplantae; phylum Streptophyta; class Magnoliopsida; order Malvales; family Malvaceae; genus Hibiscus; species Hibiscus mutabilis. The sequence continues at coordinate 39,588,335 of CM033749.1, forward strand.
GGTTGTCCTTGTTCTTCTTGTTCATTTGCTTGAATATGCATCTCTATCATTTATATTTTTTCTAATTTTGAAATTAACAGCCCATGAGCATGGTTTTGCCTGGTGTTGTTGGATTCAAGTTATCTGGAAAACTGAAAAATGGTGTGACAGCTACGGACTTGGTTCTAACTGTGACACAAATGTTGAGGAAACATGGTGTTGTTGGGAAATTTGTTGAGTTTTACGGTAATTACTTTTCATGAGGCTAATCTGAAGTCACTCTTTCCTTGTTTGCCTGGCTCTTAAATTCTTTAGTTATATAGGTTTTTAATCTTGTACAATTTTGTAGGGGATGGTATGGGTGAACTATCATTGGCTGACAGGGCTACCATTGCTAATATGTCTCCTGAGTATGGTGCAACCATGGGATTCTTCCCTGTTGATCATGTTACTTTACAATATCTCAAGTTGACTGGCAGAAGTGACGAAACAGTTAGTATATGCTTCAAAATTTTACTACCTCCATCTACAATTATTATTTTTGAAGCACTAGCTGACATACTTGTCCTTAAATTCAGGTGGCAATGATAGAATCTTATCTCCGTGCAAATAAAATGTTTGTTGACTATAACGAGGCAAGAAATTTTCTTCCTTTTTTATTTTCACTTCTTTTATTTACACCAGTCAGCTTCTGGTTGTTCTACTTGTACTAAGTTATAACTTATAACTAGTCTAATGTCTTCCTTTCCTAATTTTTCATTTTTTTCTCTAAACTTGATGCTTTCAGCCCCAACAAGAAAGGGTGTACTCTTCATATCTAGAATTAAACCTTGCAGAAGTTGAACCCTGTATCTCGGGACCTAAGAGGTTTGCCTTCTATTCCAGTGTTTCTCATTTGTTTTGTTCAGGTTCAGAGCATTAAGCTGATTTGTTTTTCTTAGGCGTTTAATATGTTGTACTAATTCAAGGTGATTGCTTCTGATCTTTTCAGACCTCATGATCGGGTTCCTTTGAGAGAAATGAAGGCTGATTGGAATTCTTGTCTTAATAATAAAGTTGGTTTCAAGGTGAGTCTTTGAACCTGGTGCATATCTAAGTTTTTGTTATCTATGACTTCATTAATGCACATTTTATTTTTTTACTTACAAAATTAATTATTGTGAATTGTTTGATAGTTTGTTTCTTTAACTTCCCCTGAATGTCTTACCATGTTTTAGGGCTTTGCCATGCCAAAAGAGGCACAGAACAAAGTAGCAAAGTTTTCATTCCATGGGCAGCCAGCAGAGCTTAAGCACGGTAGTGTGGTCATTGCTGCAATTACTAGCTGCACCAATACATCAAACCCCAGTGTCATGCTTGGGGCAGGTCTTGTTGCAAAGAAGGCTTGTGAACTTGGTTTACAGGTATGCCAAGTTTATGTCTATACTCTTTTGCTACTCTTTTCTTCTTATCAATCTCTCCCCCTCTCTCTTTTTTCTCCCTTCAACCCCTCCCTTTTCATTTCCTAAAAGAAAAACCCTCGCTTCGGTATAGTCAATCTTCTTGAACTACATGAATGCTAATATTAATGTGTACAAGAAAGTTTGCTTAAATAATTGTCTTCAGGTCAAACATTGGATAAAGACAAGTCTTGCACCAGGTTCAGGAGTTGTTACAAAATATTTACTTCAAAGGTATTCCTTAGTTTCCTGTTGTATCTAATGTTGACTTGGAGTATTGGATCATTTTTTTGTAAAATGTTTCTACATAATCATGAAAGAATTGTTAACTAATTCTGAATATATGCCAGTGGTCTGCAAGAATATTTGAACAAGCAGGGTTTTAATATTGTTGGATATGGCTGCACAACATGTATTGGAAATTCAGGGGACTTGGATGAATCAGTTGCCAATGCTATTTCAGAAAATGGTACCATTGTAAATTCTAACTTGCATGATATAATAAGCTTGTATATAGTTCTAACGTCTTAATCATATTCCGTTTCCAAACTTTAATATTCATTTTTCACTTACTAATTGAAATTAGTTTTAATCTTTTACAGACATTATAGCGTCTGCTGTGCTTTCCGGGAACCGGAATTTTGAGGGTCGCGTTCATGCCTTGACAAGGGCCAACTACCTTGCTTCGCCACCTTTAGTGGTTGCTTATGCCCTTGCTGGAACGGTACTTAATATCTAATAATTTTTGTGATGCCTATATTTGTTAAATATTTACCAAGATTTATGTCTCTTTATATGATCCAAATAATCTGATTACAACTCAAAATGTCACCACTTTCCTAGTTTTGCTTCTTCTTTTGGTGCTAAAAGACTAATTAGCTTTTGCAAATCATTGCTGATGATCAATGATTATACGTAACCATTTTCCAGGTTGATATTGACTTCGATAAGGAGCCCATCGGAACCAGTAAGGATGGTAAGAGTGTGTACTTTAAGGATATCTGGCCGTCTACGGAAGAAGTTGCTGAGGTATAGACACCTTAAAATTTGCATAAAATGTCAAGTTTCATGTGTGTAAGCATGAAATTAATTTAATAGGGCTTCTCTGCTGTTTTAGGCTGTTCAATCCAGTGTCTTGCCTAATATGTTCAAAAGTACTTATGAGGCTATTACAAAGGGAAACCCCATGTGGAATCAGCTATCAGTGCCTTCTTCCACCATGTACTCATGGGACCACAATTCAACCTACATTCACGAGCCTCCCTACTTCAAGAACATGACCATGGACCCTCCCGGTGCCCATGGCGTGAAGGATGCTTACTGCTTACTGAACTTTGGTGACAGTATCACAACAGATCACATTTCTCCAGCAGGAAGCATCCACAAGGACAGTCCTGCTGCAAAATTCCTAGTTGAACGTGGGGTGGAGCGCAAGGACTTCAATTCGTACGGAAGTCGTCGTGGTAACGATGAAGTGATGGCTCGGGGAACTTTTGCTAACATTCGCCTTGTGAACAAACTGTTGAACGGGGAAGTCGGTCCAAAGACAATACACGTCCCTACAGGAGAGAAACTTTATGTATTTGATGCAGCAATGGTAAGCTCTTTAATGTTAAAGTCTAGGACAGTTATCTTTAATTCTTGCTGCACAAGATATTCACTAATTAATCTGTAATTTTAGAGGTATAAAGATGCAGGACTTGACACCATTGTTTTGGCTGGAGCCGAGTATGGAAGTGGTAGCTCCCGAGATTGGGCTGCGAAAGGGCCAATGCTACTGGTAAGTCTTGATTTTGCCACGTGGAAATTCTTATTGATCTTTACTCTTTGGTAGGGGTGTTTCTTCAGCGAGTCAATCACGAGTTGAGCAGTGTTCGAATCAACTTAAAAACTGTTCGACTCATGCTTGACTCGATACTCGATAAAATTTTGTTGGACTTGATTCGTTTGATAAGTTCGTCAGAATTTTTACCTTAATTTACAAATTAAAAAAAAAATTAAAATAGTGTGAAGCAATTCCTAATTCTAAACTAGTCCAAAGTAACAATTTACTAATATATCAAACTAACATATTATGTATAAAAAATTGATGAGCTGCTCGCGAACTTATCAAGTCGTGTTAGACTTTAATCAACTTGACTAGTTAAGGTCTCGAATAGAGTTCAAGTTTAAATCAAGTAAACTCGAGTCGGATGTTAACCGAGTTTTAACCAAGTCGAACTCGAGCGGCTAAACTCAGTTAGCACCCCTACTCTTTGGGTAACAATGGTACTTCGGACTTTTTATTTTTCTGGTGTCCTACACGTATTCTGAGTGAGTACGGGTATACTTCCAGAGAAACACCAAAAGTTTTTGTATACTTGTATTGTATTGAACCCATACCTGTATCTGAATTATTATTCCCTGAATCCAAAAGTAACATGGCTGAGTAAATTTTTGTATGAACACAACAGGGGGTCAAAGCCGTAATTGCCAAAAGTTTTGAGAGAATCCACCGCAGTAATTTGGTAGGAATGGGCATCATTCCCCTTTGTTTCAAGTGTGGACAGGATGCGGACGCACTGGGTTTAACCGGTCACGAGCGTTACACCATCGATCTTCCAAGCAAGATAGATGAAATAAGACCCGGCCAAGATGTTACCGTCACAACCGACAATGGGAAGTCTTTCACATGCACTGTCCGCTTCGACACTGAGGTAATAATTGGTTTCACAATTATTTGTTTTGAACATGTTTTATCTCTGCCTGGACATTTCAAAATACTCCCGGCTGAAACATGAGTAATTCTTCTTAATTTGTTAAACTACACAATTGGTCATTAAAATTTATCAAACTATTACAAAATGATCTTTAAACCTATCTATTTTATAACGTACATCGGCGATTTTGTAACAGTTTGATAAGTTTAATGATCATTTCTTGCAAGTTTCAAAACTTTAGTGGCAAAAAATAAATTTTGCTTAGTTTTGTGAACATTTATATGCTTTACTCTTGAAGTTTATCTCCCACTAAAACTGACTAGGATTGAAATTGCAGGTTGAACTGGCCTACTTCAACAATGGCGGTATACTTCCATATGTTATCAGGAACTTGATTAAGCAATAAACCCATTGCTTAGGAGCGCAATTCGATTCAAAGATTTCCATCAACTGTTAAATGAGATGCAAATAAAAAAAATGTCGGCAAATAACCGAAAATTCCCCATTATTGGGACTTGATAGTTTCCCCTTCCACTTAGTTTTGCAGACAGGCCCTGTCTGTTGTCAAAATAGTTATGTTATTTGTTTGATACCTTTAAATTTTGAAATATCGATCATTCAACAGGTACCAAATTTGGAAATTGGGGGCGGCCGTTCATTAGATTGCAGGAATTTTGATCACCCGGTTGGGATTATTATGATATTTTGAAGCCTTTTTTTGGCACAGTGTATGCAGGGAAACAGGGGAAAAAATCTGATCTCAAAATCAGATATTTTCTATCCGTTGTTTATTTGAACGACAGTCAAATGTTTAAATTAAAGCTTGGGACAATACATGTTTGCAAACGTTTAAATAATACAAAAAAGGAAAGAACCAAATTCTACTGAAGAAAAGTCAGAAAGTAGATTATCAGCCACATGATTTTCAAGTTGAAAGGATAAAGACAACTAATGGTTAAGCTGAAAAGTCTATCGACTGAGAATCGACCCTATCTTAACTACCTATCAATAATAGTCACTAGCCTAACTTAGTCCTTTTAAACAATACTTTTCGACTATAAATATCTTTTAAAATGAAAAATAAAAAGACGGTCAATTTTCTATACTCGAGACCTTTGTACAACCTCTCTCATTTTGAACATCAACATTGTTCATATTTAAAAAAAAATAATTAATGTACTCCACAATCCACATATCTAAATTACGAGTCGATGAATGACTTACGTTTCACTCGCTTCGTAATGTATTATCATTGTCACCATAAATGAATTAATGCATGGGACACACCATCGCCATTAAATAGCTAGCCATTGATTTTTCATCCATCACCATTAATTAAATTTGACGCACACAAAATAAATTGATTTAATGATATTTTTACCTCGATTTTTTTTTTTTATCATTAGAAACATCATTGTCAATGGAAGGAGAGGTGGGGTTTAAAGGACAAAATGAATTTTGACTCCATCGGCACATGGACCCACCTATCTACATCCTCAAGTCTTCGTTCTTTTATTGGAGATATTTCCATCTTTATTTGGGGGGGGGGGGTTTCTAAGCTTTGAAATGTCTTTACGGGTCCGATTTTTTTAGGTAAATTACAATTTTGGTCACTAAAACATTAAAAATCGTTACTTTGATTACATGACGCATTAAAAAAAAGTTAATTGTTAGTTTGACATTAAACTTTAGGTAAAAGACATTATCTACTTCGAGTATTGAAGAGAAACGAGATGCTTGTGTAATAAAAATATTATCAAATGTTGTTATTCAGCAAGAATCATTTTCTACCTCTCCTTATCCTCCTCGGTTCTCCAAAACTACATCGTGTGACTATTTGCGGTGAAAGTACTTGTCAAGCCCTTTCGTTATAAGGAGTTAGTTCCTTTATGAAACAATAATTTATGGTTTTTAGACAGTAAATGTTTACTCTGTAAAAAAAAGTGATCTTATTTGATTATTTTAACTAGTATATGAACTAAATTAATCCATTTAACAGTGGAGGGACTGATTTCAACTATTATCTACAATAGATGGACTAGATTTAACAGTCTCTACAATTGAGACTAAATTGATAAAGTCCGTAAGATAGAGGGACCTAATGAGTACTTTGACATACTATCAGCTTAACGTGTGAATTGTATTTAAGGACATCTATTCAAAAATGTCAGACTTCTGTCCAATGACATAAACTTTTCGCATTGGACAGGTATTTATTACAGAATTAATTTCTATAGAGCCGTTTCCAACTTAACGGTTGACTCAATTATGAATGATGTCCCCGAAACATGATATCAATTTCAATTTCTTTTTATATTTTATATCGTTTGTTTTATTTTCTTTTCTTTTTTAGTTTTTAATAAATAATCCTGCTCTTACGGCACGGCTTACTTTACCTTTTGGTACGTTTTTTTTTTTATCGATCATTTGGCCGTTTCTTTCATTTAATTTTCTATCAGAGTTTGATCTGACTTCGTGTCAAGATGTCACTCTTTTGGTTATCTTGCCGATCCTCTATTTTAGACTCTCAAACTGAATTTGGATACGCAATCACAATCACTATTTCTTGTTCGCGATTGAGTTGTGATAATTATCGTGTTGTCAATTGTAATATGCATTTTTATGTTGTTTGTTGATGGTTTTACCTTTTATCATCGATCTTTGATGATGTTTGAATCTATATTTTGTTCGAATCTTTGAGTTGGGTTTTTATATTTTTCTTGTATGATATCTTATTATGATCTCAAGATGCTAAATTTGTTTACTAAAAATATATCTGGATTATGTGTTTTTGTTTACTAAATTGTGAACTTTTACTATAATTTTAAATATATATTATTTAATAAAACTAACGAATTTTAATTTTTTTAAAAAATAAATCGAGAAAATGTTGTCTTATTGTGAATCTAGATTCTAGACTATCTAGTCAAAAATATATTTAGATAAAAACATGTTCATCAACCATTTTGTAACGGTTTGTTAAACTTTCATCACTATTTAGATAAAAACATGTTCATCAACTTTTTGTTTACCTTTTTGTTTTAACTTTTATTTTCCATGAAAAACAAAACAGAAACGCACAACCAAGACCTATCGGTTTTCAAGCACCCCATTTGACAAGGCAAAGAGCACAGATATACAGGGTTTCCCATATGCAAAGCATGACGTGAACCAGTGATTACTGTAACAAAGATTCTTTCATACTTAATTTATTTATTTAATACATAAAGAATTCAACTAAAAAACTTTGCAAATACTACACAAAAAAGGCTAAGACAATATAATATAAAAAACAAAAATAGAAAAAAAAAGGAAAATGGTAGGAACTTGCAAGGTAGAGCAGCCATGGAAACTGACATTAACCATTTAAAAAGACATGGAATCATATGCCTTACTTAACCCTTCAAAACTGTTTCTCAAAGCTTTGAGTAATATGTTAATGGCAGGTTGTTCTTCATATATATATATATATAAAGTAGTTTGTTTGTTTTTCTGGTGAATATACTTGGGTTTTATTAACATTTTCTTGAGCCTTACCATGGGATGTGGGCTTTGGACCTTGTAAACTTGCAAGTGTTAAAAAACGCTTGGGTTTTCTGAATCATTTTTGTATAATAAAAAAACCTTTACTGCTGTTCTTGTCATCCCCAGAATTGCATGGATTTCTCCTTGATTGCTTCTTTTTCATGTTTTTTCTTACCTTTGTTGGCAGGTGGAGCTCGGAATATTGAATTCATGATATTCCGAGGCGGGAAATTCAGTTTGTCTTGTTTCAAAAACAAGATTTTTGTTTTGTATTCTTTTGGTTCTGGTTAGAAGAAGAGATGGAGATTCCCAGATTCATCAGAAGAACTTTAATTTTGTTGAGTCTTTGGTTCCTATGCACTGGGAATAATGTGTCAGCTTCTTCAAACTCTTCTTTTTTGAAGCCAAAAGTTATAAATATCGGAGCTTTGTTCACTTTGAATTCAGTCATTGGAAGAGCAGCACAGCCTGCAATTAAATCCGCCATTGATGATGTCAACTCCAATCCCAACATTCTTAATGGAACACAACTGAAACTCATTGCCCGAGACACAAATTGCAGTGAATTTGTTGGAACCATGGATGGTATGTTTTTTTCTTCCACACCCTTCAAATTTGTGCCTAAAATGTCTGGTTCTTGTGGTTCTGTAATGTAGAAATCTATTTAGGTGGCACTGCTGTTCTGTTTTAAAGAGATTTTATTGACAATCAACTGAGCTTTAGCTTGTTGTCTTTGTTTGTGACTTTGTGTAGCTTTGAAGTTAATGGAGAGTGATGTTGTTGTTGCAATCGGTCCGCAATCGTCCGGAATAGCTCATGTCATCTCCCATGTTGTTAATGAGCTTCATGTCCCTCTTCTCTCGTTTGGAGCTACGGATCCTACTCTTTCTTCGATGCAGTACCCGTATTTTCTGCGTACTACGCAGAGTGACTACTTCCAGATGTATGCGATCGCCGATATAGTCGAATACTACAGCTGGAGGGAAGTAATAGCAATATTTGTGGATGATGATTATGGGAGAAGTGGGATTTCTGTTTTGGGTGATGCCCTGGCCAAGAAACGTGCCAAGATTTCGTATATGGCGGCCTTCAGCCCTGGAGACACTGAGAGTACGATTAATGACTTGCTCGTTGAGGTTAACCTGATGGAGTCTCGAGTTTATGTAGTTCATGTTAATCCAGACACTGGTGTGAACATCTTTTCTGTTGCTAAGTCCCTTAATATGATGAGTGATGGCTATGTTTGGATTGCTACGGATTGGCTTCCTTCGTACTTGGATTCAATGGAATCGGTTGATCCCGACACAATGAATCTCTTGCAGGGAGTTGTCGCTCTCCGCCATTACACCCCCGATACTGATCTGAAGAAGAGTTTTATGTCTAAGTGGAACAACCTCAAATACAAGGGAAGTGCGGGCCGTGAAGGCTTCAATTCGTATGCGCTTTATGCTTATGATTCGGTTTGGTTGGCTGCACACGCCCTCGATGTTTTTTTCAACGAAGGTGGGAATTTATCTTTCTCTTACGACCCGAATTTGCATGATACCAATGGCAGCATGCTGCATCTAGCATCACTTCGGGTGTTTAATGGCGGCGAAAAACTTCTTGAAACACTTCTGAGAATGAACTTCACTGGTCTAAGTGGTCAGATTCAGTTTAATCCAGGTAAACATCTAGTTCGTCCGGCATATGATGTTCTTAATGTTGTAGGAACTGGGACTCGTAGAATCAGCTATTGGTCGAATTATTCTCATCTCTCAATTGTTCCACCAGAGACCTTATATTCGAAACCTCCCAATATTTCTACTGGAAGTCAACATCTTTACGGTGTAATTTGGCCTGGTGATACTACCAAAACGCCGAGGGGATGGGTATTTCCTAACAATGGGCAGCCTCTGCGAATCGCTGTACCCAACCGAGTAGGTTATAAAGAGTATGCCTCTAAAGACAAGAGTCCTCAGGGTGTAAGAGGATACTGCATTGATGTATTCGAAGCCGCGATAAGCTTGCTCCCGTACCCTGTCCCTCACACATATATGTTATTCGGGGATGGTAAAAGAAATCCGAGCTATGATGACCTTGTCTACAAGGTTTCTCAAAATGTGAGTTTATGCTTTAATTGCTATAACTTGGCTGGTAGGCCTTTGGATTTAGCTAATCCGATTTTGAGCGATGGCTTGAGGCTTTCAGCTCCCTGCTCAAGATCGAGCAAGGTTCTAGGAACTATCTTGACTTGCTGCTTTCTTCTATAGGTGTATGATGCTGCAGTTGGAGATATTACGATTGTAATGAACAGGACAAAGATTGTAGACTTTACGCAGCCTTATATGGAGTCTGGACTTGTCGTTGTTGTGCCGGTGAAGGAGGCCAAGTCGAACCCTTGGGCATTCCTCAAGCCATTCACTAGAGAAATGTGGTTTGTCACTGCCGCATTCTTCCTCTTCGTGGGAGTTGTAGTGTGGATTCTCGAGCACCGGACAAACCATGAATTCCGTGGTCCTCCCAGCCAACAGCTTATAACAATTTGCTGGTTAGTCTATTTACCTCATTGGCAACCCTCTTTTCCATATATGGCTCCATCATAGTAGACAGAACCTATAAATTACAGTGTCATATTGCTAAAAACATAGTTCTATTATGCATAATCAAGCGGATATCTTTACGAGAGTCTGCATTTCATGGTTCTTGTGCATGTTCACCGAGGCTGCAACACCAGGCTCGGATTTGTTATGAATCTGTACGGCTGCTGTTTATTAGAGTTACTTTCTAAGCTCACTGGACGAATATTGTAGTGACTGTTGACTTTTGTTTTCCCCGATTCCAGGTTTAGCTTCTCAACGATGTTTTTCTCGCACAGTAAGTAAATCATTAGACCTCTATGGCTTCTGTTTATGTTGTTATATGTAAATGCTTCGACAAAACTCCGTGTTAGGAACTCGTGAAATCCTCTTTGTTTCGGTCTAATGCAGGAGAAAACACAGTGAGCACGTTGGGACGATTGGTATTGATCATATGGCTATTCGTAGTCCTGATTATTAACTCGAGCTACACTGCTAGTTTGACATCGATGCTTACCGTGCAGCATCTAACATCGGGGATTCAAGGGATCGATAGCTTGATCTCAAGTACTGAACCTATCGGAGTCCAAGAAGGTTCGTTCGCTTTGAACTATTTGGTTGACGAGCTCAATATAGCACTATCTAGGATAGTTAAGTTAAATCCAGAAGCATATCTCAGAGCCCTTGAGCTTGGACCGAAGAAGGGCGGAGTAGCTGCCATTGTTGATGAGCTTCCTTACATAGAATTGTTCTTATCGACCACCAATTGTTTATACAGGATAGTTGGCCCCGAATTCACGAAGAGCGGATGGGGCTTCGTAAGTATCAACATTAATCCAGGATAGTTGATTTTTTCACTTCCGAAATGTAATCCAATGTGTCATTCCTGGTTTCAGGCTTTCCAGAGGGACTCACCTCTCGCGGTCGATATGTCGACCGCAATCCTCCAGCTCTCGGAGAACGGCGACCTCCAGAAAATCTATAACAAATGGTTGACGCACAGGGAGTGCATGTCGCAAGTCAATCAAGTCGACCAGAACCAACTCTCTCTCAACAGCTTCTGGGGCCTGTTCCTCATTTGTGGCATTGCTTGTGTATTGGCTCTGATCATATTCTTCTATAGAGTATTTGCTCAGTACCGCAGATTCAGCCCCGAAGACGAGGAATGTGAGACGGAGACGAAAGAATCTTCGAGGCCGAGTCGACGGTCCATCGGCACGAAGAGCTTTAAACAGATAATTGACTTTGTAGACAGGAAAGAAGCAGAGATTAAGGACATGTTGAAGAGAAAGAACAGTAATGAGAGTAAACAACAGAAGAACCATAGTTTCTCAGATGGTCAAACAAGTTCACCTTCTTAGGAAAATAAAAACAAAAACAGAAACAGTTTTGATTTGATCTGTCGGAACCTCAAATCTTCCTTTTCTGTGTTCATATTATAGAATCAATATAAATTCATCAATAAGAACTCCATTGCCTAGGTTTATTTTCAATTTCCTTGCACCTTTTTAGGGGGAAAAATGAAAATCATAAATTATTGGCCTCAATTTGTGTTATATAATAATATAATGCTACAGTTAGTCGATTTAGAAAATTATAAGTCAATTAAAATATTGTTACAAACGAGTTATTCTATCGTTAACATTGATACGATTAGTCTAATACGATTTGGTCTAATAATTTTTTTAGTTCTTAAAACTTATGCATTTTACTAATTTTGTCATTTTAAAACAATTCAATAAATCTAATAATTCGTATTTAAAAATTTTAAGAGTTTATTTTTTTGAGATATTGTCAAAGCAAGTGAGTCAATAGGATTAAAATAATAGTTCGATAACAATATTATTTTATAAAGTAACAAGAAGTTACTATTAAACTGTTATAATACCAGAAAAGTAATATAACATTTCTAGGTAAGTAACAAGCAATTTAAGAGAAAATTTATTAAAAATAAAGTTTTTAAATACGAATAGATAAATCATTGATTATTTCAAATTAGGACTAAATTAATATACTATATAAGTTTTGAGGACTAAAACTATTATTAAAATAGATTATACCACTATTCACGATTAATATTTAAAATTTAATGATCTATTATAATAATATTCTAATTTAATAACATGTTTGTAACTTTTAGAAAAAAATATTTAATTATTACCAAATTAATAATTAAAAAACCTAGAGCGTAGCTTATCCATTAGAAAATTATATAAATTTGATTTTTATAGATTATTTTTCAATTTAATCTTAATTTTTTAGTCAAATAGTTCTATTTGTTTTTGAATAAAATGGTTCTAAATTTAACAAATTATGATTAAGTTATTAAATATTTTGTAGTCCGAATATGGTAATTTGTGTAACAATTCAATGTATTTTATTGTCAATGTGAATGTTGTGTCAGTGAATAGTTAATTTATTGGTCGATTGAACTCAACAAATGTTTTAGTGAAAAAACGGATGATGTTCATTCTAGGAGATATGAGTTCAAATCGTTTTGTCGACAAGGTGTATGATCATTGTCAAAGGATTAAGAATATGTATGCACATATACTACCTTGTAATCACCTTTAGACTATTCAAAAAAAATATTGGTCGATTATCAATGAGGCTTGGTCCAAGTAATAAGCAGTTCGATATCGCTTAAGCAGATTTCGAATTCGAAGTCTTGTGTAGGTAGAAAATCTCCGTTGGGAGACTCACCCACCAAAACTAGGTGCGGGACATGGGTCAATTCGATTAATCAAGACAAATGCCTTAAAAATTAGGATGGCATTCAAAAGAAATATTAATCGATTAATTTAGAATCAAGTACTATATAAATTTATTATATAAATAATCCGTCTGACCTAATTTTTTATATTTATTATATTAAATTTTACTTAAGAAGCCTAATTTCTCGTTTATTACAAAATTGATGATACACAACATTATTGCTAATATTTATTTAGTGTCATTTATATATTTTTTTTCTTAAAATCATCCTAATCTTAAATGTTAAGAGTCAAAATCCCATCTATTCTCTCAACTAATTTATTTTTTCAATCTCAAATTTTAAATATAACAATAATTATCTAAAATCTCATAAACATAGTTCAGTTATTGAACATGTCTAATTAAAGTCAATAAAAAGATAAAGACTAAAAAAAATGACAGCAAATTTAAGGAGGAAAGTTTAAAGTTCCGAAAATATGCCTCATGTCAATACATGTAGTAGCAAAACCCAGCCGGCAATTTGGGCCATAATCAAAATTATTCGTCGCTAATGCGCTGGTCAACCGTCCCGTTAAGGTAGTCATAGTTCCGTCGCTAAAAAGGTCTCCTTCTTCGTAAGTTGAAACTGAAAATTGGAGCAAAATTTTCCCAAAATATCGACGACGTTTTGAAAATCCATTAAAATCTATTTATCCCCGGGCTTCGTTTCCATTTTCACATGGTCGAAAATTCGTACGGACCGAGCCCATCGATAGTGAGAAAATATGAGCCTCAAAATGGCTAAAAACAGCTTCAGACTCAGAGTCCAGCGTCGCGTTTTGCTTTTGCAACGGTGCTTTTGTTGTTTTTGGGACAGAATTCTCATGTGTTCCCCTGGGCAGCCTATTAAGTATCATATATTATCACGTGCAACTACCCCCGCCTCCGCCGACGACAGTTCTACGGCGTCTAGTAACCTTACCACGCCGCCGTCGCCTCATAGCGGCCACAAAGATCATACGGACTCGGATTTGGTTCCGTTGAAGATCAGCCTCTTGGGTGACCCTCAAATTGGGAAAACTAGTTTTCTGGTTAGTTTCAAGACTAAATTTATAAACATGACTAAATTGTTGTTAATCGAATGCATATCTTGCATTGTCTTTTGAAGGCGAAATATATTGGGGATGAGAAATATGAACAAGAAGACAATCACGAGAAAGGGTTGAATTTGATGGATAAAACATTTGTTGTTGAAGGAGCAAGAATATATTACTGTATCTGGGAAGTTGATGGTATGCCATTTTTAAAATAAAAAAAAATCATTCAATCCACAATGGTGGGAACAAAAAATTTTAACAACCGTGTCTTAGTTTAGGGCTTAAGTTTAGAATTTAGAGTTTAAAGTTTAGAATTTAGGGTTTATAGTTTAAAACTTAAAAGCTAAGGCTTATGGTTAAAAAGCTAGGGTTTAGGAGTTAAATAGTTTAGGGTTTAATGTTTAGGGTTTTGGAGTTAATTAGTTAGGGTTTAATGTTTAGGGTTTATGAGTTAATTAGTTTAGGGGGTTATGGACAAGGAGTTAGTCTTTAGGGTTAAAGAGTTAGGGTTTAACCTATAAACCCTAATTTCTAACAATAATTCTTAAATTTTAAACTCTAATCTTTAACCTTAAATTAAATTCATAAAACCCTAAAATTAAGACGTTTGTGGAAACCAAACCACTGATGCAGGTTATAATTACATCTCTCTGTATATAACCACAATAATTTATTTTTATATTTAATTTGGAAATGCAGGAGCCCCTAAACCTCAGAACCACATTCCCCTGGCTTGCCAAGATTCTGTAGCAATTCTTTTCATGTTTGATCTAACAAGCAGATGTACATTAAACAAGTATGATCACCAACCATTTTATCTTGTTTGCGAACTTAACGAATGCAATTTCTGTGAATATCTGCGTTGAATTGTGACCGCTATTAAATACCTCAATCTGATATATCCTGGAACTTTGAAATCTGGAGTGTTCTAAATTGAATGAATCTTTATGTATATTCTGTGGTTCAAGTGTCATAAGCTGGTACCAAGAAGCAAGGAAATGGAACCAGGTTTTCACATTTTCCTCTACTTTCTTTTTATCATTTACCATTGTTGAAAGCTTCATTGTATGTTTAGATCATTGCAAATTTTGATTATGCAGACGGCAATACCGATTTTGATTGGAACCAAATTTGACGATTTCATCCAACTTCCTATTGATTTGCAGTGGACAATAGCCAGTCAGGTAAATTGGTGTTAAAAATCGACCAATGGTACCCAGCGGCTCAATAAGTTCGATATCATATTACTATGTTTTATCATCTCCTCTACTTTTTTTAACTTGTATTGTGAGCTTATTAGGCCACTGGGTACTTATTGGGCCGGCTTTGAACACCCCTACCGGATAGACATGATATTTCTTGCTTAGTGATTAGATCTTTTTCGATATCTTCCAAAAAATAGAATTGGGTACAGAAAACCGATAGACGAAACATTTTCTGATGCTTAAATCTATCCGTTTGGAGAGTGAGACAATCCAAGTCAAAATATGAAGTAAATAAGGGGATAGTTGTTAGCTGTGTATAAACTCTCTATCATTGTTATTCGAGTTAATATCCAACATTAACTCGAATAACAATGAAGTAAAAGTGCAGATAACGTAATGCTTTCTGGTTGATATTCGATTGGTTTTCGATTATTTACGAAAGGCAAGAGCATATGAGAAGGCCCTAAATGCCACACTATTCTTCTCAAGTGCAACATACAACATCAACGTGAACTAGATCTTCAAATTCATCACCGCAAAGTTCTTTGATCTGCCATGGACGGTTGAACGAAATCTGACAATAGGAGAACCCATCATTGATTTCTGAAGGTTTTCTTTCTCTGTACATACACAGGAACAAGCAGCCTGCCCAAATTCACAAAACAGATTCTTCCTCAGCCAACCGGTCACCAGATTTGATGGTTTTTTATGGCATAAAGCAAAAAAGTCATAATGTTTAGCTGAATAATCACTTTGCCTTTTATATTTTTTTAAAGCAATTTAATACTTAACGTTTCATTTTGGGTCAAAATAGTCCTATGTAGATGCATACGGTTAGTCATCTAACAGTAAATAACTTGAAATGACGTGACGAACCTATATGACAGTGCACGCTGTCATGGTTGATCTGTCATTCAAGTTGTTACTATTTTTTTTGACTAATAGTTTTCTATTTTGACCCAAAATGAAACGTTTGAGGATAAATTGCTTAAAAGAATAAGAGTTAAAAGTGACTATTCAATCAAATGTTAGAAAATTTTTTTAACATTATCCCTTTTTTATAGTACAGTGATGTTTAGAGTTGTTCGTCTTTTAGTGTTTGAATTTTTATTTTACTTTTTTAAATTGATCTAATTGACAAAAAATAAAATTTAAATTCCAACGTCATTTATTTTATCCTTTTGTGTTAAAAATAAAAAATAATATTTAAAAGTGATAAAATGGTATATAAATTATAAAAAGTGCAAAAAATTGTAGAAGTCAGAAAAATAATAAATTATTAAAATTATTAAAATAAATTTGTTATATTTTTTTGTTGTGGTTTAATTTGCCAAAAATTGGAAGTTTACGGGATAAAAACTAATAGATTTAAAAGATATTTTTAAAAAGTTTGAGGGCTAAAAATACAATTTGGCCTCCATGCTTTGAGAGGTTGGGTTTATGGCTTCGTTGATCTCTGTTTTGTACATGACATTAGTCTTTACGGTAAAATTTTGATACGTTAAATTTTACATGTATATTTATACTATAAAATTAAATTTTAAATTTTTAACCCTAACATTTAAAAAGCTAAACTATAAACTCTATATTTTAAATTCTAAAAACAAACCTTAAATTTTAAACCCTAACATCTAAAAAGCTGAACTATAAACTTTAAACCATGTATTCTAAATTCTAAACAATAACATTAAATTCTAAACCCTAAAACACAACCCCTAAACTTTAAACCTTAAATTAAACTCATAAGCCCTATATCCTAAATTCTAAATACTAACCATAAATTATAAACATTAAAATATAAACCATAAACTTTAAACCTTAAACTAAGTTTTAACCCCTAAAATTAAAAGATTCGACGACATCTATATTAAAGTTTTTTTTTTCAAGTCCTTTTTGTTGTAATTGCTCTTTACGGAATGAATTATCCGTTAAAATAAAACCTACATTTGTATGATTTCAATAATAAGCTAATATTTCAAAAACATTCGTATGAAATTAAAAAAAAGTATAAACTCAAAAGATACCCCATATTTTTAACTGGATAGTCACTTTGGTCTTTATTTTTTTAGAACAATTCAACTCTTAATGTTTTATTTTGGATCAAAATGACCCCTCTGCGGATGAAAATTATTACAAAATTGACGGTAAGCAGTTTGAAATGACTTGACAGAATGATGAGTCGACACAAAAAATTATTTTATATTTTATATAATTTTATAAAATTATTTTTTGATTGATGTAATGTTTTTTTCAAGTCAACATATTTGTCTATATGATACTGTCATGTCAACGTGCACTGGCATATAGATTTGTCACGTCATTTCAAGCCATTTATCGTTAGTTGACTGACAGTTTTCATCCGCAGAGGGGCCATTTTGACCCAAAATGAAACATTGAAGGTTGAATTGCTCCAAAAAAAGAATAGAGGCCAAAGTGACTATTCAATCAAACGTTTGAGGGTATTTTTTGACTTTATGCCTTAAAAAAACAAACATGCGGGAACCTAACAAGTGGTCATAGTAAAAAAACGAATAATCTTCATCTTAAGAGACACGAGTTCATTCGTTTTGTCTACAAGGTGTGCATTTTCAAATGGTTAAAAATATGTATGAATAAATATTATCTTGTAATCACCTTTAAGCTATTAAAAAAATAAAAATACATGCAATACAATTATAGTTTTAATAATTATAATAACAATAAATACAATCTATTTTATAATTAAAATCAATAAATTACAATGTATAGTTAGAATATATCTTAATAGAATCATATATAGTGAGACTTAGACTAATAAATCATAAAATTATAGTTATTATGAATGAAAATAGCATATCCAAACATTTTTTAAATATTCTTAAGGTGATTATAAGATAATATTTATTCATACATTTTTTAATTTTTTGATAAAATATATACACCTTGTAGATAACACTGACTGAACTTGAATCTCCTAAAACGAATAATATTTTTTATTGAAACCACTTATTGGGTTCACAGATCCAAACATATTGAATGCATCAGTCCTCTATCATTTAACTTTTAGGATAAACAACAGCAAAAGTAAATCAATTATGGATAAGATTACATTTGGGTCACCTAATTATTAAAAGTTACATTTAGGTCACTCAATTATGCATACGGTTACGTTTGGGTCACACAATTATTAAAAGCTACATTTGGGTTACTCAATTAATATTATGGTTACATTTGGGTTACTGAACCGTTAAATGTTGTCGTTTAATTCGTATAATAATAATTTTAGTCCTCAAAGCTTTTATATTATATTAATTTAGTCCAAATTCAAAATAATTTAATA
This sequence comes from Hibiscus mutabilis, assembly GCA_019671005.1. Lineage (NCBI taxonomy): Eukaryota > Viridiplantae > Streptophyta > Magnoliopsida > Malvales > Malvaceae > Hibiscus > Hibiscus mutabilis. The sequence continues at coordinate 39,606,850 of CM033749.1, forward strand.
GATTTAACCTTTTATATTTAAAAAATTATCGACTTCGATCCTCTATCATTTAACTTTTAATAGCGTAGAAATTATCGGGGAATTGGAGGCAGTGGGCACAAATCTAAAGCTGCGTCGACCATTTCAAACCTTGAAAATATTTCACAAAATTAGATCAAGAAAAGAAGAAAAATCCCCCATCTTTCATCCATTCTAAAAAAAAATCATTAAAAAAAAACCCAATTTGAATTGAATGAAATGGGAACTCTATGCAAGGTGGTGAACGGCCTGCTACTGGTGGCATTCACGGCGTCGTTCGTGACGGCACCTTTGATATGCTCTCAGGCGGTCTTGCCGGAAACTAGTTTCCCGGAGTCACTAGTTCGCCTGAAACAAAGCTTCGTCGATGAGTGCCAGGATTATCTGATGGTGGAGAAGCCTCATTTCTTCGTCGCTCTGGTTTGGTTGGAGCTTACTTTCCAATGGCCTTTGGCTTTGCTCAACATTTATGGGATTTTAGCATCCAAGCCCTGGTTTAACACCACTTGCCTCATCTATGGCGTCTCTTGCATCACCTCCATGGTAAATATGAACTAATTTTCCTCCTCACATTTATATATATATATATATATATATATATATATATACACACACATTGACATACATATGATTTTATGTGAGGGAATGCGAACTTTTATACTCAGTAAAATTATATAAAATCTAAAAATTTGAGGAATACGAGATTAGATTATCAATATAAAATACAAAAGTATTTTTTAAAATATATGAGAATTTAAAATTTCTAGAGATGTGACTGTCCCTCATTACCACTCAATCTATCAATTCCTATATATATTAAAATTTTAGTGTTGTTCTTTTTAATGATGGGATTCCAAATTTTAATGCTTGGATAGTATCTTTATCTCAAATTATTGCAAGGGATTTATTCTAACCATGCATTCTAGATTTTCGTTAGCATGTATTTGGAAAAAAAAAGTAGGGTTTAGATTTTGTTGTGCACATAGTGTCAGTTTTTTATTTTAGATGGTTCACTTCTACCTTATTATGTCAATTCATTAATAGTCATTTATTCTAAGCTTAACACAGCCTATATAGAGTAATATATAACCACACATGAGATGAAAATGAGATATTAAAATATCCACTTACGGTAGATTATCTTTTCTAAGATCACATTTTTCTCTTCTTTTTTTCTTACCATTTTTTACTACTTATAGCTCTTTATCTAAATCAGAAAGGATGAATAGCTTAAAACTACCACCATCTCAGTTTTTTATCAACAACTTTGTTTAGCATGAGATAACGAATTGCAAACAACGATAACCGACAATAAAAAATGAAGAGAAAGAAACATTCAAAAAAAAATCGAAGATCATCAGATCATATTCATGTATTCGGATCTGAATCACTCGAAATATTATGAACAAAAACCCTAACATTATCAAAACTTTTCGAGTTTTTGGTGTCACTCTTCAAATATATTATATAATTTGTTAAATTTTCTTTTGTCAAATTCAGAGTGCTGTATTAGGAGAGCTGATCGGATCGCAGAAGGCATCAGAAAAATTGGTGCAAATATATGCAGTATTCACGGGAGTGGGAGCCTTAGCCATGGTTCGAGGGCTGGTTCCACAATCTTGCAAGGTTCCAACCATTGGCAAAAGACCAACGGCTGGTTTGGGTAGGAAGAAGAGGGCATGATCGCGTCCGGGAAATGGGAATATTACCCCAACCGTCCCTTAAATCTTCTCCAAATTTTCATTTTGGTCATAATAAATTAGTAACATAAACTATTGATTTCAGGTCAGTACTCTCAAATTCATGACCCAATAATATGTAGGAGTATTATTTATATTATTATTTGTCTAGGTTTTTTTTTTGAAGGATTTGACTTACATCAGAATGTGTAATTTGTTTTTGAAATCTCTTACATCATTTTAATCACATGTTTTTATGACTCAATAATATTGTTTGTAATTTTTTTATAAATTACAGAATGTGATAAAATATTTTTTTAAATTATAAAAAGTTATAAACGAGAGTTAGTCCAAGTGGTAAGCAGCTTTGTATTGCTTAAGCAGGTCTCAAGTTTGACCCCTTGTATATGCAGAAAATCTTCACGGGGAAACTCACCCATTAAAGTCGTGTGTGCAAAGCGGGTCGGTCCGAATTAGTCAGGACAAAGCCCCGAGAATCAGGAGGACAACAAAAAAAATTATAATTTAGTCTATTCATTTTTTAGAAATTCATATTAAGCTTTAAAGTTTTTTAATATTTTAATTAAATATCTCCCATAATTTCTGAAAGTTCTCATCAAATCTCTCAAAATTTTAAAAATTTAAATTAGACCCCAAAATATTTGACAAAATGTAAATTAAACCTTCAGAAATTTTAATTTGAACCTTTATTTTTAAAAAGTTTAAGTTGACCCTCAAAATCTTTCACCAAGTTCTGCAATTGATACGGATGCAACTCTTGCAAGACTACAGCAGCCACTGCCCACTAACCATGATGGATGTTGTTTCAAGTTGGTGGGATTCGATTAGAAATTGACTAAGATTTTATTCCGCGTTGTTTTTCCGTCTAATTTTTGGAAAAATTTCGTCGAACACTCAGTTCTTTTCCCATTTTTGGTCTCAAACGTTGGTTTTATAGAAATTAAAATTTCCAACTTTTTCCCAAACGCATCTTTTTCACTCAATCCTGCTTTTCAACAACAATCCGAAACGGAGCCTAAAATGCAATGTCCAGGCTTCCATTTGTAAGGAATTTAATGCCTCCTCTTTTGCTGCTGTTGTTCAGTGATAGTAATGGACAATTCCTCGAGGGTAACAGGTATGCATTTACGAGTCTTACATAATTTGAAGTATTCTAATTCGTGAGACTTTATCCTGATCGAAGTTAATAAATTTAGATAAGTACATGTAATTAGTAGTATCTGTCTATATTTTTTCTTAATATTTTAATAATGTATACTTTGAACATGAATCTTTTAAGATAAATATCATCATCTTTTCTATTGAAATCACTCATCAAATTCATTATCATATTTTTTAAAAATATGTCAACACAAAAGTAAATTTTTACAAATTTTGTGGTCAGCGTATGCCTTTATATAAACTAACAAAATGCGAATGAATTAGTCACTACCCATTTTAGTAGGCGCCTTAAAAAATCAAAAAAAAATATTCATAAGTTTACGGGCTATCTTAATCAATTTCAAATTCTGTTAGTGTTTGAATTCAATCATAACAGCCTATTCAACCAAAATTATAATAAGTGGTATTCTAAATTAATTTTAACTCTGACCAAGAATTGACTGGTTTAGTGTTTTGATTGCAACGGAGCCGCCGGTTATGGAAGAAAGGATTTCCCCATCTAATTTCATATTTTTTTATTCGTCTCGTCAAACACGGCTGCTTTTTACTAAATATTTATACTCCATAATTTTGTCGCAATCCACCTACCATTCAAAATTCGCCAAATGGGTATCTAATAATTCAATAAATTTATAATATAAATTAAAAAATTAAAAAGATAATAAAATATAGAAAATATATAGTAATGATATTAAATTTATTGGGTCGCTTGTACACATTAGCCGATTTTAAACACCTGCCTACCACCACCACTACTTCAAAATCAAATCAGATATTAATACATCAAATTACTTGCAAGCTCTGCAGGAGAACCCAAAACAAAGCTACAAGACAAAAAAACATGGGATTCGTAGGCAAAGTGGTGGATGCGATGCTGTTGTTCACGTTCTTGTCCATGTCGTTGGTGCCTCCGTTGTTGGATTCCCAAGCTCTTTTGCCGGAGTCCGTCGTCCCCGACGTCCTCCTCCGTTTGTACAAATGGTACACGACCGAACACCAAGACTACTTGCTGCTGGAGCGGCCTGCTTTTTTCATTGCCCTCACCAAGCTGGAGATCTTTTACGTGTGGCCGCTCGCCATGATCAACCTTTATGGGATGCTGACCGCCAAGCCCTGGTTCAAATCCACCTGCCTCATCTTCGGCTCCGCCCTTCTCACCTCCACGGTAAATTTTAAATTTTCATATATTTTATTTTTTTATATATTTTATATTGATGATCTAATTTTGTAATCTTTGAAATTTTCAAATTTTTATATAGTTATATTAAGCACAGAAGTTCGCACACATGATATAAAATCATATGTCCGTGTTTGGAACCCTTTTCTTTAAGCTCGGTTCTAATTACATCTCTGCTAAAATTTCAGACGGCTATGGTGGGAGACATGCTGGGATCCCAGAAGCCTATGGCAGGTAAACTAGCGATGATGTACTCGCCTTTTATAGCACTCGGGTTCCTAGCCGTGTTGCGAGGGCTGCTTACGCCGTCGACCAAGGCTTTATCCGACTATGCCAACGGACCGGCGTCGGCTTTGAAAAAGAGGGCTTGAAGTTGACTCCATGAGTTTCAAAAGATGATCTTCTTCTTCTTCGTTGAAACAATTATATGGGATGTAAACAAGTCAAGCCCCGTAAGGATTGAAAATTGCAAGTGCAAAATTTAGAAATTTATTAGCAATTCTAATGGTGTATTTGTAAGAGTCTCTTTGTCATGTTTACCAAATTTTACTTTGAATTGTGTGGTTTTGTGGGGATAATTTATCTTTCTAAACTATGATTATTAATAGGTAAAATCTCATTTCTTCGATCTTTAATTACTACAAGTAAGGCCATAAATGAGATGAGTCGAAAGCTCAGATCCAAGCTCAACTCGACTCGAATGCTTGCTAACTCAAAATTGTCAAGTTTAAATCAAACTCAAAATAAAAAAAATTAAGTTTAAACTCAAGACATTATTAAACTTATTAAAAAAATTTGATTCAAGCTCGAACCTGAACTTTAAGTGCATGAAAACCTTATATTGCATTAAAAATAACATATAATTTGTTTTCACTTTAATCAACCAACAACAAAATATTACAATACAAATGTATGAGCCATAAAAAATTCTGAAAAAAATAAAACCTACTCTAAACTTTTAATATATTATTTTTTTGAGTTGCTCGCGAGTTTTCTAGTCGATATCAAGTCAATCCTAACTACAAGTCTATAGTATTTCTTAAAAAAATCTTTACTATTACATTTATTTTTATTTTTTTAAACAATTTCTAAGGGGAGGGGAGGAAGAACTTTGATCCTAATTGGTTTTGTACCCACAATCTAGAAGAGAGTGTCAACCAAAAGCTTTTAAAAGAACAACGAAAGATTAAATCTCATAGAGTTCAATTCTCATTCTCAACCCATGACCAAACCACTTGCTCTAGAGATTGTTAACTACATTTACTTTTAAAATATACGTTTTCTGTATGCAAAAGATTTGGCCTAATAAATCTTTAATTTGAAAATTAATTAAATTTATTTTTTAAAAATAATTTAGTTTATTGTCACATCTAAATCAATCCAATTTACTTGATAAAACTAATTAAACTTGAAATAATAAAGTCAATTTAATTAAAATACTTTTCTAGATTTATTCAAATTAATTTAACTCATAACATTTTTCAATTCAGTAAAAAACTTTAATTGAACCCCCTCAATTTGTTGTGAAGAAGCCAACACAGAATTGATAATTTTATCTACAAATTTCTTCTTAGAAAATATTAAAGGGCTAAGTAGATAACAAATTGAAAGTTTAGGATCAAATTGACCGAGAAAATTGTAAAAGGATCAAAGTGAAAGTTTTACTAAAGTAGAGGGAACGATTTAGGTATTTAGCCTAAAGAAAAATATCCCACAAATCTGAAACACTATTTTTTCATCCGTCATATTCGGCGGCTACGAGTAAAGATTTATAGTTATTCGAGTCTATAAGTTTTATTTTACGATTTAAATTTTATTTAAAAAAATTTAAATTGAGTTTATGAAATTTGAGTCAAGTCAAATCGAGTCAAGTTTTTGTACAAATTTAATTGTATTTATTTATAATGTTATAATACATATTGATTCAAATTTTAATGACTTTTTATATCCATATCCATATACGATATATATATATATTTCATCATATTTTCACATGTGATATACATGCAATATCATATAGAATTGACAGACTATACTCGAATTTAAAAACTAATCAACTAATTACGAGTCAAATTTTTATTTCATAACTCAAATCTTATTTAAAAATTTTTCGAATTAAATCAAATTTATAAAATTACGAGTCAAATTAAAATAAATTAATTTTTTCCCGTAGAGTCTAGTTTTATCCAACCCTAACTACATGTATCTGTCACTCTTTACCAACCGCTCCATCAAAGGATCAAAATAAACTCATAATATCACAAATTGAAAGCCCAAAATAGAAAAGTTAAAGCCCAACACGTATTTACAGACACTCGTCGATAACACTCTATAGGGACGGAACCAAGATCCCAACTGAGTTAAAATATAACTTTTTAAGTAGGGTAACGTATGAGTTAAAATATAACTCCTTAAGTAGGGGTAATGTAAGATTATTTCATAAATTTTTTAAATATATTATATAAATTAAAGGTAATTTTTTAAGGGGTGGGGACTACATCCCCTCCCAATAACAGTGAAGCTTCATCGTTGACACTCGACGTGTGTGATTGGTACATACAACAACCATTCCCGTGATGATAGATACTCGATATGAGTGTTCAAACGGCTGACTCGGTGTGGGACTAAATTTAATTATCCAAAATTGAATTTATATATTTCTTTAACCGTTAATCAAAATTTGTATGAAAAATATTAATCGAACTGAAAAGTTGGTTCATTCGGTCAATTTTTGAATTAATCAAAATTTGTTATAAGTTTTAAGTTTTGAATTTTTCTGTAGTAAAATTAGATTAATTTGACTAATTTTTTCATTTGGATAAAAATGATTGGGTCATGAAATCTTAATAGGTGTGAGGTTAAAAATTAATTGAGTCTCTTTACCTTTGAATCGACTTTGAAATGAATTAACCGATGATTATATATTTAGAAAAACTTTAACTGTTAACGGGTACTTAATTAATCGTATTAAACTTTAATTTAATTTTAACAAAAATAGTACCTTTCAAATCAATGCTGGAATTTTATCATTCACAATAAAGACATGTCTATTAACATCATCATTTGGATCCGCTTGCTACTAGTTGCACATCTTCTATTAAACATTTCCATCCTTTACGCGGTGGTTCAGCCTTTGAGACTGATATAAAATTGGATAGAGTTTAAAATGGCCATTGAATTAAGTAAAAAATATATCACTAAAGTTTTAAAAATTATAAAATAAGTATTAAATTTATTAAACTATTATAACATGGACCATTTTAAACAGTTGGATAAATTTCAATAACAATTTTTGTAAAAAATTGATAAAATTAAGTGAGCATCAGTCCAATAAATTTAGTACTTTCTGTTTCATTAGAGTTGACATTTCCATGTCTTAAAATTATCTCACGTGTCACTTTGAAAAGCTCAATATTTTTTATAAGACGCATTTTTTTTTAATTTCTCAACAAATACAAAAAGTTAATTGTAGCGATGTTTTTTCTCACTAAAAAAAAGAAGTGTTTTTTTTTTATTTTTGTTTGGGAAATTAGAAAATATTTTCTTCCGCGTGGGGTTTTTATAAAACCCGCATTTTATTTAAAATTGGAGTCACCACCGGTCACTCAAGCTGGACCGGACACCGTAAAAAAACCAGTTATTTAAAATTGATGGGTTCGAGAGTCGGTTACGGATGGGGAAGGATTAGCACCCCCACACCGCCCAAAATTGGTACTTTAATAATTACCGCTTTATTAATATTAGACTTTCCGGATTAAAGTGACAATTAAATTAAAATCTGGTTATATGTGCGAGTAAATTTTAAAGACCCCGTTATTCGAGAGTAAACGCCCAACCACTATCACTACGCCTGATACTGGCCCTGTTTACGCTCGAATAAAAGAGCACCGCATTGACAAAATATATGCTCGTTATGCAAACTTAAAAAACATGACAAATATAAATAAATACATTGCGATAAAATATAAATAAATACTAACATAATAAAATACTAATATAACATAAATAAAATACTAATCTAAAACATACATACATAACTATTAATTTAACACATAAATAAAAACATATCTAACATAAATAAAATAATAATCTAAAGCATACATACATACATATTAATCTAACTTATAAATAAAAACATATCTAACATAAATAAAACACTAATATGGCATAAATACATAAGTATTAATCTAACACATAAAATATAATAATAATAATAATAATAATAATAACAATAATAATAATAATAATGATGGTAATAATAATAATAATACGTGAATTAAGATATATACAAAGCATAATGTAAATAAATGCTAAGAATTAAAATGCACTAGTATTTAATTGCATGGTAATGACATAAAGAGGACTAAAATGCATGGATTAATAATTTACATGGCATAAACAAAGACAACAAGGACTGAAATAAAACAAATGCAACATGCATGGGCATAACTATAAATGACAACAAATAAGGGGCTGAAAATTAAATAAACAGGTGACCAAATTGAAATAAAACAGAAATTAAAAGCCAAAACAATGACGATATTAGACATGCGTGAAAACTGAAGGATCAAAAATATAATTATCCCGTGACCATAAGTGAAAACGGGAAAAGAGTTTGGGGACCACTCGTGCAATTAACCCATTTAAAAAAAAAAAACGCAGATCATCCCCGGGTTACTGGGTCACCGCGTGGATTGGGCCGTGAAACGGCGCCGTTTTGCTATTTGGTTTAAAACATATAGAATGGGTTATTATATCAGTCGAAATTGGGTTTAAAAAACTAAAAAACAAACAAAACAATAACCCTAATCTAAATGCTCTCATCTACTCTCATCTAATCCCTAGGCAGCCGGTCACCCTCCCATTTGCGCCGTTCACCGGCGTGGCCTCACGGCGGCGGAGAGGGACCAATGCAGCACGAACGCCGCAGGTAAACCTTGGTATTTCCCTCTTTCTCTCTCTCTTTTTAAAACAAACTTCGATTCGAATAAAAGCTTTGATTCAAACCAAAATAAAGTTCGAATATATTTCTGGTGTTTTACCTTTGAAAATTTTATTAATGCTTCAAAATTCTCAGTACAAATTTCCAGAATAAAAACCCCTTTTTCTTCAAATTTTTTTTGAACAAAATGACCCTTCCCCTTTTCCATCTATCTGAATTTTTAGAACCCAAAAAAACTTCTCATTTTCTTCTTTCGGTTTTTTGGTTTCTTATATCCGGTTCCAAACTAACAAATCCCCCCTTTTTTAATTGCTGCAGATCTGGTATGATGGAGATAATCCGGATTTTGGGGAAATAGGTCTGAGATAGGGTATGGTTGAAGGTATGGGTTCGGCCAGAGGGTAGTTTAGATTTTGATTTTGATTATATTTTTTTTTGGATTTTCTGGATTTTGTATAGATTTTAGGGATTGAGATTTTATTTGTTTTGGTTGCCGTCGAAGAGGTGGCCGGAGCATGACGGCGGTGACAATAGAGGTCGGCGGCCAGGTCACCACTTTAGAGATTAGGGTTTTTTTGGTCTTTTGTTGGTTTGGGTCGGATCCGGGTCAGGTATAGGGTTTAGTTAGGGTAATGGGTTTAATTTGGTTTGTATAAGGGTCATTACAGTTGCCCCTCTTTGCTTGTTGTTGTGTAACGGCAACGAAGCAAAGACTAAGAATGGCCCGTCTTGTCCGGTCCGGCTGAGCTTCTCTCCTTTTGACGCGTGTATTCTTTCTTCAATAGATATTCTTTCTCTTCAGTGCATGTCTTCTTTCTTCGGTAGATCTTCTTTCTCTCCAATACATGTTTTCTTTCTGGACTTGACGGATCTACTTTGTCACTCTTGGATGAAGCAAAATGAGTGCGGGAGGTGGTCTATTGGGGAAGCAAAATGATTGTGACTCACTACATTATTGATAATAAGCTAATACCTAAAAAGAGTTTGACCCAGCTGCAACACCGCCGAAGAGACATGGTCCACAAAATTTGATCCAGCTGCAACACTGACGAGGAGGCAGGATCAAAAACTGACGACGAGGCAGGATCAAAAACTGACGACTTTTCCTTCTTCTTTTTTGTTTTTTTCATCATGGTAATACGAGAGTAAAAATGACCTGGCTACGACACTGACGAGGAGACCGGGTCGAAAGATAGATGTTGGACCCCACTACTTCCACCAACAGAGAAGTAAGATCGGAGAACTTTGGTAACATGGATTCAACCACCCCATCAGCGGAGGGCTGGATCGGATAACGGCAACCTGGGACCGGCTACACCATCAGCGGAGAGCAGGATCAGAGGATGACTGCAACTTGGACCTAGCCACTCCATCAGCGGGGGGCTAGATCGGGCGATACATTTTTTTGAATTTTTCATTTTTCTTCTTTCCCTTTTTTATTTTCTTTCTCTTTTTTATTTTCTTTTTTCTTCTTTTTCTTTTTTATTTCTTTTTTATTTTTTTTATTTTTCTTCCTTTTTTGATTTTTCTTTTTTAAGTAATAAAAAGGATTCGAAAATCAGTAAAGTTGGATTTATCAACGGAGAAGCAGAACATTAACTGGAACCCTACTACACCATCAGCGGATAAGTAGGATAGTATCAACTTGGACCTAGCCACTCCATCAGCGGATGACTGGATCGGATAATGACTACCCGAAACCGGCTACACCATCAGCGGAGAGCAGTATCTGAGGGCGACGAGAGCTTGGACCCGACCACTCCATCAGCTGAGGGTTGGATTGAATAATGACGACCTGGAACCGGCTACACCATCAGCGGAGAGCAGGACCTGAGGATGACAGGAGTTTGGACCCGACCACTCCATCAGCGGAGGGTTAGATTGGATAATATGGCGACCTGGAACCGGCTACACCATCATCGGAGAGCAGGATCTGAGGGTGACGAGAGCTTAGACCCGGCCACTCCATCAGCGGAGAGACTAGATCGGGTAATGACGACCAATAATCGGCTACACCATCAGCGGAGAGCAAGATTAGGACGACGGAAGCTTGGACCCGACCACTCCATCAGCGGAGGGTTGGATTGAATAATGACGACCTGGAACCAGCTACACCATCAGCGGAGAGCAGGATCTGAGGGCGACGACAGCTTGGACCCGACCACTCCATCAGCGGAGAGACTAGATCGGGCGATGAAAGTTGATAAATTTTCTTTTGAATTTTCTCATTTTTGATCTTTTCAATTTTTAATTTTTTTTTAATTTTTTCTGATTTTTTCTGATTTTTTTCTCTTTTTTTCAACTCTATTTTTTTGACAATTTTCTTTTTCTTTGAACTATACACAGAAGTAAGACTCGAGAAAAATAGGTTTGGTTGCATCGTCAGTAGAGAAACAAGACCTGAATAGAAATTCGATCTGCTTGTGGAAAGGTTCGGATCTGTTGCACCATCAACGGAGAAACGAGATCTTCAGGATGTCTATACTGCTGCACCATCAGCGGTAAAGTAAAATCTGGAAATGTTGGCCTATCAATAATGATGAAGGCAAGATCTGAAAATGCTACCTCTGCGGCTCTACTGGCATAGAGGTGTGACCTGAAAATGGAAAACATTAATCAGTAAATGTTCACAAAACTTGTCACTATTACTTTTTACTGATGTTTCAGCATCCTCTTTGTGTTTGGCCTCCTCTAAGACTAAAGTTGGCCTTCTTGTCATTGCCCCCACAGCTGAGGATGTTCGGTCTCTTTTTTGAACCTTTTTGTAAGCAAAAATGTATGAATTTTATGCCTAAATGCATGTGTTTATCTTAAATGCAAGGTGACTTTAGTGTATGCATTGAACATAGATGTATGACGTATGCAATGATGGTCCAATGCAAGATGAATGCAGCTAAATTTATGAATGCGACATAATTTGATTTTTGGTCTTCAAAGGGATGCCCCTGACTTTCGATTGGTCATGTCGGGATCTTGGTTTTTTCATGCGGTAGTGCCCCGACTTTGCCTTGGGTTCGATCAGCTTTCATTTAAGTGGATGCCCCAAAAGTTCATTCATTACATGATATGACATTGTTCTCGTAGTAAATTTGAAACTTTAAGGTGATGTATTTTGGATATTCAGGACTCAGATATGAACAAAAGATGTTTGCATTGCTACTTGTAGTTTTGATCCCTTACAAAATATTCTCACCACTATTGTACTCAAGTCGGTGAGGTTGGTTTACAAAAAGTATTACTCTGAAAGTGATAAAAACTACAAGGGGACCTGTCATGGTCAGGACAGTGCAATATGGTCCAGTTCAAAAAACCTTCAACACCCTCAGTTGGCATCTTCATGCTTCGGAAAAGGGGTCCCACTTGTGGCTGAACTTACAGGGTTTTCAATACTTATAACACCGAGCTTGAGGTACTTTTCTATCAGCCTCTTGAAGCCCCAACAATTTTTAGTCGTGTGGTCCACCTGTCCAGCGTGATATTCGTAACTCGCGTTAGGATCATACCACTTAGGGAATGGGGGTTGTGTCGGAGCCTGGTGGAAAGGTACCACTATATGGGCTTTTAGCAGTTCCTTGTACATATCTCCATACGACATTGGCAGGGGAGTGAACTCTATCTTCTCAGTGTTCTTCCTCTGACCAAAACCTTGGCTTGAGGTAACGTGAGCGCTTGGCATGGCCTTAGATTGCACAACTGGGCTGGGCTTGAAATAATTTGCATTGTAAACTCCCGAAGAGTTCACTTCCTGGTCTTTCCTTCTATGGTAAGGTTTCTTATGGGACGAACCTCCGTCGTCAATTTTGCCAGTCTTGAAAGCATTCTCGAGAGCTCACCGGATAACATGAGGTCGGCAAAATTGGTAGTCGCGTTGCCTATCAAGCGACCCAAGATCGGACCCTCCAAAGTTTGTACAAATGTGACCACGGTCTCCCACTCACTGAGCGAGGGTTGGACCTGAACTGCTATATCCCTCCAGCGCTGAGCGTACTGCCTGAAGCTTTCATTATGTTTTTGTTTCATCTGTTGTAACGTCCACCGGTCTGGCATCATGTCATTGACGTGTCGGTATTGCTCCATAAAAGCTTTTGCCAAGTCTCTCCAGGATTTGATATGATGTCAACTTAATTGATTATACCATCGGGCAGCAGATCCCGATAGACTGTCTTGGAAGTAGTGAATTAACAGCTTGTCGTCTCGGTCGTATTCTGTCATCTTCTAGCAGAACATAGTGAGGTGAGCGCGAGGACAACTTGTTCCGTCGTACTTCTCAAACTTCGGGACTTTGAATTTAGGAGGTAAAACCAAATCTGGGACAAGACTGAGTTCATTGGCATCGAATCCACTAAAAGTATCTTCTACTCCCATAGCCTCTAGCTTCTCTTCGAGTCTCTTACATCGATCTTCGATTTCCTTTGAAGCTTCTACCTTCGGTTTCTCGATCTCAAACAGATGATCCATTTCTAAGATAAAATTTTCAGCTTGATTGCCCCCGGTCTTAACTTCTGATGCAGATGGATGATTTATAAGGATTGAAGTACCGGCCTGGTGTAGATGAGACTTTCCCCGTGAAATGATCACCTGAGGTTGAGTTTCTGGCTGTATCCTGGTTTGAACGGGCGTGAACCCCGGAGGATACATAAGATCCTCGTCCCCGGCAGTGGGTCTAGGATTTGCAGTGGGATTTACAACATAGGCCTCTCTAGGCTCGGGAAGCTTCAATCCCAGCATTTGTGCCATTTGGCCCAGCATGTCTTGTTGTGACTTTGCAAGTTGTTCCCTCATATCCTGTTGGACTTTCGCCAACTGTTCCTCAACCTGCTTGGCTATGTTCGCTTGCAATTCTTTTTGGTCTTGCTCGATTTTCTTCAATCTTTCATCGTTCGCCATCTTTGTTTTGTACCGGGTCCCGTATGGATGCTGAGCTGACTGATCTTCTGCTTTATCCAGTATCACTGTCATAGGGCATCCCTAGAGTCAGTTTTCTTATTTTGAAAATGAATGTATATGCATGCAAAATGTGTCCTAAATTGATGCAATGCAAAATCAAGATTGCGATGATGTTGTGCAATGATGCAGGTGAAATCAATGCGATAAGAATAAAATGAAACGAGTTAGTACCAAATAAAACGATTAAATAAAATAAATAAAAATAGAGTAATAAAAAATCGTACATAAACCAGAAATAAGGCACCAGAGCCTAAATAGGGTGACCACTAATCGGACAGAGTTTCACATGGTTCTAAAGGGTTGGCTCCTACGGCTCACTATATGCAGTTTTGGTGCTAAGAGGTACCCGAATTGTCCTCGTTATCCTCTACTAAGAGTAGCAAGGCCCCCGCTCATCACCCATTATAGGCTCCTTTCAACCGGGTTTAATTCAGAGGGACCCATTCGCTTATACCCATACGAAGGAACGATATCCTCACGAAAGTATTAGGTACTCGAGCCCCGAAGGTACTTGCTAGGCCCATACGGGAGAACGATATCTCCACGAAAGCATTAACGTTTTCCCCCACTTAAAAAAACGGGTTTATATGCCAAATTTTAAATGCGTTAAAATAAACGCGCAATTGTAACCAAATGTTAATTTAATAGTCACTTTAATCCGGAATTTTCGATATTAATAAAGCGATAATTATTTGAAAAAGCTCGACTCTCATTTGTTTTTGAAAAACAAAAATTTCCCCAGCGGAGTCGCCATCTGTAGCGATGTTTTTTCTCGCTAAAAAAAGAGGTGTTTTTTTTATTTTTGTTTGGGAAATTGGAAAATATTTTCTTCTGTGTGGGGTTTTTATAAAACCCGCATTTTATTTAAAATTGGAGTCGCCACCGGCCACTCAAGGTGGACCGGACACCGTAAAAAACCAGAGATTTAAAATTGATGGGTTCGGGAGTCGGTTACGGATGGGGAAGGATTAGCACCCCCACGCCGCCCAAAATTGGTACTTTAATAATTACCACTTTATTAATATTAGACTTTCCGGATTAAAGTGACAATTAAATTAAAATCTGGTTATATGTGCGAGTAAATTTTAAAGACCCCGTCATTCGAGAGTAAACACCCAACCGCTATCACTACGCCTGATATTGGCCTCGTTTACGCTCGAATAAAAGGGCACCGCATTGACAAAATATATGCTCGTTATGCAAACTTAAAAAACATGGCAAATATAAATAAATACATTGCGATAAAATATAAATAAATACTAACATAATAAAATACTAATATAACATAAATAAAATATTAATCTAAAACATACATACATAACTATTAATTTAACACATAAATAAAAACATATCTAACATAAATAAAATAATAATCTAAAACATACATACATACATACATACATATTAATCTAACTTATAAATAAAAACATATCTAACATAAATAAAACACTAATATGGCATAAATACATAAGTATTAATCTAACACATAAAATATAATATAATAATAATAATAATAACAATAATAATAATAATAATGATGGTAATAATAATAATAATAATACGTGAATTAAGATATATACAAAGCATAATGTAAATAAATGCTAAGAATTAAAATGCACTAGCATTTAATTGCATGGTAATGACATAAAGAGGACTAAAATGCATGGATTAATAATTTACATGGCATAAACAAAGACAACAAGGACTGAAATAAAACAAATGCAACATGCATTGGCATAACTATAAATGACAACAAATAAGGGGCTGAAAATTAAATAAACAGGTGACAAAATTGAAATAAAACAGAAATTAAAAGCCAAAACAATGACGATATTAGACACGCGTGAAAACTGAAGGATCAAAAATATAATTATCTCGTGACCATAAGTGAAAGCGAGAAAAGAGTTTGGGGACCACTCGTGCAATTAACCCATTTTAAAAAAAACACGGATCATCCCCGGGTTACCGGGTCACCGCGTGGATCGGGCCGTGAAACGGCGCCGTTTTGCTATTTGGTTTAAAACATATAGAATGGGTTATTATATCAGTCGAAATTGGGTTTAAAAAACTAAAAAACAAACAAAACAATAACCCTAATCTAAATGCTCTCATCTACTCTCATCTAATCCCTAGGCAGCCGGTCACCCTCCCATTTGCGCCGTTCACCGGCGTGGCCTCACGGCGGCAGAGAGGGACCAATGCAGCACGAACGCCGCAGGTAAACCTTGGCCTTTCCCTCTTTCTCTCTCTATTTTTAAAACAAACTTCGATTCGAATAAAAGCTTTGATTCAAACCAAAATAAAGTTCGAATATATTTATGGTGTTTTACCTTTGAAAATTTTATTAATGCTTCAAAATTCTCAGTACAAATTTCTAGAATAAAAACCCCTTCTTCTTCAATTTTTTTTTGAACAAAAAGAGCCTTCCCCTTTTCTATCTATCTGATTTTTTAGAACCCAAAAAACTCCTCATTTTCTTCTTTCGGTTTTTTGGTTTCTTATATCCGGTTCCAAACTAACAAATCCCCCCTTTTTTAATTGCTGCAGATCTGGTATGATGGAGATAATCCGGATTTTGGGGAAATAGGTCTGAGATAAGGTATGGTTGAAGGTATGGGTTCGGCCAGAGGGTAGTTTAGATTTTGATTTTGATTATATATTTTTTTTGGATTTTCTGGATTTTGTATAGATTTTAGGGATTGGGATTTTATTTGTTTTGGTTGTCGTCGATGAGGTGGCCGGAGCATGACGGCGGCGGCAGTAGAGGTCGGCGGCCAGGTCACCACTTTAAAGATTAGGGTTTTTTTGGTCTTTTGTTGGTTTGGGTCGGATCCGGGTCAGGTATAGGGTTTAGTTAGGGTAATGGGTTTAATTTGGTTTGTATAAGGGTCATTACATTAACTTTCTAAGGTAAACTTGTCATTTAAATTAGTTCACATCAAATATCTTATATGAACTTTTTATTTCTAAAACTTCGTGAAAAGTCAGTGACAACAAATTGGGACGAAGGGAATAATCATTATATAATTTCTAAAACTTTAGTGGCTAACAAAAATAGTTTTCAATTAGTTTGGTGATCATTTATGTAATTTATTCTAAAAAGTATGGTTTAAATAAATAGAATGCACCAACAACCCGTTGATCTAGCGGAATGAGATGCTAGGTCCCTTAAGCAATACTAAAGTTTAGAATACTAATATTGTAAATAAAAGAAACTGGGTTGGAGTGTCGTTCACATATTAAATTTTTACAGAATTAAATTATAATTAATCGACCAATGAATCGGATATTATGACTAAACTAAAAAAAAATAAGATAAGATAAATAAAATGCAACTTGCAGATTATTTGATTGGCATTTGACTTCTCTAAATAAAACTAATAAAATATGAGTTGTAATTGTAGTCAATATCGATGGCCGCATATCCTTCTATCTTCACTCAGCACTCCGTCAATATAAATGGATCGAGTGACTTGTAAGCTTTGCAGGAAGAAGTAAAAACATGGCGAATTTAGGCAAGGTGGTCGACGGCCTTCTTTTGCTGGCATTCTTCAGCATCTTGGTGATTGTTCCGTTGGACATCCCGGACTCCGTCGTCCCTTACGACCGGAATCCTGTCTATAAATTCTACACGGCGGTGAGCCAAGATTATCTGGTGCTGGAGAGGCCTCCTTTTTTCATGGCACTCATGATGCTGGAGCTGTTCTACCTGTTTCCACTCGCTTTGCTCAACATCTACGGATTGCTCGCCGGCAAGCCGTGGTTCAACTCCACCTGCCTCATTTTTGGCGCCTCTATCATCACCTCCACGGTAAATAAAAATATCTAGTCTTTTTTCTGTTTTATGTTTTTACTGGAGTCTGCAATTTGATTTGATTTGATTTGTTTTTTTTTTTTTTTACTTTGTGGTGAATTCAGACGGCAATGGTGGGGGACATTCTCGGATCCGGGAAGCCGTCGGCGGCTTTCATGGCGAGGTTGTATTCGGCGTTTATACCATTAGGGGTTCTGGCGGTAGTGCGGGGGCTGGTTCCGATATCCTGCGAGGCTGCTCCGATCGTCGCCAACTGACCTGTGTCGGCTTTGAAAAAGAAGGCTTGAAGTTGAGGTTAACGTCCTCTTCGTTAAGCTACCACGTTAAACAAATAATATGGGAGGGATTTTACTGTGTTTTTGTATACGTAGACAAGTGGGAGCTAAATGATGTGTGAAATAAAATATTAAATTACAAATATCCAGCCCAGTTGTGATTAGCGTGTCTTGCGTTTGCATGGAAATTTCTTCCCAAAAATTATTAGATGGACGGTGGATCTAATTTATCACGTTATCTATATCTTATCCAATGATATTTTTAAGTCATTTTTTAAGGTGAATTTTCTACATGTAACTTAAAAGTGGATAATTACTAAAAATTACACAGAAATAAGTGAATATTATTGAATTGACAATAGATAACGTGGTGAACTGAGACTGTCTAATAATTTCTCCCAAAATACCCATTACTTTCTTCTAATCATACTATTTCCTACATCTCTATCTTGGCGCGTGGGTTATCTCTTTCAAAAATCAATAATAAGAACTAAGAAATTAAATACACGACATTTAAAAATTAGTGATCGGTGCAAAAAATTACACCGTCATATCTATTTTTAATTTAAAATTTAAATTTTTAATCTTAAGACTTTAAACTTTAAATTTCAAATTTACTATCTAAATCTCGTGACCTTTAAACTCTAAATCTTAAAAAAATAAATTATACTTTATGTATGAAAGTATGAAAATCATATATATGTTAAAAATAAACCCTCTGATGCATCAGCCTGCACTTTATCCACAGTGCAGCGGTGTACAGCCTCCTATGCGTTCAGCCTTCACAGATTCAGTTGGCAAATTGATACTTTTGCACCCATGAACTATATATATAACGAGAGGTAGCACACCTTCACATACATCTCAATGAGGATAGGCGGCACTTTTTTTGTCCAGGCATCCAACAGTCAGGAAGACATTTATTATTTGATTCCTCCATCGTCACAAACAACGCGCTTGTTGGTAATGCTTTTTTTTTGTTGTTGATACGAGAATCTTTATCAAAATCCTCGTCCCATAGAATCCTTCATGATTCTAGCTTCCGAATTTGATCGTACTTCCGAGTTCTTCGTCTCTCATTCAAGCAATTTCACTTTCGGAAGTGTTTTGAGTGATCTCCAAAGGGTGAAGTTGGCGTTCCATCGTGTTGTTATTTGGCTGCTGGAACATTATATCTGCAGAACTTTAAGATTCCGAAGCTTATGCTTTTTTCAATCTAAGAAAGCAGAATGGAAAAAAATCCCACTCAAGAAACAAAGAACCCTGAAAAGCTCTCCATGAAGAAGAAAGGGATTGGGATCTGTTTCGTAAAGGAGCTCGTTCCCAGTAAGCCCCTAAAGGGTGGTTTGAAAGAGGTAGAGCGAGCAGTTTCGGACTCAAACTTTAATGGCGAAAGAAAATGTCATATACAAAGGAGGAGGAGATGGAGGAAAAACTGTGGCACCAAAGACTAAAGAGTTTTTATTGCAGAGCGTATTGGATGGTGCAATTGGCAATTGCATTTAATGGGATGGGGGTAAGCTGTAAATGCCATTGAGTTATTATTGTTTGTTTGGTGCAACGAATACCCTAGTACTCTTTATGTTCATTTTATGATTTATAGTCGAGATTCGTAATTTTTTTCCAATAATATTATTTTTAAAATTTAAATATGAGTTCTCGCCTTGAGAATGTAATGTGTTTTGTCATTATACTCAACATTTGTTGGTGCCTTCTCAGTTCTTTTAAAAAGACAACGAAGGAATTGAATCTTATTCAGTTAGTATGTTGTATTGCATAATAAATATTGGTTTGAATAAGTTTAGATGTACAATATTTTTCGATTTATGAGTGAAAAAAAATTTGTTTAGACATTGTATCAAAATATAACGTCAATGTATTAAATAAGTATTATTAAAAATTCTTAACTAATAACTATTGGATGTCCTTAATTGATATTTAAATAAATAAACAAGACATAATACGATAAGTTAAGATCAATACTTCTAAAGATATAAAAAACTCTGCAATCAATGTACCAAATATTTATAGGAAAAAACTTTGATACACAGGCCGTGTAAAGTTTAGTTTACACGTGCCTTTTAGTTTTAAGGGTTAGGGTTTTAGTTTAGGGTTTAAAATTTAGGAGTTTAGGTTGTATAATATAGAATTTAAGGTTAGTGTTTAGAATTTAGTGCATATGGTTTAAGGTTTAGGGTTTAGTTTTCAGGGTTAGAGTTAAGATTTAAGTTTTTATAGAGTAAATACACAGGCTTATGTAAAATTAGTTTTACACAAGTGTATCAAAGTTTTACCCATATTTATATGTGTGTAAATTCAACAATCAATTTGGTTGGTAATGCCATTATCGTAATAGTTAACTGGAATTGACACCCTTTTTGTAAGATTTGAATATTGCCTACCAATTATAAAAATACAAATCATATATGAAATCAATTATTATTTTTATTTCAAACCATCCACTTATTATTTCCAAACAAATAAATATAATTTGAAGAAAGTTGTGATTTTGTGAGAAAATGGAGTTACTTGAGTGCTAGGGTTTTGTATGGTACCACAAAATTTTTGGGCCTTTCCAAATTGTCACTTCTACCATTGAACCAAGAAGTCTTCTAATCCATTTATATTACTATAAATTAAATTAATTTTATAATTTTTTTTCAAAATATTTTTATTTTTTATATTTTAATAATTTGATGGTAATATTTCGTAAGCTATTTACATACTGTCACTTTCATTATTTTTTGTGTCATATTGTAGATATAGGGTGTTATTTTTTTATACTATAAATTTTACAATCTTTTTAGATTATTGAATTAAGACAAATGAATGACTGAAATTAACCGTGAGAAATGGTGAATTTTCCATAAGAAAAAAGAGAAGAAAACAATTCCAATCATCCATTTATCCTCGTTTAATAATTCAAAAAATATAAAATTAAATGAGTTTTTTTGTTGTCCTCCCGATTCTTCAGGGCTTTGCTCTTATTAATCTGGATCGATCTGCACCATATAATTAGACGGGTGGGTGAGTATCCTAGCGAAAATTTCCTACATATATAAAATTTTAAACTCAAAATCTGCTTAAGTGATACCAAACTACTTATCAGTTATACCAATTATATTAACAAAATTAAATGAATTTTGGTTGATGTAAATGAATACTAACCATTTATATGCTTTTCATCTTCGTATTAAATGCCTCTGAACCACACTGCCTCTGCAAAGCCAAAGGGTCATTTACAACATTCATGCCTCCCTTACACACATCTTTATTTTCCATATCTACCACTTTTATATGTTTTAAATTTTCCTTCAATTTTGTAGTTTTATTTGAAAGTTTTAGTTGGAAAATTTTAAAATGATCAATATTTTTTAAAAATGATTTTTCATCTAAGATAAATTACACAGATCATCACTCAACTATTTTTTCACTCATATTTGTTCACTCAACTTTAAAAAAAATAATTTAATAACTAACTTTATACATTGAATTTTTTATCACTTTAAATTATTTTATTAATATTTTGATATGACATGACATATTTTATTATTATTAGATATAAAAACAAATCTATATTTTATTATTGAACGCAAAAGTGGTTTAAATAAAACATAATATAATTTACCAAAAAAATAAACCCCAAAACATATCCAATCTTTAATCCTAATCCACAAACCCAAAACTCCTCTTCACTGGTCACCTTCACCGTCCATATTCTTCACTGGTCACACCCAATTTTTTTCACTATTTTTCAATCGCAAGAACAACAATCCTTGTCTTGATTCCACATAACCAACTTTACAGATAAAGAAGAGTTGAGGATATTTTTTAATCCCAACAACAACTTTTGCTGATGCTTTGACATTGACCAGAAACTGAAGGTGCAGCGAAAGCGATGCTAAAGAAGTTGCAATGTATGAATTGAATCCAGCGAAATCCTCATTTTTGTGAGGAAAATAATGGCACAGGTAGACTGTTACGACTTAAGATTGGAGGTAAGGGTTGACCATTAAAAGTCGGACGAAAAGCAACGAAAGAGAAATTACTAACTCAATCTCTCATGAAAACATATGTGGGTGTGACCGGTGGAGGGTGTCGCCGGTGAGGTTGACCGGTAAAGAGTGTGACCGGAGGGGAAGGGAAGAGTTTTAGGTTTGTGGATTGGAGATTGGATATGATTTAGAGGTTTATTTTTTGGGGTAAATTACATAATTTTATATTTTTTATTTTAAATTAATTTTATATTTTAATTATAATAAAATATAGTTTTATTTTTATTTTAAATTGTTTTATATTTAATAATAATAAAATATATCATGCCATATCAAAATATTAATAAAATAATTTAGATTGACTAAAAAAGTTTAATGTATGAAGTTAAGTTATTAAAATGAAAATTTTTAAAGATGAGTGAACAAAATAAGAGTGAGAAGATAATTGGGTGATGATATATGTAATTTTCCCTTTCACCTATGCTTTTTAAATTTTATTAAATAAATTTACATTCACCTTCATTTTAAAAGATTCAATTTTATTTATTTATTCATAATAGTATATATTATACATAATAGAATGTGGTATACTACTCATCAATAGTGAAGGCCACGCGCCGTCCTCATGGAGCTTTGGTTGGCACGG
Source organism: Hibiscus mutabilis (assembly GCA_019671005.1). Taxonomy (NCBI): domain Eukaryota; kingdom Viridiplantae; phylum Streptophyta; class Magnoliopsida; order Malvales; family Malvaceae; genus Hibiscus; species Hibiscus mutabilis. The sequence continues at coordinate 39,629,525 of CM033749.1, forward strand.
ACGGCGAGTGCGTGAGGTGCGCGTGCGGGAATAGCATGGGTCTATCTTGTTGACGTAAGTGCGAGGAGGTACTAAAACTTGGTGGCAGCTTTCAGTGTTTTATAACTTTCAACCCTCATTTATAAATATAATAGCAATACTAGCATGACTAAGCCACGATTTGAAGTTAGAGGATAAAATATAAATATTTTAAAAAAATAGATGATAAATTTATAAAGGCTTAACTATAAATTAAATGTTCAAACTATATCTCTTTTTTACAATAGTTGCCTAAAGTATTTTTTGGCTGAAATAAGTGTATAATGTTTCATTTTTGGCTAAAATAAGTGCCTAAAGTATTTTTTTGCTGAAATAGGTGCCTAAACTTTCATTTTTAGTTAAAATAGGTGCCCAAGTAAGTGCCAAAATTGACTTTAAAACAAGCCAAAAAATGAAAATTTAAGTACCTATTTCAGTCAAAAAATAGTTTAGGCACCCATTTCAGCAAAATTAAAAGTTTAGGCACCTATTTCAAACAAAAAAATACTTTAAGTACTTATTACAAAAAAGAAATATAGTTTTGACATTTTATAGTTTAGCCATTTATAAATAACCTATTTTTAAAAAAAATTACATGTAGGACAGATTTTAAGCCCAAACCGTAGCTATTTATGAAGCACAAGTACTTTAATTTTGGGCAATTTCTTGATTAGCCCAAAGTGCAAAACCCTGCCCATAGGACAGATTATAACCCCATTTCTTGTTGCAACACTATCTCTAATTTCTAAATGTATAGTGAAATCGTTGGCCCAGTAGACACAAAACATGTCTTCTAAATTTATTTAAAATGAATGGTTTTCATTTTGAATGATCAAAAGCATTTAAATAATTAAAAAAATATTTTCAATGCAAGATTATTGTTATAAATAGTAGCACTATATTAACTCATATTATTATATTATAATAGAATGCGAAAGTAAATGAATCTATTTAAAGTTATTCGTGCGTTGAACATATGTTGTCATATAATTACATCAGTATATTAAAAAAAATTGTTCATACGTGCATCGTACGAGACTATTATAGGCATAGCATATGCTCTTTTTAGGGGTTAAAATTTGATTTAAGGTTTAGTGTTTAGGAGTTTAAATTTTATTTTAGAGCTGAAGTATATGGAATGACTTCTATAAACATGGGTTACAATTTGGTTTAAGGTTTAGTGTTTAGGAATTTAAATTTTATTTTAGAATTGAAATATATGGAATGGCTTCTATAAACACGAAAACCCTAACATCAAATACCAACATTGCTACATCCTCAAGGTTTGAATGCTCGTTTTATTTTAGCACGCCAAGTGTTACCTTTAACGAACATGTTTGTTCCTTGTCTAGTGACATGTGACTGTGCAAGATCTCTTGGTTTTGTTGATTTTATCGTCTTTAAAAGAATTTTTCGTTGTAAATGAACCATTGAAATCTACACATGATTTACGAATAACAAAATTAAAACATGACTTATACATATCAAACTAAATTCGGATAACAAATTTTTTTTAACAAAATTTAACTTCGACCGACATGATTTAATGGAAGGTAAAGAGACAAAATTTATAACTCAGAGATGAAAATCAATCCATCTTTTCATGTCCAACTTGTATTGAAGCTTAAAATGGAAACTCTATTGTCGCCTATGCATTAGATGAGGGATAACCTCTGAAGAGAAAATTAGTACAAAAATAAATGGATATACGTCTTCCCATTAAATTTTTCTTCTGTCATTTGCACTAGCAACCTATATTTTCTTCTCTGTTTCTCATTTTTTGTCCGAAGGTTTATTTTGTTTGTCGGACTCGAATCTCGTTATCGGTGTGATACTAAAAATTTATATATATAAATTTTATAACTGAAAAAAATTAAACTCGAATAAATTTAGATAGAAAAATGAAACACATTTATCAAACTAGAAAAAAAAATTAACATTGAATGATACAATTCTTAATTTTAATGGGTGTTGGTTGAACATCCATGATAACTATTTTCATTTATGTGGCCATGAAAACTTCAAATGGTCCCATAAAATATGGTTTAATTATTTATCGAAACGGAGTTCGATAGTTAAGCTTTTGTATTTTATCTAATCTTATATGAATTAACAAAACACATAAAATTAATTATTGAACTCGTTTTGATAAATAACATATGTTGATTCATTGTCTTTAGTCTTTGACAGATATTAATGGGCAAAACTTTGATACACAGGCTGTGTAAAATTAATTTTATACAAGCCTGCGTATTTACATTATAAAAATTCAAAATTTAAATTTCTAACCCTATCCCTAAAAAACTAAACCCAACAATCTAAATCATAAACCCTAAATTTTAAACATTAACATTGAATTTTAAACCCTACAACCTAAACCCCTAAACCTTAAACCTTAAACCCTAAACTAAAACCCTAACCCCTAAAACTAAAAGACACGTGTAAACTAAAGTTTACACGGCATGTAAATCAAAGTTTTTTCCATTATTAATAACCAAACTAAACTCAAAAGAATCATTTAAAAATAACAAACAAAGATAATTGACTTTTAAGTAATCAGACTCGACCACTATTTTATCGTATCGTAAACCCTTCAAACAATAAATGGGCCTCTCCAATAAGCATTGCTTCAACAATAAGAGGATCCATGAAAAAAAAACCCTAGTAAAATCCTTAACAAATAACATGTTTCGTCTCTAATAACAACCACCAGAGTAGTGATAATCTTATGCAATGGACGCCAAAGAAACCTCTTTTTTATCACTTGAAAGTTCACCGTTCTTTTCCCTAAAGAATTTTCCGACAAGACAAAGACCCTACATGATCTTGTCACCGGAGAAATATCGACCTTTAAAATCAGTTCATCGCATTTTTCTTAGATAAATAAAGACTGAAAATTCTATTCCATTGCATCATTGTTCATAGATTTGCTATGGACTAATGTTAAAACATGAGAAAAATAAAATGTTAGACTTCATAGATTTTGAAACATGATATATTTATTTTGTATTTGAAAGTCATTTTACTACACATGTCGCACCTAACTTGAAAGTTTCATTCTAATAAATTATACAGAATCCCTTAAATCTTTAAGTCGCACCTATATAGATACAATTCTAGTTCTAAGTATTTGCAGGCCTTAAAAGTTATAACCTAACATTTAATTTGTTCATAGTTGGAGTGTTTGAGTCATGTTCGGTTGGGATAAATTCAATTGACTAATTCATTGTGTTGGTTGAAAGGCAAGTCCCAACAAAGAAAATGGCTGCCATTGTTGAGTGCCAAGTTAAACTTGAAAGGTCAACCTCTTCCCCCTTTAATTGCTTATATTATATAAATAAATAAACTTAAACCTTTTTTTGCACGTTCTCCGCTTCCCTTTCCCAGCCATGCTTTGATAATTTTTTTTGTTTAACTTGCAGTTGGTTTTTTATTTTATTTTTTAGTTGAGCAACTGATGCTTTAATTTCCTCAAAAAACCCTTGGCCCACACGACTCACACCCAGATTCTAAACTATGGAATGGCTTCTCTTTTCTCTTTCTCTCGTTATAAATCCTCCATTGTTAAGAGCTTCTCGACTTTCTTTTCAACCTATACAACTTCTCTCTTCTAGATATGGAAGATTACTCCATCAATTCATCTGCTGTTTCCAAACAACCCAAAGAAGACGAAGACTCGGTCGAAGAAAGTGGCTGGACAGATTATTTCGAAGATTTCTCAAACCACCATGATCGGCAGCAGCAGAACAGTTATTGTCCTAGTTTCAGTTGCGGTTCCTCGTTGATATCCGATGCCGCGACCACCCGAGGCGCTGCATGGAAACCATCCGACAAGAACACCAACCGTGTTTTCCCCAAGAAGTTGAGGTTCAAGAAAACAAGAACCAAAGAGATTTGTGAGGAGGAGGATTCTTTGGAGGACACGGCAAGCTCACCTGTCAACAGTCCCAAGGTAATAAAAAAAAAACTTGATTATTTCTGCATTTCTCTGGCTTTGGTTTTTTCTTAAGCTGGTTGGTTTCAACTTCATTAGGTTAGTGATGACTGGAAATCAAATGAAATGAATCCCAGAAAGAGAGAAGATCAAGCGCCCCATAGTTCTCTGGTAAAACTCGATTATTCTCAGAATCATATATATATATATATAAAGACTTGAATTTATACGGTTTTGCTTGGTGTGTTTTTGTTTTTTTAGGGGAAGGAAAGTGCAGAGAATTGTTCAGACATACATATTGAAGAAGACAACAAGTTGAGTTTTCATAACGGGAAGAATGATTGCACAGAGTTGAACAAAAGAGGGTTGTGCTTGGTTCCTTTCTCGATGTTAGTTAACTATCTCAGCTAACATCGGTAACCCGCCGGCACGAATGTGTTTCCGATCGTGTCGTGTTTCACCTGACCGATATTCATCGCAATCGGTTGCGATGAATATCGAACAATAACAGAAGTTGGAATCGAAAAATAGCGACGATAATATTGCGTTTGCGGCCGATATTTCGATTGTATCCACTCCATCTTCTTCCCCGTCAATCTCCCTAGCTAGTAGTACTTGTCAGATCATTGTATAAAAGAGAAATGTCTTGTTTTCTGTTAGATCATGGATATTATTCAGTATTGTATTCTCAAGTTGTATATTACTCACATATGATAAAATGTAAGAAAATTATGTTTGTATTGATTATCTCTTTTCTTTTATGAATAAACATTAGGTTATTAAGATTAAAAAACAATGCATGTATCTGATAGAGTTAAGATCGAATATTAAGATGATCAAAATAATAAATTTTAAAATTACAATAGCTTGTTAAGTATTTAAACTCAAAGTTCAGGGAACAATACATAATTTGTCTAATATTAAAACTTACAAGATCTAAAGTAAATTATTATTAGACCAAAAATTTTGAGACACGTAGTTAAACAAATAATAATAGTTTTATATAATAATAAAAATTATTTTTTAATTAAAAATATTCGATTAACTCGTGAGTCGCAACACTAATTAATATAATGATCGTATGATAAGAAAAATATAGAAGTAGAGATGCTAATATGAACAAAAGGGTAAAAAGAAAAGAAACGGGGACTTCTTTTTAAAGGGCAATCAATATACGTAATAAATGGACGCACTGTGAAAAACTTTATGAGATCAATTTTCAAAAGCAAAAAAGGGAAGGACATTGAAAAATGGAAGCTAATTAAATAATCAATTATATGGTTAATTATATTTTTCAAGAGTCGAATTAATCACAAGTAAAATAATAAAATACTTATATCAATGCCTAAGTCAACATTAAATCTTGTATTCAATTCCTAAATAATGTTTTACTTTGCCCATGTTTGGTAAACAACTTTTTGAGTTAAAATTAAGGGTTTGACTAGTTAATTTATTATTTTAAATGTTTGGTAAATAGATGATTATAATAGCGGATTGGGGTGAAACTTCTCATTTTGAAAAAACTCCTTGATAATTATAATTTTTTTAAATAACATAAATTTGAATAACTAATAAAATTAAAAAATAATTAAATAAATAATAAATTAATATATACATATAAATTTAATAATTAATAAAATTATATTCAAAATATAATTTTATAAATAAAAAATTAGTATATACATCTAAATTTAATAATTATTAAAAAGATAATTTTACAAATAAAAAAATAATCTATACATCCTTCATATATGTTTAGTAATGATATTAAAAAATTAATTTTCATAATATAGATAATATTAATTGATACAAAATAATAATAACTAATAAATTATTTAAACAAGTATTGAATATAACTGTGTCCTTATATGTCATTTTTTGTTTAAATAATCAAACAATTATCATCTATCAATTAGCTTTACAAAACATTTTTATACAATCAACTAATACAATCCGTTAGTGAAATCAGCTAATGCTATCTGCTAATTGCCAAATAGGACTTTTATCTTTTATGAAGTTTTATATATTTTTTAGAAAACATTGTGTAATTATTTATTTATTACATATATACATTAATTAAAGGATCATGTGCAGAACGACAATCAATTTATCTAATGGGATGAGATATTAGATCTTTTAATCGAAGTTAATGGTTCGATTTTTAACGTTGTCAACGAAGTGAATTGGGTTGGGAGAGTCATCCAGCAATAAATATATGTAATAATTGATCTAAATTAGTCGGCCAATAAATTAAATTATAAGTTAAAATAATAATAATAATAAATTTATATATAAAATTTTGTGGTCCTTACCTGCAATGGGATAATAAGCCTTTAAAAGTAGTTGATGTGGCATCTAGTAGGTGATTGAAAGGCAAATCAATCCAAAAATAAATAAAATTTCTGTTTAAATATATTGACATCACATGAACTAAGGGCTCAAGAAATTAATTAAAATTTTATACTTAGAATCAAAGAAATAATATTTTAGGGGTTATGAAATAAATGTCTAATTAATGTACTAAAAAGAAAGTGTTTTAATTTCCACTAAAATTTAAGGGACTGAAAGCAAATTGTGACCAATTTTTTAATGGCCCAGTTAGCAGGTACAAAATTTATTTCATTTTAATGGTACTTTGTTCTAAAACATTTGACCAATGTTTAACATTTCTTTATTCCTAAAAGGTTCAATTATCTAAGGTTCTAAAGGTTATTTCATTATTGTTTTTCAAAAGCTTTTTGTTTTCTCAATTTAAAAATATTTTTTATAATCTCCTATATCTAATTTATTGATTGACTATTTCGAATCAGATATTATAAAGATTCTAATTCAATTTACTTCATTCAAAATACTAGAATTCAAACTATTGACCAAAAATATTCTCATGTAAGAGGTTAATTTTTTTTAATAGTCTTAAGATGATTATAAGGTAATATATGTTTAAATTTTTTCTTAACCCTTTGACAAGGCGCACATACCTTACGGACAAAATTATTCAAACTCGAGTCTCTTAAGATGAACGCCATCATCTTTTTCACTAAGACTATTCGTTAGGTTCAGAGAAGTATTTTTTTAAGCATTGATTTGGAGAATTATTGTTGTTGTAAAATGAGAATCACAACCAAAACCTAGAGAAAATGAAGGAAGACAGGTTTAAATAATAATAAATATCCAACACCAAATGCAGGCCATTCATTTAAATTATTCAGAAGGGGCTGCAATGGAAGACCCCTCCATGTGCTGAAGCATTAAAGACGAGTTTAAGCACATAAGAGAAGTCCCAGAGCTGTTAAGAATAATATTCATCTAAAACACCCCCGAACATGTAATCTATCACATTCACATCCTTATATATATATATATATACATGTAAAAGATATTGTTGATGCAACCACCAACAGGTTTATGATGAAGCGCTAGATCTCTTAAGTAAGGTCAGAGTTCAAATCATGCATTTTAAAATGTGAATGAAAAAAACTGGGTTGAAATGTTCACCCCATATTAGACCCCTACAAAACATGATATAGATTAGTCGATGAATAAATCGGATACGGGTTGTTAAACAATAAAAAATATTGTTGATGCAAGGATGGTTCAAAAACCGTTTTATATTTTAAAAACTTCCAAATTTGATAGTTTTTCTCGATCGAGTACCTTAATGTTTTGGGATCATTTCGGTACCTGAATTGGTAATCATTCTCAAAATGGTGCCTCTAGTACATTTATTTTTTTACCACTTTGGTACTTGAACTTCATAGTCATTCTCAAAATGGTACCTAAATTTTTTTTATCACTTGGATACCTGGATTTAGACATATTCAAGGGTCAGGATACTCGTCTAAGCTCGATGGTCCATTCAAAATTTGGAAGGATTTGGATAAAATATTGGGTCTGAAATGAATTTGGACAAAATTTAGGTATGTTTAAAATATAGGTTAAGCTTAGACTCCAACATTCAATAATAGAGTTCAGTCCATTTGTAAGATTATAATATATTGTATTAAGTTATTTCTATATATTGCTTATTTCATATCAGAAAAAATAAATAAATTTATAATATATAGTACTATAATATAACATTATAAAAATATGTTGACTTGTTCATCATGTATAAAAGAATAATAAATATTTTTAATAAAAATAGTAAATATTATCTTAAAAACAAGGCAAGTCAAAAATTAGTATGTGTTAGTCATTTACAAATATAGATAAATTTTAATGAAATTTTACGTTTTACAAGTCACAACAAACATGAACAAATATAAAATATTATATATATATATATATATACACGTGACTCGAATCTTATCCGATCCGATCGTGAACACCTCTATCTAATAAGGCTAGTCGACTTTAGAAACTATCTTTTCCCTCGACACAAGGGTATGGACTGTGGTATTAAAAACAATGTGGCACACTCCTTTTTAGCAAGACACCTTTCTTTTCCAATTGATAAAATTGTAAGAATAATTTTTATCTGCTAAATAGTTGAGCCACACATTAATTTTAAGTTTCCTTTTTTCATTATTTTTTTCTAAGATATTTACTATAAATCATTCAAATGTTGGTACGTATAGGAATAGATATGGGATACAAATTTTAAAGTGCATCATACTTAGAACGAAAATTGAACTCTCAACCAATAGTCAAGATATGAAATACTCTTTTCTTTTCTATTTAATGTTATATTAATTAACTAAAAAATTACATAATAAAAAACACTAATATTAAGATATTTTCCTCTACACGTGCCTCTAAAACAATATGAGCTACTTTTAAAATTAAATCTTGTTTCCTTTTGCCTTTTTATCTATTTCCAAAAAGCTTTGTTAGTTTATAGGAACATCTTCGTTATTCCAAAAGTTAGGTTGTGACATAAAGAGATACCTATTTTACCTTTAAATTAAGCTTTTCTTGCACAAATATGTCAACTTGAAGGATTGATAATAACTTGCAATTCCTTTTTATACATATAATAATATAAATTATATTAAAATTTATAAAAATTAATGTGATTTAATATATATATATAACGTGCATGAATCGAGAGACACGTTATTTTTTAATCATTGATTTATTCTTTTACTTTTTTCAATGATTATTCCTCGTAGAAAGAATGTTCATGTACACAATATAATGCAAACTAGGCAATTAGATTTTATAATATTGATTTAGGCAAAGGTGGATGAAATTTAAGTTTGTTTTTGAACTTAGAATATAAATTAATTAATAAATAAATATTTTTTCGAGCTGTAATCTACGGAAGGATTTAAGGGAAATAATGAATTTCTTTTCTTCACATGGCCAGCAACTCTATGTAATACCCATTTTTATCCGGGCCCCAAAATTATATTCGAGTCATTTACCCTATTTGAACCAAATTCAAAAAAAAAAAAACAAAAAGGGCATGCCGCCCGTACCCTGCCAATTATTCACCATGCCCACATTCCACGCCACCCCTCCCCTATAAATAGACAAGGGAATTGAAATTGGGATTGAAATGGCAGCAAGCCATGGAGAAATCGGCAAGGGCTGGCCGAATAAGGGAGCTTAGGCTCCCGGCTAGCCCAGGATTGGGGCAGTGTCTCCGGTCCTAGTCGGTTCGATCGGGGTCCTATTTTAGGTCCGATCTAGTTAATATTTTTAGAGAGGTCGTGGTAGATCTCGGTGGGGTCCAGTCGGGGTTCGTCGTTCGAACTCCTAGTTAGGTATATTTTCTTTCCTTTTTATTTATGTTGTAATTTTTATATTTTAATGAAGTAGTAGTTAATTTAAAATTGTGTTTTTAATTTGTATGTTTATCTATGTTTTAGATTAGTATGTTTTAAATTTATGTTTTAGACTAGTATTTTATTTATGTTAGATATGTTTTTATTTATAAGTTAGATTAATATTTATGTATGTATGTTTTAGATTAGTATTTTATTTGTGTCAGATTTGTTTTTATTTATGTGTTAAATTAATAGTTATGTATGTATGTTTTTAGATTAATATTTTATTCATGTTATATTAGTATTTATTATGTTAGTATTTATTCATATTTTTATCACAGTGTATTTATTTATATTTGCCATGTTTTTAGTTTGCATAACGAACATGTATTTTGTCAATGCGGTGCCCTTTTATTCGAGTGTAAACGGGGTCAGTATCAAGCGTAGTGATAGTGGTTGGGCGTTTACTCTCGAATAACGGGGACTTTAAAATTTACTCACACATATAACCAGATTTTAATTTAATTGTCACTTTAATCCGGAAAATTTAATGTTAATAAAGCGTTAATTATTAAAGTACCAATTTTGGGCGGTGTGGGGGTGCTAATCCTTCCCCATCCGTAACCGACTCCCGAACCCATCAATTTTAAATCTCTGGTTTTTTATGGTGTTCGGCCTACCTAAGTGGCCGGTGGCGACTCCAATTTTAAATAAAATGCGGGTTTTCTAAAATCCCACGCGGAAGAAAATATTTTCCAAAAAATAAAAATAAAACACCTCTTTTTTAGCGAGAAAAAACATCGCTACAGATGGCGACTCTGCTGGGGACATTTTTGTTTTTCAAAAACAAATGAGAGTCGAGCTTTTTCAAATAATTACCGCTCTATTAATATTGGAAATTCTGGATTAAAGTGACTATTAAAGTAACATTCGGTTATAATTGCGCGTTTATTTTAACGCATTTAAAATATGGCATATAAACCTGTTCTTTTTAAGTGGGGGGAAAATGCTAATGCTTTCGTGGAGATATCGTTCTCCCGTATGGGCCTAGCAAGTACCTTCGGGGCTCGAGTACCTTATACTTTCGTGAGGATATCGTTCCTTCGTATGGGTATAAGCGAATGGGTCCCCCTGAGTTGAACCCGGTTGAAAGGAGCCTATAATGGGTGATGACCGAGGGCCTTGCTACTCTTAGTAGAGGACAGCAAGGACAATTCGGGTACCTCTTAGCACTAAAAACCGCATATAGTGAGCCGAGAGCCAACCCTTTAGAGCCATATAAAACTCGCCCGATTAGTGGTTACCCTATTTAGGTTCTCGTGCCTTATTTATTGTTTATGTAGTTTTTATTACTCTATTTTTGTTATATTTATTATTTGTTTTATTTAATCATTTTATTTGGTACTAACTCGTTTTTTATTCTCATCGACCGAGTTCACCCGCATCATTGCACAACATCATCACAATCTTAATTTTGCATTGCATCGATTTAGGACACATTTTGCATGCATTCATTTTCAGAATAATAAAACTAATCCTCAAGTTGCCCCATTAAATACAACAAAGATGGTCGATCTAGCACCTTACAAAGCCTCTTACAAAAGTTTGATCTTGGGGCATGTCCAAAAGCAACCCCACATATTTTACAAATAGTGTGCCTCTAACAAGGTCCCAGTCCGGGGGCATTCTTTGCCAAGGTCCAACTTTCATTGTCGAGTCAAACTCTTGCATCATTGACCACAGTCTGTAAAATTGCACCCAATCAAAAATAATAAGCTACCATGAACCAACACAATTTATAAACCCAGCCTAGGGGGCAACAGAATCCACACTCAAAGTGTCAAATTCAAGAACAGTTTCAGACGATGGCATAGGGATGAATAAAATGTTGGGGCATGCACCCAGATGACTGATCGAACCCAAGTTGAGGTTGGGGCACCGTCACATACAAAAAACCAAGATCCTGACGGGACCAGTGAGGAGTCGGGCATCCCTTTGAGGGCAAAAAAAAAGAAATCATATCACATTCATGCATTTAGATTGCATTCATCTTGCATTAAACCATTGTTGCAAACGTCATACATTTAGATTAAGTGCATACACCAAAATCACCATGCATTTAGGGTAGACACATGCATTTAGACATAAAATTAGATACATTCATGCAATCTTGCTTGTACATATAAACAGGTTCAAAAAGATACTGAACATCCTCAGCCGTGAGGGCAACAACGCGACAGCCAACCTTAGTCTTAGAGGAGGTCAAACACAAAGAGGATGTTGAAACATCAATAAAAGGTAACAATGACAAATTTTGTGAACATTTACGGATTAATGTTTTTATTCATTTTTAGGTCATATCCCTCCGCCAGTAGAGCAGCAGAAGTAGACTTTTCTAGACCTTGCCTTCGTCATTGTTGATAGGCCAACAATTTTCAGATTCTGTTTTACCGCTGATGGTGCAACAATATAGACATCATGAAGATCTCGTTTCTCTGTTGATGGTGCAACAGATCCGAATCTTCCCCAAGCAGATCAAATTTCTATTTAGGTCTTGTTTCTCTGCTGACGGTGCAACCAGACCTATTTTCGAGTCTTACTTCCTTGTACAGTTAAAGAAAAAAGAAAAATTATCAAAAAAAAGAGAATTAAAAAAAATTGAAAAAAGAAAAATAAAAAAAAGAATTCAAAAAAATTGAAAAGTCGAAAAAATAAAAAAGAAAAAAATGAAGAAAAAATGAATGAAATGAAAATCAAAATGAATTTATCAACTTTCATCGCCCGAACCAGTCCTCCGCTGATGGAGTGGCTAGATACAAGCTATCGTCGTCCTCTGATCCTGCTCTCTGCTGATGGTGTAGCCGGTTTTAGGTCGTCATTATCAAATCTTGCTCTCCCCTGATGAAGTTGCTAGGTCCCAGCTCTCGTCGCCCTCAGATCCTGCTCTCCGCTGATGTTGTAGCCGGTTCCAGGTCGTCATTGTCCAATCTGGTCCTCCGCTGATGGAGTGGTCGGGTCCAAGCTCCCGTCGCCCTCAAATCCTGCTCTCCGCTGATGGTGTAGCCGGTTTCAGGTCGTCATTGTCCAATCCAGTCCTCCGCTGATGGAGTGGCCGGGTCCAAGCTCCCTTCGCCTCGAGATCGCTCTCCGCCGATGGTGTAGCCGGTTGTGTCGTCATTGTCCAATCTGGGTCCTCCGCTGATGGGAGTGGGCGGGTCCAAGCTCCCATCGCCTCGATCCTCGCTCTCCGCTGATGGTGTAGCCCGTTCCAGTCATCATTGTCCAATCCTGGTCCTCCGCCGATAGAGTGACCGGGTCCAAGCTCGTCGCCCTTCGATCCTCGCTCTCCGATGATGGTGTAGCCGGTTCCAGGTCGTCATTGTCCAATCCAGTCCTCCACTGATGGAGTGACCGGGTCCAAGCTCCCGTCGCCCTCAGATCCTGCTCTCCGCTGATGGTGTAGCCGGTTCTAGGTCATCATCATCCGATCCAGTCCTCCGCTGATGGAGTGGCTAGGTCCCAGTTGCTGCTGTCCTACTTATCCGCTGATGGTGTAGTAGGATTCCAGTTAATATTTATGTTTCTCCGTTGATAGATCCAACTTTACTGATTTTCAGGTTTTCTTTATTAATGTTGTAGCTAGAAAACAAATAAAAAAATCAGAAAAAAGAAGAAAAAAAGAAAAAAGAAAAAAGAAAAAAGAAAAAAAGAAAAAATCAAAAAAAAAAAAAAAATAAAAAAATAAAAAATAAAAATAAAAAAAAAAAAGAAAAAAGAAAAAAGAAGGAAAAAAAGAAAAGAAAAAGAAAGAAAAAAAATCTAATCAAAATGAGCTTTCAATCATTTGATCATGCTTCTTCGTCAGAGTCGTAGCTTGATCACAAAAAAAAAACAACTATCCGATCCTGCCTCTTCGTCGGTGTCGTAGCTGGATCAAATCTTCAGACCTTGCCTTATCGTCGGTGTTGTAGCTTGGTCAAATCTAACTTTCGGTCCTGCCTCTTCGTCGGTGTTGTAACTGAACCAAATTCACTAACTTCTGGTCTTGCCTCTTCGTCGGTGTTGTAGCTAGACCAAATTCACTAACTCTTGATCATGCATCTTCGTCGGTGTTGTAGCTGGATCAACATTACTAACTTTAGACCATGCCTCTTCGTCGGTGTTGTAGCTTGGTCAAAATTCACCAACTTTCAAGTTTTAAGAAAAAAAAAGAGAGAAAAAAGAGAAAAAGAGAAAAAAGAAAAAGAAAAAATATGAAAAAATAGAAAAAAAAAAAAAAACAAAAAGAGAGAAAAAGAGAAAATTTGTCAGTTTTCTGATCTTGCCTCTTCGTCAGAGTTGTAGCTAGATCAGACATCAGAACTTTCACCTATCGGTCTTGCCTCCTCGTTAGTGTTGCAGCTGGATCGAATTTTGTAGACCCTGTCTCTTCGTCGGTGTTGCAGCCGGGTCGAACTCTCTTTAGATTTTGCTTCCTCCAAGAGTGACAAAGTAGATCCGTCAAGTCCAGAAAGAATACATGCGCCAAAGAGAAAGAAGATCTACCGAGGAAAAAAGACACGCGTCAAAAGGAGAGAAGTTCAGCCAGACCGGACAAAAATGGTTATTCTTTTGTCTTTGCTCTATTCCTGTTACACATCAATGAGCAAAGAGGGGCAGCTGTAATACCCATTTTTATCCGGGCCCCAAAATTATATTCGAGTCATTTACCCTATTTGAACCAAATTCAAAAAAAAAAAAACAAAAAGGGCATGCCGCCCATACCCTGCCAATTAAACACCCATACCCTGCCAATTATTCACCATGCCCACATTCCACGCCACCCCTCCCCTATAAATAGACAAGGGAATTGAAATTGGGATTGAAATGGCAGCAAGCCATGGAGAAATCGGCAAGGGCTGGCCGAATAAGGGAGCTTAGGCTCCCGGCTAGCCCAGGATTGGGGCAGTGTCTCCGGTCCTAGTCGGTTCGATCGGGGTCCTATTTTAGGTCCGATCTAGTTAATATTTTTGGAGAGGTCGTGGTAGATCTCGGTGGGGTCCAGTCGGGGTTCGTCGTTCGAACTCCTAGTTAGGTATATTTTCTTTCCTTTTTATTTATGTTGTAATTTTTATATTTTAATGAAGTAGTAGTTAATTTAAAATTGTGTTTTTAATTTGTATGTTTATCTATGTTTTAGATTAGTATGTTTTAAATTTATGTTTTAGACTAGTATTTTATTTATGTTAGATATGTTTTTATTTATAAGTTAGATTAATATTTATGTATGTATGTTTTAGATTAGTATTTTATTTGTGTCAGATTTGTTTTTATTTATGTGTTAAATTAATAGTTATGTATGTATGTTTTTAGATTAATATTTTATTCATGTTATATTAGTATTTATTATGTTAGTATTTATTCATATATTTTTATCACAAAGTGTATTTATTTATATTTGCCATGTTTTTAGTTTGCATAACGAACATGTATTTTGTCAATGCGGTGCCCTTTTATTCGAGTGTAAACGGGTTAAGATCAAGCGTAGTGATAGTGGTTGGCGTTTACTCTCGAATAACGGGACTTTAAAATTTACTCGCACATATAACCAGATTTTAATTTAATTGTCACTTTAATCCGGAAAATTTAATGTTAATAAAGCGTTAATTATTAAAGTACCAATTTTTGGCATCCGGTGTGGGGTGCTAATCCTTCCCCACGCGGAAGAAAATATTTTCCAAAAAATAAAAATAAAACACCTCTTTTTTAGCGAGAAAAAACATCGCTACACTCTATGATTGGATTATTATTTGTATTCAAATAAGAACCCATCAATTTTAAATCTTTGAAAATATTTTTTAGAAATAAATATATTGTTTATTATTTTTGTAATAAATATTAGTTATTAATTGTAAAATGAATATGAAAGATTAATAAATAATAAATGTAAAAGTGTAAAACTTGAACGCATATGCAATTTTGAATATATTGCTATACATAAGATACCATGCATGAATATTGGTGCAAGGGTAGTCAATCAATTTTAAATAAAATGCGAATGCATTTTTCTAAAATTAATTAATCATAAGAAAATATTTTCCAAAAAATTTTCTCTTCTTTTCGACATAGTAAAAATCTCTCCTCGTCTACCTGTGACTCTTTCTTTTTAGATTTTTTCACATAAATTTTTGGTGTTTATTTTTCTTTTATGCTTTTGCGATCATTTGCTTTTCGTCATTATCGTATCGATTATTATAAAAATATATATATAATAGTTCGAGTCCAATCGAATACTAAGAGAGAATTTCATCTGAACAGTTGGTTTGGGTCTAAATGAATTAGGCCATCAATCAGATTGATTAACAAACAGTAATGATGCGATTAGGATTATGAAGTGGTAGATCAAAAGTCTAATTCACCACTTAGTTTTTACTAGTCATGTCTTTAATTTGGTTAGTAGGGCCAAAACCTATATTCTAGTATTAATTGTTTTTAAAAAGTTCAATTTAAACATGATAGATGAACCATTAAATTATTATTTTTAGAATTTGGCTATTAAAAAATTAACCGTCGATGAAATAATATTAATTTAAACAAACCCGGGTATAAAAATATTATATTTCAAATTCAATTCAAATCTAATCAACAAAATTACGAGCATAATTTAATATTTAAAACGATATAATCAATAATTAAAGCTAAACCCTTTTTCAATAATAATTGGATAGATAAGCAGTGGGGTTTTAAACGGACATAGGAGTTCCAGATAGATTGGAAGTTTTGTGTTTGGAGGGATATAAAAGTCAATGTATTTTGAATGATCGATTATTATCGTAGTTATATAGATATATTGATCGTATTTTTAATTTGATTTATGTATCATATTGATTAATTTATACTGGTATAATTACACCATATTATTTATTTCTATATTTTCTTAACCATTTAAAAACGCACACTGTCCTTACAAGCCGATGCTCAAACACAAATATCCTAAGATGAATATCATTATTTTTTCTACTAAAAATACTCATTAAATTCTGTTATAAGTTAAAAAATGATGGAAATAAATAATAGAATTAATCTTACACCTTATGCAAAATCAAAAAACTAATAACATAATTTGATTTAATAATTTTTATATAAGGTAACACTTTATTACAAATGCAATTCCTTATAATAATTAGCATCATAATTGTTTCTTTTTACACTAAAGTGATGCTTAAATATTTGATATAAGTGTCGAGAATCGAGCTCACGAGACGAAAATGAATGAATTTACAACTACTCTTTCTTTGAGTCGCTTGTTTTTTTCTTCTTATTTTTAGTTGGTCAATGGTCAGTAGTGGTATTGGTTTGAGTGTTGGTCGCCGACCACCGGCATTTTATTCTCCTTTGTTTTTATATATTTTATATCTTGTCTTCCCTGATTTTTTTTATTTTCTTCTAGTTGTTTATCTGCCTTTATAACACGTTTTTTCTCTGTTTTATGGCACACTTCTGCCTTGTGACACTTTATCGTCTACCGTTATGGTAGATTTGGTTCGTGGATACTTATTTCACGACGTTCGACTCTGATTTGTTGTTTGTCGGTGGTCTTCAGTAGTTTGATTCTTTTTGTGGTTCGTTTGTCGATGCATTCATATCTGTTTTGTGAAGTCGCCTCCAGGATTGTTAGTTTTGTTCACCACTCTTACTTCAATTCTGAAGCGTGTAGGTTGATAAAGACAATAAATTTTACTCTCTGCTTGTATTTCTTCAGTCTTTCATTTTTATTTCTGTTTTACAGCCCCACTATAAGTGTTTTATTGGTTTGATACTTCGTTTTCTAGTTTTTTTTTTCTATTTAGATTTACTGTTTTTTGTTATTTTCTATTGCAATTTTATTTCTTTTGGACTTTTGTTATATTTTAATTTCTTATAAAATTTAATTGATATATTATTTAAAAATAAAATAAATAAATTTATCACTCCACTAATCAAAGAATCTCTAATAATCAAAAAATATATATTCGAGAAACTCCAAAATCCTTGATGACTTGTTTGCGTGATTGCCGGCTTATAATGGCCGTGATTGCTTTTCTAGAACAAAGTAAATGGCCCACAAAGGAAAAGTAATTCATCAATTTAATTGATAACCCATGTGCAAGCCTTTTCATCTCCATATAAAAAAAAAAAAGTCTTTAGATGAGTTTTCAACTTGATAATCAGTTAGTTCATATAATTATTTTTATTAATATTCAAATTTTATTATTTACATAAATTCAAAGAATGATCTCAATAAAAAAGAAATATTATTTTCTGTTTTTGTTTATAATATGTGCGTAAGTTTAATAAATGTTAAAATAGATAGATAAAAATACTAAAAAATTACACCACTTGTTTTCAACAATGGTGAAACACTTTACCTTGAAAAGAATAGCTCGCAACCAAATATTATTAAATATCGAAAATATGAAACCGAACATTAGAATATAGCTCATTTTCCATTAGGTAAAATAACTCAATTAAATGGGATTTGACACTTTATTTTTTATTTTTTGAAAAGTGGATAATTTGATTCAAGAGATGATCGAACAAATTTCAACACTGACATGTGCCTCGTTAAAAAATTTCCCTAAACCTGATTAGAAAAAAAAGTTTACACTTTAATTTTTATATCAAATTAAATTTAAATTTTAAAAATAAAATTTGAATAAACTCACTTTTTTGAATTCGAATTTAACTCGATTCGATTACAATCTAATGCGCAACACTTTATAAGTTTGTGGATATTTATGATCTATCCCGTGACAAAGGAATGAAAATGGGTGACGCATGTTAAATTTGTCTCGTGACTATAATTGGAAATAGGCTGCTAACGATTGATAATTAATCTGGTGCGAAAATGTAATTAATTGACAGTTAATTTAGTTGGTTTAGCGCTTCTGATTTTTTAAGCAAGATAATATGTTCGAATTTTAACATTGTAAATTAATAAAATTAAATTAAAAAATTATTTTATAATAAAAATATATAATATCCAATTCAAATTAGTTAATTTATCAATTGAATATAATTTTATGCCTAACCCTGTTTTTTAATCTAAGATACGATTTTTGTAGTCTACGCAAAACACTGATTTCTCACATTACCTAACTTGAAATTCCCAATGTCTCACCAAAGTAGCAGCTAATTAAGTTTCACCTATTTTAATACTTATTAATATTTTTTTTTAAACATGCCATTACTTGTGTTAGGCTGAGTTTGAATTTTGATTTACTTTTTTAATTTGGATATGTTAGAATCCAAATTATAATGTATTAGTTAAAAATATTTAAATTCATATTATTCTTAATAATCACTCGAATTTTGAACAAGCTTAAATTCCATTTGATAAATTAACAAGCAGAAAATTATTCAATATACATGTTGTGTAGTCTTTAGACAACATGATAAAGATTTAAGGTTCGAATTTAGTGTTTAAAATTTAGAGTTTGAGATTTTAAATTTTAATTTTTAAGAGTAAAAATTTCCACACCATATGTATCAATAAATGCTCTTAACAAGCAAAAGAAAACGATCAATTTTTTCAACCGAATGAAATTATTGTGAAAGATATCGCGAGATTGCTCGATGGGGGGATCGTGAGGATTTGTCGGAGTTATGAATATGTTGTCGTGTAATGTGCGAGTTCTGGGTTCGTCGGCAAAGAAGAAGGTTGAACATAAGCTATTACGACAGCACAAGTGTGAGATGGCGTGGATACAAGAAACAAAAAATAAAAGAGTTGGCAAGGTAATGCTAGAGGTATGTAGGTGTTCGCTAGTTTTATTGATGGCAAGAGATTGGTCGATGTGCCGATGTTAGCTCGGAACGAGTCTAATTGGTGTGAGGGGTTGTGCAGCACTTGTGTCTTTGATGTCGAGTGCCTTTAGAGCTTGGTTGTTGGACGTGAGCTATAGTGCGTGAGAAATAATGTTTTCTTAGCATTGTTTTGTAGTATTCTATTTATGTTTTATGTGTTCTCATGGTTGGTCCTGCATGTTTGTGTAATCACTCATTTTTGTCCGGGTTTTAGTATTTTAAGTATTGTTGTAATAGTAATATTATTAATATAAAATTAATAAAAAACAAAAAAATAATAATAATTAAAAAAAGGAAAAATGCATGGAGCAACATGCTCCACGTCACCCCAAATTCCCCCACCCCTTTGATTTTGCCTATAAATAGGCAATGGAATTGAGCAATGGAAGCAAGAATGAATCGGCCATGGGTTGCCAAATAAGGGAGCTTAGGCTCCCGGCTAGCCCAGGACCGGGACAGTGTCCTCAGTCCTAACCGGTTCGATCGGGGTCCTATTTTGGGTCCGGTCTAGTTAATTTTTTGGAGAGGTCGCGGTAGATCTTGGTGGGGTTCAGTCGGGGTTCGTCATTCGAACTCCTAGTTAGGTATATTTTCTTTCCTTTTTATTTATGTTGTAATTTTTATGATTTAATAAAGTAGTAGTTAATTTAAAATTGTGTTTTTAATTTGTATGTTTATTTATGTTTTAGATTAGTATGTTTTAAATTTATGTTTTATATTAATATTTTATTTGTGTTAGATTTATTTTTATTTATGAGTAAAATTAATATTTATGTATGTATGTTTTAGATTAGTATTTTATTTATGTTAGATTTGTTTTTATTTATGTGTTAAAATTAATAGTTATGTATATATGTTTTATATTAGTATTTTATTTATGTTACATTAGTACTTTATTATGTTAATATTTATTTATATTTTTATCGCAATGTATTTATTTATATTTGCCATGTTTTTTTAAGTTTGCATAACGGACATATATTTTGTCAATGCGGTGCCCTTTTATTCGAGTGTAAACGGGGCCAATATCAAGCGTAGTGATAGTGGTTGGGCGTTTACTCTCGAATAACGGGGCCTTTAAAATTTACTTGCACATATAACCAGATTTTAATTTAATTGTCACTTTAATCCGGAAAGTTTAATATTAACAAAGCGGTAATTATTAAAGTACCAATTTTGGGCGGTGTGGGGGTGCTAATCCTTCCCCATCCGTAACCGACTCCTGAACCCAACATTTTAAAATCTCTGGTTTTTACGGTGTCCGGTCCACCTTGAGTGGCCTGTGGCGACTTCATTTTTAAATAAAACACGGGTTTTATAAAATCCCACGCGGAAGAAAATATTTTCAAACAAAAACAAAAACTTTCTTTTTTAGCGAAAAAACATCGCTACAGATGGCGACTCCGCTGGGGAAATTTTTGTTTTCAAAAACAAATGAGAGTCGAGCTTTTTCAAATAATTACCGCTTTATTAATATCAAAAATTTTGGATTAAAGTGACTATTAAACTAATATTCGGTTATAATTGCGCGTTTATTTTAACGCATTTAAAATTTGGCATATAAACCCGTATTTTTTAAGTGGGGGGAAAACGCTAATGCTTTCGTGGAGATATCGTTCTCCCGTGTAGGCCTAGCAAGTACCTTCGGGCTCGAGTACCTTATGCTTTCGTAAGGATATCGTTCCTTCGTGCAGGCATAAGCGAATGGGTCCCCCTGAGTTGAACCCGGTTGAAAGGAGCCTATAATGGGTGATGACAATTCGAGTACCTCTTAGCACCAAAACTGCATACAGTGAGCCGTAGGAGCTAACCCTTTAGAGCCATGCGAAACTCTGCCTGATTAATGGTCACCCTATTTAGGCTCTGGTGCCTTATTTCTTGTTTATGTACAATTTTTTATTACTCTATTTTTATTTGTTTTATTTAATCGTTTTATTTGGTACTAACTCGTTTCATTTTATTCTCATCGCATTGATTTCACCTGCATCATTGCACAACATCATCACAATCTTAATTTTGCATTGCATCTAGTTAGGACACATTTTTGCAGACATTCATTTTCAGAATAATAAAACTAATCCTCTGGTTGCCCCATTAAATACAACGAAGATGATCGATCTAGCACCTTACAAAGCCTCTTACAAAAGTTTGGTCTTGGGGCATGTCCAAAAGCACCCTCACATCTTTTACAAACATTATGCCTATAACAAGGCCTCAGTCCGGGGGCATTCTTTGCCAAGGTCCAACCTTTATTGCCGAGTCAAACTCTTGCATCCTTGACCACAGTTTGCAAAACTGCACCTAATCCAAAATAATAATAATAATAATGAGTTGCCATGAACCAACACACAATTTATGAACCCAACTTAGGGGGCAACAGAATCAGCACTCAAAGTGTCAACTTCAAGAGCAATTTTAGATGATGTCATGTAATGAACAAAATTTTGGGGCATCCACCCAGATAAGAGCTGATCAAACCCAATAAGAGGTTAGGGCACCGTCATATGCAAAAGACCAAGATCCTGACAGGACCAGTGAGGAGTTAGGGGCATCCCATTGAGGGCTAGAAAAATCATATCACATTCATGCATTTAGTTGCATTCATCATTTTTGCGTACATCTATGTTCAGTGCATACACCGAAGTCACCATGCATTTAGGCATAAAATTCATGCAATTTTGCTTACAAAAAGGTTCAAAAATAGACCGAACATCCTCAGCCGTGGGGGCAACAACATGACAGGCAACCTTAGTCTTAGAGGAGGCCAAACACAAAGAGGATGCTGAAACATCAATAAAAGGTAACAGTGACAAATTTTGTGAACATTTACTGATTAATGTTTTTTTTTCATTTTTAGGTCATACCTCTCCGCCAGTAGAGCAACAGAAGTAGACTTTTCCAGATCTTGCCTTCGTCATGGTTGATAGGCCAACAATTTCCAGATTCTGCTTTACCGCTGATGGTGCAACAGTATAGACATCCTGAAGATCTCGTTTCTCCGTTGATGGTGCAACAGATCCGAACCTTTCCCCATGCAGATCAAATTTCTATTCAGGTCTTGTTTCTCTGCTGACGGTGCAACCATACCTATTTTCGAGTCTTACTTATTTGTATAGTTCAAGAAAAAAGAAAAATTACCAAAAAAATAGAGTTGAAAAAAAATCAGAAAAAAAATTAGAAAAAAATCAAAAGTAAAAAAAAATCAGAAAAATCAAAAAATGGAAAAATGAGCTTTCAACCAAATTCTGATCATGCCTCTTCGTCAGAGTCGTAGCTTGATCACAAAAAAGAACAACTATCCGATCCTGCCTCTTCGTCGGTGTCGTAGCTGGATCAAATCTTCAGACATTGCCTCTTCGTCGGTGTCGTAGCTTGGTCAAATCTAACTTTCGGTTCTGCCTCTTCGTCGGTGTTGTAGCTGAACCTAATTCACTAACTTCCGGTCTTGCCTCTTCGACGGTGTTGTAGCTAGACCAAATTCACTAACTCTTGATCCTGCCTCTTCGTCGGTGTTGTAGCTGGATCAACATTACTAACTTTAGACCATGCCTCCTCGTCGGTGTTGTAGCTTGGTCAAAATTCACTAACTTTCTAGTTGTATCAATGTTGTATCTAAAAAAAACAAGAAAAAGAGAAGAAAAAGAAAAAAGAATGTATCTCAAAAAAAAGAAAAAAAGAAAGAAAAAGAAAAAACAAGAAAAGAGAAGAAAAAAGAGCAAAAAATGAAAAATGAAGAAGAAGAAGAAGAAAACTATCCGATCTTGCCTCTTCGTTGGTGTCGTAGCTGGATCAAATCTTCAGACCTTGCCTCTTCGTCGGTGTTGTAGCTTGGTCAAATCTTACTTTCGGTTCTGCCTCTTCGTCGGTGTTGTAGCTGAACCTAATTCACTAACTTCCGGTCTTGCCTCTTCGTCGGTGTTGTAGCTAGACCAAATTCACTAACTCTTGATCCTGCCTCTTCGTCGGTGTTGTAGCTGGATCAACATTACTAACTTTAGACCATGCCTCCTTGTCGGTGTTGTAGCTTGGTCAAAATTTACTAACTTTCTAGTTGTATCAATGTTGTATCTAAAAAAAAGAAAAAAAGAAAGAAAAAGAAAAAAAAAGAAAAAAAAGAGAAAAAAAGAGAAAAAAATATGAAAAAAGAAACAAAAGCAAAAAAAAAAAAGTTGTCAGTTTTCTGATCCTGCCTCTTCGTCAGAGTTGTAGCTGGATCAGACATCATAACTTTCATCCATCGATCTTGCCTCCTCGTTAGTGTTGCAGCTGGATCGAATTTTGTAGACCCTGCCTCTTCGTCGGTGTTGCAGCCGGGTCGAACTCTCTATAGGTATTAGCTTATTATTAATAATGTAGCAAGTGAGACTCATTTTGCTTCCCCAACAAACAACCCCCATTTTGAAGGCTTTGCTTCCCTAAAGTGACAAGGTAGATCAATCAAGACAAGAAAGAAGACATACGCCGAAGAGAAAGAAGATCTACCAAAGGAGGAAGACACGCGTCAAAAGGAGAGAAGTTCAGCCAGATAAGACAAAAATGAGTGCTTTTGATATTTGCTTTGTTCTCGTCTCACAAGAACAAGCAAAGAGGGGCAACTGTAATCACTCATTTTTGTCCGGGTTTTAGTATTTTAAGTATTGTTGTAATAATAATATTATTAATATAAAATTAATAAAAAAACAAAAAAATAATAATAATTAAAAAAAGGAAAAATACGTGGAGCAACATGCTCCACGTCACTCCAAATTCCCCCCACCCCTTTGATTTTGCCTATAAATAGGCAATGGAATTGAGCAATTGAAGCAATGGAAGCAAGAATGAATCGACCATGGGTTGCCAAATAAGGGAGCTTAGGCTCCCTGCTAGCCTAGGACCGGGACAGTGTCCTCGGTCTTAACCGGTTCGATCGAGGTCCTATTTTGGGTCCGGTCTAGTTAATTTTTTGGAGAGGTCGCGGTAGATCTCGGTGGGGTTCAGTCGTGGTTCGTCATTCGAACTCCTAGTTAGGTATATTTTCTTTCCTTTTTATTTATGTTGTAATTTTTATGATTTAATAAAGTAGTAGTTAATTTAAAATTGTGTCTTTAATTTGTATGTTTATTTATGTTTTAGATTAGTATGTTTTAAATTTATGTTTTATATTAATATTTTATTTGTGTTAGATTTATTTTTATTTATGAGTAAAATTAATATTTATGTATGTATGTTTTAGATTAGTATTTTATTTATGTTAGATTTGTTTTTATTTATGTGTTAAAATGAATAGTTATGTATGTATGTTTTAGATTAGTAATTTATTTATGTTACATTAGTATTTTATTATGTTAATATTTATTTATATTTTTATCGCAATGTATTTATTTATATTTGCCATGTTTTTTTAAGTTTGCATAACGGACATATATTTTGTCAATGCGGTGCCCTTTTATTCGAGTGTAAACGGGGCCAGTATCAAGCGTAGTGATAGTGGTTGGGCGTTTACTCTCGAATAACGGGACCTTTAAAATTTACTCGCACATATAACCAGATTTTAATTTAATTGTCACTTTAATCCGGAAAGTTTAATATTAATAAAGCGGTAATTATTAAAGTACCAATTTTGGGCAGTGTGGGGGTGCTAATCCTTCCCCATCCGTAACCGACTCCCGAACCCAACATTTTAAAATCTCTGGTTTTTACGGTGTCCGGTCCACCTTGAGTGGCCGGTGGCGACTCAATTTTTAAATAAAACACGGGTTTTATAAAATCCCACGCGGAAGAAAATATTTTCAAACAAAAACAAAAACACATTTTTTAGCGAAAAAACATCGCTACAATTTGGGTTCTACAGTTATCGTGAAATACTCTTTTCTTTCACTTAAGGTCAGAGAAATTTTTAATGAGACTTCCGATAATATTTGTAAAAAAAAATTTAATAAAATTATACTTGACGATAAAAAAGAATATAAAAACCGACCCAAATTTAGTAACATCGGAATTTTGTACACAATTGTTTATGGGAGACAATCAAGGGTAAAGTTGAACACATCCACTAATATCTTATTCGTTCGGCTAAATTTATTTTGGTTGAAAACATTGTACAAGGATCGGTTTTTCGGTTTATTTGCCGGCCACCATCCACCTCTATATTTGAATTTAATTAATTATTTAAATAATTTAACTCGTTTGAAACAAGAGAGAATAAAATCTTAGAACAGAATCCCGAATCTTTATAAAAATTAATTTTTATATAAACAAAACTGGGAATAATTGAAAGGGAAAGCACACATGAACCGGAAGATATGGTACACATTCAATCATTTACAACCCTCCTTAAATCAATATAATAATAAGGATAATTTTAAATCAATAAATACAAAGCACAGATAAATTTGCAATTATAATAAATATATCGTTACGATATAAAGATAAAATTTAATAATTAAAATATATTCGAGATTCACACAAATCTGATTCACACGCGAAATTATGCACGGTAATAATTATGATACTAATTGTCGTATATTTCTATCTAAGTCTGATTTGACCTAAAATATAAATTCTAAAATTTGTCCACATAGTGTTAAAATCCTCTAAAAAAACCTAGTTTTATTAGTTTTTTTTCTTTACCCCGCCGCTGCCTCTTATTTCTTTAGTTTTATTGGCTGATGGTCGGCAATTAATTTTAGTATTGATTATCGATTATCAAAATTTATTATTATTTTTGTTTTTTTTTATATTTGCAATAAAAATTTATGTCTTTGTGGCACATGTTTTCTCTGTCATTGTGACATATTTTTTTTTGTGGTTTGTTTCATTTGTCGTTTTGACATGATTTTAGCATACCTTAGTGCTTATTTGGTGCTCGTACAAAGATTTTTACGGCGCTAATCTTTGATTATGATTCTATCAGTGGTTATAGAAAGATAGATCCCCACTCGGTACTAGCTGGTGTAGGATGGACGGCCAACCTCATCGTGTATTTGATTGGAGAGTTCAATTTAAACAACATTTTTTTCATGCTGATTTTAGATGGCTCTCATGTTCTAGAATGGGCTTTTTAGATATTGTTTTGAGTTTAAAAAACTATTCTTAAGATGTCTTTAGTAACTGGATTATCATATGATTTCTATATTATGCACTGCAAGTATACTCTCAAGCCTGTCCAAAAATGGTAAAGAAACCAGACCATGCAAGGGGTTTTCACTGTTAGTTTTTCTCTCAAATTCTTCCTACTACCATTAAGAGGTCTTGTTGAGTAAATATTTCTTAAAGGAAACATGTATGAACATGAGTTGGCATATGAAGATCTGGGCACCACTTGCCCCTCTTTTCTTTAGTAGTTCAAGATTTTTTATTTTTTATCTGGATTAGCGTCATGTTTTATTAACGCTGTAATTACATATGGCTGAGCAAAAAGATTGAGAGAACTGAAAACTGAGTCGAACTTTAGTGTTTGGTTCAATAAATTTAAGAGTTGAAGAGAACCAATGATGAAAGGGAAGGTGACCCATTCGCTATGTCTGCGACCAGAATTTGGAGTTTGGATTTCTCTATCATTGGCATCCATTTTTGTGATGGTTTAAATTCTTGAATTATTGGCGGCTAAAGGATTGTGAATTAATATAGTAGAAAATATACAGTGTGAATTAGAGATTAATATAGTAGAAAATTAGGAATTGTGTTAGATGAAAAAGAATATGGAAGATGGTAGAGAGAAGAAGAAATAAAAAATTATAAATATGGAAGATTTAATGTGTAATTATACAAATTGTTTTTATTTCAGTAGTTAAAATAGAAGTAAAGTAATAGTTTAGGGACTATCTAGGTAATTTATCTTTCTTTTTATTGTGCCAGATTAGTCTCCTGTTAAAGTTTAACGACAACAAACGTGTGATAAAAAGTTTACAGATCGAAAACGTAAATAATAACCTTATCGACCGAATTTAAAAATTGGTGACTAAAATTATACTCAGCGAAAACATAAGTGACCATTGTAATAATTTACCCTATAATAAAAGTATTCCATCAATATTTATAAATATTTATGGAAAGAAAATAGGATCACAATAATATAACAAAGTAATTTACAGCTCATAACTTACACAATATTTTACGTATAACAATTAAATAATTATTTTTACCTAGAATTTTCATATTTGATAATCATGTCGAATCCTGACTATTTTGAATACGGTCCAATGTGAATTTTACAACTTAATTTTGGTCTTACAAATTGACTGAACAGTTCGAGATTTGATAAAAATTGAGATATCGCATGTGCTGGGGACTGATGCACTAATCTTCATAACGTTAAACATCTTAACCTTCCCATGCACCGTCGCATCCGGCGAGAAGTTGACGGATCCTGCCAAAACATCCGCCCAAAACGTAGTGTTCGCGATCAATCGGTCCACCATGAAATCGGCGGCGGAGCTGATGTTGAGCTTCCCACGGGCGGGAACCAGCGGTTGTTGGAGCGGAACCGTGGCGACGACATCCCCACGGTAGTTTATAAAACCCATCGCGTTCTTAAACTTAAAACTCCCGTAATTGCGGTTGTTAATGGCGACGACCATCGGCACCGTCGCATTTATCGCGCTCGTGTTCAAAACCCCTCGTAAATCGAGACCAATGTCCTCGAGTCCTAGAGGGTACACCGTGATTTCTGGGTTCTTCGGCTTGAAAACTGTGAAAGCCAAGACAAACGAAAACGATGGCAACGGTTGCTACGATAATTGCTGTCACTCCGCAGCAAATTTTGAGACCTCGAGAAGCTTTGGCATTGCCCATTGTGGATTAAAGACTAGAATTTGATGCAATTATGATGATTATAATTATAATTACTTTGGAAAATTGGGGTATTTAAGAGCAACAATTATGGAAAAGGAACAGAAAAAGGATGTGCTTGATTTTGTTTGATATAGAGAGTTGAATGCTATTTGGACTTTGAGTAGAAAATCTACTTTGAATGGACTTCTTTGCTATTTTATTTGGTCTGATTTGTTTCCAATTCTGAGTTAATCTTTTTTTCTGTCTTTCCGGTTTTTGAAGACTTTATCCTAATTAATCCAGTCCAACATACGTTGCATACTTGACTCTGGCGGGTGAGTCTCCCAACAAAAATTTTCTGCATACACAAGATCTCAAACTCGAGAATTTCTTAAGCTATACCAAACTGCTTACAATTTAGAACAATCCTCGCTAGTTTGACCTTTATTCTTTAATAATTAGATGATCACAATATAACTTCTCATTAATGAGATAAAGAAAAATAATTTTTATTTTGAATGTTTATTAATGAGGCGTTAGGTCCCTTAAGCAAGGTCAGATGCTTGATTTCTAGCGTTATGAAAGGAGAAAATTAGGTTAGGAAAGTCACCTCATATTGTGCATTTGCAAAATCCGATCATGATTAGTCGGTAAATGAGTCGAATACCAATAGTTTAAAAAATTATTATTATTATTATTATTATTTATTAAACATTGAGTTCTTAGTATATATTCAATTTTTAACCTTTAATAAAACTCACGCACCCAACACACTTAGATTAATAAAAAAATAATTTTACCCAATTTTATGGTCGAAGTAATTGTGCATAAAAGTTTGAACCCTAATCTGATTTTATTATGTTTTTGGGTAAAGTTCACATATGGTAACTAAACTATTCCAAAAAGTACAAATTGGTCACCAAACTATTCCAAAAATACAAAGTGGTCACCAAACTTTTAAAAGTTACATAATAGGAATTAAACTTTAGTTTTTGTTACAAAATGGTCATTGATCCGTTAACTGTTGTTAACTGGGTGACATGGAAGTTATAAAAATTTGTATAATAATACATTTCATCCTCCATATTTACACATTCAATCAATTTAGACATCAATAATGAGGGTTAAATTATGACTAAATTTATTGAATGTGTAAATATGGAGGATTAAATGTGTTATTATTCATATTTTTGTAACTATCATGTCATTCACTTAATGACGGTTAACGGTTCACTGACCATTTTGTAACAAAAACTAAAGTTTAATGCATATTTTATAACTTTTGAAAGTTTGGTGATCATTTTATATTTTTTGGAATAGTTTAGTGACCATTTGTGTACTTTACCCTATGTTTTTCTTAATAAAAATGTGATTTTATTATGGTAGGATTTGATACTTTTGGACCTCTTCATATGTACATTAATAGCGGTAGAGAGGTCCAAATTAAGATAAAGTCTTGGACTATGAAAAAGCCTAAAAGGTAGGCTTAAAACTTTGGTCCAATAATTTGTGGGTTTGGGGTATTCGGGTAATGCTCATAAAACATATTGGAGTATTATACTGCATAATACCTTTCTAGCCCCTTAACTTTATTGGTTTAATCATTTTAGCCTTTAACTTTGATTATATTCATTTTGGCCCTTTTTAATTTGTTTTGTTAAATTGACCCAAATATGATAGAACAATAATACTATTTTTTCCTTATTAGAATATTGGCATTTACTATTTTGTCATTTTTGTCATATTATTTTTTTTAAAAAATAACTAATTTGTCCTTATGAAAATGTCGATAGCAACCTTTCTAACAAATTTTAATATTTTTTAAATTTTTTTATGACATAGTAGAAATGGACAAAATAGTTAACGTTGATGTTTAAAGAAACTCAAAAATGATGTTACTTTTCTGTCACATTTGGATCAAATTAAAAAATATAAAAGTTTAAAGACTAAAATTATTAAATTTATTATGTCGAGGGGCCAAAAAGGTCATTCAATATTTTATATTCTTTATATAAACACAATTTTTTTTTGGATCAGATCATACAACTTTTTCATTTTCAAATTTAAATTCATTTTTATTAAGCAAACAAAATAATTAGTCTTTATTGGTAATCTTTTTCTCATGAATCTTGGTTTAGTTATCTCAGTAGAAATTATAGGTTGTCTTTATTTTTTTTAGTTTAATCACCGATATTCAACTCATTGACTAATTAATCTGGACCGAATGTTGTAAAAGCCCGTTATAGGTTGTTCCTCTCTAATAGAGGAAGAGGCTTCCTTATATATGTTGAATATCGAATTTTCACACACCGAAACATAACTAAGTGAAATTTGTGCTTGACGAATTAAGTGGTAAGTTATTATAAGTGTAGCTTACTAGTTTGATAATTGAGTCTATCATATTTTCCGAAGTATTAGCCATTGGAATGAGGTCACTCCTAGGCGGAATAGCTTCGAGTGAGCGGAGGGTATAGCATTGAAATTTCAAAATTCGAAAAAATAAAGGATTCAAATTAACGAAATTAGAGTACAAAAACTAAATTTACAATTTACTCATAATGTATGGGTTAATAGAAGAATTTCACAAAAAAGTACACAAGATTTTGTCCAACCAACGGTTAAGTAATTGAATTCAACTACCTATCAACGCCCCCATTGTTAACAACTACCATTCTTCTTCCAAAAATAAACTATTAATAATACTCCAACTCCCACGTATTATTACATAGGTTTTTTCTTCCTCACTCCAAATCAAACAAGTAAACTACTTTTGTCTGAGAATTTTCATGGCTGACTCGGATCGTTCATCCAGTGATATATATCTGGATTCTAGAGATAGCACATTTCTTGTACTGTTGTTTACTTTGCATTTATTTTTAACTATCAGTATCCGACTCATTGATCGACTGATTCGGATCTAATTTTGTAAAGGCTTAATATGAGACAATCCTCCCAACCCAGTTTTTTCTATTCATAACATTAGAATTCAAATCCCTAACCTTACTTATCATCCCGCTAAACCAACTGGTTGTTGGCAATTACTTTAGATTCTTTTGTCTCGGAAATTAATTGTGTTCTTTTAGCTGTTTGTTGCAGAGGAATCCAGTGAAGATCCCATGCTTGAATTCTCAGAAGATGAGGAAACACTCGTCGTTAAAATGTTCAATTTAGTTGGAGAAAGGTAGGGTTTGATTTTTCAACAATCAGTTCTTTTGAATTAGTTTGTGTTTGTTTTTTTTGTGGAAAAATTAAGGTTTTTTTAGCAGGTGGCCTTTGATAGCTGGGAGAATCCCTGGAAGAACAGCAGAGGAGATTGAGAAGTATTGAATTCGAGATTCTCTAACAACAGTCGAATCCAAAAACCAATTTAAACTAGGGTTTCTTGATACTTCGGTATTTGGTGTTGTGAATTTCTTAGATGTTTTTGAGAGTTATATATATGTGTGTGTGTATATATATCAAATGACAAAGCAACTCAAGTTAACTAGACGATGTTAAGCTACAATTCTCACGCATGATCCTTTGCTTGTGTATGAGCAAGTAATCGTCTCGGGGAGGGGTGTTTCTGCTCAACAACAACTCTCTTGAATCGGTTAGCCTACTCGAACTTAATGGTGTTACCTCTAGAAATTAATCAGTTAACTGCCATTAGTAGTCGCCAATTCTGTCCCGGAAAAACAGAGTAACGTTCTTTTGATCGGCGTTCCGTCGACGATGTAGATCTTTTATTTTAAGCTGCGAACCGTTTCTGTTCAATCAACTTCTATTGTGATCTGTTTAGCTGAAAATCTCACAGTGACTAGCATTTTGCTGCAATGGTTTAATTGAAGCGAAAGTGGTCTCGCGGTAAGGTCGTGCTTGGTACCATCAGTGACGATCGGGTCATCCTGTCTAACCTGTCAACAAGCTCCAAACCGGATACCGAAAGTGTGTGATTCTACCGGAATTCCCATTAACTGTTTTAACTTCCGTCGTCTTTAATATTGTCTCCAATATTTGAACTTAAGTTACTCTAAAGAAATATAATATATTTTACCATTGTATTTAATAACTGTCGGTAGAATTATTTATTTTGACATATGTATAATGTAATCGTACAAACAGTTGTTGCATCGAATGTTTCAACTTGCAATAGCATGTTGCAACCATGGAAAAGATGCACTGCAGACATGTTTGATTTGTAATTGTTTTAATCTGAGCATTTTATTAGATTATGTTTTGATATTATAGGATAAGTACACGAAAAAGTGGGTCACGGAAAGGATGATACAATCTTTTCATTGATTGGTGAAAGGAACTAATTTGCAAAAAGTTACTGTTAGAGGGCCAAATTGAATAAAATAAAAATTGAGGGACTAAATTACAAAAAAAATTGTTAACAAAAATAGAAATTGAAGTTACATATATATTTTATAGTGATTGAGGAGCATGCAGTTCAAATTTGGTAAAAATAGACTTAAAATGGATAAAGAATTAAACAAACAAAGAAATTATGAAAAGTTACTAAATTGCAATAAAAGAAAATTGTCGTCAAAAATATAAATTGAAGTCATATATGTATTTTACGGTGGTTGAGGAGCTTGTGGTTCAAATTCAGTCAAAATGAGCTTAAAACAAAGGAAGAATTGAAGAAATAAAAAAATTATGTAAAGTTGAGGGATTAAATTCCAAATAGAGAAAAATTATCATCAAAAAGAGAAATTTAAGTTACAGAGATATTCTACTATGGTTGAGGAGTATTAATTCAAATTTAGTTAAAAATAGACTTAAAACGGAGGGAAAAACACTGATTTAGTTACATAAAGGTAGGTTTTGGTTTTTCGACAATCAGTTCTTTTGAATTAGTTCGTGTTTTTTTTTTTTTGGAAAAATTAAGGGTTTTTATAGCAGGGATGATTCCTGGAATAACAGCAGAGGAGATTGAGAAGTGTTGGACTTCGAGATTCTCTAACAACAGTCGGATCCAAAACCCAATCTAAATTAGGGTTTCTTGATATTTGGTGTTGTGAATTTCTAAGATTTTTTTGAGTTATATATATATATATATATATATATATATATATATATATATATATATATATATATGAAATGACAGAGCAACTCAAGTTAACTAGACAATGTACCCTTACAAGACATGTTTTGTACTTGTGTTTTTGTGTCTCAATATCCACTGCGATCTTACAGCGCCTCGAAACACATATAGGCAATCTTCATTTTCGACATGATCTTTTGCTTGTGCATGAAAGAGTAATCGCCTCACGGAAGAATGTCTCTGCTCAACAGAAACTCTCTTAAATCGGAAATGGTGTTGCAATCCTTCGTTTTGAACGTAATGGCGACCGTGTTTAGCAGGCTTGAAGACATTTGCACCACCATTTTCAGCTTCCTTGATGGAGGGTCTTCTCTTAAACAATGATTTTCAAGAATTCGAATATCCGATATTAACTCAAGTTCTAAAATTCTGCCAATTCTATTTCAGAAAAAATGAGTAACGTTCTTTTAATCCGCGTGCCGTGCCGGCGACGATGTGGAACTTTTCTAACTACTATGGTTATCTGTTTAGCTGAAAACTTCACAATGACTTGCATTTTGCTGCAATGGTTTAATTGAAGCGAAAACAGTTTCGTGATAAGGTCGGGTTTGGTACCGTGGGCGGCGATCGACTAATCCTCTATGTCTAATCCGTCAACAAGCTCCCAACGAATACCGAAAGTGTGTTTGATATTACCAAAATTTCCAAGAACTGTTCAGATTTAGAGTTGATCATTCTAATAATATTGTCTCTAACATTCAACATCGAATAACTCTTTAAAAATGAAATATATCTTATTATTATACCTAACACTTGGCCGACGAAGTTATTTATTTCTTGACATATGAAATCGTGCAAATAGTTGTTGCATCGCATGTTGCAACCGTGGAAGGGATGCACGGCAGATTATTATTAGTTTTATATTGATAATTTTGATTAGTAATTGTTTTAATTTGAGCATCTTATTAGGGCATGTTTCGGCATTACAGGATTATTGTATGAAAATATAATTATAAGAGTAGTAATTAAACATTCTTGTCTTAAAAAAACATTCTTACAATTAAAAAGAATATTTTTTATCTGTTTGGTTAACACAGTGTAATTATATGATTTATCAATTAAAAAGAAATAAAAATGTCTAATGATATTTTTGAATCTTGAATTTTTCAACGAAAAGTCAGTTTTGTCCTTAAACATTTTTCGTCTCTTTTCCCTTGAACTTTTATTTATTTCTTGTCAAATTGAACTAATTGACGAATAAATAACGGATTTTTAATTATTTTACAATTTTTATCAATTTTTTTATATTTTTTCAGTTTTTTATTTTTTATAATTTTACAAGTTTTAACATTTTCTTAACATCTATACTTTTTTTTAATAAAATATGTTATTTTTTAATTTTTTTTCGTAGTACATAATAATCGACATCAGTATTAACAAAAAAATAAAATAGTTTACGTCAGTTTAAGAGATTTATATTTTTTCTGTCAGTTGATTCAATTTGATAAAAATTAAGTTTCAGAGCAAAATATGTTATAAGGCCAAATAAAAAAAGGTTTGAAAGTTATTATATCTTATCACACATAAATTTAATTCTCACCCCTTAAGAACTAAAGAATGTAATTGGATATAGGGGTGAGCGTTCGACCGAGTCAAATCAAAAAATTTTGAGTTATTCGAGTTGACGCGTCATATTTTACAACTCAAACTTAATTTGAAATTTTTTCGATTCAATTCGAGTTCAAGTCTAATCAAGTTTTCGAGTTCCTATACAAATTTATTTGTAATTATTTATCATGTTATAGTATGGTTTGATTCCAATTTAAATGACTTTCTCTAATCATATAAGATATGCATATATATATATATATATATATATTTCTTCATATTATTTTCACATGTATAAGTAAGATTTGTAATGTTATTTAATAAAAATATATCATCTAAACTTTTAAAATATATTTATAATATTATTTTTAAATAATAAACTTTTGGGGATAAAGTATTGATGGGAGTATAAATGAGTCAATGAATTGATGTGAAGAAAAAAATTTACAAAAAAATTCAGTTGAATGATCATATTAAATAAAATGTAAAGTTAAAGGACTAAATTGCAAAAATAATATATTTATTAAAAATATGAGTTGAAGTTATATATATATTATATAGTGTTAGCGAATCATGTGGTTTAATTTTGGTCAAAAATAGACTTAAAAAAAAGATGAATTGAAGAAATGAGAAATCATTTAAAGTTAAGGGGCTAAATTGCAAAAGTAGGGAATTTAATTTAAAATGTATGAATTGAAGCTAAATAGCTATTCTATAGTAGTTTAGGAGCAAGTGGTTCAAATTTGTTCAAAAATAAACTTAAACGAATGAGGGATTGAAGAAATGAGGAAATCATACAAAGTTAAAGGGCTAAATTGAAAAAAAAATGAATTGAAGCTAAATAAGTATTTTACATTGGTTTAGGGATATGTGGTTCAAATTTGGTCAAAATGGACTTAAAATGAAGGAGGAATTGAAGAAAAATGAAACCAGAAACTAAATCGCAAAAATGTAAAATTTAATTTTTCGGTTTTTCGAGTTGGGCAAATTTTAACTCGAGCTCTAAATTTTTTCGAGTTACTCGAGTTGACTTGAATATCTCGAACAACTTGACTCAAATAATTCAAAATTAAAAAAATAAATCGATTTTTTAAGTTGAGTCGAGTTTTACTTAACCCTAGATACTCTAATCACACTTAAACCAGTGAAATACTGGCTTACAATGATTACTTCTATTTATATAATTATAAGCAATTTTACACGAAACCAGGAGGATGAAAATTCTAAACAATAGAGATATTGCACTTTTCTTATCCACCGTTGGAGCTGATCATGAACTTTTTTAATATTCTAATTCAATTTAAAAAAGTAGTATTTTGATTATATTTAAAATTTAGATAAATTCGTATACGAGAAGGAAGTTCATATCAACATAAGGCTATTTAGAAAATCAAGAGGGGATAAATTGGTTATTTAGATTAATCAAGAGAAAGGTGAAAAATAAAGAAGTAATGAATATTTAGATCTCTCCATTATTTATTCTAAACCATTAAATTATATTTTTTTTTTGAGATAGATGACTAAAATTTTTTTGGGCTGAAATAGGTGTCAAATATTTTATTTTGACTTGTTTTAAAGTCTTTTCAGACACTTACTTTGACCAAAATAAACTTGAGGCATCTATTTCAGTTAAAAAAAATTAAGCGTCTATCTCATAAAATGTATAGTTTTACCACTTATTTTATTATTAAGTCTTAATAGAACGAATAATGAGTGATTAAAAAAATATTGTCTAGCGAGAGGACAACCAATTTTATAACTTTTAGACTTTTTGCAAATAATTTTGAGATTAATTAAATTTTAGGATTGATTCCCCACCCCAACAACCATATATCCACATATTAGAGCAATTTGTTTTTTTTTTCTTCATGGTGGGTGGGTATATTTGTAAAACTTTAAAAAATATCTTAAGAATATTTTATACAAATTACAATATAAACTACTTATAACATTTCAAATTCTTAAATCGAAAATAACTGAATTTAAATATGTTTGAATTCAGGACTTCCCGAATATTACACAACAATAATATCAACCAAACTAATGCTTAATCAACTATAAAAAAAAAGGAAAAATAAATAATTGCACCAAAAAACCTAACATTTAGGTAAAGTCAACCATTAGGGTAATAAAATAAATACAATTTGTATCTAATTTTTTTTTTATGTAATTTCAATTAATAAAGTCAGCCATTACCATTGCACCACTCATCAAAAAGGAAAAAAATGGAATTAATGTTGAATAAATGATGCAAGCCTAAGCTATATATATGTATGTAAGAGGAAATGGCCATGGTCCCATGGAGGAAAGTTCAGTTTTTTTTTCCTTATTTTTTTTTTTTTTTTGGGATTGTCTACGCTCGTTAGAGAGCAACATTTAATTCTTTCGTTGTGTAATTCAAAGTTTAATTTGATTGGTTCATATAATTATTCGATACAATAATATTAGAATTCGAATATCTATAATATTTCTTTCTGTTTTCAAATTACAGCCTTTTCTGTACGTAAAAGAGAAAGTAAGCATGATTTTTGGCATTTCTATTGAAATGGTTTCGTGATACACATACAGATGAAGTTTCCTCGGCGTTAGGGGGCCTGCTAGTGCCATGGTCGACACTCGAGACTCGAGAACGATATCAATACACACGAGAGGAGTAGCGGCCAACCGTATATGCAATCTGCACGAAAATATTGTCCCGAAGCATTTCCGACGTGTTCGTAGGTTTGAGGCCGAGTCCGGAGTCTCATCTGTCACGGTGTTCGGTAAGGAAATTGCATGAAAACTTGGTCTAACAAACGAATAATAGTACACAAGGAGGACCAGATTCTTGTAATAATCAAATTTGTTTGTAATAACAAACACAGCTGTGTTTTTTGGACTTCAATTAAACTATGAACCAAACCAATATTCCTCGTGGCTGTGGTGGTTGCCTGGTTGGGATGGAATCTATGCATCCATTATGAGATGGGTTAATGGACCTTCCGAATCCCGGACGAAGCTCGAAATCTAGTTCAGACACTCGATATTAGTCGGTATTTTCGGTAAAAGAACAACAGTTTTAATCTTTTTGAAAAATCGAAGATCAAATTCGGTTCTTTTTCGAATGTTATAAAGTGTCGATCAATTCACGTACAATCGATTGCCAATCAATCATAGACCAATGATTAATTATGTTACAAGATTGAAGTTAGGACATCAACATCATTAATCAACTAACTGATTAATAAATCACACTCGATTCCTTATGCTTAGTGATTTAATTTATCAAAAAGCTCAACCAATCTCTGTTCTTTTACTATATATAATATATGGTTTCGATTTAAGATTAATCAGTTCGATAGTTAGCTTAAGCCAAGAATGGTTGTCGGCCAAAGGGTGTTCTTGTTTCAGTTGGTTGTTGCTGCTGTCCTGGTTTTGAACCACAGGAATGTACACGGTTTGAAGCTGGGTTATTACCAAAAAACATGTCCGAATGCTGAGTCGATCGCCCGGAAAACTACTTACGGGTTCATTTCTCGAGCACCGACTCTCACTGCTCCTTTGCTCCGGCTCCATTTCCATGACTGCTTCGTTAGAGTAAGTTACTCGTATCCGACACTTGTATTTCTGACACACGTCTTTATTCGATACTCATCTCGAATCCGAGTGAACATGATGTTTTGTGACAGGGGTGTGATGGATCGGTCCTTTTGAATTCGACTAAAAATCAAGCCGAGAGAGACGCAATCCCCAACCTAAGTTTACGAGGTTTCCATGTGATCGATGCCGTTAAATCCGCTGTCGAGAAAGCCTGTCCCGGTGTGGTTTCATGTGCCGATATCCTTGCCTTAGTTGCTCGGGATTCAGTTTCCATGGTAAAAATATTAAATACATACCAACATTGTTCCGATTTCTTTTGAAAATTGAAATATTTGTGTCCGATACTCGTATTTCAAAATTAAATTGTCTCAAGTCCGAGTAAATTCGATTTGTTTCGAGTGAATTTTTCAGATACATGGACCATCCTGGGAAGTTCCTCTAGGACGAAGAGATGGAAGAGTTTCGAAACTGACCGAAGCACTCGCAAACTTGCCTTCGCCTTTTTTCAATATAACACAACTCAAACAAAATTTTGCTGCTAAAGGTCTAAACATGAAAGATCTGGCAGTTCTTTCAGGTATAATGTTGTTTGCTAAATCATTTTTATTTAAATATATTTGGATATCAGACGAACCTTCAGACTTCCTAATTGGCATAATGTTGTTGTGTGTGCTCTTTTCATAATTATAAAGGAGGGCACACCATTGGGACATCTCATTGCGTTGCCTTCGGCAACCGTCTCTACAATTTCACCGGCAGAGGCGATACCGACCCATCGATGGATCCGAAATACGTCGCTCAGCTGAAGAAAAAATGCAAGCCAGGAGACACCACAACGATGGTGGAGATGGACCCTGGAAGCTTCAAGACCTTCGACGAAGATTACTACACTCTCGTCACTCAAAGAAGGGGGTTGTTTGAATCTGATGCGGCACTTCTGAAGGATGCAGAGACGAAAGCTTACGCCCTCCATCAAGCTTCCGTCCACGGATCGACTTTCGCTAAGGATTTCGCTGTGTCGATGGTGAAGATGGGTAAAGTGGGAGTACTCACTGGGAATCAAGGTGAGATTAGAAGGCATTGTGCATTCGTGAATTAATTGAAGAGCTTGTGTTTTTTCTTTAATGGTGATTTTTATTGCATTTTAGTTGGTTAAAATGTGAAGGTTTGGGAGAATATTTTCAATAAAATTTGTATTCACTCAAAGATTCAATCACAAAACAAGGTTTCGCCGAGCTTATCTGCACGATATGTATATGTTATCAAATCGCTAAGATTAATAAACAGATACTATCATATACTCACACTCGAATGTTCAAAGAAAATAAGCTCTACTCTTTTTGTAAGAAAGGAAAGTTCCATCAACTTAAAAGAGGTACGATACAAGCCATGTCCATTGTCCAGTGGCATCCTCCAAAAACAATAGGTTGCATAAAATCTGGGCATTCAAAATTAACAACACAAGAACTACAATCCAAGTTAACACCATTACAACTAAAATCGGAATTTCCTTGCACGTTAGAAACACTCCCTCTTCTAGCCAAGGCATCGGCACACCTATTGCCTTTTCATGGCGAGTATGGATAATCCGAATTATCTCGAAGTGGTTCAACATGGTCCTGCAATCGAAAATAAGAGAATCCAGTCACTTGTTACTCGAATGGGAACTCTTCATAAAACTGATAACAGAGAGCATCAAGTTCACTAATCAAATGATCTTAAATTGTCACATAATCCAATTTAACCAAGTCCTTTAATGATGTTATCAATTAGACTTCAATTATTACGTAAAAAAATCAAAGGGTAGAGGGACTTGATTCCAGGAATTACAAGTAGAGAGACTAAATTTTAAGTGTGCAGAGGGTACAGGTACTAGGAGCATAATTAGAACTAAAACATATTAACATTGCTGGCTTATATCTCCCAAACATATATTGCAAAATCCTTCAAAACAAATATAACAAGAGATAGGATCACCTGATCTTTAGTACAATCCTATAGTAATCATAAATTTGTAAAAATTGACCCAACCAATGAAAATGTAATCTCCAAAAGATTCCCATGAAAATTTTCAAGTTCAAACACAAACCTTACGACAGCCTGGTTCGAAACCTCGTCATCTCTTCCTCCCACCACGTTCCCTTAATGAAAGAGCCAGTGTTTCACC
The DNA here is from genome assembly GCA_019671005.1 of Hibiscus mutabilis. NCBI lineage: Eukaryota > Viridiplantae > Streptophyta > Magnoliopsida > Malvales > Malvaceae > Hibiscus > Hibiscus mutabilis. The sequence goes on from CM033749.1 coordinate 39,670,150, forward strand.
CGATCCAACATTGTAATATGCAAGGCTCATGTTGTCCTTCAGGAACCCAGCTTTTCCACTCAGTTTCTGTTTGTTCGCAGGAAGCTGGATCTCCCCTGAAATTTTCTCTTTCAAACTGCCAACCATTTCAGATAAGGCCTGTACCGTGATCTCGAGAAGTTGTCCTTTGAGATTTCCTTCATCAAGGTTTGGAACCAATATAGTAATCCGAGCAGGTCCCTACAAGGGATCCAAATCAACAGTTGTTAGAGGTACAACAAAACAAGTAAATAAAAAGTACTTTGGAATAAGAGGAAGGGATCCTGGTACCGGATGTTGAGCAAAGAACTGATCTTCGGGAACAAGCATGGAATCATGGAGCTTCTGTTTCTTTGGCTCAGGTTCATCAGGAAGTGGTGGAGGAGCTTCTTCGGGTGGTGGTGGCGGAGGCATTCCTTGGGGCAGAGGTGGAGGTGGCATCATAGGCATAGCAGTTGGTGGGACGGAAAGAGGAGCAAAGGGTCTAGGAACTGACACAGGGGTAAACTGAGAGCCCGGTGGAGGGGGCACGGGAATATTAGCTGCGTTGACGGACATTGATGGAGGCATTTGGGGTGGTCGATTCATCATCATGTGTGGTTGGCCAGGTGCCATTTGCATTTGAGGTGGTGGTGGACGAATTGGTTGCATCATTTGAACACTCATGGGTCGAGGTTGAGGTAACGACATAGGAAGCCCACCACTAGAAGGTGTGGAATATTGGGGTGCGTTTGTAGGAACACGAGGTAGATTTAAAGCTAGACCAGGTGGTGGGGGGAGGGGTCGAATCGATGGCACACCAGGTCTAGGAGGAGGAGCCGCGGGACCAGGAAGGTTCTGAACATTGTTGTTAGCTGCATCGTTTTGATCTTCTCCCATCATAGTTTGAGACATAGCTTGATTTGCAGTTCGCCCGATGCTTCCAGTATGACCATCCCATATAACCTGTTTCGGTTGTTCATCATTCTTTTTTTCAATCTCTGCCTTGACAGCATTTGAGACTTCTTCCTCGGTGGTACCGAAGATATCAGGACGTGTGCGTGCAAGTCCAACAATGTTTCTTGATATCTCATCATCCTGAGCAAGAGTTGTCTCCCTAATCTTTGCAAACATCCTCTCTTTCTGCTCTTTGTATTTGGGATCAATTAAGGAAATTCTCATGTGTTCCGACATCTCATTAATGGGAATTAGTTCACCAGTTATCGGTGAAACAACAAACTTGGTAGGATCCCTTTCAGCAGGGATTCTCTCCTCAGGCCTCTTCCAGTTCTTCACAATTCTCATTGGTGGTTCGGGTTCCTCGTTTGCTCTTACGTCTTTCTTTTCACCATCATGCTCTTCAATGCTAGCCGCTCTCATGCCTTCCTCAACAAGTTGTACCTCTTCTTCGTCCATTTCCATTTCAACCTCCTTTCCAGGTTCAACAATTTCATCTTCCTCCATAGTAGATACCTTGCTCCTCCTTATAACCTCCTCGATTGTCATTGGAGGAGGCAAGTCCTCATCTTCGTCATCTGCAAAGTCTATAGTCTCAACCACAACAAAATCATGCCAATCGATCATTGCCATTTGCATTCTCTCCTGCTCAATCTCATCCTCTGCTTTCTGCCTAGCTTGCTCCTGTGAGCGTTCCCATTCCAACCGATGCAAGCACCTCTCGAGCACAGTTGTCATATCGGCAACACTCTTACTCAATTTCTCTGTCAAACCTTTAGGAGGCATCAATACTTTGGAATATGCATCAGCAAGTTCGGTAAAAAAGGTAAACATACTATGAGTAGGCCTTAAAAAATTGAACTGAGGATTATTAATCTCCCTACTAGTCAATCCAGTCAAGAACGATTTCCCATTTCTTGCAACAAACTGTGCTGTCAGCTTAATAATATCCAACTCTTCCCCTGTAATCCCTTCAGGAAGTCTAACAGTATATTGAGCAGCTTCAGGTGGTTCAAGATTCTTCTTCACCGGCAGTCTAAACAGAGCAGCAGGATCAGGCTTAGCTACTGCCGCTGCTGAATCATTCCCATCAGCAGCCGCAGCTGTAGCAGGCTCTGTTGGGGCAGAATCAACAGGCTGCAAATCCGGTTGCTGCAGTTGGGAGTTAGGTTGGTTCTGATTCTGAGCTCGAAATTCGGACAACCTATGTTGATAATAAGCATGGTAGGGATCTGAACCAGTCAAGAAATTGAACTTAACATTGTTAGCATTGTTGGCAATGATTCGTTTCTCGAATTCGGGTCCATTCTTGGCAACAAACTGAGCAGTTTTATCAACAATATTCCTGATATCTGGAGGAGGATGAATGATTCCAATGGTTCTAGTGTGGGTTGCAATTGAGCTGGCTTTGTTTTGTTCTTCATTCGATGGAGTCTCTTCATTTTGAGTTTCCGGAACCTGAGCTGGTGGTAACGGCCCTAAATCTCCATCGGACGGTGGTGCCGGAAGGGGTAATATAGGTGTTACTAAAGGCATTTCCAATCGATATTAAAAATTAACTTACCAAGGAATAATCAAAGCAAAACGAAATGAAACCTGCAATGAAAACGAATTTAAACTAAACAAGTCAGTCGAAATCCGTAGTTGAACATGAAATGCTATAGAAATTATGTGAAAAAAATGAGGGCACAGAAGGTAAACAGTGTAGAACGATTTGGAGTTACTTCAAATGAAACTTGGTAGTCCTATTTTATCTTTTTCAAAATTATTAAAAAATTACATACTTGGAATCGGAAATTCGAAGAAAGAAGAGACTGCCGCCATAAAAAAAAGATTAAATAGAAGAAAAGAAAAGGAGAGAGGCGCGAGGATCTGACCTGGAAATCCCTTCGCAATATGAGAAAGCAAACGCAGTAAATTATGGTGGATCTGAAAGAGAGAGGTTTGGGTTTTAGGTCGAAGATGCTAGGGAAAGAAATATAAGAGAGGAAAACAGATTTTCTCGTTTGCCAAACAGGTACGCCCGAGTGTACTCAATCCGGGGTAATAAAATGTCACTAATTAATTAATTATAAAAGGATAAAATACTCAAATGGTCACTAAATTAAGTTCAATTGTTTTTATGGTCCCGATACTATGAAAAGTTACAGAGCACCCAAAAAATTGTTTATTTTTTATTCAGTCCTTATGAATCTTAAAGTTAAGCAAATTAACTCTGGATATTTTTCAATTTTTGATTTAAATATTTTTTAAAGTTCCTATCAATTTTGTAACCAGTCAAATTAAATCTCATATGGACAATATTACTACCAAAATGAAATATTTTATACCAGTGAGACCATTCCTTCTCTCTTCATTTATGATTATAGTTCGGATCGAATTTGTTTATTTGAAATTTGGTTCTTGGCGTTTGAAGAAACTGATGATTTGAAAATCATTAGCAGGGGGCAAAGATGGCGAAACCTGTAATGCAAATGATTGTTGAGGCTTCAAGATGAAGTAATGATGTGTGGATATGGAGACGTACAGGTGACGTGGAAATTATTGAATTTGTCACAAATGAATAGATCGGTCAACGGTTACGGTTAATTGTACACACCCTTATGTATAATATCAACCTTTGTGACACAGTGACAGTTGGTTCCTCATTTCAGAATTAGGCTCGAATTGGTCGAGTACGGTCCGGTCAGGACTCAAGATTTCACTGCAGCAGAAGTCCCGGCCATCGCACAATACCGTCTTTCGTGTCAAACATCACGAACAGAAAAGGGTAATAATTTCTCACCCTCCTCTTAGCATATCTATTATGGCTCTGTACATTGCATATCCCAGAATAAGGTTGATCCTGCAGAAGATAAAATATCGAATGCATTCAAGACGATGACACATACAAGCAATTGAAACGAAATCTTAGATACAGAGATTTAAGTGTCACACCTAGAGATGATTCAGATCCTTTATCGGAATCGGATGGCAAAGCTTCCCCATCAACACCGCTTATTCTTGTTCTTAGAGTCCCTGTTCTTGATATGATTCACTCGGTAAAAAATATTTTTTAATTTAATTTACAGTAAATATGAGTGAATATTCACTTGGTAAAAAAGATGACATGAAACAAATGAATGAAATAAATAATTTTTATTGGTGGGAACCATGAAAGACGTGACGAGCCGGGCTGAACCTATGACTATGATATAATTTCTCCTTATTGAAAAATTAAAAAAAATAAAAAATATTATATTATAATCACCTTAATACTATTAAAAATTATCAATTAATTTAATAAATAAATTAAGATTTAAATAATATGATAATGTAAAGAAGTGAACCATACCTTGATTAAATATGTCATAAAATAATAAAAAAGGGATTTCGTATGATCATATTTCCCATTTTTAATTTAATAAATATAATTAGTTGAATTGAATGTTCTGATGGTTTTTTGTAATTTTAATGGTTAAATATGTTTACTCAAATAATTTGTTGAATTGAATGGTCTGATGATTTTCGGATGATCGGAAATTGTGGGTGCGTGTATTGCATGTAAAGTATAAATGGACAGGTGTGGTTTCGACTAATCTCGAGACCCAAAATTGTTCTCGATTATGGTTGAGAAATAGTCGTGTATGGGAGGATGTCCGTAGTGATCTCATATGGTGTTTACCTGATGATTGTGTCGTGGATTTCTAGTATGATAACTGGATCAATGGGGTTGATTCTTTAGCGCCTCGAGCGTCGTCTCCTTTGTTTCGGCAACTGGCCAATGAGATATTGCGAGATTACGGAATGCTGTCTCGGATGAATATGTACAGCAGATTATCGCCATGATTCCACCTTCTGAACATTTGGGGTCATATTATATGGGGTGAATTGAAGATTCCAAAAGGGTGTTTACGATTAAATCAGCCTACCGTCTACTTATGAATGAGTCGCATTTCCCTACGTCTAGTTCATGGTTAGCGGTGTGAAAGTTGAATGTTCTTCAGCGGATCCGCATATTTGTTTGGTTAGCTATAAGAGGCAGCCTGTTGACCAACGCCGAGAGAGTGTAACGACATATGACAAAGGATGACTAATGTAGAATTTGTAGAGCAGACGCTGAAGATGTTCTCCATGTCTTAGGGGATTGTCCGAAGACAAGAATGGTATGATCTTTGTTGATTAAACCATGAAAGATGAGTGAGTTTAATTCTTTCTCTCTCACGGATTGGTTTAGATGGAACATAGGCACGGATGGGCAGTGAGCCAGCTACTCGGATAATTAGAACATGCTCGGATAATTAGAGGTTGTAGAATCGGCGAAGACAACGCCTCTTCGATCTAAAATTTATAGAGCGGGAGGATATTATTGTGGCGAGTAAACGATATGTGGAGATGATGATTGCTAGCAGGTTGCGGCCAAGTGTGGTGTTGATGCCTTCTTTAGACCAAGGACCGTTGGTTACGACATGGCAGCGACCAAGAGCAGGGTGGCTGAAGTTGAATGTTGATGGTGCAGTGCGGATTAGCGGTGGTTCTGCCGCGGTGGGAGAGTAATTAAAAAGAGTAAATCGTCGAAGCTACTATTTCATCGCCGGAAACACCGTGAACCTTATCGAAAGTTAATTTCTTCCCCGATCTCTTATTTTTCCTGCAACAAAAATATAAAAATATTAGAATTAGGTCTTAATGATAAAAAATAGTAATTAAAAAGAGTAAAAAGTGGTCGGAAGCTTATCTGAGTTTAGCCTTAGTGTTTAGGTTTTCAGCGGAGTTAAAAATCGATTAGGACGGGTAAATTTAGGGGAAGTTGGGTGATCATGTGAGATTGGATAATTTTTAGAGGAATCGGTGTGAACAATTATATTTTTTAGGCTTTAGGGTTTTGGCGCGGCGGAGCCCGGTAGTCGGAACAAGGTAGAGGCTAATCGAAAAATGGCCGGCGTCGTCTATGACGACCGACGAACACGTCAGAGCTTGATCAGAGGTGGTAATTTAGATCTGTGTTGGGAATGAAGTGGCGGCCTGAGCTATGTTCACCGTATTCACCACATTTGCGATGAACACACGAAGAACCTTCAAAGGAGTTTGGGTTTTGATCTTTAAAAATAAAAAAATGGAGAAATTTGGTGTTATTTTGGATTAAAGGGAGAAAAAATGAAAAACAGGGGTTGAATATCAATGAAAATATGAGATTTTGATCCGCTTGGATCTTTGTTTCTGAAAATTTATGCGTTATAGTTGAGAGGATTTAGGGTGACAGAAAGAAGAGAGAGAGTGCGGGTAGCAAATGGCTGAGCTGACTCGATTTTGGACCTTTTATAGGCCGAGTTAAACGGTGCCGTTTTAGCACCGAATTAGCTCGGAATCCCTTTTTTATCCAGGTTGACCTATGATCCGCGTTTTTAAAAAAATTGGGTTGTTTGTTTCCTTGGTCCTCCAAACTTTGAAATATAATGCAATTTTGTCATTAAATACAACAAAAACAGTTTTAAAGTTTTAATTTGAATCAATTTAGTCATTTCTTTTAATTATTTATTTTAATTGTTTTAAATTATATGTTTGATGCATTTTTTTAAATAATGCATATAGGATTGTATGCTAGGCAATTAAATTTTAATAATTCTTTGTTAAAGCATTAGCTTTAGGTTCAATTAGGATTTAATAATTTAAACAGGATAGATAATTGTAGCAAATTAACAAGTATTGTTTGAGAAATTTAAAAGTTTTAATTTGAATGGTGCCCTAAAGTAATTGGGTGCTATTCAACCTAAAATTTTAAAATAGAACAAATAATATTTGTTAGAACCTTAAAATTGACAATTAACCTAGTTAATTAATTAGAGTCTTAATTAAGATTATAACTTAAATAATTAGATTAATTAATTGGATTAGGAATATTATCTATAACTTAGGGGCTTAAATATGGACGATGCTCAAGCAATTGGGTGTTATCTCATGTAAGCCTTTGAATTAAATAATATTCATAGAATCAAACAAATACGCAATTTTATTAGAATTTTTTTAAGTTTGAACTTAAAACTAACAAGACAATAATTGGACATGCATTTAAAACCTTTTATGTTGGAAATATATTTTATGAATATGAATAGGGGTATCCTAATGCAATTGGGTGCTTTTAATCTCATATTCGGATAAAAATATATATTTTATTATAAGAAGAATATCTCCATTTAGAATTTATATCCAATTAATAATTAATGGTTAAATTAAATTCAAAATATTATTCGAAATGTCAATATGCCACATAAAAGTAAAGGTACCGATAACGGGCGTTTGTGGGGTGCTAATTCTTCCCCACACGTAACTGACTCTCGAACCCTAATTTTAAAAAGAACGAATCTCTAATTGTTTTATGGTGTTCGGTCTACCTCGAAGTGATCAGTGGCAGTTTCAGTCTTTTCAAAATCGAATTTAAACAAAAACCCTAATTTTCAAGATTAATCGTCAAGCTATTTTTACCCCGCGTTAAAATGATCACGACACATCTAAACTTAAAATTTATGATTAATACTTTTTTATAGTTCTATTTGAGTATAATATAATAGTTATCTACGATTTAAACTTAAATAAACTCATGCATACATACAAATTATATTGTTCGAATTTAGATGAATTTGGATCACAAGATAAAATACACTATTTTATTATTAAAATTACCTTTAAATTAACGAATATTAAAAAGTAGAGAGGGATGCTCTCCTCCTTTCTAAATTTTTCCTTCTCCTACTCAATTTTTTTCTTTCATTTTACAAGTTCTAAGCATCTGACCGTCGGTGACCTCAGCTTAATCGGGTGTCGTCGAGCCTCTCTCATTTTGGTCGATTCGTCATTTTGATTTAGAAATGATTTCGATGAGAATTATTTTTTCGACGTCCTTGTATTTAGTAAAGGCGTCTTTTTTTTTTTTTTTGTTGCTACGGTTTTGGATATTTGTTGCACTTTTGTGTTTTTCTTGCAGGTTATGCGTGTGTGATGTGGGTGTCCTGGTGACCTTTCGTAGATCTTTACGCGATGGTTCTATAAACTGTTCCCTTTGCATTTTCTTAATCGCCTGTATGTTTAGGTGACCCCGAACTGACATGCAAGTTTGAAGACTCTGATGGGTTGATATTGTTCTTGTTTCGACTTGGGTCGATGGCTTTGTGTCTGTGTGTTTTCTGCTTCCCTCTATTTTTTCAAGTTCCTGTGTGTTTGATAAAAAAAGCTCCTCTATGTGTAATGTCTATTTTTTGTTCGGATCCACTACCCCATTAAATAAAATCAATTAAGAATACAAAAATACAAACAATACATTGAATGCAGATTTTGGATCTACACGGATCTTTAAAATAACGAGGCTTTAAAATTAACTCGTATTTATAAACGAGTCTTAAATTAAATTCGAATTCGCAAATTTTAATATTCGGGCGTGATGAGGTACGAACTCTTCTCCACGCGTATCTAATTCTGAAACTCATTTTTTTGTTATCTTTTGATGTCCGGTCTACCTAATCTAAATAAATTTTATCATCTTTTAAACATTTTTCAAAAAGTAAAAATTACTTCCAAGCGACACAGGAGGAATTTTTAGTCGTGACACTGTGTTTTCTGATATTGTGTATTCTGATTCCCACATTATGTACTCAAAATTTAGCAAATGAAAACAAAGCTGACGCGGAAACGAGTTTGAATACACGTGACGTGAATTGGCAAAGCCGTGTCTCTTTATAGATTAAAAGAAAATGTGCTTTTTAGGTGGTCTGTCAGGTATAATTGAGTAAAGTTAAATACTACTATATTTCTCTAAGAAGTCGGAATTTAATTTTAAAACGCAAGATTTAAAATTAGATTTAATTTTTAACGTGGTGTAAGTAAAATTTTACATAATTATAATCAATATAATTTGATAATTATAGTTCGAATTAAATATTATATTAAAAATAATATAAATTTATACATTATTATTGAGAAAATATCTTTCGATTTTTTAATTACAAGTTCATGAGTTTGCGTATAAAAAACGCATTTAACAAACGTAAACATTTTATAGTAAATAAAAAACAAAACTTAATCGAATCATTATGAGCTAAATTAGTTCATATTGCTCATCTTTTTAAAGTTTATTTAATACGGGAAAATATTTTGTACACTGATATTAATTTTTTAAAAAATTAAAAGATGATATACGTTTAAATACACTTAAATTTATATTTTTAAATATTATAATAATATTTATATTAACCGAATCAAAAACTTAATCCACAACTTATGAGCTAAATTAGTTCATATTGCTCATCTTTCTAAAGTTTATTTAATACTTTTAAGGGAAAATGTTTCATATACTGGTATTGAAATTCTTTTTACAGGTGGGTTTAATTTAGATCTTAGGGATTTATTGTTAAATTTTAGATTTTAGAGTTTAGTGAATATGATTTATATTTTAGGTTTTTAAATTTGGGTATTTAAATTTTAATTTTTAAGGTAAATTTTAAGCATGTTTGTGGGAAAAAAACTTTTTCGCTGCCGGTGCATAATATTTTAACCTTATTTTTAAAATATAATAAAAATGTAAAAGAAAAATTATCATTCTTTTTTTTGTTTAACTACTAATTTTGATTCATTGAGTGATTAATTTAAATTAAATTTTAAATTTTTGACTTTACTTAAAAAAATATATATAACGCTTTATATAGTTAGACCAATTAATCGTGGGTAAAAATTTACCATCCTCTTAAAACGGTTACCGTTTGTATTATTTACGCGCCCAGTAAAAATACGCAACAAAAAACCAAAAACAACACGCTTACCCTTAAAACCGGTAATCCTAATACATCGAAGGACACGTTAGATCATCCCATTCCCATCCGCACATATCCTGTCATTTATCAAACTGATTACCGGCAATAGCCGGTAACTTCCAAGAGAAAAAGAAAAACATAATTAATAAAAATAATAATAAAATCAAATCGCCATTGTTCTTACGTCTTTCATCCACGCCTCTCCTTTTCGTCGAGACCATCTTTGCTTTGCTCCATAATAATTTCGTAAACGAAAAAAAAGAAAAAAAATCGAGAAATTATTATCAGATCAAAGTTGATTCAACTTTTCTTACGATTTCGATTTTGATCCTCAAGTATTGTTTTGATATAAAAAGAAAAAGGAAAAAAATAAAATCTTAATTTGGATTTCTAGCATTATTAATTAGAAAGAAGAGGAGGAAGCAGAAGACGAAGAAGATTGGCGCGAGAGAGATGGGGCGTATCGGTGTGGAGGAGGCGGTGGTTGCTTTGAAACTGAAAGAAGCATCGAATTGGTGGCACGACGTCAACGATTTGCCGCTCTGGCAGGATCGGATTTTTCACATTCTCGCCGCTCTTTACGGTCTCGTCGCCGCCGTTGCTCTCGTATGCATCTCCTCCCTTTTTCATCAATACTTTATGTTTTACCTTTTAAGAAACAAAAATCATTTGTTAGTAGTTAGGGTTTAGCTCTCGGTTTGATTGCCTGCTTGTCTAGGAAAATTGATGATTAGACCTTTCAAATTGAAGAAGAAAAAATGTTTTCCTTATTTGATATAGATCCTTTTTAATCTGAAGAAGAAGGTTCTAATCAAAGAAGAAGAAAAAAAAAACAAGAACCAAGTGCAATTAAGAATCTGTTTTTACTACTTTTACCTAATATGATGCTATTGCCAAGAATTACGCTTATTAATGTTAAGTTTTTTTCATAAACTCATTTAATCGTTGACATGTTTAGGTTCAATTGGTTCGGATACAATTGAGAGTTCCAGAGTATGGTTGGACCACGCAGAAGGTCTTCCATTTTCTGAATTTTCTGGTGAATGGGGGTTCGTATCTGAAAATTTCTATTTTTAACACTTTTTTGTTGTTTTTATTTTGGTTTCTTTATTTATAATGCTTTCAATTATACGGCAGTTCGTGCCCTAGTATTTGTTTTCAGACGGGACGTGCAGAACTTACATCCAGAGGTTTGCAATAAGCCTTTACATTTTTTGTGTTTCTTTCTGATTTACCCTCGAGCTTGAATTGTTCATTGTTTGTTGTCCAATGTTTCTCTTTTTCTTAGCTTGTTCAACATATCTTGCTTGACATGCCAAGTCTAGCTTTCTTCACAACGTATGCACTTTTGGTCTTGTTTTGGGCTGAGATCTACTACCAGGTTAGGTTACTTGAGCTTTTTGCCATTTTATCTCCCTGCCCTGGTCTTTTGTACTTTGTTCAATGTTATCGTAATGCTGTGTACCCTAAAACAGGCACGTGCTGTATCAACTGATGGACTAAGGCCAAGTTTCTTTACAATTAATGCAGTGGTTTATATTATTCAGGTATAAGTGCCAACAAAAGGATTGGAAGTTGGATTCTTTCTACTCAGAAGCTAGTTATGTTTCATAAAACATTGCTATCATACAATATTCCTTATTTACTTATTTGGTTGACTTCGTGCAAATTCTATA